>VHKM01000011.1:95000-695000 GCA_007210695.1 Neogobius melanostomus
CAGCTTCAAGATCAAGTCAAAGCCAGATTTATTGAGACAGTAGCATGTGATCATTCACACAGGCATTACATTCATATACTCTCTTTGACAAAGTACAGCTGTCATTATAGTCGCTGATAGAAGTCGTCCTTCTACACCCAGACAGTGAGATGTGTTGTTTGTGTATTCACTGTCCTTGGCTTTAGCTAATTGTAAATGAGAAAGTATAGTGTGTGTAAGTCGGATTAACCTTAATGTAACAAGAAATAAAATGAAAGACACAAGTAAAGCAAAACAATCTTAAGTATATCACACAAAAAATAAAATTCTGAAACAATGAAATGCAGGTGCTATAAGAGGCTATAAGTTATTTTTCCTTTATTTAAGCAAGTTATTTATATTTCAGTCAGTTTGATACTTGAAATATTTGGTTTGTAGGGTTCTTTATCTTTATTTATACAGGGAAGGCCCAATGAGAGTACGATACTCTTTTTTTTTTTTTTTTTTCATGAGCGCCCTGTTTCATAGCAGAGAATAACAATACAATATTAGAAATTTTTCACAAGTATCAATTAAAGCAAGTACAATTTTCCTCATATATATCCAATACTAACCGTTTTAGATGTGAAAGAGGCACTAAAGAGTTCAAATGTAAAAGCCTTTGTAGTTTGTTCCATTTTTATTTTTATTTATTGGTTTACTTTGTCGGGACAGTGCATGTTAATGAACATACATGGGTCTCATGCATGTAAACAAGCCACACCGGATTGTAGCCTTGGGCTAATTTGCTGATAAAAACGTAGCATGAACAATTTCTTTTCTATAATTCAATGTAATACAAGATTTGTTTCTATAGTAAAATGATAATTTCAATTTAACTGTTTAAACTATTGCATAGTTTTGAAACATGTTTTTAAAAGTCAATTTCTCATTCAGCCAGAAACCCAAGTACTTACAGTGCCTTGCGAAAGTACTAATACACCTTGAACTTTTGCACATTTTGTCATGTTTACAACCGTAAACATAAAGATTTAATTTAGATTTTTTTTCTGAAAGTTCACACACAAGTAACAGACAACTGTGAACTGAAAGCAAAATGATACATGATTCTGTTATTTTTCAAAATATAGAAAAGTGAAAATTGGGGCGTGCATACTGTAAGTATTCATACATCATGACTTAATACTTTGTGGAACCCCCTTTGCTGCAATAACAGCAGCAAGTCTTCTGGGGTATGACTACAAGGTTTGCACATCTAGAGACTGACATTTTAGTCCATTCCTCTTTACAAAACAACTCAAGCTCTGTCAAATTAGAAGGAGAGCGTTTGTGAACAGCAGTTTTCAGGTCTTTCCACAGATTTTCAATAGGATTTAGGTCAGGACTTTGACTGGGCCATTCTAACACATTAATATGTTTGTTTTTAAACCACTCCATTGTAGATTTAGCTTTGTGTTTAGGGTCATTGTCCTGCTGGAAGGTGAATCTCCGCCCCAGCCTCAATTCTCTTGCTGACTCCAGCAGGTTTTCCTCCAAAATGTCTCTGTATTTGGCTCCATCCATCTTCCCAACTATTCTTACAATCTTCCCAGTCCCCGCTGAGGAAAAGCAGCCCATAGCATGATGCTCCCCCCACCATATTTGACACTGGGGATGGTGCACTCAGGATGATGAGCAGTGTTAGGTTTGTGCCATACATAACGTTTTGCATTTGGGCCAAAAAGTTCAATTTTGTCTCATCTGACCAAAGCACCTTCTTCCACATGGTAGCCGTGTCCTCATATGACTTCTAGCAAACTTCAAACGGGATTTCTTATGGCCTCCTTTCAATAATGGCTTTCTTCTTGCCACTCGTCCATGAAGGCCAGATTTGTGTAGAGTACGACTTATAGTTGTCCCATGTACAGATTCCCCCAGCTCAGCCGCAGTACGTCACAGCTCCTCCAGAGTTATCTTGGGGCACTTGGTTACATTTCTGACCAGTGCTCTCCTTGTTCGGTCTGTTAGTTTAGGTGGACGGCCGTGTCTTGGTAAGTTCACAGTGGTGCTATACTCTTTCCATTTCCGAATGATGGATTGAACAGTGCTCCGTGAGATGTTCAAATCTTGGGAAATCTTTGTATAACTTAACGATGCTTTAAACTTCTCCACAGCTTTATCCCTGACCTCTCTGGTGTGCTCCTTGGCCTTCATGATGTTGCTTAGTGACCAATACACTCTGACCATAGCTCTGAGGCCCTCACAGAACAGCTGGAATTATACTGAGAGTAGATTACACACAGGTGGCCTCTATTTAACCGTTAGGGGCAAGATTGAACATTCTGCAGGCATTAGGAATGTTATAAAGGCAATTTAATGCACTCAGAAAATGCTGCTTGAATACTTACGCACGCCCCACTTTTCACTTTTCTATTTTTTGAAAAATAACAGAATCATGTATCATTTTACTTTCACTTCACAGTTGTCTGTTACTTGTGTGTGAACTTCAGTAAACAATTCAAAATAAAATCTTTACATTTAGGGCTGTAAACATGACAAAATGTGCAAAAGTTCAAGGTGTATTAGTACTTTCGCAAGGCACTGTATAAGAGGACACTCTTCTATAGCTGTGCCGTCAAATGTATGGATATTTAAAGGTTGAACTTCTTGCCTCCTGGATAATATCATATACTTAGTTTTGCATGTATTTAGTGAGAGTTTAAGTTTTATTTATGAATTTTGAATTTCATCAAACTTTGAGGTTACTCTCAAAGTGTAAAAGTACATAACAAAAAACCAAGGCACTCTCTCCGTTATGGAAAAAAATTAATAAGCGTTCATTAAAACATGGCCTTCAAACAAAATGGTTTGTGAGATCATTTATACTGAGCTACTGTGACAATGCAGTTTTCTTTGTGATCTATAAAGTTTGTCTAAGTATATCTCAATGTTTCTGCTTGCTTTCTGTTTATGCAGTGGTGTTATTTACAGTACAATCTATAAATTTTATTTGTTAGACAATCACAATCAATAATATGTTTATGGCAGATTGACTCATCATTGCAATATGTTATAAAGAGACAGAACATAACAATATTATATCATTATTATGCAAAGTAAAAGACACAATATTGATTAATTTTGTTTTAAAGCTGGGGTACCTGAATTTTTGGTGTTTGTCAGGTTATTCTAGCTTCATGGGCGGGTTCCCACACCTGACGTGAGATGGGCTCACTACTGAAGTTAAGTACAGGATTTCACTCAAACTATGAGGCAGGAAGTTGTCTTTCTCCTTTTATTTTCATTTGATCATCCGTGTTGGTTGGTTGGTTAGTTAGTTAGGTAAAAAACCTTAGTGGAAACACAGAAAAAATACCCAATATAGAATGGTGTTGTAGAATACATTTATTATTGCCACCTCAGAGTATGTTGTAAACACAGCAAAACACAGACCTTGTTGTATTGTCTTCACCTTAAGTTTTATTGAGCAATGGATGATGGAAGTCTAATCTAAATGAGTGGAATTTATCTTGGGGGTGGCTATTGCTTCCTGAGTTAATCATTAAATAATCAAGGCCAAAAAATAATGTTCACTTGTTCCGTTTAGATGCATGCTTGTTGTAGGTATTTTCTAAACAACTATTGACTTTTATTCGTAATTACCATTGACTGATTGATACAATAATCATATGTGTTCATTTATTAGCTCTCTAGCACTCATTGGGCTTTGTATAAAATTGTCAGCACTGGAGACAGAAGACTTCTTGAAATGGCCGAGCAATGCAGCTGGAGACATGCTTTATATCTTAGTGAGGCGCTTCCTTGTTTAGTTACAGTAAATGTGCTCCAAAGCCAGGGGGCCATGGCACGTTTAGGCAAGATATTTTCAATTTGTATAACACAGTCACACAGGCCCAGATTATGGCCCAAATGATGTTTGCCTTCCATTTATCTGCATTATTGCTTTACTTCCCAAAACATGCTTCTGTAGCAAGACGAGCGGTTTATGACATTTGTGAAATAATATTACAGCCAAAATAAATTAACATAAATATTGACAACGCCACCGGAGAGAAGGCTCCAGACCGTAAGGCACGCAGGTTCATTTATGATTGACACAGGCAGAGTCCATACTTAGCACAAATATTTTATTTACTATATACTTTGTTTCAATCAATTATTTTCTGTTTCTCTTTCATTATTGAAAGGGGTTCCATTACTTCACAATTATTCATTTTCACAGTCATCATTTAACTACAACAGCATTTAAATGAAAAAACATCGCACACTCATCGCACACTCAAAGAAGAAAAAAGAAAGATCTGATGAAGGCTATTGCCGAAACGTAATCATTAAAATTTGGACATCGGCTTATGAGTGTGCGATGTTGTTTTTTTATTTATGAAGATTTTCCCCTATCTGCACCTCGGAGACTACTTCTGGTGTGCGTTGCTTTTCTTTTCTCACAACAGCATTTCAACATGCATGTAAGTTTTGACTTAACTCTATTGAACAGATAACACGTGTGTGGACAGTGTCAGATTGAACAAATGATGTGATGTCAGCACATGCACTGCAGAGTTTGAAATACCTTTGCAGAGTCAGTTACAAATATTATGTCAAATATAAGCATCAAAATCACCACATCAGCCATGAATTTTTATATTTCACACTTGTTTTTGAAATTACTTTAGAAATGAAATCAGTGCTGTTGGAATTCATTCACCTTCCTATTGTTGATATTGTTGTTAACTATTGCTTTTTTTGTACCAAGACTTTCAGGATCACACAATTTCTATTATGCAAATGTATGTGAGTAGAATTCGTCATAAAGCTAACTGAATTGAAATTAGTATAACAATAGTGAATATGCCATTACTCTCTTGGAAGCAAAGAACCTCCAGAGTTCAATCATTGAGCTTAAAATACTGTCTTTCAGTTGTGGAAATGACGTGGCCCGCTCAGTAGCAGCGGCTCAGGACTAACACCTGAACACTATTTAGTTGTACAGTTGTACAATGACAAATAAAGCACTTACTTATTGAACAGCAGAAGGAGCCTATATGCCACAAGCATTGATGAGAATCACTGGTCTGATGGTTTGTACATGTAATTTCTGCTCATTTATCAAAATTCAATATCTGTTTTATAAAAGATATTGGGTTTAACTGAAACAAATAACAACTGTATTTGTATTTTTGCTGATGTCTCTCTGGAGGTAAAAGCCTAAAGCCTGTAGTACAACCCATTCAATATCCACTTTTCCACTGATCCACTTCTGGGTCCTGATCCACGACCACTGTTCTAACCTGCACTTCCATAGTTTAAAACGCTGAGCTGAATTAAGGTGTAATGCAAAAAAATTGGTGAATTAATTTGCTAATTAAAAACTGACAGAAGTGAAATAAACACACAAAAAAGCTTTTGTTGTCTGAATCACATCTTTATTCAGTAAGTCATAATAAATTGCTCAACATTTTGCTCATCAGAAATGCTAAATATGTACAAAATGTTACAAATCATATGTTTTCTTTCTACTAATAGAAAAACATTACAAATCACATCCTACAAATCCCACTCAGAGGTCAGCATAAAGATACAAACCAGTATTAGTTTAGTATAATCATATAAAAAACAATAATTCAGCTGAAATGTATGGATTTTCCTTATGGAGATTTCAGAAATCATGACCCCATTATGACCCGCTCTATTTGAGATTATACACTAGAAGTATGGCTATAAGAATAGCACATAGGTCATTACTGAACTGAACATGAACTGGACTTTGGATCTTCGCTGACCGCTTCTGTTGTTTTTTTCACTGTTTAAACAAGTCCTCCAGTTCTACCATGAAGCTGGTTGCCTCTTTCACTGTTTCATTTGGAGTGCCCCACCGCTCTGAGGCCCACCCCCAACTCTTACTCAATGCTTTTGCCCCCACTTGAGCGCCCATTGCCAGCTCTTTGCCCAACAGCCATTCAGCGCCTACTTTAACTAGCATGACTGTGCCAAAGAAAGCAGCCAGTACAACAGCTGGAATAGATGTTTGTTCAGTCCATTTACAGCACCAGTCGACATTTTAATCTGCTCCTGATTTGTATTTATTGATCTCATCATCTTACTTGTGAAAGACACACCTCCGTTCTTCTCCACTGTGTCGTCGATGGTCTTGAGCAGCTCTTTGATTTGATTCTTGTTGTATCTGCATTTGTCTTGTTTCTTCCCCCAGTGTTTATTATCAATCACATGACAGCGGCCTCCACATTTCTCCACTAAGTTTTTGAGAGCTGCATTTCGTTTGCCCAGTCTTTGATAGTTTTTCCAGCTTCTAGGTCGTCTCCATGAGTGAACACTACAGTGGTGTATTTCAAAGCCTCTTCAGAGAAAACCTTCAGTATTATATCTACCACGGCCTGCTCATGCTCGGTGTACCTCTCCAGTTTGAGCACAAGCAGAAAAGCATGGACCCCATCAGCACATTTTTGGAGGCTCTTGAGCAGCTCTGGCTGATGTCGCTCTTCTTTGGGTCAGTGTCGAAAAGACCTGGAGTGTCAATCAGTTCCACGTTTCTTCCATGATCTTTATGTTATAGACTCACATTTTTTTGTCTCTGAGTTTGCTGAATCACAATGCACCAAATAAAATATAAATACAAACAAATATATTAACTTATGTGATTTAAAATTGTATGACTGTTTCTCATGTTCAAACTGACTCCTCTCTGGTCCAGTCCAGCCTCTCCCAGCTGGAGGCCCTGTGCAAAGCCTCATGGGAGCAGCTGAAGCTCCTGGACAAAGCGGATGAGAAGAGGAAACAGGGAAAGGGAGAAGAAGAGGAGCCAGGAGGAGTCATCAACAGGTGGGACCATCTCTGAGGAACATTAACCATAAACACCTATCAGCTGAAAGTAAATAAAAGGGGAAGCAAATATTCAAAATGTCTTCACAAAAATGTCTACTTTTCCAATTTATGGATTTTATATGTTATTATTTATCGCAACACCTTTGTGGTTTGTCCACTAGATGGCAACATTTCACTACAACCTGCTATAGAGTATGTTTTCAGTTCGAAGGAGTTAACACTTAAATATTGCATAAAATGATAAAGGAGTTACATTTACATTTCTTTTGTTCATCTTTTCTGATCCTCTTTGTCTCTGTAGGTTCCACTCGTTCCTGCTGTTCCTGGGCTACTCTCGGGCCATGGTGCGGGACATCCGAGCGGAGGACTTTTGCAAAACCATCAGTGACTTCTCCCTGGAGTACAGAGCCACGCAACAGACCGTCCTGCAGCAGAAAGAGAAGGAAAGAGAGAAAAGAGAGGAGGAAAGGCAGGGAGGAGATCAGGCAGTCCATGGAGCACTCCAACGGGACAGAGGAGGAGCCAGTCTGTCCCGACCTCACAGGTAAATGTATCAGCTGTGTCAGTGTCAGAACATGTACCACCCCATGAAATCCTGGTCTTTTCATGAAGCTTCAGGACCAACAGTAAATCTGGACCACACATCCCAGAGTGTTGTATTAAACCCAACAATAGCCTCATTAGTATTTCTATTGCAGGACTTTCATTTGGGCCAAGTTTCAAACACAAGTTTGAAAACTTGTGTTTTCAAATTACATTTGAAAACACAAGTAACATTAAGTTTGTTCACTTTTTAGGTCCATTCTCAGGAAAACTGAAATGGTTACACTAAATCATTGACTCATTACTGAATGTTATTTATGGCTTGTATGTTGTTGTATCGAGTGTTCTCTAATCTATAAAATAAATATTTAATGATTGCTGGTAATTGATCTAGATGTCTTGTTTCTTCAACCCTACATGCCTTTTATTAGGTGTATTTATATTTCAGTAAGTTAAGTGTGTTACATCATAATAAACACATCAAAAATATACTAGAATAGTTTTCCACTCTCCCTCCACGCCTCTGTTAAGCGTAACAGTTCAACAGTCTTGTGTCAATTGAGTTGTTGGTTTCAGTTTCAGTTTGTTGCTGTGAGAGAATATAGACCACAGTATAGACTTAGAAAATAGAAAAGAGTGTGAGGTGTGGTCTGTCATAAAGTCACATGAGCACCATTCTGTATTCTGCCAAAATAGATATATTTTCACAGCTTAAAGTGTTCAGTGTGAGTCAAATGTACCTTTTTTCCTCAGGGCAAAAAATATGACTATATAAGTAAATAATAAAAAGTTATTATTATTATTAACCTTAACAGTAGCCGAACAGCTTCATGAATTAAAAAAAAGATTGGTTGAGATATGATAGGCGTACCATGAAATGAACTGTCTGGTTCTTCCTGTTTCACTATTACAGAAAAGTAGAGCAAGATTATGACAAATGTAAAACTGTATTTTGACTTTATTTTGCAATAGCAAATAAAAATAGAAACAATTATTTATTGACTGAAATCTTATTTACATCTTTGGACATGTTGTTCATGATAAAGCTTTGCAGTATAGGTTAAATCATACAGGAGGAATTTTCAATACAACTTAATATGATTTGTAAAATGAAAATATATGTGAACATCATGCACATCATTTATAAAGTTAAAACATGCATCATTGGCAGAGAGGGTATTAAAGTCTCTTCAACAGGACTGAAGTAATTACAAGATGAATCTTATTTGAGTAGACACTGGTATGAACCATAATATCAATAAACAAAGATGATTGGTGGAAACACAATCAAACAAAATAAAGAAGCATTTACATAATAGAGCGTAAAACAGTTTTGTTGACGTCCCTTTAAAATGATTTAACTCTGCTTTTCTTCTTCTGTTTGGAGACTTCCCCTGCCACCAGTCCACCCACTGAACCCACTAGCGCTCCTGCTGCTACAGATCCACTTGCCACCAGCCTCCTGTTATCACACATGGAATTAAAAACACACTGCAGGGTATCGCTATTGCACCAAACAAAACACCAGTACACATCCAATGACCAGACACTTGAATTGGGCCAAAGGTTTTTATGCACAATTTCTTACCACTTTCTCGAGACATCTGTGGATCTTTGGCTTGAACGTGCTGTATTACTTTTTCTATCATTGCAGTGCTTTATTGGTGTAACATCTTCCACCATTTTGTGTCACTGTTTCCTCAATGGTGTTCAGCAGGTTCTCAATTTGGACTTGGTTGTTTCTCACTGGGTATTCACTGGGATCACGATGGTTCCAGTATTATATCAAACACATGACAGCGGCCTCCACATTTCTCCACCATGGCTTTCATTTTCTCACTGTGTTCAACCCATGATTCAATGGTTATCTCATCTGGGAGCTGGTCTCCATGAGTAAAGACCACTGTGGTGTATTTCAGAGCCTCTTTGGTAAACTGTTTCAGTAAATTCTCTGTTACTTGCTTCTCGTGCTTTGTGAATTTCTCCACTTTAGCAGAATGAGAAAAGCATGAACTCCAGGAGCACACTCAATGAGCAACTTTAAATCCTCAAAGCTAAACTCTGTGTTGTCCAGGTCTGTGTCAAATAAACCTGGAGTGTCGATCAGTCGCAGCTTCCTTCCATTTACAGTTTGAGTTTTGGTCTGACAGACTTTGTTGTTGAATCTGCAGAATGACCAACATTAAACTCTGCTAAGCCTCCAAATATAGTATTGGCCAAACTGCTTTTTCCTAATCCAGTTTTACTCAGAAGCACAATTTGCAGGACATTCGTTCCTGAGGAGAGCAAAAAACTTCAATAAAATTATGTACAACTTTTCACTATCACTAAATAAATAAATAAATAAACAAATAACTTACCATCATCATCATTTAATGCTCAGCATCAATAAGAGGTATACTCTCCATTGTTGCCATAATGATTTTCTTATTTGTTCTCTTCATAGACAAGTTCCGTGGTTGAGTTATGTACAGTACTTGTAAGTGCTGCAGTCGTGACAGAAACGGACCGGTATGCGGGTGAGTTCTTTAGTTTTGCTTTGACTCCGGCAGGCAGGGTTAAAGTGGGCAGGAACGGTCGGGAACGGCGTTCCTGCACCTTCGTGTGACCAAAGAAAAAAAAGTTAATGATTGCCACTTTATCATTTCGCACACATGCGAAAGTCTGCCTGTGAGAGAAATCAATGCAACAAATACTAGGTTGGGTAGTTTTATTATTAATTTGCTTGAAGCTGCGCTGGACAAAAGTCCACTCTTCAGAATCTGGAGAAATAATCATAAGATCATTCAGCAGCTCAGTCTGCTCCTCATGCGTGCAGGTTTAATGCGCCTCAATATCAGAGGCGTAGCTTGCCATAAGGCAAGGCAGGCAGCTGCCTGGGGCCCCCAACTGTGAAGGGCCCCATGCACCAACCCGTTTTTCAGATACCGCAGTAAACGCTTGTTTTATACAGCCTTCCTAATGATTTGGTGATGCAGTTACATCATCTCTCCACCAACGCTCTGTGGCGCTGTTTATCCCCATCCTCCTGCATGATTTAGTGAGTCATGGTTGCCTAATGTTAACTTTTAATGAGAAGTGAACAGACTTTGTTACTCATGGCTCACCAGATTATATTTCTAATAGTGAAACCAGTTTATTGTAACTCTCTTCATGACCTAAAGAACCTCAGCCTTCTGTTCTGAGGAAAACTTATGCAGAGAACTGCATTATGGGAGTTTTCAGGTGACCCGCTCCTGCCCAAATGACATCATCTCTCCAGTGCGCAGTACACCGAGCGGCCACCAGAGGGCCCCAAACCGACATTCTTGCTTGGGCCCCTTGGTACCCACTGCTCAAATATAACAGCATTTATCACGAAATAATGAACTTTATGGACATAAACTAATCCATAAACAGAGTCTACTCTTCCCAAGCTTTAGGCCGCTTTTTATTTCGTATCAATCAGCCTCATATTTTCGGTTTTACAAATTAATGTAGGAAGCATAATGAGAGAAAAGGCGATAAACAGTGCGGCGTTACGGCGCTCAGTTACGGCGCAATGTCGGCCTTGTTCACAAAGTATTTCCTCTGAATCTGCCCGCCGTTTAAAGTCACAACAGAGTCATGAATCCAGGCTAAAGTTGAGTCTTTAGACTCGTGTGGAGCCTGTGTCTCCTCCTCACTGCTCAGCACGATGAGCAGCTACAGACGGAGGAACAACAGGGCAGAGCTGACACGGGCAGCAGAGGGACTGGGCCCCACAGCAGAGGGGTCCCACAGGGAAACACTTAAATAAATAAATAGATAAAATAATAAAAGTCTATTTGCAGCTATCAAAATCAGTGTGCTTCCATCTTCTTTTTTTTTTTTTTTAGGAAATAATCATATGTTGACAGTTCTGATTCTCATCCCTATATACGGCTAATTCAAACAGCATATTTTTGCCTTAAATACACCAAATTGCACTAATTGTATCTGATTATTAAAAAACCTCCCGGGTAGGACTGGCTGTTGCTCTAATTTTCTGGGAGTATCTCAAACAAGAGCACACATAAAGAAATCTTATTCTGTGAAATGGTCTAAAACCTAATTTTAAAATAAATAATTAAAAGTAATATAAAACACCTTCTTTACATGTAATATACACACAGCCTTTCATATATCAACCTAATGTAGTGTTCTGAGTCTTCGAGATTAGAGTTCCACCACCTCCCAAAATCCACTTTAACCACTGCCGGCAGATACAGTCTTGTGAAATGGAGGAGTGGTCTTTTGGGAAATTCCATCTTTGTGAATTGCTGCTTGTTTTCTGACATATTTTAACGGCTTAACAATTTCATTCAAAAAACACAAATTAAACCTGACCTATTTACAAATGCACTTTAGCCCCATAACTTTTCTAAGCCACCAGCCGCTTCTGGTCTATCTAGTATTGTTTTGTTTTCACAACACACTCCTGTTTAAACAACACCAAAGATTTTATAATCAGTGGTTTGCACTATTAGTAATTATTCTATGAATCTATTTTCCCCCTTTATTCTCCGACTGCAGAGTTATTGGTTTGTAAGATGACTATTATTGAGCTACTGTGACAATGCAGTTTCCTGTGGATATAAAGCTTGTCTATATATCAATATGTTTCTGCTTTCTTACTGTTTGTAAATAACACCACTGCGTAATCTGTAGATTTGATTTGATTTGTTTATACAATCGCAGTCAAGAATATGTTAATGGTAGATTCACTCAACATTGTAATATATTATAAAGAGACAGAACATGCCATTATTATTTCATCATTACCATTGTATTATTACATTATGCAAAGTAAAAAACACAATATTGATTCATTTTGTTTTAAGTGAATTCCATTTAGACCTATTAACAAAACAAAGTCAACTTTTATCAACAACAGTCATCAGTTGTACATAATACATCCTATACATAAACAATCAAAAGTGTGTTACTCTCTGTGCTTCCTCTGCACAAACATTTAAGACCATAAAGAGAAACATGAGGAGAGATTGTCCTTCAGTCGACTGGACCTGGCTGCAGTCTCCCCCCTGAAGGCAAACGTTGAACAAACTGTGGAGACACCTAATAAGGCCTTGCGGGTGTGATGGGTGGAGGAGATTTCTTGAACGCAGGGGAGAGGCCCATCATCCAACCCAGCCCACATACACTACATACTAACTTTAAGGCTTAGATATAAAATGGTCAGATCATTACATTCGTCCCGTAGCTGATCTCCGTGAGTGAAGACGACTGTAGTGTAGTTGACACTTGAGCCTCCTCCTGTGTTGTGTACCTCTCCACTCTGAGGACCATGAGAAAAGGCGCACACTTGTTCAACTGAAGACTCCTTTGCGTGGCATCATAAAACCTGGAGTGTCGATCAGTTGGACGTTTCTCCCATCTATCTCCTTTTTTCCTGACTCTCATTCCTTTGTCATTGACCTTCATGAATGACTTGTTATTGTTAATTAACGCAGGCCTGTATCAAGCACAAGCTGATAAGAAACCATGAACAAATAATGTAACCATGTGTATTCTGTTTTCTGTATGACTGACAATTAAAAGCCAAATTCTAGCATCTTACTGCTATAATGTCTACAACTATTTATTTTATTGTTTTTATCTTTTGAGTCAAGTAGTAGTAGTAGTAGTAGTAGCCAAGGGGACTATAGATCTCAATCCCAAACTAAGTCTCCATTACTTCAATTTCAGACTGGATTGTGGAAAATCTGAGCTGTCCTTGTACTGAGATTATGCATCTGAGGCAACACAGTGACTTGTTATTATAGTGGCTGGTTCAAACCAGAGTGCATTCTACATACACTGCCTTTCACATTACAGCATATCATTGTTTTCCAAAAGACGGCACCGAACTACAGCCAACACAAAGTATGACTTCAGTTTTACATATGGGTTAAAACAGAACATTGGCGCACCAGGAGTTACCCCAAGTATAATGGAGAACTATCGCATAAATAATACTGCGTTTTTATTGAAATACTTCACAGAACCACAGAATGAACCCATGAACCACAAGCAGTACCTTTACCACAGATTGAGAAGCACTGGGTGATGTTATTATTACACAATGTAATCTGATCTACATGCCTTCAGTAATTACATTTTGCAGTGGATAATAGAGCATGTGTCAAGTATATGGCGAAAGTTGTAAGCAATTATAAAGCCTAGCGAGAAATGACACATTAAAAACAGATGAATCTTACCGTATTTATAAAAATTACGAGAACTTGATGATGGCCCTCTCTCAGATGAACCAGAAGCAGGTAAATATGTATTGATCATATGGTCGGCCATACACAATACATGAAAAACTATTAGAGCACAGTATAAGGAATTGACAATGTACTAATGTTGTCTGGTTCTGAATTAAACACTACAGGCTTACAGAGAGTTTTAATGAAGCCTATAAGAGCTATTGTTTCCTGCAGGACTGTGAGGAGCAGATTAAACAGGAGGAGTCTCTGTCTTTGTCTTTGGATGTGACTCTGCCCCGAAACAGACGCAGGAAAACAGACGGACAAGGTGAGGGAAGCAGGACTGCCACTGATTCATTACTGGTTTAGAGAAGTAACATCAAGTCTGTTCACTTTGAAGGTTAATTCTCCAGAAAACTCAAATGGTAATTCCAAAATATTAACTAATTGAACATTATTTCTGCCTTATGAGCTGTTGTGTCGTTGATATCCACTTATCAATGAAATAAAGATTAAACTGTTTTTATTTGTTGAACTAGATGTTGGTTTGATTATTTTAAATTAAAATCTCTGACTCTTACCAAAAAGTTTTAATTCTGTCATTACACACAACCTTTTCCTGCATTTTATTAACAGTATGTTTGGAATCAATAACCAGGGAGGCAGCTTCAAGATCGAGTCAAAAGCCAGATTTATTGAGACAGTAGCATGTGATCATTCAGAGGCCTTTACACAAGCATTACATTCATATACTCCCTTTACAGATCAACTCAAAATGTACATTTAAGAGACTGTCATGTTTAGCTATTCAGAGTGCTGAATAACTAAACATGCTATATATATATATATATATATATATATATATATATATAGCATGTTTAGTATATATATATATGGAGAGTGAAGGCATCAGTGGTGCCCGTGATCATTGGGCACTCGGGGCAGTGACCCCAAACTGGAGGAGTGGCTCCAGCAGATCCCAGGAAATACATCAGACATCTCGGTCCAAAAAAGTGCAGTTCTAGGAACTGCAAAGATACTGCGCAGAACCCTCAAGCTCCATATGTAGGACCGTGGCTGCCAAAACAATAAATAAATATATAAATAAATATATAAATAAATAAATAAAATAAAGACCAAATTTGCAAAGAAATGCATGCATTTATTGTAATAAGTGCATTTATTTATTAATATATTTATTTATTTATGTATTTATATATTTATTTATTTATTTATTTATATATTTATTTATATATTTATTTTTGTATTTATTTATTTATTTTTGTTTTATTCATTTATTTCTGTATTTATTTATTTATGCATTTATTTATTTATGTATTTATTTCTGTATTTATTTATTTATGCATTTATTATTTATGTATTTATTTCTGTATTTATTCATTTATTTCTGTATTTATTTCTGTATTTCTCTTAATGTATGCAAATCATGGGGCGGGTCTGGATGCCGCTGCTATAAGGTGATTGGTTAATCTTTCTCCATGCACACATGCCTTGTCCAGCATAGACACTGCCAAACACGAGCTCTGCTTCAGTCTATTGACAGTGGCACAGATAGTAGAGCAGGTCATCTTGTGACTGGAGGATCGGCAGTTCGACTCCTGCAGGGGCACACTGTCGTCGTGTCCTTGGGCAAGACACTTCACCTGCCTCGCCCCCAGTGTCTGCGTACACTGGTGTATGAATGAGCGTGTGAATGGGTGAGTGGATACTTGCTGGAAAACGCTTTGAGTGCCTAATGTAGGTGGAAAAGCGCTAGACTAAAGCAGAGTTCATGTTTGGCTATGTTTATGCTGGAAGCGAGATTCAAACCCCTGACCTTCCGATCATGAGACTACGAGCTCTACCAACTGTGCCACTGACACCTTTCTACACTCAAAGTGCTTTCCAACAAGGATCCACTCACCCATTCATACACCAGTGTACGCAGACAGGTGAAGTGTCTTGCCCAAGGACACAACAACAGTGTGCCCCTGCAGGATTTGAACTCCAGTCACAAGATGACCCGCTCTACTATCTGTGCCACTGTCAATAGACTGAAGCAGAGCTCGTGTTTGGCAGTGTCTATGCTGAACAAGGCATGTGTGCATGGAGAAAGATTAACCAATCACCTTATAGCAGCGGCATCCAGACCCGCCCCATGATTTGCATACATTAAGAGAAATACAGAAATAAATACAGAAATAAATGAATAAATATATAAATAAATAAATACAAAATAATAAATACAGAATAAATAAATAAATACACAAATAAATAAATACAAAAAATAAAATAAAATACAAAAATAATACAAAGATACAGAAATAAATATATAAATAAATAAATATATAAATACATAAATAAATAAATATATTAATTAATAAATACTTTGCAAATGTGGTCTTTATTTTATTTATTTATTTATATTTATTTATATATTTATTTATTGTTTTGGCAGCCACGGTCCTACATACTCCCAGGCCTCAGGTAGAGGACCTGAGCTTTATATATATATATGGTCTTACATGTAAATACTGTTTATACAGTATTTGCATAGTGGCCTATACAGCACTCAAATAAAGGTTTCATGTGGTTTTAACTTGGGTTGTCTCAAAATAAAATAAAATAAATAAAAAATCATATATGAAGTCAAAAACATGCTGTGAACTGAAATCAGCAATATGCAACTATTTTCTTAGGTTTACTGTTTCCGACATACAGAGAACTTCTATGAAACAATTATTTTGTCTTGCAGCAGAGAGACAGGAAGAGAGAAGTAGAGAGGAATTTTCAACACAACAATTTAATTTGTAAGAATATGTGAACATCATGCATAACATTTGAAAGTTTAAACAGGTTGCACAGTTGTGAACAAAGTTTATTCTTTGATCAGGAGAGTGTATGCTATTTGCCTTTAAATGCCGATATGTACTTTCACATGAATAAACAAAGATAAAATGATGATGATGATGATGAAGTATCCCTCATGATTACCTTCTTATCAGTCTAAACACTCTTCTCACTAGTTCACCCCTGTTCCCTGTTGCAAGTGCAGCTATCTGTGCCACCCCTCCTGTTATCGTACATGGATTAAAGCAAACACACAATGCCCCCAGTGTTATCCCACCGACCAAAATGGCAATTACACATTTTGCAGGAGTACCCCTCATTTGGGGCCAAATCCTTTCTTGGACTAACTCTATAGCCCTGTTCCTGAGGCTCTGTGCATCATCTCCTGCAGGTTCATTGATTTGTAAAGTGGCCTCTTGTATTTCTCTTTCCAACATTAGCAGAGCCTCATTGGTGTAACATCCTTCATTTACTCTCACAGTTTCCTCAATGGTGTTGAGCAGATTCTCCACATGGACTTGGTTGTTTCTGTATGGGTGCTCTTGGTTCCAGTATTTATTATCAAACACATGACAGCGGCCTCCACATTTCTGCACCAGGTTTTTCAAGTCTTCATTCTTTTCAACCCACTCTTCAATAGTCATCCCCTCTGGGAGCTGGTCTCCATGAGTGAACACCACTGTGCTGTATTTCAGAGACTCTTTGCCAATTGTTGAAATATTGTCTGTGTAACTTCCTTCTCGTGCTTTGTAAACTTCTCCACTTTGAGCAGAATGAGAAAAGCATGAATTCCAGGAGCACACTCTAGAAGAAACGTCAGATACTCAGGGCTCATCTCTGTGTTATCGAGCTCTGTGTCAAGTAACCCTGGAGTGTCGATCAGTCGCAGTTCTCTCCCATTTACTGTTTTTGATTTGGGCTGACAGACTTTGGTCTCTGAACTTGCAAAATGGCCGACATTAAACTTATCTTTCTCTCCAAATATAGTGTTGGCAAGGCTGCTTTTTCCTGATCCAGTTTTACCCAGAAGCACAATTTGCAGGAACATTGTTTCTAAGGGGGAAGGAAGAAATGTAAATAAATAATGAAAACAATTTCAAACAAAGAAAAAAGAATTCAAAGTTTGTGTGGGAAAAATCAGGTACCCCAGCTTTAACTAATCATTCATGTTAATCAACAGCTTCTATAGTAAAGTTGAATTTAGATTAAAGGCTCGCCCACAGCAATCGGATCTCCTCTTTTCAAAGATATTGTTTTCTACTCACCCTCCATGATGCAGTTTGTCAGTGCAGAAGTCTTGTTGTGGCGCAGTTTTCTTTTGGTTCTTACTGTGAGAGGTGTGGTCTGGTCTTTGGCCCCGCTCTGTTCTTGTGTTTGTTTTGTTCTGTCCACAAGATGGCGCCGTTCACTCATTCAACTACTATGACTACAACCATAGACTGTATAAACCCTTTCCTTTACCTCTTATTTTTGTGCTTACTGTTTATATTTACATAGGGCCCATACAGCACTCAAATGAAGGTTTGATGTGGTTTTGAACTTGGATTGACTCAAAATAATAACAAAAAAATATATATATAAATCATACAGGCTACAGTGGGAGGTAAAAGGTTTGTGAACGCTTTGGAATTTCTCACATTTCTGCCTAAATTGGTCATAAAATGTGGTCTGATCTTTATTAAAATCACAAGTAGAGTAAAGAGTGTCTGCTTAAACTAATAGCACCCAAACAATTACACGTTATCATATTTTTATTGCAATAACATGCAAACATTCACGGACAGCTTGGAATAAGTAAGTGAACCCAGGAATCTCGCTGAACTGTAACAGTTTCTAAAGAGGAATGATCCAAGATTTATCCTGATCGTTGTGCACGTCTAATCTGCAACTACAGGAAAGCAGTTATTGCTGCCAAAAAAGGGTCAGCCAGCTATTTAATACAGGGGCTCACTTACCTTATTCCACGCTGTCCTGTGAATGTCTCAGTTTTTTCTGCATATTTTCTATTATCAGTTTAAACACTGTTCTCGCTAGTCCACTCACAGTCCATGATAAAAAACACATTTTTCTCACTGTCTCCTCAATGGTGTTGAGCAGATTCTCCACATGGACTTGGTTGTTTCTGTATGGGTGCTCTTTGTCCCAGTATTTATTATCAAACACATTTCAGTATCAGGGTCTTAAAGGGCACTTCACTCTCACTGGTCCAGTCCTCAATCTTCGTCCCGCCATCCACCTGGTGTCTGTAGGTGAAGATGATCGTGGTGTAGTTGACGCTTGAGCATTTCCTTCACCACATCCTCCTCCTGTGTCGTGAGCCTCTCCACTTTGAGGACCATGAGAAAAACGTGAGACCTTCAAACTCAATCATTTTGGGGTGTCATAAAAACCTGGAGCGTTGATCAGTTGGATGATTTTTCCATCTATCTCCTTTTTTCTTGACCTGTAATTGACTTTGGTGAATGACATGTTTTGAACTGGCCTGTTTGTTCAAATACAGTGTTGGCCAGGCTGCTTTTTCCAGAACCAGTTTCCCCAGAAGCATAATTCTTCTTTATGTTTGTTTTTGTTTTGTTTCTATCATTTCTTTCATGTGGTTAAAGCATCATTTGAAAGAAAAAAAACAATAAGACAATGGTTCAAAAAATAAAACAATAAGTTGACCATTATAAAGTAAAAAACAAGTGAGCAAAAGGAGCTTGATCAAAAAATGCTGATTCTCTTTGCCATTTTATATATTTATGTGGCTAAGAAGTCATAAAAAACATACCTGGAGTCGAGTTTTGTTTCATTATTTGTATTTGTATTTATAATCCTGCATATTCAATCTGTCTCCTTCCCAGGAGGTTCAAACACTTCCACATGCTCTTACCATGGTTCTTCTTTAGTTTTTCCAAATCCAACTTTGTGCTCTATACTTTGGGCCAGCAGAGGATAAGCTCAGTTGTTGTCTCCACAGAAGTTAAGCCTTAATCAGTTTACCATTTCCCCAGTTTATTAAGTTATACACATCAAAGCTAAGGTGTCCAAAGGTTTTTCAAAAACAGAAACATGGCACCAACTTAAATTGTTTTAAAGTTAGATCTAAATACTGTATTTTCCCAAACAAAGGGCTAAAGTGTTGTCTGTAAATTTACTAGTTATTTTTTTTTTGACTCTTTGTCAATTTTACACTGAAAATGTATTGATAAAAGACATTGCATTTATAAAGCTTTAAGTATAGCCTAAAAACAAAACAAAAAATAAAAACAAAAAATAAAAACACAGTATCTTGGTTAACTGTTGTTACTGGTAAATATAACACACTATGTCAATATGAACGCTAGCACCATTGGTAGAACATTACACTTATTGGGAATTTGATGCACTTATATAAAGTAGCACAATTAATCCTGTTCTCTTAAACGGTTGGAGCTTCTATAAATGCAATTTATTTACAAAACAATCTCTTATCCAACTGAATAATGGTCTTTGTGCGTGTGAGGATCCTGCTGGTGATGCTTTTCTCTCGTCATTTATTTTATTTGTGATTTCCTGCAGCCTGTCATTAGTGTAGTATCCTCCTCCATTCTCTCTCACAGTTTGGTCGATGGTCTGGAGCAGTTGTTCAATCTGGTATTGGTTGTTTCTGTACAGATCCTGGCTGTTGTTCCAGTATTTATTATCAAACACATGAACACGGCCTCCACATTTCTGCACCAAACTTATGTTTGGAGTCTGCAACACATACACAAGTTGTAAGTCAACAATCATAGGCCTAATAAATATGGACATCTCGTTTGAGAACTTAGGTCCCACTCATTTCAGTTGCAGGACTGATTTTAGGTGATGTCTGCTATTTTTATCATTTCAGATCAGTCAGAAGTGACACCAAGGCTGCATCCGAAACCATTAAATTGTAGCCTCTAAGTACTAACACTAGCAACTAATCCTTAACCTTTCATGGGGTCAACTGTTAGATCTCTATGCAGTGAGTGAACTTCTGCTTCAGCAGCATTTGCCCAATTCGACCGTCCTTACCCAGGGGAAGGGGAAGTGACATCACCAACAGCTGTTTTTCTTCTTCTTTAAAGTTCAGTGCAGGCCAAACAAAAGCGCATACCGCCCCCTACTGTATATTGTCCAACAACAACATAGTGTCCAAATAAAGACATTTAAGGGGGAAAAAGAGAAACATCCAAATGATCCTTCACATTTCCCTTTATTTTATCTCAACAGCTGTTTCATAAAGCTACAGTATGCAAATTAGCCATGTGGCTTAAGTTTCTACTAAAAGAAAGCAAAAGCACAAACTGCCTTCATTTAAGCCATTTACTGATGTGGCATGGCGCCTGTTGCATCTCCTCCTGCCAGCTGGTGGCGCCGCAGGTATATAAGCGCAATACATTCACTACTTTGTTCTCTGACGTCACTCACTTCCTCGTCCAGCCGGTGTGTCAGTGCGTTCCTCGCTTCTCCGAAGGACAGGTAGCGTTTGCTCTAGATTTTATTGCCTTTAACGTAACTATTTACTGGCCTTAACTGGAGGTTTTATAATTTAGCTCCGTGTTGTGGTAACGGTTCCACGATGTAGCCCCAGATGCTCCATGTGCAGGGATGGTGTGCGTCTCGCTGTCATGGCCCCATACCCGTGTGTTATGCCCTGCGTTCGATGGTACGTTTGGGGCAGAGCTTCAGTTTATGGCCCAACAGTAAGGCTAGGTGTTAATACTTTTCCTTATTTACAGGTGATCTGGCCCGCGCCGATGCGATGACGGCGCTGTCCCAAACGTTGTTGCCTTGTCTTTTAACCTTTGTTTTTTGGTTCACTCACGGACTCCTTTTTGGTTATAATTAGTGAATCTGCTGGAACTGACATGAACGAATGTTGACTGTGAAAATGATAAATTGTGAACCAATTGAATCCACTTTTTAATAACAAATGAAAAACAGAAAATAATTTATTGAAACGAAATATATAGTAAATAAAACATATATTTTTGCTAAGCATGGACTCTGCCTGTGTCAATCATAAACGAACCTGCGTGCCTTAAGGTCCGGAGCCTTCTCTCCGGTGGCGTTGTCAACATTATGATTTTTGGCCGTAATGTTTATTGGTCAATACTAGCTAAACCGCTCGTCTTGCTACACTGAGGAGGCTCTTTAAAACCATGTGACTGAGCTGTGGTGACTCTAACATGTATTTTGTCACTTTTATGAAGTTTGGCTTGTGCAGAATATTTTTTTATTATTATTATTAAATGTGCACCTGTCAATCAACAGTGGTTGCGCATGAATCACTCGAGGGGGGTGGGGAGATTGGCGCAGTGGCTTATGGGATGGCACATAGCTCCTAATCGCCAGTAAATTAGCATCAGAGGTCCCTATGCTAAAGTGGCTATGATAGTTAGCAAACAGGTCACTTTCCCTAACTCCTTCCTAACTGAAAGCCCAATTCGGACGCATCTTATCATGGCGGACGCTGACGCACATCCGGTTTGGCGTAAGACCTCTTACCATTTACTGGTTTCGGATGCAGCACAAGTCATTCACAGTTAACTAATCATTCATGTTAATCAACAGCTGGTCATTCTATAGTAAAGGTCTGTGTGTAAATTAAAGGTACAGATTAAACGCTCGCCCACAGCAATCGGATATCCTCTTTTAACATAACAATATTGTTTCGTGCTCACCCTCCATGAATCAGTTTGTTGTAAATGTCTTGTTGTGGCGCAGTTTTCTTTTGGTTCGTTGCTGTGAGCAGTGTGGTCTGGTCTTATGGCCCCGTAATGTTCTTTGTTCTGTCCACAAGATGGCGTCATTTCCTCATTCAATTACTATGACTGCTATGTGCTTACTGTTTATATTTACAAAGGGCCTTCACAGCACTCACATGAAGGTTTCATGTGGTTTTTACTTGGATTGACTCAAAATAAAATAAAAAATATAAAATCATATATGAAGTAAAAAACATGCAGTAAAGTTAAGTATTAGAAAATGTATTCACATATTATTACATTATTATTAAACATTTGCCTATAACAGCCTCAATTACAGTTTTTCATCATCACTCAGTTGTGTCAATAAGCATGAGAGAACAAATTGATATCAATGTAATTAGAGATACCATGAAGTGAACTTTCACTATTACAGATGAAAGTATACAGTAGTATGTGAATATTGTAAAACTATATTCCTGCATAAATGTGAGGAGCAAAGTAAAGTGGAGGAATCTTTATTAAAAACACCCGTCTTAAACAGTCCACCAATTTATTCTACTTTTGAATCAAGCATTATGACTTTGAAATCTTTAGTCACATCTTTGATTTACAGAAGGTTCAAATACAGAGGGATTTTCAACACAACAATTTAACGAATATGTGACGTCATGCATAACATTTGAAAGTTTAAACAGGTTGCACAGTGGTAGAGAAGAATGCAGTTGTAAACAAAGTTTATTCATTGATCAGAAAAGTGTTTGCCGTTCAACGCCAATATGAACTAACATGAATAAACAAAGATAAAATGATGATGATGATGAAGTGTTCCTCATAATTTCTTCTTCTTTTCTTTCTTTAGTTCGCACACTTTTCCTGCCAGTCCACCCACTGTCCCTGAAACAACTGCAGCTACGCCTGTCACCACCCTCCTGCTACTGCAGATGGAATTAAGAAAACACTCAGTGCCCCCACTGTTATCCCACCGAGCAAAACACCAATTGCACATCCTACAGTCACATGCTTCATTTTGGGCCAAAGCTTGTTGTGGACAGACTTTTTAGCCTTGTCTCGTTTGCTCTGTGCATCATCTTCTGGTGAAGACTCATTCATTTGTGCCTCTTGTATTTCTCTTTCAAACATTAGCAGAGCCTCATTGGTGTAACATCTTCTCCCATTTACTCTCACAGTTTCCTCGATGGTGTTGAGCAGATTCTCCACATGGACTTGGTTGTTCCTGTATGGGTCCTCATTGTGTTTCCAGTATTTATTATCAAACACATGACAGCGGCCTCCACATTTCTGCACCAGGTTTTTCACGTCATCATTTCCTTCAACCCACTCTTCAATAGTCATCCCCTCTGGGAGCTGGTCTCCATGAGTGAACACCACTGTGCTGTATTTCAGAGACTCTTTGCCAAATTGTTGAAATATTGTCTGTGTAACTTCCCTCTCGTGTTTTGTAAACTTCTCCACTTTGAGCAGAATGAGAAAAGCATGAATTCCAGGAGCACA
Source organism: Neogobius melanostomus (assembly GCA_007210695.1). Classification (NCBI taxonomy): domain Eukaryota; kingdom Metazoa; phylum Chordata; class Actinopteri; order Gobiiformes; family Gobiidae; genus Neogobius; species Neogobius melanostomus. The sequence goes on from VHKM01000011.1 coordinate 118,633, forward strand.
CTCTAGAAGAGACATCAGATGCTCAGGGCTCATCTCTGTGTTATTGAACTCTGTGTCAAGTAACCCTGGAGTGTCGATCAGTCGCAGTTCTCTCCCATTTACTGCTTTTGATTTGGTCTGACAGACTTTGGTCCCTGAGCCTGCAGTGTGGTCAACTTTAAACTTATCTTTCTCTCCAAATATAGTGTTTGCAAGGCTGCTTTTTCCTGATCCAGTTTTACCCAGAAGCGCAATTTGCAGGCCATTTGTTCCTGAGGGAGAATTCTTTTTTAATATGAAATTATGTACAACTTTTCACATTGATTAAATAAATAAATAACTCACCTCTGCCACCATCTTCAACATTTAGATGCATGTCTTCAAGGAGAGGAATATCCTCCATCGTTGCCATAATAATGCTTTTACAGATTTTAATACTTTGTAAGTGCTGCAGTTTCGTGACAGAAATGGACCGGTCACACGGATGAGTTCCTTAATTTTGCTTTTGGTTCCAGGAGATACTGTCTTGTGAAAGAGGAAATAGAAATTGCTGACATAGAAACGTAATAAATGTATGTTAACCTTTTTTTTTTTTTTTTAAATCACAAATGTAACTTGACATATACGTCTTGCATTTTACAAATGCTCTTTAGTCGAGCAATTTTTCAAGGCACCCATAGCTTCCTGTCTAACTAGTACTTCTTCCACTGTGTTCTTGTTTGAAAAAAATAAATAAAAATGCTCAAGGGTAACTGAATTAAATGCCCCACCACCATAAATGTACATATTCCATTATACCCAGGTTGTGGACTACATATCTAATGAGTAGTTAGCAGTATTAGTAATTTTATTCATAATTGTTTCTTCTTACCCGCTTCGTAAGATTACTTTTATTGATCTATAAAGTTTGTCTATATCTATTATCAATGTTGCTTTCTTTTTGTAAATAACATAATACTGTAATAACATTCCACCACTAATATATTTTTAGTTGTTTATACAATCATATTTGAAAATACCACAGACATTTTTAAGGAACAATAAAAAACAACAACGTAGCTTACCATCCATAGTGAGTGGTGTCCTGAGCCGCCTGAGATTCTGTTCTGTTCTCCTTTTCTTGCTGGTTAGAATTTGCAATAAAAGGTGTGGTTTCAAATAAAACCATAAAAACCTTAAGTTCATGTCGTGGCAGGTTCAAGTCCAGAGTACAGTGATAAAGTTTATTGTGTCATTATGAAACACAATTATTATGTATTATTGTAATTTTCTTGGCGCACAATCGTTTAAAGAAAGTAAATAAAATAAAATAAATGATCCCCAACCAAGTACTTCAATTACAGACTGGATTGTGGAAGATCTGAGCTCTCCCTGTACTGAGATTATGCATCTGAGGCAACACAGTCTTGTTATTACAGTGGCTGGTTCAAACCAGAGTGCATTCTACATACACTGACTTTCACATTATTATTTATATTATTGTTGTCCAAAAGATGGCACCAAACTACAACCAACACAAAGTATGATTTCAGTTTTACATAAGGTTTAATACGGGACTAAAGTTGGTCTAAAATGAATGTGGAAAATAAAGTTTACACCAGGATTAACCCCAAGTATAATGCAGGACTATCACATAAATAATATTGTGTCTTTATTGAAATACTTAACAGAACCACAGAAGGAACTCGCGCACCACAAGCGGTACCTTTACCACAGTTTGAGAAACACTGGGTTATGCTATTATTACACAATGTAATTTAATCTACACATCAGGCCTTCAGTAATTATCTTTTGCATTGTAGGGCACAGTTTTTCATTCCCACTATAATGAATTGACAATGTAATAATGTTGCCTGGTTTTGAAATAAAGCTTACAGAGAGTTTTAATGAAGCCCAACAGTATAGACTAATATTGTATTGCTATTGTTTCCTGCAGGACAGTGAAGAGCAGAGTAAACTGGAGGAGATCTTAAAAACAAGTCTTTGTCCCGGCTGGATGTGACTCTGTGAGGGACAAGGTGAGGGAACCAGGACTGACCTCTGCTTTATCAATTGATATCCACTTATCTGTGAAATAAAGATGAAACTGTTTTTATTTGTTGAACTAAATGTTGGTTTGATTGTTTAAAAAAAAATAATCTGTGACTCTTACCAAAAAGGTTTAATTATGTCATTTCACACAATTCTTTCTTGCATTTTATTAACAGTATGTCTTAGTTTGGAATCAATAACCAGGGAGGCAGCTTCAAGATCAAGTCAAAAGCCAGATTTATTGAGACAGTAGCATGTGATCATTCACACAGGCATTACATTCATATACTCTCTTTACAGATGTCATTATAGTCGCTGATAGAAGTCGTCCTTCTACACCCAGACAGTGAGATGTGTTGTTTGTGTATTCACTGTCCTTGGCTTTAGCTAATTGTCTATAAGTATAGTGTGTGTAAGTCGGACTAACCTTAACTACAATGTAACAAGAAATAAAATGAAAGACACAAGTAAAGCAAAACAATCTTAAGTATAACACACAAAAAATACAATTCTGAAACAATGAAATGCAGGTGCTATAAGAGGCTATAAGTTATTTTGCCTTTATTTAAGCAAGTTATTTATATTTCAGTCAGTTTGATACTTGAAATATTTGGTCTGTAGGGTTAAACTCTCAAAGTGTAAAAGTACATAACACAAAACCAAGGTAAAAATAAAAAGCTTTCATTAAAACATGGCCTTCAAATAAAATACGCGTCTCAGCCAACGTGGCCTTCATCAGGCTGCAAAGACGTCACATTTGTTAGTTTTGGCACAAACTCGTTTCTAGCTCTCACAATCCCTCCTGCACACCTGAATTGTTCAAACATACAAACATAAAAATAATAAAATAAAATCAAGTCAAAAAGCTAAGATTACCTATATGTGCAGTCGTTTAAAGGCTGTGGTTTAAAAAGCAACAGGCAACTTTTTTTCCTCCGTTATAGAATTACAGTGTTGTTTAACCATACACACAAAGGCTACTGTACAAGAGACAATTTCTTCTTCCTCATTAACGTCTTTTCCGCCCATTAAAACAGGTCAGTTAACCAGCTGAAGATTGATCTTGGTTGTGGATTGTTTACTTGTTGTTGGACCTGTTGAAGCATCTCTTTAGTGTAGTATCTTCCTCTATTCTCTCTCACAGTTTGGTCGATGGTCTGGATCAGCTCTCTGACTTGGTTCTGGTTGTTTCTGGATGGATCCTGGTTGTTTTTCCAGTATTTATTATCAAACACATGAACACGGCCTCCACATTCCTTCACCAGGGTCTTCAGAGCTTCATTCTTATTAACCCACTCTTCTACCCTCATCCCCTCTGGAAGGTCATCTCCGTGAGTGAAGACCACTGTGGTGTATTTCAGCACTTCTTTAGAGAAATACTCCAGTATATCATCTATCACGGCCTGTTCCTGACATGTGAACCTGTCCACTTTGAGCACAAGTAAAAAAGCGTGGGTCCCAGGGGCAGACTCTTCGATACACTTTTGGGGACTGAACTCAGTGCCTCTGGGGTCAGTGTCAAAGAAACCAGGGGTGTCGGTCAGTTGGATGTTTCTCCCATTGACTTGTTGGGTGAAGGTCGTCCACAGGTTTTTGGAGTGTGATGAAGCAGTGTGGTGCACCGGGAAATGTTTGTTTTCAAAGATAGTGTTTGCCAGACTGCTTTTCCCTGATCCAACCTTTCCCAGCACGACTACCCTCAGTGTATCCATCTCTAAGAAGAGAATTAAGAAAGTGTTATTGTTTATGGTGGTGACAAGAACATCATTATACATAAATAAGAATATCAATGATGTTCAGCATAGCACAGGAGTCTGCAGCCTTAAGCATCAAAGAGCCACCTCTGACTGTTTCAAACCAAAGGACAGTCTTAAAGAGCCGCAATAGTATACAAAGTATACATATTCATCTTGACATCATTTAGTTAGTGTCAATTTGTCCCTGCTTGTATTATGTTCAATTTGGATGTGATATTTAATCTCATTACGCAATACCCTTTATGGGGTTTCTATTTCCATCAGAGCTCCAAAGTTCAGAAACAGAGGCTGTAAAAAGACACTTGAGATATACTGTAGTTGCCGAATCCTGGCCAAGCATGTATTATAGTCATATACACGAACTTATTACTGATATTGGTTGCAGAACTTAGCATGCACACAAAACAGGGATTTGAATACCATAATTGACTATTTTCTCTGCATTTCAATAGGTTTTAGGTTTGTTTATGTTTATTTTAGAGCTATGACGCAATTATTAACAAAAACTAAGCCAGAGTTATTTCATTACAAAGCAAAGTTTGAACTTTTTTTTCTTTTTTAGAAACAGATTAAATGTTAATGCATTACTTAATCCTTACCTTGTTTTCCTTCACATCGCAGCTCTGTATGTCCACTTACGCCTTGTTAAACTTTAGTTTACAGTCTGCAACACATGCACAAGTTGTAAGTTCACATTCATATAGGCCTAATTAATCTCGTTTGAGAACTTAGGTCCCACTCAATGCAGTTGCAGGACTGATTTTACGTGACGCTTGTTATTTTTTCATTTCAGATCAGTCAGAGCGACACTAGGCTATTCACAGTTAACTAATCATTCATGTTATTCAACAGCTGGTCATTCTATAGTTAGGTGTCTGTGTGTCTTTTTAAGATCAACATTTTTTTTTCTACTCACCCTCCTTGAATCAGTTTGTCAGAGCGGAAGTCTTGTTGTGGCGCAGTTTTCTTTTGTTGCGTGGCTGTGATAGGTGTGGTCTGGTCTTTGGCCCCGCTCTGTTCTTGTGTTTGTTTGTTCTGTCCACAAGATGGCGCCGTTCACTCATTCAACCACTATGACTACAACCATAGACTGTATAAACCTTTTCCTTTACCTCTTATTGTTGTGCTTACTGTTTATATTTAAATAGGGCCTTTACAGCACTCAAATGAGGGTTTCATGTCGTTTTTAACTTGGATTGACTCAAAATAATAATAATAAAATAAAAAAATTATATATATATATATATATATATATATATATATATATATATATATATATATATATATATATATATATAGGCTACAGTGGGAGGTAAAAGGTTTGTGAACGCTTTGGAATTTCTCACATTTCTGCCTAAACTGGTCCTGAAATGTGGTCTGATCTTTATTAAAATCACAAGTAGAGTAAAGAGTGTCTGCTTAAACTAATACCACCCAAACAATTACACGTTATCATATTTTTATTGCAATAACATGCAAACATTCACGGGACAGCTTGGAATAAGTAAGTGAACCCAGGGATCTCACTGAACTGTAACAGTTTCTAAAGAGGAAAGATCCAAGATTTATCCTGATCGTTGTGCACGTCTAATCTGTAACTACAGGAAAGCAGTTATTGCTGCCAAAAAAGGGTCAGCCAGCTATTTAATACAGGGGCTCACTTACCTTATTCCACGCTGTCCTATGAATGTCTCAGTTTTTTCTGCATATTTTCTATTATCAGTTTAAACACTGTTCTCGCTAGTCCACTCACAGTCCATGATAAAAAACACATTTTTCTCACTGTCTCCTCAATGGTGTTGAGCAGATTCTCCACATGGACTTGGTTGTTTCTGTATGCGTGCTCTTTGTCCCAGTATTTATTATCACATGACAGCGGCCTCCACATTTCAGTATCAGGGTCTTAAAGGGCACTTCACTCTCACTGGTCCAGTCCTCTATCTTCGTCCCGCCATCCACCTGGTCTCTGTAGGTGAAGATGATCGTGGTGTAGTTGACGCTTGAGCATTTCCTTCACCACATCCTCCTCCTGTGTCGTGAGCCTCTCCACTTTGAGGACCATGAGAAAAACGTGAGACCTTCAAACTCAATCATTTTTGGCGCTCAGCTTGGTACTCCTTTGTGGGGTGACGATTTTCCCATCTATCTCCTTTTTTCTTGACCTGTAATTGACTTTGGTGAATGACATGTTTTGAACTGGCCTGTTTGTTCAAATACAGTGTTGGCCAGGCTGCTTTTTCCAGAACCAGTTTTCCCCAGAAGCATAATTCTTCTTTATGTTTGTTCTTGTTTTGTTTCTATCATTTCTTTTCATGTGGTTAAAGCATCATTTGAAAGAAAAAAAACAATAAGACCATGGTTCAAAAATAAAAAAATAAGTTGACCATTATAAAGTAAAAACAGTGAGTAAAAAACAAGTGAGCAAAAGGAGCTTGATCAAAAAATGCTGATTCTCTTTGCCATGGTTTATATTTGTGTAGCTAAGAAGTCATAAAAAACATACCTGGAGTCGAGTTTTGTTTCATTATTTGTATTTATAATCCTGCATATTCAATCTGTCTCCTTCCCAGGAGGTTCAAACACTTCCACATGCTCTTACCATGGTTCTTCTTTAGTTTTTCCAAATCCAACTTTGTGCTCTATACTTTGGGCCAGCAGAGGATAAGCTCAGTTGTTGTCTCCACAGAAGTTAAGCCTTAATCAGTTTACCATTTTCCCCAGTTTATTAAGTTATACACATCAAAGCTAAGGTGTCCAAAGGTTTTTCAAAAAACAGAAACATGGCACCAACTTAAATAGTTTTAAAGTTAGATCTAAATACTGTATTTTCCCAAACAAAGGGCTAAAGTGTTGTCTGTAAATGTACTAGTTATTTTTTTCGAGTCTTTGTCAATTTTACACTGAAAATGTATTGATAAAAGACATTGCATTTATAAAGCTTTAAGTATAGCCTAAAAACAAAACAAAAATAAAAACAAAAATAAAAACACAGTATCTTGGTTAACTGTTGTTACTGGTAAATATAACACACTATGTCAATATGAACGCTAGCACCATTGGTAGAACATTACACTTATTGGGAATTTGATGCATTTATATAAAGTAGCACAATTAATCCTGTTCTCTTAAACGGTTGGAGCTTCTATAAATGCAATTTATTTAGAAAACAATCTCTTATCCAACTGAATAATGGTCTTTGTGCGTGTGAGGATCTGCTGGTGATGCTTTTCTCTCGTCATTTATTTTATTTGTGATTTCCTGCAGCATGTCTTTGGTGTAGTATCCTCCTCCATTCTCTCTCACAGTTTGGTCGATGGTCTGGAGCAGTTGTTCAATCTGGTATTGGTTGTTTCTGTACAGATCCTGGCTGTTGTTCCAGTATTTATTATCAAACACATGAACACGGCCTCCACATTTCTGCACCAAACTTATGTTTGGAGTCTGCAACACATACACAAGTTGTAAGTCAACAATCATAGGCCTAATAAATATGGACATCTCGTTTGAGAACTTAGGTCTTACTCATTTCAGTTGCAGGACTGATTTTACGTGATGTCTGCTATTTTCTATCATTTCAGATCAGTCAGAAGCGACACTAAGTTATTCACAGTTAACTAATCATTCATGTTAATCAACAGCTGGTCATTCTATAGTAAAGGTCTGTGTGTAAATTAAAGGTACAGATTAAACGCTCGCCCACAGCAATCGGATATCCTCTTTTTAACATAACAATATTGTTTCGTGCTCACCCTCCATGCTTCAGTTTGTTGTAAATGTCTTCTTGTGGCGCAGTTTTCTTTTGGTTCGTTGCTGTGAGCGGTGTGGTCTGGTCTTATGGCCCCGTAATGTTCTTTGTTCTGTCCACAAGATGGCGTCATTTCCTCATTCAATTACTATGACTACTATGTGCTTACTGTTTACATTTACAAAGGGCCTTCACAGCACTCACATGAAGGTTTCATGTGGGTTTTACTTGGATTGACTCAAAATAAAATAAAAAATATAAAATCATATATGAAGTCAAACACATGCAGTAAAGTTAAGTATTAGAAAATGTATTCACATATTATTACATTATTATTAAACATTTGCCTATAACAGCCTCAATTACAGTTTTCCATCATCACTCAGTTGTGTCAGTAAGCATGAGAGAACAAATTTATATCAATTTAATTAGAGATACCATGAAGTGAACTTTCGCTATTACAGATGAAAGTATACAGTAGTATGTGAATATTGTAAAACTATATTCCTGCATAAATGTGAGGAGCAAAGTAAAGTGGAGGAATCTTTATTAAAAACACCCGCCTTAAACAGTCCACCAATTTATTCTACTTTTGAATCAAGCATAAAGTATTTTATGACTTTGAAATCTTTAGTCACATCTTTGTACAGGTTCAGTGGGTTGTAGTTCATGATGAAGATTTACAGAAGGTTCAAATACAGAGGGATTTTCAACACAACAATTTAACTTGTAAGAATATGTGACGTCATGCATAACTTTTTAAACAGGTTGCACAGTGGTAGAGAAGAATGCAGTTGTGAACAAAGTTTATTCATTGATCAGAAAAGTGTTTGCCGTTCAACGCCAATATGAACTAACATGAATAAACAAAGATAAAATGATGATGATGATGAAGTGTTCCCTCATGATTCCTTCTTCTTTTTTTCTTTCTTCAGGTTGAACATTTTTCCTGTCAGTCCACCCACTGTCCCTGAAGCAACTGCAGCTGTCCCTGTCACCACCCCTCCTGTTATCACACATGGAATGAAGCAAACACTCAGTGCCCCCAGTGTTATCCCACCGAGCAAAACACCAATTGCACATCCTACAGTCACATGCTTCATTTTGGGCCAAAGCTTGTTGTGGACAGACGTTTTAGCCTTGTCTCGTTTGCTCTGTGCATCATCTTCTGGTGAAGACTCATTCATTTGTGCCTCTTGTATTTCTCTTTCAAACCTTAGCAGAGACTCATTGGTGTAACATCTTCTCCCATTTACTCTCACAGTTTCCTCGATGGTGTTGAGCAGATTCTCCACATGGACTTGGTTGTTTCTGTATGGGTGCTCTTGGTTCCAGTATTTATTATCAAACACATGACAGCGGCCTCCACATTTCTGCACCAGGTTTTTCACGTCATAATTTCCTTCAACCCACTCTTCAATAGTCATCCCCTCTGGGAGCTGGTCTCCATGAGTGAACACCACTGTGCTGTATTTCAGAGACTCTTTGCCAAATTGTTGAAATATTGTCTGTGTAACTTCCCTCTCCTGTTTTGTAAACGTCTCCACTTTGAGCAGAATGAGAAAAGCGTGAATTCCAGGAGCACACTCTAGAAGAAACGTCAGATGCTCAGGGCTCATCTCTGTGTTATCGAGCTCTGTGTCAAGTAATCCTGGAGTGTCGATCAATCGCAGCTCTCTCCCATTTACTGTTTGTTTTGGGCTGACACTCTTTGGTCTCTGAACCTGCAGTGTGGTCAACTTTAAACTTATCTTTCTCTCCAAATATAGTGTTTGCAAGGCTGCTTTTTCCGGATCCAGTTTTACCCAGAAGCGCAATCTGCAGGATATTTGTTTCTAAGGGGGAGGCAGAAACATATATAAATTATGAGAAAAAGTTCACATTGACTAAAAACAAAACAACAACAAAACTCACCATCCTCGACATGTGAGTGCTCATGATCAAGAAGAGGGATATCGTCTTGTGAGATGAGAGGTGTGGTCTTTTGGAAAATTCCATCTTTGTGTATTTGTTACTTTGTTTTAACATATTTTGACATATTCTAAAAACTTAATAAACATATGTTAAACATTCTTGTCCAGCTTAACAGTTTTAATTAAAAAACACACATTTAACTTTACATGAAAAACATCTTCCTATTTACAAATTGACTTTAGCCAAGCAACTTTTCCGAGGTACCTGGTGTATAAGCAAGAAAGCTTAGTGCCTACCCCAATTTCCCAAATTTCCCAAATTTCCCCCAATTTCAAAATACAATAAAAGTTTGTGATTTCTGAGTGTATTTACTTAGTTTTATAATGTTCTCTTATTTCTTTTTTTATCATTGCTTATATTACCATTCTGGTCACCATTCTATGTATTTACTTATTGTTTAAATAGTCATAGTGTTTTATATATACAGTATACTGCACTTTTCTGGACCGAGATGTCTGATGTATTTCCTGGGATCTGCTGGAGCCACTCTTCCAGTTTGGGGGTCACTGCCCCGAGTGCCCCAACGACCACGGGCACCACTGATGCCTTCACTCTCCAGGCCTTCTCTAGCTCTTCTCTGAGCCCCTGGTATTTCTCTAGTTTCTCATGTTCCTTTTTCCTGATGTTGAAGTCGCTTGGTATTGCTATGTCAACCACCACGGCTTTCCTCTGCTCTTTGTCCACCACCACAATGTCCGGTTGGTTCGCCATTACCATTCTGTCTGTCTGTATCTGGAAGTCCCACTTTGACCTTGGGGTTTCCAGCCCATACTCTGCACAGATGTTCCTGTACACTATGCCAGCCACTTGGTTATGGCTATTCAATCTAAATCCCCAACCATGTCTCAATGACCATGTCTCAATGACCATGTCTCAATGACTATGCCCTATGTTCCTTTGTTTATGATTTGCTACCTTGTAAATATTACATGTAATGTTACTATTTTTATTTTGGGGTGGGCGCTTATAAGCCTTTGGCTTCAGCCCACTCCCTTTGAGCAGGTTAACTGCTCAAACAAATAAATAAACTAAACTAAACTAAACTTCAATTTCAGACTGGATTCTCATTCTCAGAGAACTCTGAGCAAGGAATGGACAAAAACTCCTATCTTAGTGAGGAGGTGTGGTTGACCCCGTGGCTAGGTATGAGGCATAATTTCAAAAGCTGTGATTGGTTGATCCTAAAAGCTAGATAAAAAAAATATACTTTTGGTGATTATGGGCAAAGAATGGTAGCCTTGCGCTGCAAGCTGGATTGTCGCGAGATCTGATTTTTCAGTCTCACAACACAACATGATAGTAGAACTCAGTTCTACTACACATATCAATCTGGCTACTGTCAGGTTAGTCCAAAAGATGGCACCAAAATACAACCAACACAAAGTATGATTTCAGTTTTACATAAGGGTTAATACGGGACTAAAATGAATGTGGAAAATAAAGTTTACACCAGGATTAACCCCAAGTATAATGCAGGACTATCACATAAATAATATTGTGTCTTTATTGAAATACTTAACAGAACCACAGAAGGAACTCGCGCACCACAAGCGGTACCTTTACCACAGTTTGAGAAACACTGGGTTATGCTATTATTACACAATGTAATTTAATCTACACATCAGGCCTTCAGTAATTATCTTTTGCATTGTAGGGCACAGTTTTTCATTCCCACTATAATGAATTGACAATGTAATAATGTTGCCTGGTTTTGAAATAAAGCTTACAGAGAGTTTTAATGAAGCCCAACAGTATAGACTAATATTGTATTGCTATTGTTTCCTGCAGGACAGTGAAGAGCAGAGTAAACTGGAGGAGATCTTAAAAACGCCAGAGTCTTTGTCCCAGTTGGATGTGACTCTGTGAGGGACAAGGTGAGGGAACCAGGACTGACCTCTGCTTTATCAATTGATATCCACTTATCTGTGAAATAAAGATTAAACTGTTTTTGAACTAGATGTTGGTTTGATTGTTTTTAAATACAATCTCTGACTCTTACCAAAAAGGTTTAATTATGTCATTTCACACAATTCTTTCTTGCATTTTATTAACAGTATGTCTTAGTTTGGAATCAATAACCAGGGAGGCAGCTTCAAGATCAAGTCAAAAGCCAGATTTATTAAGACAGTAGCATGTGATCATTCACACAGGCATTACATTCATATACTCTCTTTACAGATGTCATTATAGTCGCTGAGAAGTCGTCCTTCTACACCCAGACAGTGAGATGTGTTGTTTGTGTATTCACTGTCCTTGGCTTTATCTAATTGTTTATGAGAAAGTACAGTGTGTCCAAGTCAGACTAACCTTAACAAACTACAATTTAACAAGAAATAAAATGAAAGCAGAACAATCTTAAGTATAAAAAACAAAAAATAAAATTCTGAAACAATGAAATGCAGATGCTAAGAGGCTATTTTGCCTTTATTTAAGCAGCCTTATTTATATTTCAGTAAAGCTGGAGTATCTGATTTTTTCAGTTACATTTTGACTTCACGTAAAACAATTTGGGAGAAGCGCTGTGTGGGTACTGGTGTAGAACATGTAAAGTTGGACGGGACAGGTGCTCTTTGGACTGGGGCTCTGATACTGGAAATATTTGGTCTGTATGGTTAAACTCTCAAAGTGTAAAAGTACTCATTAGCAACAAAAAACCAAGGCGCTCTGTCTGTTATGAAAAAATTAAGATTATGCGTTTACGCCAACATGGCCTTCGTCAGGATGCAAAGACGTTACATTTTTAGTTTTGGCCCAAATTCATTTCTAGCTCTCACAATCCCTGCTGCACATTGTGGAATTGTTCAAACAAATTAATTATATCCACGTTTCACACCCATGTACAGCTTGGAGCTGTGGCAAAGTGAAGCACAGGGAGACCACCCCAAAAATAAATTCCACTCATTTAGATTCTACTTCTATTGCTCAATGGTGAATACAGTGCAGCAACGGCTGTTTTTTTTTTTTTTTGCTGTGTTCACAACATACTCTGAGGTGGCAAAAATGTATTTACTCTAAACAGATATTGCTGTCCGGGCCTCTTAGTGGTGAATCCAACTGTGGAAAAACCTGGTCCTCCATGTGTGCTCAAGCTTAGTTCAGTCTTTGGAATAGTTTATAATCTTAACTTAAAAGACACTTGTTTGTGTTGGCTTTTAATTCAATGTCGACAGTTTTTACCTTTCTGTGTAAATTATTTTAGACTTTTTTATTCTTGCACTTATTGTATATATGAATATACAGTCTGTACCGTACTCTGTTCAAGTGCTGATTTAAACATGCTTAGAACTTAGATCCATACACACAAAGGCTACTGTACAAGAGACAATTTCTTCTTCCTCATCAACGTCTTTTCCGCCCATTAAAACAGGTCAGGTAACCAGCTGAAGATTGATCTTGGTTGTGGATTGTTTACTTGTTGTTGGACCTGTTGAAGCATCTCTTTGGTGTAGCATCTTCCTCTATTCTTTCTCACAGTTTGGTCGATGGTCTGGAGCAGTTGTTCCACTTGGTACTTGTTTTTTCTGTATGGATCCTGGTTGTTTTTCCAGTGTTTATTATCAAACACATGAACACGGCCTCCACATTTCTGCACCAGGGTCTTCAGAGCTTCATCCTGATTAGCCCACTCTTTTACACTCATCTCCTCTGGAAGGTCATCTCCGTGAGTGAAGACCACTGTGGTGTATTTCAGCACTTCTTCAGAGAAATACTCCAGTATATCATCTCTCACGGCCTGTTCCTGACATGTGAACCTGTCCACTTTGAGCACAAGTAAAAAGCGTGGGGCCCAGGGGCAGACTCTTTGATACACCTTCGGGGACTGAACTCAGTGCCTCTGGGGTCAGGGTCAAAGAAACCAGGGGTGTCAGTCAGTTGGATGTTTCTCCCATTGACTTCTCTGGTGAAGGTCGACCACAGGTCTTTGGAGCGTGATAATGCAGTGTGGTGCACCGTGAAGATTTGTCCTCCATAGATAGTGTTTGCCAGACTGCTTTTCCCCGATCCAACCTTTCCCAGCACGACTACCCTCAGTGTATCCATTTCTAAGAAGAGAATTAAGAAAGCGTTATTGTTAATGATGGTGACAATAACAACATTGTACGTAAATAAACATATCAATGATGTTCAGCGTAGCACAGACGTCTGCAGCCTCAAGTTGGACGCCAAACATTGCCGCTTCAGGCCGGACTCACACCTAGCGCGGCGGAAGAGAAGAGAGCGGCGAGCTTCCATTCATTCCCTATGTTGCCTGGCGACCTCCTGTGTATTTCCGGAGGCTTCTTTCCGGTCGCCGGAATACCATAGATTTGAATACCATAATTAATTAATTTCTCAACATATGTTTTAGGTTTGTTTGTTTATTTTAGAGCTATGATGCAATTTATTACTAATATAACTAAGCCATTGTGAGTTATTTCAATGCAAAGCAAAGTTTAAACTTTTTTTTTTAACAGATTTAATTTTAATGTGCATTACATGGCGTCTGCCATTGTTTATGGTCCGTGTACTTTTTCGTTCCTTATATTTTCGATTTTAAAGGGAAAATGCAACATAAAAAAATGTGTGTTTTTTTTTACATATTCTGCACTGTTGCAATATAGGAAACAAAACTATTTTGTTTTTACATTTCCCTGTATCAGACAAGTATTTCATAATCGAGTATGCAAAAAAAAAGAAAATACAATAATTAAGCTTTTATTGATTACGTTTAATCCTTTTCTGCGTCAGCTCAAATACCCGGAAGTGAAACTTGCTCGTTGAGGAAAACAGCACAAATACAAGTTTAGTACGTCTAAGGTTGTGAGAAAACTCCTGACGCTGTAGCTGAGGGGCCAAAAAACACTAGCGACGTATCGCACAACGCTGTGCGCTTTATGACCCTGCTCTGCCTAAAGGCTGTTTTATAGTCGAGCGGCCGGTCCCGCCCACCGCAGCCCCGTCTGCTTCACGCAAGCCAGAATCGTTCGAACTTCCGCGTACCTCCTCTGCCTTCACGTTGTGATATATATTTTAAATATGTTTGTTAGTGATGGTGAGATGAAGCCCTATGAGGCCTTTGAAGCAGTCACCGAAGTGGGTCGACACATGTACCAAAGCTTCAGAGTGGTTCATCTGCTCTACTGCTCCATCAAGTGGACAAAATAATGTACTTCAACTTAAGTTACCATTATGCACATGCACCATATACACAGTGTCATTGTAATTAGGAGTGGAATATTCTCGTGTTATTTGAAGTAATGTGACGAGACAGGGGTCTTTATTGATTTTTATTCAAAAATGTTTTTTGTTTTTTATGGACACCACCAAGCCCTCAAAACCATGCTCAAACCATTGACTATTTACAGTCAATGGCTCAAACCCGCACACCAGTTCCTGAATCAGGCACGTGGTACGGTGCTTCAGGAAGGTTCAAATCGTCATTGTGTACGTCACCAACACACGCTCCGAACCACGCGCCGCCTCTGCCTCCCCCTTATTGCTCGACACACGCTTCGACGCCTCGATACGAACGTAACATCACTAATGTTTGTTTAATAGCATAAAAAGTGAAAACACAAAAGCACTAAATCATAGGAACAATATATTCATGAAAAATAACTTCAAAGAGGGAGACTGAAGGAGTTTGTTGTGTGTTTCCTTGTTTTGTGAAAGGATCAACCAATCACGGCTCCTTCAGTCTCCCTCTTTGAAGTTATTTTTCATGAATATATTGTTCCTATGATTTAGTGCTTTTGTGTTTTCACTTTTTATGTTATTACAAACAATGTTTAAAATAAACATAATAACGTGAAGGCAGAGGAGCTACGCGGAGGTTCGAACGATTCTGGCTTGCGTGAAGCAGACGGGGCTGCGGTGGGCGGGACCGGACGCTCGACTATAAATCAGCCTTTAAACGTTTTGCCTTTTTGACGCGTTTTGACATAGATTTCATTGAAGGTGAACTGGAGTGGCCACAATAAGCTGTGCGTAACGCGCGCCAGGGGCAACGCACAAGACGCATTCCTCAAAATAGAACTGCATGGTTCCAGACAGGCAGACCATAGATGCATAACAGAAGGCTTCCAATCCTACCTTGAGCTAAAAGAAAGTACGCCTCGTGCGGCCATAAACATTGTGCTCCTCGTTGTGAATTTCCGTGTATTACAAATTGTAGATTCTCTCTTTGCTGGAGAGGGGAGGAGGGTATCATTTTGGCTGTCCAGTCTGTGACATCATCCTCAATATGGGCACATCTTACTGTAAGTTCAGCAAACTGCGAACAGCCTATATGTCGCATCTGTTTATGCCAGTCCTCGCACACCGAGTGCGCACAGTAGCCCCAGCAGCCGCGCTATCTTTTCATTTCAGATCAGTCAAAAGCTACACTAGGCCATTCACAGCTGATCATTCTATTGTAAGGTGTCTACAGGTGGGTACAGATTAAACAGCAATCGTATCTCCTCTTTTTAAGCTAAATATATAGTTTTCTACTCACCCTCCATGTATCAGTTTGTCAGTTCAGAAGTCTTGTTGTGGCGCAATTTTTCGTTTTCTTGCTGTAAGGGGTGTGGTCTGGTCTAACATGGCCCCGTTCTGTTCTTCTTTCCTCAAGTTTGCGTCATTCACTCATTCAACTAGGCTACTATGACTACAACCATAGACTGTATATACCTTTTTTTCTACTGTTGTGATAACTTTATTTTTGTTTTTGTTTACATAGGGCCTTTACAGTTATTAAAAGTCCGAGCCCTGACATGGACTACGTTACCCAAAATGCATGTGTTCACTTGTGGTTCTGTTCGCTCGTGGATGCTAAATGCAATCCCTTTGGTGTTATCCGGTGCCATGAGAGGAGCATCCACGCCGCAGAGAATTGTCGTCCTTTGTCAATCCTGCGCTAATCTTGTGTGTATGAGTGCCGCGTGCGTCCTTAAGATGTAGGTATAGCTTTTTGCATGAATGGTGTGTTTATTTCTGAGTTATTAGCCCAGGTGGCGAAGTTGTTACTCGTGTTATTCCTTACTGCTACGTTGCTGCTTCGGCGCTCCACCTGTGCTCCTAAAGTCGCCATCCGCTGTCTGTGCTTCAGTTAAGGCCTTGTAATACCTGCAAAATATTATATTTAATGTATATTTCGCCTGTTTTGGCACTTTTCACCATTTGGAGATTCATGGCATTCATGCAAGATGCAAGTTCATTTATAGTGTTAGAGCTCCTACTAGTGGATCTTCGGTTGTACTGCAGGTCATTTCTTTATTCATCTGCCTGTTTATTAATATACATTTTTATTGTGATTTCTGTTTGAGATGACCACACACACACACTTGTGTATTTGTTGCTTTGTCTGTTTGCTGACATAGAAACATAATAAATATATGCCTTTTTTTAACAGCTTAACAATTCTAATAAAAAATCACACTTAAGTAGCAATTTTTCAAGGCACCCACAGTTTCCTGTCTAACTAGTACTTCTGCCACTGTGTTCTTGTTCGAAAAATATATATATAAAGCAGTGAGAATATATTTGAGTATCATGCGTAACATCATAAAAAGCCAATCATAACAGAAGAAAAGTTATGCACCGAAAGCCCACACTGATCCTAGATAAAATTACTGGAAAGAATGACAATCAAGATAAATTATTTTTACAATAGTCAAGGGTAACTGAATTATATGCCCTCACCACCATAAATGTACATATTCCATTATTCCCACGATGTATATTTTTAATTAGTAGTCAGCAGTATTAGTAATTATTTTATTCATAATTGTTCCCTCTTATGATTAACGGCTTCAATTGCTGTTGGTTTGTAAGATTACTTTTATTGATCTATACAGTTTGTCTATATACTGTATATTATAAACGTTGTTTACTGTTTGTAAATAACAAAATACTGTAATAACATAACACCACTGTGTAATCCATTTTACCTTGAAGTGGTGTTGACCAATTTAAAAAAACAAAGTCAACTTTAATCAACAACAATCATCAATTCTACAAAATGCGTTACTCTCTGCACTCCCTCTGCACAAACATAGACCATAAAGTGATCAATGGGAAGGGCTTTCACACGTGATCCAACAACCCTCGCGGCCTTTGATGCCTCTGGATCTCGTGATACAATGATCACGTGCCATTACAAATCTAGCCCCTGCCGGTCCGCCCTCTAGTCCTGTTGTTGTGAGACCCGTTTGCAGCAAATGCCACACCCTCCGCGACAACTTGATGCTGGGTGTTTTATTTATTTATTTATCAACAAATAAATACAAAATACTAAAATGCATTAATACAAAATTCCTATATAAAAAAAATACCTTACACTCACACATGCAGCACAACATGAAGTCTAAAAAACATTTACACACAGAGACACAGTCTATAAACCTCAAAGTGAACATTTTAAACTCATATAATGAACTTAGGGTCCAGATGCTGGCTTATCCCTGCCATTAACTATCACGAAACTATTACGGGTTGTCCACTAGATGTCATTTCACTACAACCTGTTACAGAATATGTTTTCAGTTTGAAGGAGTTCACAGATGAGAGTAGGGGAAAGCTGCAGACCCGGAGCCGAGACAGATCTACCGTGAAGCGAATCCACCGTGATAGTGCGCCCTCTGCTGGATAAGGCGGAGCTAGACCGATCAGCTTTTAGGAAGGTTGACGACGTTGATTGATGTTGATCTACTTCACGCACGCGAGGAGTTATAGGCTGAGCTATTAACATTTGTTCAAAACAAAATTCTTATGAACAAATTTGGAAAGTGTAACTAGATGCTTCTGTTGATTGATAAAGATAACATAACTTTGAACAGCATACACATTGCTATTGTTATTTTTGTTCCTAAACGATCCAAATCTTAAACTACCCTAATCCTAACAACCCTAACGATTTAAAACTAACTCTAACAATAATTGTAAAACAAAAAAATATTAACAAATAATACCATCGTGGATCTGCTCCTATACCAGCAGAGGGCGCACTATCGCGCCACATCCGTCTCACCGTCTTGGATCTGTGTCTGCTCCAGGGGTCTCATTTATAAAGCCCACGTACGGACAAAATGAGGCCAAAACCTTCCGTACGAACTGTTCTGCGCCAAAGGTGGTATTTATAGAAATCAAACTGAACGTGAAATATTACGCACCTCCACACTAGGTTTGTACCTGGCGTACGCAGTCCGCACTTTTCAGAAACGCTGCAAACACACGAGGAGAGGCGAGGGAAAGCAGCAAGGGGAGGTCGGATTGAGGAAATGAGGTCTGGTGCACATTTTAAACTGCTCATTTCTTTATTTTCTACAGGAATGATTAAGATCATTAAAAATAAAATCTAGGAAATCAACCGTTGGCTTTGTGTAGTGTTTCAATCTTTCGTTTATATACTTAATAAAAAATATTGTAGTCATGTGTGACACTCAAAGACGTGCACGCTTATGTACGCTCATGCACGGACACCGGAGCGCACTGCCGCCGGCTGCGAGCGAGAAGCAGGAAGGATCCGAGCCGCTCTGTGCTTTTAACCAAAGTCTGACCAACTCCTGTGGAGGCCGTGCGGATGGCTGGTCCAAGGCACAAGTCCATTCAGAGACGCTGCGTAATTACGCGCTGCAGCTCCACAACCTCTCTCTTTCTCATACCACCCGGACTCTGCTCCTCATTCATGCCCAAAGCGAACCGGTGCCTCATCCCCACTGCACGTACAGCGAGCTAAAAAAAACAATAGATTATCTGAGTGATTCAAAGCCCACCGAGCTTATTCTGTAGTTTCAGGAAATGTGAGCTCCGTGAACAGCACTGGGAAATATCACAATCAGCGTCTAAAAGGCTCTTCTTTACGTTCTAAAAGTGTATTTCCAAAAGTGTTATTGATGAGACTCTGCACTCTGCCAGTAGGTTACTTGTGATCAGAGAAACAGCGGTAACATGTCAGTAAAGATCCACCCGGCCTCTGCCGTCACTGCTGCGGCGTGTGGCCCCTCCCTCTCTGCTCCCGGGGTCTCGGTAAAACCCTCTCATTATCGCCTCATGTTTAGGTAAATCTCATTCATAAGTTACTTTGCATATCCTTATATGGTGACATGGAGGCGTGCAGGGGGCGTGACGTGAGGAGGGTCATGTGCGCACATTTCTGCTCCAGGTGGAATTTGTGAAGGGGAGATTACGTGGTGCTGCGCGTACGGAGGGTTTCATAAGTCCCAATTTTTTTCTCCGTACGTGAAGTTTGGGTTTTGCTCGTACGGACTCTTATAGGCAGATTCTCACGGACAGTTTCATAAATGAGACCCCTGGGGTCTGCCTATAAGACTTATGAAACCCTCCGTACGCGCAGCACCACGTAAACTCCCCTTCACAAATTCCACCTGGAGCAGAAATGTGCGCACATGACCCCTCCTCACGTCACGCCCCCTGCACGCCTCCATGTCACCATATAAGGATATGCAAAGTAACTTATGAATGAGATTTACCTAAACATGAGGCGATAATGAGAGGGTTTTACCGAGACCCCGGGAGCAGAGAGGGAGGGGCCACACGCCGCAGCAGTGACGGCAGAGGCCGAGGTGGATCTTTACTGACATGTTACCGCTGTTTCTCTGATCACAAGTAACCTACTGGCAGAGTGCAGAGTCTCATCAATAACACTTTTGGAAATACACTTTTAGAACGTAAAGAAGAGCCTTTTAGACGCTGATTGTGATATTTCCCAGTGCTGTTCACGGAGCTCACATTTCCTGAAAGTACAGAATAAGCTCGGTGGGCTTTGAATCACTCAGATAGTCTATTGTTTTTTGAGCTCGCTGTACGTGCAGTGGGGATGAGGCACCGGTTCGCTTTGGGCATGAATGAGGAGCAGAGTCCGGGTGGTATGAGAAAGAGAGAGGTTGTGGAGCTGCAGCGCGTAATTACGCAGCGTCTCTGAATGGACTTGTGCCTTGAACCAGCCATCCGCACGGCCTCCACAGGAGTTGGTCAGACTTTGGTTAAAAGCACAGAGCGGCTCGGATCCTTCCTGCTTCTCGCTCTCAGCCGGCGGCAGTGCGCTCCGGTGTCCGTGCATGAGCGTACATGAGCGTGCACGTCTTTGAGTGTCACACATTACTACAATATTTTTATTAAGTATATAAACGAAAGATTGAAACACTACACAAAGCCAACGGTTGATTTCCTAGATTTTATTTTTAATGATCTTAATCATTCCTGTAGAAAATAAAGAAATGAGCAGTTTAAAATGTGCACCAGACTTCATTTCCTCAATCCGACCTCCCCTTGCTGCTTTCCCTCGCCTCTCCTCGTGTGTTTGCAGCGTTTCTGAAAAGTGCGGACTGCGTACGCCAGGTACAAACCTAGTGTGGAGGTGCGTAATATTTCACGTTCAGTTTGATTTCTATAAATACCACCTTTGGCGCAGAACAGTTCGTACGGAAGGTTTTGGCCTCATTTTGTCCGTACGTGGGCTTTATAAATGAGACCCCTGGTCTGCAGCTATGGCCTTGAGAAATCCAATTAAGGAAAAATCCACCAATGTTGACGATCTATTTTTATTTATTTTTTCGTATTGTTTCCTGAAGGACTGTGAGGAGCAGAGTAAACTGGAGATCTTAAAAGTCTTCTTTGTCCCAGCTAGATGTGACTGAAAATACTGAATTGATTCAGTATTTATTTTTGAAAACACCAGTAACATTAAGTTTGTTCACTTTTTAGGTCCAGTCTCACGAAAACTCATATGGTAACTCCAAAATATTGATTCATTGATGAATATTGTTATTTATGCCTTATAATGTTTTAGCATTTGATATTCACTAAGCTATATAAAATTACTGCTTTTATTAATTGATCTAGATATCTTTATTCTAAAACAATGTCTTGGTTATTAAACTGGTTTCATTATGCCCTTTTACACAAGTTTTCTTTCATTTTATCCACAGTATTACGAGTAAAAAATTACAAAGCTTTGTACTTAAACAATCAACTGCAAGTGCTAAGAGTACATATACACGTTTTTCCCCCCCTTTATTTTAGCAGGTATATTCATTTTCCAGCAAGTTATACACAAGTCAAAAATTACAGTTAAGACATTGCTGCTGTGGACTTGATGAACAGGCTAAACTCAAAGCTCTGTAAAAGTTCAGCAGACACGCACATCACAGAAATCAATCTTATTGTTGCTCGCACCACTAAAAAGTGGTGCTCTGACCTCTTTGTAAAGTGATCTGTCTTCACTTTAAAAAGATAACAGAGCTTTGAGTCCTTTATTATTTTTAACAGCAGCGTAATTATGCTGCACAGTCATTAAGGTAAAAGTAAAACATTAAATATACTTTCTTTCCAGAAAAAAATGAAAAGAAATATCTCTCAAACATATTTTTTACATGAATGTAGGACATTTCAAACTCTTGTGTACAATGTTTTAACATCAGGTCGTGACATCTGTGAATCTAAAAAGTTACATAAACATTTGGACAACTATATATATTTAATGTGTGAAATCATGAATCTTGCTAAAGCTGTAGCGTTCAGGATTTAAAGGAACAGGCCACCGTTTTTCCATACTGAGATATGTCCTTACCTGAGCTTAGATGAGATGATGCGTAACTGTCTGGTCTTTGTGCGTGCGCTCAGTCACGCAAAAAGACCAAAGATGTTAATATAAATATAAATGCAACTACTTAGAAAACCAATCTCTTATCCAACTGAATAATGGCCTTGGTGAGGGTGAGGATCCTGCTGGTGCTAATTGGCGAATTAGTGCTTTTCTCTCGTCATTTATTTTATTTGTGACTTCCTGCAGCATGTTATTGGTGTAGTATCCTCCTCTATTCTCTCTCACAGTTTGGTCGATGGTCTGTAGTAACTGTTTGACTTTGTACTGGTTATTTCTGTACGGGTCCTGGCTGTTGTTCCAGTATTTATTATCAAACACATGACAGCGGCCTCCACATTTCTGCACCAGGGACTTCAGAGCTTCATTCTCATTAACCCACTCTTCAACCCTCATCCATGTGGAAGGAAATCCCCGTGAGTGAAGACCACTGTGGTGTATTTCAGAGCCTCTTCAGAGAAATATTTCAGTATTTCATCTACCACGACCTCCTCGTGCCTTGTGTACCTCTCCACTTTGAGCACAAGTAGAAAGGCATGGGGCCCAGGGACACATTCTACAAGACACTTGAGAAGCTCAGACTTTAACTCTTCGTTGCTGAAGTCAGTGTCAAAAAAGCCTGGGGTGTCGATCAGTTGGATGTTTATCCCATTGACTCGTCTGGTTTCGGACTGACACAGCTTTGTTGTGCTTTGTGCACTTCCACTAACCTCATAACATTGTCTTTCTCCAAAGATAGTATTTGCCAAACTGCTTTTCCCAGATCCACATTTTCCCAACAAGACGATCCTCAGTGTATCCATTTCTAATAAGAAAATGTAGAAAACGTTAAATGTTTTTGGTGGTGACTTTAACAATATACACAAATAAAAATATATTACATATTGGGCTATCGTCGCATAATTGTCAATATACTGATATTTGATGTTGGTAACATGTAAACATTTGAATTCCATGATTAGATTCTCCACAAAAGTTATAATATGCTAGTTGCTTAATTTTTATTATTTTAGTGCATTGCCACCCAGGAAAAATGGTTAAAATGATAAATCATACCTTGCTCTTGGCTGGTGTCTTCATCTGGTCTGGCAGAATGATTTATTTCAAACAAATCTTTTGCTAATTCTTCTGCACCAAGTAAAGCCCCCAACAGAACCCTCGCTGGATATGTAATAACTGACCCCATTTTCTTGATGTTGTTTATCACAAATTCCAGGAACTTGTTTGTGTAGTATTTCCCATTATTTTCTCTCTCAGTTTCTTCAATGCTGTTGAGCAGTTCTTGGACCTGGTACTGGTTGTTCCTGTACGGGTCCTGGCTGTTGTTCCAGTGTTTATTATCAAACACATGAACGCGGCCTCCACATTTCTGTATCAGGGTTTTCAGAGCCTTACTGTCACTGGCCCAGTCTTTTATATTATCTCCTTCTGAAAGGTCATCTCCGTGAGTGAAGACCACAGTTGTGTAGTTCAGAGCCTCTTCAGAGAAATATTTGAGAATCTTATCTACCACTTCCTGCTCCTGTTTTGAGTATCTCTCCACTCTGAGCACGATGAGAAAAGCGTGAGGTCCAGGGGCACACTCTTCAATACACTTTAGTATTTCAAGACTCAGTTCAGTGCTTTCCAGGTCAGTGTCAAATAAACCTGGAGTGTCAATCAAACGGATGTTTCTTCCATTTATTTTGGTGGTTTCAGCATGACATTCAAAAGTTTGAGAATTTGGGAGAGCACTCTCCTTGAACTTGCCTTTCACTCCATAGATAGTATTCGCCAGGCTGCTTTTTCCTATTCCAGTTTTACCAAGTAGCACAATCCTCAATGTTTGTTTTTCTAGAAAGTACAGATATATATGTTAAATATAGCATAACACATCTATACACAAAATTAAATATATTATATGTTAATATGTTTATTACCGTACTAGGGGTTGACATATAGAGTATAATTATGCCATAAACGTTTTGTAAAAACGAAACAAAACAATGTTTTTGTTTTGTTTTTTCACATTCACATGGTTAAAATGGTTTTCACCATAATCTATATATGATAATATAATATTTTCACTTCTACTAAATTTGGTATAAATCTAAGTTAAGCACAAAATCCATTAAAAAACAAAAAAAATGCTAAAGAGACCAAATGTTTGGGTTCGCAAAATAAATCTAATCTACAAGCATTTGGCTAGTTCATGTATGGGGAAATACGAAAGAGGTCCGGGAAAATTTGAATGGAGAGACGGGGCACATGCAGTCTGGATGTCTGAAGTGGAAGAAGTTTATTACCGTAATAAAGCCCTGGAGACATTTAAACAGTCAATACAGTATTCATTTTTATATTAAGCCCTGATAAAGACCTGGTGGTCGAAACATGTTGGCTTGGCCATCTACATAAAGGCCTTAAATAGGCCTACTTCCTCGTGCTGTGCATGTTTGTTTAGAGTGCCTGGGTTTGCTGCCTTTTTTATTTTATTTATATTATTACAGTATTCAGGTCATTGATCATTCAGAGTTTGGCGATACTTCCACATGAAGAGAGTTAAATAACCTCAGTTACACGTTGGCACCCTGCACAGTCTACGCACAGACAATGTGACCATGGATGTATTATAATCATAGTCTGTTAAAAAGAACATCCATCAATTTACACTTTAGATCGTATTTATGCTTTTTTTAATTTTTTATTGCAACATAATTCAGAGCCTATGTTTATAATGTATTTACAAGCAAGCCACGTACCAGAAGCCCAGTGGATCCCAAGTATATAGAAAATATTCATTTTGAAAGGAAACACTCATTGTTTCATCTCACAGGTACACATGTACCTGTTCCTACTCTCATCTAGCAAGATGTTGCTAATTATGTAATTAAAATAATCACAAATTCCTTTGAATAGACTTTTTGATTGATAAAAGGGCCACAATGTCCCAGACTTTTAGAAAATCTGCTGTAGTCCGTAAAAGCTGCAAACATTGCCATAATAAAATTGTCTGCTAAAAAATCAGGTTATTACTTGCTACGTGTCATTTCATCAGTAAAAAAAATGTGAAAAGTTTACAGTTTGTCATATGCGCAGAGTGTAATGCCGTGCGCTCTGCCAAAGAGCCTGTAGAGCTGTGTAGCACCGCCGCAAGTAGGTTTTATGACCATGTTCGAAGAGAAGCCGTTGACGGCTTTTGTGCTTTACACGTTATAGCTTACCCCTATTTTCTCTTTTTTTTATTATCAGGGAAAGTTTTCCTGGGTCCTCGAGCCCCAAGTGTGCTTGTGAGAGGAGGAAAAAGTGTTTTCGATAGTGTGTTGTGGTATTACCGTAAGTAACAGATAAAACGCGGAACAGCTTTTCCCGTGCGGTCCACATTACTGTCGATCTCGAAAATGCGGACCACATTACCGCGGTATCAGACCATGTTATTCCTGATATATAATACATCAGCACAGACAATTATTACAGTGTCCAACTCACCTTCCATGATTTATGTGAAGTGTAAGTGCAGCAACAGCACTTTGGCCGTTTCTCAATCTGTGTACTTGTGCGGACTTGTGTGCTCGTGGACTCGTGAAACGTCATCACGCGCGGCCCAAGTCCTGTTCCAATTTTTTTTTTTTTTTTTTTTTTTTTTTTTTTTTATTATTATTATTAGATAAAACAAATGGTACATTTCGGGTACTTGTAATATAGCAAATAAGGATTACAGAAACAAAGAATACAGAATAAAAAATAAAACAAAGCAACAACAAACAAAAACATTTTTTACGGGGCTTATTCAGAGGTTAAGTCTACAGCCATGATCTGTTCACATAATTTCGTAGCAGCTTAGATTTGACCAGTTCTATTGTTTTGATTTGTAATTTTAACTCATTCAGAAAAGCATGAAAAGTTGGTCGGGTCCTCACCCATTTACATTTGTGGATGAAAAATTTACCCGTTAATATTATAAAATTTAAGAGCATTTCAATATTCTTGTCTTTGTACAATTTTCCACATAGTATGTCTTTGACTGAGAAGGCAGGTAAATATTCAATCTTCGGCTCAAGCCAGTCGGTTACATCACACCACATGGTGTTACTGTAGATGCAGGAGAAAAACATATGTTCGGTTGACTCTGTAATCTCGTCACAAAATACACAATTACTGAGTGGAATTTGAAAACGTTTATTCAATAATTCAGCTGATGGATATATATTTTTTAAGGTTCTAAAGTGAGTTTCCTTCATTTTCGGATTTATAGGTAGTTTTAAATATTCACAGAATATTCTTTTAAAATTTGTTTTGGCGATGTTATGATGTAGTAGATTTTGCTGAATTTGTATAGGATGGACATGACAGGTCAGTGCCGTCCGGATCAATCTGTTTGATAAAGTTTTTTGTGTAAAGTTTTTCCCTCCACTTTCAGAGTCGGGAGTTTTGGTGGATTTCGCAATTGACATTTTGCATTTTGTGCCAAGGGGAGAAAAGCTTGTGGAATACATTTAATAACTTTTTGGAACAACCTAATCGGACATTGAATATCATACTTGTTGATGAAAGCCTCATAAGAGACCAGGGTTCCTGAATCATCCATCAGCTGCATTATAGACCATATGCCTTTCTCCTGCCATTCTGGGATAAACAATGATTTGTAACGAGCTATGAACCTGCAGTTCCAAAGGGGGGTTTCATGGGGTGAAAAATTGTGTTTGAACAACATCTTCCAGAACAACAAAACTTGTGAGTGAAATGAGGATAGCTTTATCGGTAGGTTCGGAACTGAAAAATCGCAGGACAAGAGAAGAGTTATACCGCCGACTTTTTGAAAGATACCATGGAGTACACAATGCCACAAACTATTTGAATTCATAACAAAGGATTGTAACCACTTGATTTTAGAGTGCCATTTAGACATTCAAAGTCAATTGCCTGGAGGCCGCCATTTTCATATTTCTGCACCAGACTAGTTCTCTTTAAGTAATGTGTTCTTCTTTTCCAAATATAATCAAAATTTAGAACATTTATGGCCTTTGTGGCTTTTTTGGAAATACAAAGGGAATAGGCAGGATATATGCATCTAGACAAGCTTTCTGTTTTGGTTATTAGAATGCGACCAAATATAGTAATATCCCTGTTAGACCATCTATCGAGTCTTGATTTAGATTCTTCAATTTTGTCCCATACGTTTAGTTTTTCACTTAGTGTGGAGTCTTTAGTCATGTGTACCCCAAGGTATTTGATTGATGTCTTTACTGGGATACCGTAAACGTCCTGTAATGGGCAATCATGTATTGGAAATAAAGCACACTTGTTAAATTTAGTTGTAATCCAGAAGCTTTTGAGAAGAAGTCAATAGTTTGAACTGCAAGTGGAATTTGCTCAACATTTTTTAGAAACAGAGTTGTATCATCAGCTAATTGACTGATAATTAATTGCCTCTCAAAAACATTTAACGGTTCAATATTAGATCGTTTGATCAGGATTGAGAGCATTTCTACAGCCATTAAGAAAAGAAAGGGGGAAATTGGGCAGCCTTGTTTAATTCCTCTTTTTACTGTAAATCGGGGGGAAGTGCCATGTGATAAGGAAACACAGCTATTGTATCCCGGTAAAGACACCTGATTACACTTCTGAAGTTCTCGCCAAATCCAAGCTGCTCCAATGTCTGGAGAATGAACGAATGCTCCACTTTGTCAAAGGCTTTATGGAAGTCAAGGAACAATAAGAAACCCTCGTCGTTTATGTGACCGTTATAGTCAATTAAGTCTTGAACTAAGCGGATGTTGTTATGGATGGATCTGCCTTCATAAAGCCTGACTGGGTTTCACTTATAATTTCATCTATACCTTTTTTGAGACGGTTTGAAAAAATGTGTGTCAGCAATTTATAGTCCGTATTAAGAAGCGTTATTGGTCTCCAATTATCTAAAATTTTTGGATCTTTGCCGGGTTTTGGAATTAAGATAATTTGACCTTGTTTCATTGTAGGTGCTAACATTGAGTTTTTGACAGTTTCACACAGTGTTTCATATAAGCGACCACGCTTTTCCACGGGCACGCACAAAGACCAAACAGGTACGCATCAACTCGTCTAAGCTCAGGTAAGAAGAAGATCTTTATTATATAGCGCCTTTCACAGACATGGTCACAAAGCGCTTTACATGAGCATTTTACATTCACTCCATACGCGGTGGTGTAAAGCTACATTAGTAGCTTCAGTTTCCCCTGGGGGAGACTGACAGAAGCGCTGTTGCGACTGCACACATCTGCGCCAACGGTCCCTCTGACCACCTCCATGAATTCACACACACAACATTCATCCTGGCCTATTGTACATGTTTTTAGTGGTAGGGGAAACCAGACCCAGAGGAAACCTACGCAGACACGGGGAGAACATGCAAACTCCACACAGAAAGACCCCGTCCAGGTGGGAACCAAACCCGGGACCTTCTAGCTGTGAAGCAAGAGCACTAACCGCTGTGCTACCGTGCTGCCCAAGAACATATCTCAGTATGGAAAAACAATTTGATTGTTTACTTTCAAATTTCACTCTATCTCTCCTCAATTTGCAAACTTACAGACTATCACTTTAAGTCACTTGAGTATCATTCTGTTCTTGTTTTGTAATTGTTTGTTTGCTACACATGTTCACAACTTAAAATCATAACCAAGTGTATCTTTAATTTTATTTTTTTTACAAGTGAAAGAATAATATTAATGATGACACCCTTAAAGTTCATTTTATCAATCAATCAATAATTTATTTAAAAAGGTTATACATATTATTGTTATTATTATCATTATTGTTTTGTTGTTTATTTATATGTTTTTGTTTTGTTTTTTACTTTTATACATTTGTCTCTGTCGTCATTTCTATTATTATGGACATTGTATTTGACCAATCCGTGATCACTATTCTCTACCTTACTGTCCAATCAGAACGAGAGGACCAAGTCGTGGGCGGGTCCATCTTCCTGTGTGTCTGCGCCGCCGCCATTTTGTGCCTGCTGCTCAAGGTGATACGATCAGCTCCTAAACTCCATGCGGACCTTTTCTCATTCTAGTAAAACACCGCTGAAATTTGCCCATTTTTAATCTTAGCTCCTGGTGAGTATTTTTCCAACGAGATTTTTTCCACTATTTTTAATTTTTCCAGACTTTGAGTCTCTTTGGAGCATTTTTGTTTACATTTTTATGCTTTTTTTTTTTCTCTCTGACTGGTAGCTACTCTTCTTGACTGTTGCTTTTGTTGCGTTCATTTTGTGCTAGCAATGTGAGCTGCCCACTGTCGATTTTTAAACATTTTTGGCTTGTTTTTTTTTTAGTTGTGTGTCTGTATATTTTCAGGAATTTTCCATCACTGTGAAGTCTTTTTATGCTAGCATTATTTTGCAGGGCGAAAAACATGGAGCCTCTTGTTCTAGGTCTTTCTGTGCACACGTCGCAGCCTACGTTTTTTATCATCATTTTTAACGCTTTTTACTGACATCTTGTAGGTTTTTGCACGTTTAACACGACATCTTGACAACCATGAGTCACATGAAACGTGTTTTTATTTTTAATTGCTGCAGATCGAGGGTGATGTAATTTTGAGTGTTTCTTTTTATCCCTGAACTGAAGCATGAGTCGTTTTTCTTTGCATTGGGTAATTCCAAACATTATGTTGTACATCTTTTACATACTATATACCTATATCTATATCTGCAGTGCTGAGTTTAGTTGCAGTTTGAATAAACCTTTTGAACCCCTGCAGCAGTTGTTGTACCTGTCCCAGTGTCCTTCTGAATAAGCCTTTTTAAGCTGCAGCTCCCTGGAGTATTGGACCTCACTTTAATAGTAACATCCCTGTGGCTTTATGTGTAATGTGAGTCCAGTACCAGGGACAACAAAACCACCCTTATGTATATTCACCCATATCTCAGCCGGTCTTTGGAAATAAAGCGCTAGTATAATTTTAACCATTTTGTACCTCTTTCAGCGAGTCTTGCCATTATCAAGCTTCTAATTTGATCTTTTTTTTTGTTTTTTTCTGTGTAGTTTTTGAAGCCACTTTTTGAGAAATCGGCGAATCGTAAGTTGATCTCTCTACCTTTTTTCCCCCCCACAACTTTACTTTTTGGAAACAACTGTTTTCTCCACTCCTGATTTTGTCCATTTCCCCTTGTACTTTTTACAAGCCACTAGTAGCATGTAGTACTTTTGCTGTAGAAATGCAGCTGCTTTTTTTTCTTTTTTCTTTTTAGGTCTTAACAAAAAAAATATCTACATTTTTCAGGCGGTCTTCTTCCTCCTTCATCCAGACTTTGTTCGGCCTAGGAGTGTTTTTCATTCATATTTTGTAGACACATCCTTTTATAACCAGTGTGCATGAAACCTGAACCACATCTAATTTTAATGATGCTCTCTACTGCTGAGGTTTTGCAGCATTTTTTTCTCCCTGGCAGTGAGTTTGTGGTGCTCCCCATATTACTCAAGCATGACTTTGCTGCGTCAGTGGCTGCTACTAACTCCAGAACAAGCACAATCCACAGATAAACTATTACCACACACTTAAGCTTTTATGTACTTTTTATAAATTAAGAGTCTTTTTTTTTTCTTCTTTTTATTGGAGCAAATATACACTGTGGTTCTCTGCCTAAATATAAATGACGCAGAGGATTGTGCTAAAGTCAAAACACCAACACAAACATGTAATTAGAATTAGCTTAATAAAAGTACTTCATCCTTTTATAAAAAGCATTTCCCCTTATTTCACACATTGTCGTCTCGTCTTATTGGGTTGTTAGTTGTCATAATGAAGCTTTAGAATCTCTATTCAGATATTATTTTACTATAATAATAAACCCCTAAACTGACTGAGAAAGAAATATAGGCAGGGCAGAATCTGCCAACCCAGAGGAACGGGAAGAAAATTGTACTTGCAAAGACTTGTTCTGACAGCCAGTTTTCAAATATTTGTGCCAAAATGGTCATACAAAGAAGTTTAGAAAAGGCCCTGTATGCTTATTCTCCATAGGCAAATTCCGTCCTACCTCACCACAATGAATGACAACTGTTCCCAGAGTGTTAAAGCAAATCGTCTTCCTCGCTGTCAGTCACCAAGCACTCTACACATCCAGCTTAGATAACACAGGCCGGCATTCTAACAGATACAGCCACAGTGTAATCTACACCGGCAGCCACAGATGCCTCTGCAGATGCTTTTAGCATATGGGCGGTGGAATTAACTAAAGAGGGAAAAGGCTCCCAGGAAATGAAGAATTAGAGGTTTCAAGTTGGGTTTGCCATGTCTGTCATGATTCCAAAATGAGCCCCAATGTTTTGAGGGCAAACATTAAAAATAATGGACTGATACTGCCCCTGGCTGATATGGGAAAGGCTTACATGGCCTCAAAAGGGGTGTGCATACTGCATACATAAAGTAGATTAGAATACAAACAATATGATAAAAAAACTATTTGACACAGAACAACAGTGTGAATGGATTTACAGGGGCACTCGGCCAACCAGTCAAGGCACCTGGATCATGGAGCTTGTATCTTATCACTGCAAAAGAAAACTCTACAAATATGTTCATAATTTCCCATGACATCAAATCTACCTCAGGCTTTGTTCTACATTCTATCTATTCTATTCTGCTTCTCTTGTCTGGCGTTTTCCCCCCAGACAAAATGTCTAATAAGATGAGGAATTCATCATAGCAGTCTTTTCTTTTTAGCCTGTGGCCACCTTCAACCGAATCAGACAGACTTCTCCACCAACCCCAAACAGACACGATGGAGTGAGTTTTTACACAACCCTAACCAAGTTCAAGTGTTGTTCCCTCCTTGAAAAAAATGTTCTGACTTTGATCTGACGACACTAGAGACGTAGAACTGGAGTAGAGTGTTTAGTTCAACAGTGGCGACTAACATGGGTGTGGCCAGTAAATGGGCAAATTCATCGGCTAAACAGTGATTCTCAACTGGAGCCACTGTCACCTCTTGATGACAAGCTGGGACCTTAGTGTTTAATCTCTTAACCCCCACCTGAACTGAGCACATTTTCTCCAGTTATTATCCATGTATCGGGGCATTATCCAAATCTAAAATAGTGCTGAAAAATGAGACGTAAACGAAAATGAAAAAGCAACAAAAACGCGACAACACATGGAAACACAACGAGGAAAAATCTTGGCTCAGTTTTGTAGTTCTTTGCTTTCAAATGAGGCGTTACTCTGGCCTATAGGCTGTAAGAAGTTTTTAGGTTTGGGTAAAGCTGAACTGGAGAAAATCTGCTCTGTTAAAGTGGGGGATAAGAGGTTAAGATAATGAAAGAAACTGTTGATTAAGCGTTGCAACCCACTGAAAATGATTCAACTACGGAAATTTGGGACTCCCGATCCACCAGTTGAGCACCACTGCACTGTGTTAGGATTATTACTAGAATCTTTGTATGTTCATAGTCATGGCAGTGATATATGTGTATCAGAAATGGTAAGATAAAGGGTGCCCACAGTGCTGATGTGGCCCTCAGGCTTTTTACATTTAAGATGCATTATGCAAGTGATAATGCAAAACACAAACAAACTGATATTTGTGCGTAATGTGACCCAGTGGCTGAATGGGTGGTTAGCATGGGACCTTGTTCTTTAGGTTTTCTGGTGAGATGGTCTGTCAGCGTTAAGAAAAAACTACCCGAAACTCTAGAAACAATTGACCCTGGAGCCACTGTTTTGGAAAGTAAAGGTGTCATGGCAACCACTCATACAGCTGCTGGGTCACTAAAAGCTCAAATATGCACACACAGAACAGTTTAAACCTCTCATAAACATATGCTAACACTTCAACATGGGGGAACAAGTTTGAACTATAATTTTGATTATTAGTACTACCACTCAGCAGATAAACTTTAGACATTCACACTTTACCCAAAAGTAAAGCCTGCCTGACTACTGAAGCTGCAATGGGTTTAAATAGCTATTTGTGTTTAACAATTAACCTGCTGTTCTCTTTTAGGCATCCGACCTGTGACCAAAAGATCACAATGTAAGCAAATATCAGAGTGTCGTTCAACCTATTAACTGTTCTCAGGAGATCCAAGGCCACCCAGTCCAGCCTCATGGCCAGCAACGTCACCAACAAGAACGACCAGCACTCCCTGAACTCCCGCGTGTTCATCGGGAACCTCAACACGCTGCTGGTCACCAAGACGGACGTGGAGGCCATCTTCGCCAAGTACGGGAAGATCGTGGGCTGCTCCGTGCACAAAGGTTATGCGTTTGTGCAGTACGCCAACGAGAGGAACGCCCGGTGCGCCGTGGCCGGGGAGGACGGGCGGGTCGTCGTCGGACAGGTGCTAGGTGAGAGGATAGTATAGATATTTGAAAACAAAAACTGCTACTGGCATATTGTTGAGTGAATCTCCTCTTCAGCCATCTTGGTTTTGTGGTTAAAGGAATAGGCCACAGTTTTTTCTATACTGAGATATGTTCTTACCTGAGCTTAGACGAGTTGATGCGAACCTGCCTGGTCTTTACGCCTGCGCTCAGTCACGCAAAAAGACCAAAGATGTTGTTAGCATTCAGCCTCTCCTCCTCTCCTCTATGGGGCCAAACGGGGGTGAAATTAGAAGTGACCAAGCTCTTCCACGTTTTCCTTACTTAAATATGGTTATGTGAGTAGTTACACGATCCAAGTATAGTCACACAAAAATAAACATGTTGATTTTCTAAGAGGATAAAAAGGGGAACTATATTGTGAGGCGTAATAACACCTTAGGAGCACTTCGACGTCTGCGCAGTAATATCTTCACTTTGCTGCGCGGACGTCGAAGTGCTCCTAAGGTGTTATTGCGCCTTACAATATTTTGTGTAACTATACTTGGATCGTGTAACTACCAGTGTTAATTTTGACAACATATTTTAATTTAGTTTTAGTCTTAGTCTTTTGACGAAAATGTAATTCAATTTTAGTCGAGATTTAGTCAAAAAATATCTTCAATTTTAGTCTAGTTTTAGTCGACTAAAATTGCAAGTCAATTTAGTCGACTGAATTTAAGACAAATTTAGTCGACTTTGCATTTATAATATTCATTATCATATTTAATCAGGTCCTTTGCTTCATGGAGCTGCTCCCACATGAACAAAGCTCAGAGCTGTTCCTTTGGCAGAGAATTTACATGATATGAGGCTCTTTCAGACGGTCAATAGAAGTTTGGATGATTTTAGTCTCTCCTTTTCATTTTTATTTAGTCTTATTTTAGTCGACTAAATATCTGGACATTTTAGTCATAGTTTTAGTCTCATGAAAACGTTTAATTTAGTTTTAGTCTAATTTTAGTCGCCAAAATATCACTTTGACTAAAATTAAGACTAAATATTTTAGTCGACGAAATTAACACTGGTAACTACTATATTTAAATAGGGGAAAACATGGAACTTCACCCTTGTTTGGCCCCATAAAGGAGAGGCAAAACGCTAACCACATCTTTGGTCTTTTTGCGTGACTGAGCGCACGTGTAAAGACCAGACAGGTACGCATCAACTCGTCTAAGCTCAGGTAAGAACATATCTCAGTATGGAAAAACGGTGGCCTGTTCCTTTTTAAATTTGACTTGATTCTACTTGTTTAAACCATGAAATCAAATTTATTTACAAATGAAGCCAATACAAGCTTTTTATTTCCACTGATTTATTTCATTTTTGTGCGTTACTCTCCGTAGACATTAATTTGGCCGGAGAGCCCAAGCCGGTGAGATCGAAGACGGCGAAGCGCTCTGCATCAGACATGTACAGGTGGGTTTGACCTCCTGCAAATATCAACAGTTTTTACCATCATTACCTTTAAAATAAAGTGTTCTGCCCACAGCTCCTCCTTTGATTACGACTATGACTTTCAACGAGACTATTACGATCGGTGGGTAACACATACTTGCCTAGTATTTCCTATTTTCCATCCTGTATTCAGTTGTATTGTTCCTTTCTCTCGTATTTCAGCATGTACACCTACCCGTCCCACCTGCCCCCCGTGCCCTCTCTGCCCCTGTCCCGCTCCGTGATCCCGTCCAAGCGCCCCAGAGTCAGCATGAGTGGAGGAGGAGGAGGAGGAGGTGGAGCAGACAGGAGCCGGCGGAACAGAAACAGCTTCTCGTCGTCCTCCAGGGGGAGCCCTCGCGCCTCACACACCTCAAGTACTGTATTCTATTACACACTTTAACCTCAAGGTGTGAAAAGAAACTACCGCAAACATCTTACAGCTTTTCATATGCTCATACGTTTCTGATGATTCTTCTCTCTTTCCAGTGAGGGTCGACGACTTGCAGTCCGTGAAAAGAGAACTCACCCAGATCAAACACAAAGTGGACTATCTCCTGGAGAGTTTGGAGCGAATGGAAAACAGCAAGAAGTCAGGTGTGTGCACAAGCCAGCACTTTTGTAGAACATGTTTAATCTAGTTGAAATTAGGTTATATCTTTACTAGGAGTGTGACAATATATCGATTTTCCGATGTATTGCGATATTTTGTGGGACTATACAATACCAATACTTTTTATTCCGATAATGATACTTTTGATGACTTCATGCATATTAATGAGTAACGTCATGCATACTAATGAGGCAGTAGTGCTCCACTGTTTTCACAGTCAATTGAGAATGAGGAGTCACGTGCCGAGTTGGGGTGATTGGGGGGGGCTCTGAGCCATGTTGGAAGCTGATTAGGGGCACGCCCCCAGAATTTCACGCATTCCTCATATTTCAGAGCACTTTAAATTTTGCGCATTTACGTTTTCGGCGAGACAGAGACGGGTCTACGAATACGACAACGAAAAGACAGAAAGTAAAACAATGCAAAGAGATAAGGCGAAAGAAAAGGGACCTTACAGGAACAAGCTCATACCAAGAGCAAAACAGCGGTATTTGGAGAAGCTTGCGGACATTCAAAACATCAACACACGAGCTCCCTGCAGCGGAGACCTGGACCGTTTACCTCCGTGCACAAACATGGACACAGTAAACTACCTTGTATTTGGTGTAAGTTACTACACGATGCAGGAGTTTAAAAGCTACAAGTCTTTGGAAAGTTACGAGACTTTCTGCTGTGGCTGGATCCAGGACGTGGCTCTACAAGCCTCCCGCTGGTGAAAACAGCGTTGTACTGGCAAAAGTAACTTTCCTCACATGCGTTTTAGTGTGTTGTCATTACATTGCATTTAGCAAAATGACAAAGTAATAAAGTGCGTGTTTCATAAACACTACATTGTTACGAGATGTTCAATGTACACAAACGTTTCCAACATGTTTTGACAGGTCAGAGTGAAACTTTGCGCTCCTTGATGCTGTGTCCATTTCGATAACCTAAAAAACTGTGTCCCATTGTTCCTACGTTTTCCATGTCTATCGTGTGAGGTATTGGAGCAGTTTTTAACGCAGCAGTGACTTCCAGGCGGTAAAACAGTGCGGAATAGCAAGAACCTCCGCTACTACCGCGTTAACAACACACGTAAACAATGTGTATTGCCGCCGGAGCGCAGCCAATATGGGGGCGAGGGGGGATGGGGAGGGGGGCTCTGTGCCGTGATGTCAACTCCTCATTCTCAATAGAGGCCAATAATGATCAAGAATTCAGTCAGGACAGCAGGGGGCAGCACTACAGTTTTAAGCACTTGGACACTGTCACACAAATAAATTGCTTTTAATTATAGTTTTTATAATCATAAAGAAGATTAATTTGGGGTTGATTTAGTCCTTTTTAAATAGGACTGTGGTTTGTTTATTTAATCCAAATGAAGTCACTGACAGATCTATAGACCCAGTGTGTAAGTCTGGGATGTTTTATAAAAGTGGTACAAAGCACATGAAAAGAAATGTAAATGATGAATAATATGATATGTAGTATGTTAAAAGTAGAAGTAGAAGATTATCGCAGAATCGGCGTATCGTGAGATAATCGTTATCGTAAGCCATGTATCGCATATCGAATTGTGAGGTACCCAGAGGTTCCCACCCCTAATCTTTACCTCTGATGATTGTACATACCGGTATTTAGAAGGAGTTTATCTCTTAACAAAAGCTTTTTGACTGGAGAGCATCAGTGTAATACCTCATTTGAAAGAAAACCGATTATAAACTTTTGTTTTGTCACATTTTTGAAGAGTTTGTGGCGTGTGTTCATCTCTTTTATGTCACTTTTTTGTTGTGTTTTTATCGTTTTTTTCTAGTTTTTGTCTTGTTTTCGCCACGTTTTTGTCACTTTTTTTGTTGTATTTTGTTGCGTTTTCGTCGCTTGTAGATTTGGATAAAGCCAAATGGAGAAGGTGTGCTCGGTTCAGGGTTAAGTGGTAAACACAATAGAAAGAAATGTTTTAAAAATGGCGTCTTATTTCAAACAGATGCGAGGACTACGGCCGCAGAACCCGGCGAGGTGTCCCCATCCTCTTCGTACAAACGCGAGGACGGCCCGCACCAGGATGAGACCCACGACCTGAACTCTGAGGAGGAGGCGGACCTGCTGATGGAGGAGCCACAAGAGGTGAGCTCCACCATCTTAGACATAGGTCATAAAGTTAGCCAGTCGTTTCCCTCTCTGTCCTCTCTCCTTCTCCCATAAACGCAACACGGCCTTCAAAGTCATGTTGTGATTTACCAACACATATTTCATCGGCTTTGTTTTTATCTCCCGCAGCTAAAGGCCAACGACGGCGAGGAAGAGGAGGAGGTCGAGCGCGAGGAAGGTGAGGACGACGGGGACAGCGCCAACGGAGACGAGTCGTAAACATTATTATTAACAGCGACGTGACGATGTTGACTTTGCATCCCACACTACGGTCAAATCCGCAGACGAGACCGAGCGGACGCCATTTTGAGATCTTTAATATTTTACCTCAATTACTTTTTTGCATTTGTCGATTGAAAGTAGAGTTACTGACTGGAGCTGATTCGGTGAAGGAAACTGTTGTAGTGTTGCGCCGCGACCAGCAGAGGGCAGTGCGTCTGTAAAAAAAAACAAACAAACAAAAAGACTGAAACGTTTAAAGCCATTTCGCAAACACAACTTCCCTGAGCATGGATCATTACTCGCGTGAAAATGAAAAGGTTTGAAAGGTTTTTTTGTTATGACTTTTACCGTTTATTTTACTGTAAGGCAGTGCGATTCAATGTTTGTCGTTTTCATGTTTGTATTAAAAGCACTGGTGAAACTCAATAAATATGTTTCTAAGTTAGCAGCGTTTTGACATCTCTTTGTAGCATCCACCAGTTTTCTATGTTTCTGATCAGAAAAGGACATTTGCAGCGGTTTTCAAGCACGAGGTAAGTGGAAAGTACAGGTCAGGGAGACAAACTGGATGTGAACCTTAGATAATTTGGATTCTAATAAACGCAGACATTTTTAAACACTAAACATGCTTCACTGTTTCTGTAATTTCATCTAATAGACAATTACCCCCACACCATTAACCTCTTACCCCCTGCCTTAACGGAGTACATTTGATCCAGATCAGCTTTAACCAAATCTAAAAGCTTCTCGACTGGAGCTTACAGCCTATAGGCCACGCCATTTAAAAGCTAAGACCTACAAAACTCAGTTAAACTAATCTTTTTCTTGTTGTTGCCATGATGTCATTTTTTCCACATTGTTTTCATCTAATTTTTGCCACTATTTTGTTGAGTTTTTGTCAAATTTTTTGAGTCACTTTTTGATACTTTTTTTGTTGGGATCTTCATCATTGTTTTCCTTATTGTTTTTGACGCTATATTGATACTTTTTTTTCTCGAGAAGCTTTTAGATTTGGGTAAAGCCAAGCTGGATATAATATACTTGGTGCAGGTGGGGCTTAAGAGGTTAAACTTGCCTTAACATTTCAGCGAATGTGTTTCCCTGAAAAGCTGAGGAGTCGTGTCTTGAAGCACCAAGACACAAACTGTTCTGATCTGGGGTTGCTGCAGTTGGTCAGGTCCAGGTTCAGCAACACTATGTGACCAAAGAATGAGATCTGCTGATGGCCTGAACATCCTGGAAGACCGGGTTATTCCATGAGGTAGTAGTTTATTCTGTCCTTTAAACATTAAACAAACAGTTCCATTTGTGTACAACAAGACCAAAAGTGAAAACTTATTTTACCTAAGCCTGCATACTTCCAAGGGAAAACAAACACAAACATTTATAATAAACAATATCAAGTGTCAAACAGAAGAGAAATAAGTATGTATTTAGAATTGATTTTAACATAACGTTCAAAATTTATACATTTAGTTTTATGTTAAGTTATTTTAAACTAAATTATGTCATTTAATCCGTTAGTCTTGTCACCAGTTTCTTCTTTATTCATCCTGACCTTATATATTTTTTAATTTTAGTAGATTCCATCAATGTCATATTCCAAGACGACAATGCCAGACGTCCCAGGCTCACACTGTGAAAGAGTGGCTCTGGGACTCATTTTCACACATGAATTGCCCACATTAGAGTCCAGATCTGAACCCCATTGAGAATCTTTGGGATGTGCTGGAGAAGGCTTTGCGCTGTGGTCACACTCTCCCATCATCAGTACAAGATCTTGGTGAATGTGTGCTGTAATCAAAGCTAATGGCCCTACAACAAAACATGAGAGCATGTGACCTTGTGTTTTTGTGGTGACTCTTGGGCATGTGGATATCTAGCTATATTTGTCAAAGGCCTGCACCACCTCCTGCACAAAATCTGATTATTCCTCCATCCTTACATGATGAGAGATTTGTCTGTGTAATATTAATCAAAAGTCCTCCCGTCTCTCCATCCGTCTGGGGCCCATATGTGTGCACCTCATGGACTCGTCATGGTCCGTTGCCATTCGCCCTTGAGCGTGTCCCGCAGGCCCCGCCACGGTTCAGAAGCATTATTGATCCGCGCTTTTCTCTTGATTGTGCATTCATTACGGCGCTCCACGGCCTCCATAGAAAACACTGTAATGTGTATTAATGAAGAGGCAGGAGAATCAATTCTGTTCTTCTAATGGAGTGGTGTGGACAAACAGAGCTGTGCGCGAATGGACCAGTGTTTTCATCTCTGCATCAGGCTCTGAGAAACATTTGTTTACGTTGATACGTCTCATTGATTTATCCCTTAAAGCGCAGCAAACTACATTGCTTCATGCCTGCTGCCCTTCCTCATTAAGCCATTAGAGCAGGAGTGGTTGTAGAAGGTAGAAGTGTCTTGCCCAAGGGCACAATGACAGACTTGGGTGAGCTCAAAAAACAGCTTCTGGTATGACAACAAGCCATATGATTAGCGGCTCGCTGGCAAAGCATCACAGAAATGAAATTGATTCAAATGTTTTAAATGTTGAAAAAAACATGATAAATGTAAATGTTTGGGTGGTATTAGTTTAAGCATTTTAATAGAGATCAGGCCACATTTTATGACCATTTATTTTAATTTTATGACAAATTCCAAAGGGTTTGTATACAGTACTTTTTAACCCACTACATACCAGTGGCAGCTAATGAATTTTCTTCATTATACTTAGTGATTTTGTGTGTGTTTATGAATAGCTTTGTGTTTGGATCAAATACAGAGCCACTTTTTATGGGGCCCAATAACGCGTCTTATATTTCCTCTGACGGACGTTCAGTGTGACCGGCCTGAAGGCTATAATTACCTTCCATTTGTTCCTAGCACCTGTGTCCCCCGCAGAGTTAGCTGGCACCTCAACAATGCCATCAGCTCGACTTGTGACCGACGTGTTTGCAATCAAAGCGTCCATTATTCAACAGATGGCTAATTGTGCAAAGTAGCGCAGTGAAAAGCGCTGAAGAAAGATTAGATGGTGAGAATTGTGCCAGGTGATGCAGTTGTTGCCTGCGATGTAAGGCAGAGGGAGGGAGGTGAAAGAAGGCAGGACCGGGGTGACAGAGATAAATAGATTTGCTTTCCCACTGGAGCGCTCTGTTTTGTTCAAAGGTCCAGTACTGGAAGGATCCAACATGAAAGATGGCCGGCCTGGCTTCTGTAGATCTCAGGATTGTGTCCTCAATCCAAGCATTCTGGGGAAAGGGGTATTTTTCTTAAACAAATGTAGATTTTAAAATGCACAATCTAGCGTTCTTAAAGGGGGGTATTATGTAAAATCGACTTTTTCAAGCTTTATATCATGTTATTATGTCATTCCCTCATTAAACACATGCCTGGAGTGTTGCCTTGGCTCATTCACATATTTTGAGTAATCAGTAAAAACTTAGACGGCAGCCATTTTAGGTGTAGCTATGCCCCAGCCCTCCTAGGAACGTCCCCACCTCCTGGAGACGCCTCTGGACCTTTTGTCACCAGCCAAGCCACCAACCACTGCTCCTCAGCTCAGCAGAGCCCCCTCCCTGCACAGTGTTGTTGTTTAGATGCCACAGCAGTGTGCTGAAGGGGGCGTGTCGGAAAGCTTCTTAAAGAGACAGAGGCCTATTTCAAGACGTTCAGTACAGCCATTTTGAGAGAGCAATTTTATTCAAGGCAGTTATTTTAATTTACTGCATATACAGACCAACAGAAGGTTACGTCATCATTGTAGTATGCTATAGACTGGTGCTATGTGATTGAAAAAAGCATAATACCCCCCCCCTTTAATATTCGTAATTTGTCATATATTGTATAAAACATGGTAGTTTGCGCACAAGATTTGATTGAACATGTAGTAGATATGCCTTTATGACAGAATTTATGATCAAAACAAACACAGTGACATTAATGTTAACAGACTCCGGTTGTGTTTTCATGCAGTTTTAGATGGAAAAGATTGGGGGGAAAAAACTGCAATAGCGACCCACTGAAAATGATTCCGCGATCCGCCCGGTGAGAAGCACTGTTTTAGACGATGTGTTCAGGTTCCCCACAAAATTGTAACTCCTCCTCTCTCTCGTCATTCTGCTTGGGGACAGTGGAGAAATATTTGCACTCAGATTAGTCAGGCTTACTTAGATCATTTTACTAAAACAAAGGATTTAAAAACAAAGGGTCAAATACAGTACGAGTGCTCTGGTGTTCCCAAAAAACGTAAAACATGCACAGTAGACCAGCTTGGCCTGGCTTTAAGATCTGTAAAGGGTCTTTAGGTGCTGCATTGTGGTTGCCCTCTGCTCCCGACAGGCTTGACCCCTTTGACATTGAAGTCTGCGTCAATCTCAGGAGGCGCATTGGACAAAAAAATATTAAAATGTTGCTAATGTTTATACTTCTCTCTATTTGAGGATTTCTTTTCTTCAATATATATTTACAGCTAATCCATTTCGTCCGTGTCATTCGATTCATTTCCAAACCACCAAAGCTGTAAACGATGGTCTTTCTGCCTGGCCGTATCACTTACCTCTGTTTCTCATATAGGATTAGGTCTTTCTTATCCCTATCAGCCTCAAACCCTGTGCTTTGTCGGTCTGATGTTGGAGATGAGATTAGAGATGCCCCTGCAGCAGTAATCAGCCCTCTCTGTATCTCCGTATATCTCTCACTCTTCCCTTAATCCTTTTCTGCTCTATAGTCAAAATCTGCCTGTGCATCTGTTTCAAACCCTAATGCCGTTATGACTTCGCAGTGATTCTATTTGGTAAAGATCTTGTGAAAACACGTCCCTGTGTCCTGCCTGTGTATTGTTGTTGTGCCACTGAGGCCATTGCTTCCTGTGTCTCATAAATATTCATTTAATCCTCAGAAAGTGGGTTAGTGCTGGCTCAGATCCTTCGCCTGCGCCGCTTTCGAGATTGGTTCTCAAGTATATCGCTTACCACTGCGACATATTACTCGCACACAAAAACTAAATGAAGGATTTGAAATAATGACGTGAAATGATGCTTCTATGGGACGACTGTTGTGATCTGGCGTTGCTGCAGTTGGTTCTAGGTTCTGGACTTCCTGAACAACCTGATTGACCAGGTTATTCCAGCCATGTATTTCTTCTTCCCTGATGAACGGCCATACTGTATCTCGAGCGACAAAGCCAGGATTCATGGGCTCACATTGTGAACGAGTGGTTCAGGGAGACGTCAGAGTCCAGATCTTAAAGCAGTACTAAGTAACGTGTTTACCTTAATAAATCCTTTCCGTAGTCCCTCTGGGGGTAATACAAGTGTTAATGGGATGATTGGGGGGTCTTTCATCTCCCCCTGGTGTCTCTGGCCAGAAAACCATGCTTGCAACTTGACTGCCACCGGGGCGGAGCAACCAATACACACTAATACAATCACGAAGAAGAAGCTAACAGGCTAACGGGCAAAGCTAACTGCGGGCTAGCGCCACTTTAAACAGTATTTACAGCCAAGTTTGAGTAAAAAAAAAAATTTCCATTGTATAACTGGATGTATAACACCCTCTCTCCCTTCACATTTTCTGTCAGCGTAGTATTTACTCTCCAAGACATTTAATAAGTTAAAAAATCGTAACTTGCTACGACACCTGCAGTTGCGCTTATGGCGCTAGGGGCAAGAGTTACTTAGTACTGCTTTAACCTCATTGTGGCTCTTTGGGATGTGCTGGAGAAGGCTGTGCGCAGTGGTCACTCTCCCATCATCAATACAAGATCTTGGTAAGACATGGACATGGACATGGAACACTGGATCTTGTGACATTGCAGATTGTGCGCTGTAATCAAAGCTAAAGGCGTCCGACCGAATATTACAACATGTGTATTTCCGCTCAAAATGGAGTCCCAAACTGTTTATTAATTTAAAAATAACATAATTTGATTTCTAACTTTGATTTTAAGGTAGAAATGATCAGGTAAAGTGACTCATTCTCGTCCCTCCTCAGCTCATATCAAAATCCTACATGCTTTGTGACCAGCCTCAACAAAATGCTGTGCTTGTGTGCTCGAGAAACACCGGTGTGATGTGTCGGCCAATCCACCGGCCTAAGACTAGCTTTGAAGTATAATCATTTCTAATAGCATTTTCCCAGTCGGCTTAAGTTGCTTTACAATCTCGCGCATTATTCATTCGCTCTCCATACTGGTAAGCTTGTTTGTAGAGATCAAAAAGTCCCACTTGAGAGAGAGATAACATGCCCTATATGCCCTCCATGTTGCTGTTTTGTCTCCTCATTAATATTCATCTAATCCACAGAAACAAGGTTAGTGAGGGCACAGATTGCTGCACTATAGCGAGTTGTCAGTGAACCCCTATAGCAGGGTTTGGCCTATGTGTCCTATATGGGGGAAAACATGGTTAGATAACTCACAAAATGGGGATTAGGGGATTGGAGTAGAAATAAAGCAGGAAATGTTGTGTAACGGTTACAAAAATAGGGAAGACAGACGAGAGGAGACCGGTGTTTGACGTCAGAGCCCGTTTAAACTAGGTCAAGTTGTGATATCACGGCCTGAAACCCCGCCCACTCCCCCTAAGCGCAGTATAAATCCGCCTGCACCCCTCCACCACCCCCTTTATGCAACTGGCATTCATTATTTAGTCACAATGATATCGGTGACAATACACGCGCCTTAATGTGTGTAAGACTGTGGCAACTTTTCTCCGACTCAGATTCTTTTTGATGCGGCTAAAAGTGGAGCTGTTTTGAATAATGCTTTTGATCATCAGCGTGAAATAAACAGCCCGTCCCCCGTCCAGACCTGAAAGTGCTGCTCTGTTCCAGGCAGGCTTAAAGTTAAATGTTCAAATGTGTGTGGAAGGTGTCAGGGGCATGCTATTGTCCCACATAGTGCAAAATCAGACATATTCTTTTTTTTTTTAAACCCTGCCTACTGGGTTGACAACAAGGACTGGACGGTCTGCGG
The DNA here is from genome assembly GCA_007210695.1 of Neogobius melanostomus. Classification (NCBI taxonomy): domain Eukaryota; kingdom Metazoa; phylum Chordata; class Actinopteri; order Gobiiformes; family Gobiidae; genus Neogobius; species Neogobius melanostomus. Next base: position 163,396 of record VHKM01000011.1, read on the forward strand.
TCTTGGCTTGTCTGCTGAGGGACTCCCATCGGCCCTGGGTCTCTATAGCCTGTCCGTCCATGGGAGTGGATCTCTCCTTCTGTGGTTCTCCCAAGGTTTCTCTTTTCTCCCCCCTGGTTTTTGAGTTTTTCCTTGCCGTGCTGGAGAGTCTGAGGACACGGGACACCCACAGCTGACGCATATTTGGACATTATGTTTGCATGGATACGTAAATCGCCTGAACTTTACATTATCTTAATTACTGCTCTGTTTTATTGCCTTAATGTTCGGTCCTGTTGTGATATTGGGCTATACAAAACCATTGATTGATTTTTGCATGCTTTCTGGAGCATTTGTGTGACAACCTCCAGCTGTACATTAAGTCTATAACTGGAAGATTAACCTATTGTGCATGTTTTTGGGTTGTTGGTAGAAACCGGAGCATGCGGAGGAAAAAACAAAACACATAAAAAAGAAAAAAGGACTTGAAAACATGGGTATGTTGATTGACTCTGCCACTGTATCCAGATCAGTTTGAGGATGCAAAACAACTTTTTTCCAACTAAAAGTGAAATCATTGTCTTACAGAAACAAAGAGAAAGTGTAATCAGAAACCACATCTCTCTAAAAATCAGGTTAGAAATCTAGGAGTAATCATGAACTCAGACCTGAACTTAAACAAAGCAATAACTTCAGCATCTTTTTACCATCTGAAAACATTGCTAAGATCAGAGGTTTAGTGGGAGGGAAAAAAGGTGAGTAGCGCATACATTTCTGCCTAAATTAGGTAATAAAATGTGGTCTGATCTTTATTATAATCACAAGAATGAGTAAACAGTGTCTGCTTAAACTAATACCACCCAAACAATTACATGTTATCATATATTATTGGCCATACCATTCACAGGACAGGGAGGATTAAGTAAGTACACCACCTGAATCTCACTGAACTGCAGCAGTTTTGTAAAGAGGAACGGTCCAAGTCAAGATTCATCCTGACCTTATTTATTCCATGCTGTTGTGAATGTCTCAGGTCTTTCTGCAAAATGTTGATAAACTTGTGAATTCATTTTTCCATTGATGATAGCACGTTGTCCAGGCCCTTAGGCAACAAAACAGCCCCACACCATGATTCTCCCTGCTCCATACTTCACAGTGGGGATAAGGTTTTGATGTTGGTGAGCTGATCCATTTTTCCTCCACACATGGCGTTGTATGTTCCTCCCAAACAATTCAACTTCCAATCCACAGTATATTTTGCCAGTAGTGCTATTCGCAACCAAAGTTGACTGGAACATGAAGATGTGAGACAAGCCGCAACTCTGACAATGTTCAAATCCAGGCGGAAAACAGATCTAAAAGTATTTTATTTGCACTCTTTGCGTTCACTGTAATTCATTATTATATTGATGGATTCATTTGATCTGCCTTCTTATCATGTAACTGTGAAGCACTTTGAATTGCCTTGTGTATGAGTTGCCCTTGAAAACGGTCTGTGACTTTTTTTTTTTTAGTGTTAGTTAATTCTGCTTTATGGACAAATAAGCATGTGCTCTAGCATTAGATTCAATTACAGTCACTCAGCGGAATAGCTATGACGGAGTAATCTAGCCTCAAAGGATTTCAGGCCAGTCCGGATGAGCGCACGAGACTCGACTGGGAGACGAAACCAAAGCCAAATCAATACACGAATCACTGCGCAGACGGATACAGGTCACTTGTAATGGCGACCCCCTGAAGCTACAAGAGAATGCCACGGACATGTTGTAACTATGAACTTCCAATGTGCCCTGGAGTCCGGTCTGTTCTTATTGCACTAAGAATCCTCAGTGCAGAACAAAATCACACAGGAATTTAAATTAAAGTTGCTATTTCATGCTTATATGAGTATATGTTCACCTGTTATTGCTCTGTATACTGACTGGAGTGGATGAAATGAGCCTGAAAACAATGTAGCTGCTTTTAGTGGAGGTAGTTTGGAAGGATCACGTACAATAAACTAGCGAAGGGGAAACGGTAGGTTTGCAGATGAGCAGGAACAGTGTGAGTACATATTTAGACATTTGATTTCGATGGTGTTTTTAACTGTCTGACATTACGTGGCCCTCATTTTCACTCCGAGTGTAACAATAAGCCTGTTTTGGAAGCGAGCCACCACCGAAGTGCAAATGAAACCGAATAACAACAAAGGTGCAACAATCAAAAGTCATTGTTTCGTAAGTGGAAGCATCCGCGGGAGACGGGGAAGCATTTTGCCTGTGTTCCGCCTTTTTGGACAACAATATACGTTTGTTAAAGGGGGGTATTATGCTTTTTAAATCACATAGCACCAGTCTATAGCATACTACAATGATGACGTAACCTTCTGTTGGTCTGTATATGCAGTAAATTAAAATAACTGCCTTGAATAAAATTGCTCTCTCAAAATGGCTGTACTGAACGTCTTGAAATAGACCTCTGTCTCTTTAAGAAGCTTTCCGACACGCCCCCTTCAGCACACTGCTGTGGCATTTAAACAACACTGTGCGGGGAGGGGGCTCTGCTGAGCTGAGGAGCAGTGGTTGGTGGCTTGGCTGGTGACAAAAGGTCCAGAGGCGTCTCCAGGAGGTGGGGGCATTCCTAGGAGGACTGAGGCATAGCTACACCTAAAATGGCTGCCGTCTAAGTTTTTACTGATTACTCAAAAATATGTGAATGAGCCAAGGCAACACTCCAGGCATGTGTTTAATGAGGGAATGACATAATATGATATAAAGCTTGAAAAAGTCAATTTTACATAATACCCCCCCTTTAAGTGGTGACGTCACTGCTCTACTTCCGGGTCCGCAGATGTGCGAGAAACTACAAAAAACTCTTTAATACCACAATCAATATTTCTGAAATTCAACAGAGAGTTACTGAACATACTTATTTATGAGGCTCATTAGCCAAAATGCTGTACCTACTGCTAAAAAAGTAATATTTACCAAAATCTGTACTTCCGGGTTAGTGGAGAAAAAGGCTAACAGCGCAGCAGCTACGCTAAACCCGGAAGTAGCGACTTTAGTAAATATTACTTTTTTAGCAGTAGGTGCGGCATTTTTGCTAATGAGTCTGAGAAATAAGTAGCTTCAGTAACTCTCTGTTGAGTTTCAGAAATATTGATGATTGTTTTTAAGATTAGATTTAAGTGTTTTTCTCGCATATTTGCCCGTTTGCTAGGACCCGGAAGTGGAAGTCGTGACGTCACACTTAACAAACGTATTGCCCTACTTTGTTATCTGTGTGCAATTCAAAAGGCCATTTTTGAGTGATTATGGGTCACAACTATAGACTTGTCCCGTGACTCTTGTCCAACATCTTCCTGGAATTCAATCAGAGCATCATGGCGTCATGGCGCTAACGTTGCACTGTAAACATTGATTGTTTCCTAGCCAATCGATTAAATGTACAATACAGGGAGTGTATGGTCATGCACATGGCATGAGAAAAACATCATGCACAGCGCCAACTATAAAAAGGCTGTTTACTTCTATACAACTCCCTCTGAAGCCTTGTCAAAGTCATGGATATTTCAAAAGCTAGAACAAGGTCTGAAACCACACGCACTCCTTATGCGTTGCTAAATAATTACTCCCTTCGCAGCGCCATTCCTGAACATAAATGGGCGCATAATGGTGCAGCGTGACATTAGAGACATCTTAAAAGGCGGAAGAAAGTGTTCCCGGGATGATTTCGGCCGCTCTAAGTGTGCCTGTGTTCAGTCATGTCTTCACTGAGTCACAAGTTGTTCTGCTCACGGAGGCTATTACAGCAGGGTAATCAGAAGACGGATGGTGCAAAGGCAGTCTAATCACAGAAGAGCAAAGGAAAACGCAGGTAGATGTTCCGTGATAATTGTGGGGAAATTGAAGAGGTTGAGTAGGAATAACACACAAAAAACTACTGGCTAATGAATACTGAAGGGCCTGGTGAGGTGTTAGTCTGATGTGATGTTGTGATAATTTGGCCTAGAATCCGTCAAATGTGAAAGAATGATTAGACCGAGAACTCGACAAACACGAAGTATGTCCCACTGTAGTATTTTGGTGCAAACAGCTGCACCAAAATACACAGCATTTTCACAACTAGAAGCTGCTTAAATTGACGAGTCGCTATCTTTGAATCTCCCCAGTGGCTATTCTTAGCATTGCAGTGGCACCTCCCAAAAAGCCCCTCCCTCCATAGCTAAGTGCGAGGGGCTTATTTTAGCTTGGGAGATGAGGAAGTGAAACTACAGGATGTTTTGTTTTAGCTCTTTTAGGCCAATATTGCATTTTCTAAGATTTCTAAGTGTAAGATAGTGAAGATGTGTTTGACCATCATCAAATACCTAAAAAGCATTATACCCCTTTAAATGACCACATTACACCTTTATTTTAAAGAGGGGGTATTATGCTTTTTTCAATCACATAGCACCAGTCTATAGCATACTACAATGATGACCTAACCTTCTGTTGGTCTGTATATGCAGTAAATTAAAATAACTGCCTTAAATAAAATTGCTCTCTCAAAATGGCTGTACTGAACGTCTTGAAATAGGCCTCTGTCTCTTGAAGAAGCTTTCCGACACGCCCCCTTCAGCACACTGCTGTGGCATCTAAACAACACTGTGTGGGGAGGGGGCTCTGCTGAGCTGAGGAGCAGTGGTTGGTGGCTTGGCTGGTGACAAAAGGTCCAGAGGCGTCTCCAGGAGGTGGGGCGTTCCTACGAGGACTGAGGCATAGCGGTAGCACAGCGGTTAGCGCTCGTGCTTCACAGCTAGAAGGTCCTGGTTCGATTCCCACCTGGACGGGGCCTTTCTGTGTGGAGTTTGCATGTTCTCCCGTGTCTGTGTAGGTTTCCTCCGGGTACTCCGGTTTCCCCAACCACTAAAAACATGTACAATAGGCCAGGATGAATGAGAGTGTGTTTGAGAGTGTGAATGGGGACGACGGATGGAAATTAGCCTAAGGCTACAATCCGGTGTGGCGTGTTTACATGCATGAGACCCATGTATGTTCATTAACATGCACTGTCCGACCAAATAAACCAATAAATAAAAGCTACACCTAAAATGGCTGCCGTCTTAAGTTTTGACTGATTACTCAAAAATATGTGAATGAGCCAAGGCAACACTCCAGGCATGTGTTTAATGAGGGAATGACATAATAACATGATATAAAGCTTGAAAAAGTCGATTTTACATAATACCCCCCTTTAAGGCTATTTTGGTTGAATGGCGCAGTGTGTCTCTTGTATGTAATTTGCCATTGCTTGTGCTGCTAGGAAAGACTGTTTCGAGCTCTCTGCCAACTTTTAATGGTCCATACTGATTGGAGATCTCAAGCCAGACCAATCAAACTTAAGTGAGGTGCCAAATTTGGACACACAGGCCTCCCTTTGTGTCCTTTTAATCTGTGAATACCATTTAACCTTTTCGCTCCATTCAGAAGATGTTTAGTTTCCCCCTCGCTCTTTGGCCCACTTCTCCGGTCGACATTAACTTGGTCGGACGGCAGCAGCAGGAGGGCGCCTATGGGGGCTCAAGGTCTTACGGTCAAATACAGTAATTAAAACAAGCCCTGTTTAACAAATGGGGATCAGATGTGAGGGACAGAGGCTTCGGGGACCTCACATGCTGGACTGAAGATTGTCAAAAAGAATGAAATATGGCACGTTTACAAAAAGGGGAAACAGCAGTAATTGTCAGGCTTTGTGCACAAAGCCAATTAGTTAATAGTAAGAATGAAACCAGGCAAACGTAGGAATATCTCATCTGTCACATTAAGGAACATTTTACCCTCATATTGGAGATCGCATTGAGCTTTGATTGCCTTGGATAAACATGTAGGCTCACTGCAGCAGACTGACTTGTTGACTGCTTTGACTTTTTTCTCTGGCGCCTCAGCAGGATTAAAGAGCCACTTACCCAAATGTCATCGGCAAATACAAAATTCACTTGAACACAGACAGCGAGTTTGTACAGGCAGATCTTACTGGGTATCGTATTATTGACTCCAAACAAAATGTCAAACTCGAGTATACAGTAGAGATCTAAAATGACCTGGACAACTGAGATGTATTGCTAAATAAATTAATCAATAACAATCTGATCAAATCGAAATCCTTTATGTATTATTTAAGTGACCTACAACAGAGCAGAGAGGAAACAGATCCAAAATATTAGTTATTGTGACTAAACCAGGTTTAGACAATGGCAAAAGGAAGAGAAAGGGAATTTTATCAGTATAGTACTTTATACAGGGGTCAGCCCTATGTTCCCCAGTACCTATGTTCCTCTGTCAGTAGAAGTGGGGGAACATCGATGTATTAAGATCGGCACCAGCCCACTTTAAGGTTAAGGCAGGGTCAGGGTTAAGCAGATTGATATGTATGATGTTTAACTCTCATGACTTGTGATTGGTTGATGTGCCCACTCACCTACGGAAAAATAAAAAACAAAAATCGCACCCGGGAACATAGGAGCCAGGGAACATAGGTACGCACCCTTTATACACACACATCCATCACCCAACATGCTGAAGCCACAGCTGCCAACACTCATCTGCGCCATCGGACCCTCAAATCATCAACCACTGACTCAGCCCTGGTACTGACCAGGTCAACCCTGCTTATCTTACAACAAGTTCAGCCATTGAAAAGGTCATAAATCTCATTAAGAAACTGTGAATATTTGAACAAATATGTCAGAGGCTTTTCCTAGATAGGTAGGTTAGTGGGTAGGTAGGTTAGTGGATGGCTAGGTAGGTTGGTTGGTAGATAGATAGTACATATGTCACTGTGCTCTGTTAGATGTCTACTCCTGACCCCCCATGGCTTTATACATCAGTTCAATTACCATTCCCTTCAAATCTCATCGCTTTAACAGCACTATGTCGGATTGCACCATGACTCTGAGGGTCAGCTTGGTTGAAACCGAGTGGGCGGCCTCAGCAGCATCTTACACAATGAGCATAATTATAATTTCACCTGAACACAGTTCAGACCCTTCTGAAAACAACGCTACCAGGAAAGACTGTGTTTGTCAGAGCTTTGCTTTTATAGAACCATGAGCCAGATTGTTATATCAAAAGACAAACAGAGGCATTTCCTCGTTGACTGTGCTTCATATTTGTCAAAGGTTATTTGCGGTACATGCACATTGTCTAGCTTTCGGCAGCACTGCAGAACAACTACTCGGACTTATGACAAGTTAAGAAATACTAGTTTATAGGAGTTCATTTGAAACTATAGTTTAGTGTTTTTTGGTAAAGAAGGAATGGCTCAATAAAAGCACTAAAATAAATCTGGTCACTCGATATGCACTTCATCATCACTTTACAAGCCCCACTTGATTCTAGTCTATTTGAGTAAGTTAACTTAGTAGCTGCAGATGCATAAAATAGAAAAACAGATGGTGAATTGAAAACCTCTTCTATGATAATAGGAAAACTCAGAGACTTGGATATTATACAAACAAATCTATTCTAGATTTAAAGCAGAAAAAAGGTCAAATAGCACACCCACGAATGTACCAAAGTAAGAATAAAGTTACTTTACAAGAAGAGTTTAAGCCAAAGTAAAGCCCATTGCTGATCTTGAACTTTGTACCAAGATAATTTCCTTTATTTATGTGTGAGCAACAAAAGTATGATGTCGATTACACATTCCCAGATATGCATAAAGTCAATTTGAGGTTAAAAGGCTGCATATCCTGAATGCTGATATAGGGCATGGCTTTGTGGTACTGAGACATGTTAGAAATGCATGTTGACAGAGCTGAACAAACATAAAGTCAGAAGCATAATCTATAGTTTACACATATTCAACATTTTGACAATATGTAATCTTTCAACAAGGTGTGAGTTTGTTTACTGTTCTGGTTATTTTAAGAGACGGTAAAAGCAAGCAGTTAAGTTACAGCTTTTGTTGAGAAATATCCTCTAAAAATCTTTCACAATTCTTCAAAAGTACCACTAAAATGCCGCGTCACATCTCCAAAAGTGCAAACTGAAGTATGTGCCTGACGGTTGAGTCCAGTTCAGGTTCCAAAGGGCCACGTCATGTCAGAGGAAAGCCCCGCTAATCCCTTGGCGGTTCACAGCTGCGGCGCACAGCTGTGGTTTTAGATAAATCCTGACCATGCAGATGCTGCTGTTACCGTAGAGCGAGCCCACACATCCACCGGGCTCTTTGTACAACGCAAACAACATCACAAATCACTTAAACTGCAGCCGCTGGGGTAACTCAGGCCTCAGGGACTGCTGGAAAGAACTCAGTGTGGAGGTATTTAAAGCAGCGCGGTTTAAATACTGTACATGGATCTACTGTAAAACGATTTCAAATGATGTGGGTTGATTTGTTAGTGATGGGAATCTTTCAATGCAATATTTATTTTAGATAGCTACCTGAATAACAGGGCTGGCTCTAGGGGTGTAACGGTACACTAAAATTACATTTCGGTTCGGTTCTGTAGATTTATCTATAATACTAGATTGTTTCTTCAATCAACTCTTTGCTTTCAAACTTTATTAACAAAAAGTACTGAACCGCGCGTTTGCTCAGTGATTCATACACATCGAACCATGTGTCATTAGGAGCAATGACAGGAAGAGCCTTGACAACAACAAAAAACCACATGGGAGTAAATTCCTGCAATCTCATGACGGCTCCGTTTCGCGTAGCTCTGGTAATTTCAAACCTTGTCCTACGCACTCGCTTTTGGAAGTGTTTAAAGGAACAGGCCACCGTTTTTCCATACTGAGAGATGTTCTTACCTGAGCTTAGACGAGTTGATGCGTACCTGTCTGGTCTTTGTGCGTGCGCTCAGTCACGCAAAAAGACCAAAGATCTTGTTAGCATTTAGCCTCTCCAAGGATATATGTAACCCAAACGGGGGTGAAGTTAAAAGCGACCAAGCTCTTCTACGTTTTCCCTATTTAAATACGGTTACGTGAGTAGTTACACAATCTAAGTCTAGTTACATAAAATCAAACATGTCGATTTTCTAAGCGGATAAAAAGGGGAACTATATTGTCTGTGCAGTAATATCTTCACTCCTAAAGAATTCTGAAGATATTACTGCGCGAAAGTGCTCCTAAGGCGTTGCTTTACTTAATTTGAATTCACTGCCACCTCTCAAAAGGTAGCGCTGATTGATAATGCACCAAAATAAGCCCAAGTTCATCACTCAATAGCGTCCGTATGAAACGAGTGAAACATTTGTCCCGCCGCACTTAAACTAAATAAATGGACCAATAATGGACCGAAATGGTTCACAAGTGGACGGAACAGAACCAAAAAGGCTAGCTCTATACTCAAACACTCTTCCTATTGGTCAGCCTTCATTACTCTCTGGGTGAGTGAGGGATTTCCTTTCCTCACTTTGAAAGATAAATGTAAACTGATCTAGTGATATGAATGATATGAAATCATTCAGCGAAAGGCACACATTTATTAACTTTTTTTTTTAACCCATTGAAATATCAGTTAATTGTCAGCGACACGAGAAAGTACACCATTTCTATAACTTTCACAAACTGTTCCGCTCGTCCCAATTGTTCACGTTATGCGCCTTTTTCCAACTACAAGCTCATCTTTGGGGGGTTGAGAGGGCGAGGCGCTCCCACCCTGTCAAGAAAACAATCGCCTTTGTAAGAGCGGGAGAAAAGGGAATTCCCAAGGCTAGAACTTCAGCAGGGGTCTTGTCTTCAGCAAATGACTGGCAGATGCTGGTGGATTTGCAGCAACAACTGAAGTTCCCGAGCCAGATCGTAAAGACCAGCTTGAGGACAGACATTGTGCTCTTCTCTGAGTCAACAAAGCAAGTAATTATGCTGGAGCTCACCGTCCCTTGGGAAGATCGTCTGGAAGAAGCCTTCGAAAGGAAGCTCACCAAGTACGAGGGATTGGTCAGTAGCTGCAAGCAGGCAGGGTGGAAAGCGAGGTGTCTCCCTATTGAGGTGGGATGCAGAGGCTTCACTCCAAAGCCTTCAGTGTTCTGGGCATCGTGGGAAGAGGCAAAGACATTGCCCTCCGCAAAACCATAGAGGCAGCAGAGAAAGCCTCAAGATGGCTGTGGTTAAAAAGAGGGGAACCATGGGGGACGAGTAGCTAGGTAGCCAGCTGGTCACAAGCTGGGGCCTGATCAACCCCAGCTGGGTCGCCTGGAGGAGAGCGTATGATGTTGAAAGACCCGAAACGTTCGATGAATCCAGGAACATCACTGAAGATGTGACCAGAAGCATCACGTAGATGTATTAGCTCACGCTCGTCCCAATTGTTCACGTTATGTGCCTTTTTCCAACTACAAGCTCAGTTTTCAGCTTGACAGCCATCTTTGTGCTTCGGCTACACGTTCCAGAGAGAAATGAGAATGGGCCTATACACGCAACACTCATCTTCATCTTCAGCCTGTGTGAAATTGCCCACTTTGTTTTCCGAACACTTGCGACGAAAGACTCCACATCTCAGGCATTAAATCGTTTTTTTGCCCAGAGGAGAGTATTGTACAGAAGGGTGATGCACGGAGCGGTCTACGGCAAAACATTTTGTCATTTGCTCGCTCCGCTGCTTCCAAAAACGGCCTCATTGCAGGAAACATACTCCTAATGCGATAAATGAGAGAGGGTTCAGCAGAGTCTGACATGGCTTATGTAACGGCACAGTGTTGTTGAGTGATGCTCCAGACCTGGGCTACACTCCTGGCCGCGGTGAAAAGCAAAGCAGTTAGATTTAGTGTATTTGTATGGGAGACGAGGGCTGGTTTTCTCATTGCGTTTTACAGCCATAGAGGGCCCTTATTTAGGCCTAGTCTTTATTATCTTTATTTTGTCTGTTGTTGTTTGCGTTAATAGTAGAGGCCGACCGATATGGGTTGTTCTAAGGCCGATGCCGACTTTTGGGGATTTCTATTGGCTGATGCCGATATGCTCGGCCGATATTTTTGGCTGATTTTTCCAAATGTTTGCTCCATAATCCTGCAAAAACATAAATACTTGACCACTCCCGCAGTGGCCGATTTTATTTTATCACTTTAGGCGATTCAATCATAGTTTCTGTCCTACCTTTGATTAGTTAGCATTAGCATCGTGCGGTTAGCATTAGCATACTGGTGCTAGCCGCGGCGATCAAAAATGCAGTTGTGCAGGTTAAAAATAACTCAGCGATTGAATTCTCCAGATTTTGAGCTTCAAAATGACATACAGCATGTCCATATTGACTGAGGTTTAGTGAAACTTATATTTAACAACTTGTAGCGAACCAATTTTCATCGCGATGTTTCTCCGTTCCTCTGTGGCCTAGGGAGTTGTAGGAGGACTCGTTTGGAAGCCTCTTTCCAATGCAAAAAAAGGGAAGTCTATCACTTATGGTCCTGGAGATATCGGGTTTTTTGGCGCTAGATTGGCCGATATTGTAAAATCCCCAAATATTGTCCGACCTCTAGTTAATACGCTTTGACTGCTTACTTTTCTTTGACTGCATACTTTGCTGCACCTTTGTTGTTGTGTTTAATGAGCTGTTATCTGCAAGTAATTATTATAGATTATTTATAGGCTACATCAGGTAGGGACATTGCGTAAGAAAGAAAACATCAACTTTTCCCTCCCTTTTAAGGACGATAGCATCTGTCAGAGCTGGAAAAACAATCTCGTAACCCAACCTTATTTGTCTTGTGGACCTCTTGGACCTTTCAGTGGTACAGTAGTCCGAATACCCCTACCTCATGTGTGTTGCGGTTTATTTAGAAAGCAATCACTTAAAAGCACTATTTGTCAGTAAAAAGACAATGTTGCGTTCCAAAATAAACCTAAAAGTCTCCCAAAACTACACATTTTACTGCAAAATATAGCTTTTCTTATTAAAATAATCTTCAGTTTCCCCTTTTATATATAGCAAACACAGCGTTACAGATATAAATCAGGACGTGTGGACTTGCAGTTTCCCTTTGCTCTCTCGTGAAAGCTCTTATTATGCAATCGCGCAGAATCTGGCGTGAAACGTGGAACAAGTGGCATCGACAAAAACAGCTAAAGTATGCAGCGAGTAACAAGCAGCAGTCTGTTACATCAGCCAATTCCAATGAGTTATTCGAGTGGAATGTAATGCAGATATTGACGGGATGTAAAATATTGTATATAGATCAATAATTGAGAAAGGGAAAATGTCTATTGTTAATGCCAAAGTTTGATGGTTGGATTAGTACCAGGATAATGGATCTTATAGCGTCATTAAAGGATTTGTACAATAATCAAGGCCTGAAATGTCACTGAAAGATTTTACAGTTGTTTCAAGCCAGCATAAAATCTAGATTTCTTGATCTTTTAAGCCATGAAGTCATACATAATACAAAGAGTACGGTCAAAAGCACATTCCACTGCATGTTTTGATGGAATTTTAAGTACTTTGTCTGTTTTAATCACTTTGACAGTGGTGCAGCAGTGGCGCAGATGGTAGAGGGGATTGTCATATGATTGGAACGTCGGGGGTTCAAATCCCACCTCCTGAATGTGCACACTGTCATTGTGTCCTTGGGCAAGACACTTCACCCACCTTGCCTCCAGTGAATGCGTGAGTGGTTCCTTGCTGTGAAGAGCTTTAAGTGCCCGCTGTAGGTGAAAAAGTTAAGACCTCTTGTCAAATACCAACATTTGACTCCATTGCTCTGCTTAATAATCCAATAGATGTGTTGCATATAAGGCATTAAAAAAAATCTTAATTTTGCATAAAATGTACAATTTTGTGTCCTAACTTTCCGGATTAGAATATCTGTCTGTATGCATGATTTTGGGTCAAAATAGCAAAGGAAACGCTTCAGTGCTGATCTTCGTGGAATCCAAGTTTGAATTCCTCACGTCTGTCCCTCCATGTCCCACCGCATCACATGACTTGTCCCACTTCCACTACTATTTGAGGTGGTCACCATACTAATATTTCATTATCTAGGTCCCCTTTGAGTACAATATCTGTCCACTAAAAGTAAACAAGATGCTGCACAGCAGGGGTAGGCAAGATTGCGTCGTGGAGGGCCGATTTTCTTCATTGCCAAAACGCCAAGGGCCGAACATTGTAGCCTAAGGTAAAGAACTTTGAGTGGTTCTCAAGTGGTATTGGCTTCGGGACCCACCATCACCCTCGGATGACAAGCCACGACCCAAATACAACTGTAATTTGTAGTAGATCGTATGAACTTTTCAACCAATTTATTATTGAACAAGAAGTAGATATGCTTTTAAGAGATCAAAACAACCCAATAATATTAATTTTAACAGACTCTGGTGTGTTTCCATGCAGTTTCAGATGGAAAAAAGGTTCCCTATAGGCCCACTGAAAATGGTTCCTTTTGGGTCCCGACAGTTGAGAATCAGTTTTATGTTACATATGACCAAGTGGGATGTTCTGTCACGACATTTTAAAAATACTGACTCTATTCCTTGCATTTTTAGAGTACTTTAACAGGTATTTGATCTCTTATTTGCATAATAATATTTTTCAGAATCATCTTAGGGGCCAGAGGTTCTGTCCTGGAGGGCCGGATTTGGCCCACGGGCCTGACGTTGCCTACCCCCGCTGTACAGGACCATCATCTTTATTACAACTTCCAAATTAGGACATAGACAAATCCCCGAAGCCCACAGATTACTTGTATGGATACTTTGGGAGCGCAGGCAGCCTCTTCGAAATGACCCGCTGGAGGTCACAGAGTCTGGCCCACTGTGGGGCCGGCGGATGGGAGTTTATAACCGGCCTCATTGAAGCTTGAGCACATCGCCCTCCTGCCCCCTTTCCCCTCTACTACCCGGACTGCTTTTGAACTCGCAGGTGTGTTTATTTACCTGCTGCTTCGGGCCAAGAGACGAGGGGGGACGAAGGGGGCTCGTATGTTTGGCTTCCCTCCACATGCACAGCGTTGGACCGTACCAAGAGCGCGATAAGAATGGGGTGGGGGAGCCCAGTCAGGCGCCGGGGACACGTTGTTGCGCGCATGCTGCACGCTTTACCAGTTTCATTACTCTCTAAAACAACACTGCAGGGTCGCTTTATACAACTTCCCCTCAAATAAATCCAAAACAACGTATGTTTTCTTAACGTGAAAGTGATATAATCTCCATGACACTTTCGCCACCCCTGTAACTCCACCGCGAAATCCTCCTCGCGATGGACCGCTCCATATTTGTTTCCCTTCTACGTGCTACTCGCCGCCGAATCTTCCTCCTGCTGGAGAAAAGGAGAAAAAACAACTGTAAGAGCGGAGAGAGAGAGAGAGAGAGAGAGAGAGAAGAGTCGAGGAGCGGCAGCATTAAACGCATCGTGGAGAAGGAGGAGTACAGAGAATTAATACAAGAAGCGCACGGAGGAACAGTTTGGGGAACATTTAGAGCGAGCGCACCGCGGAGTTGACTCGTAAAAAGGTTTTTCAGAGAAGATATTTCCACACATAGGTAAGTTTGATATCTGTGCATTGTTTTCAATCAATTTTGCTGAGTAGTGGAGTAATGCTTTGCCTCTTTGATAAAAAAAAAATAACATTTGCTTTATCTTTGTCATGACATTTTGCATATGAGACTGCTGTGCTTTCCTACATGCATTTTAACGGAGCAGTCCTACAGCGCGTGTTTGCAAACAACCAACTCCCCACGGTATCAATATTGAAATGTCGCATCGAAAAACGTGCCCCGTTTCTCGCGCGTGCCCCCCCTCTCAAAAAGTGCATGCGCTGTCCGAGGAGTGCGTGTTATTGACGTGCACATGTGCCATCGCCAGCGGCTCTTTGTTCATCCTCCCCCCCCCCCTCCCTCTCCCTCTCCCTCAAACGCGCACGACCAGAAGAATATAGGCCACTATCGATATTGGAGTACGAATCCTGTACGCGCACGCTCTGCTGCCTATCCCCCCTCTCCTCACGTTCTTGTATTCAAGCTAAAAGAAGCGGCACCACAGCAGAGCTTCCTTTGTGGCGGCTGTGCGTAAAACCTCCCCGAAGAAATGTGGTTGGGGATGTGATAGTAACTTCTTCTGAGAAATGGTTGCGTTTCGGAGTTGAATTTCCCCCAAGGAGAGAATTGGGAAAAGCGGGGTTGTTGTTTTGGATCTTAGCGCGCCAGAGGAGGGTCTTAGAATAAAATGTGTGTCAATGTCAAAGGGGGGTGTGTCTCTGGGGGTATATGTGCGCTCGCCGGGCCTCGATTGGCTTGGCTCAGTAAGCGCAACAAAATGCAACAGGGCCGAGGAGCAGAGGCAGCTGTCCCGAAAGGATCGCCTCAAAGCGGAGTGGAGGTGTTACGATTTTGGACGTGGGTCAAGGCCATCTCAGCACTGAGTAAACACATCCTTGTAGCCTGTAAGAACAGCTACAGGCGCATTGAGTTGCCTTGTTTACGAAACTTGCCTTGCCTCGCCTACATGAATAGATTAGCATAGGCTACATTTGAAACTTTGGTTTGGTTTGCTTTGGTTTACTGTTTAAAGGCATTTGGGGAAAGCCCTAGCATTTTCTTAACACATTAAATTCTGCTTTATGAACACAGGTTATTCATTATAGTTACAACTTGAAAGGACATGAAGAACTCTTTGAAGAATTTGGCACATTCTGGAACATGTTGTGTCTAGATTTGCTATTGGAAATGCAATAATGAAGAGTCACATTTTGAACCGTTCACCTCTTAACCCTCACATTTTCTCCAGTTCGGCTTTACCTAAATGTAAAAGATTCTTGGAAAAAAGTGTCAATATAGCACCGAAAACGAGGATGAAAACACAGCAAAATGTGACCGAAAAGCGACAAAAAGCAACGGAAAAAAAACAATACACCAAAAAAAGTGACAAAAATGCGGCGACGGTGTGATGGAAAAGAGGATCAGTTGTGTCGGCCTTAGCTTTCAAATGAGGCATTAATCTGTGCTTTTAGATTTGGGTAAAGCCGAAATGGAGAAAATGCGCTCGGTTAAAGGGATATTTCAGGATTTTTGACATAGGACCTCATTTCCTAGTTATCCAGAGTGTTGTTGATGTCTGGAGATATTTTTTTCTCAAATTCATGCAGTTCTTATATTTGAAGAGTCTAGTTGCGCTAGGCTAGAGCAAGGCTAAAGCATTTCTATGGTAAAGTCTAGCCTGCATTAAAAAACAGTCTGACCCACTCCACAGTGCACCTGAGGTAAATCACATATAACACCAGACTAACCATATAAATGTCTGTGTTAATAGAATAATTTTTGAAATATAACTGACCTTGTGTCACATGAATTACCGCATTTTGAGGGACTATTTTCTCGCAGATCACTCCGCCGCTGCGTTAGCTTACAGGCACGAAGCTGATGCTGCTCAAATATAAGTTATTTTAAATGCAAAATGGTTAAAATTATTCTATTAACACAGACATTTATATGGTTAGTCTGGTGTTATAAGTGATTTACCTCAGGTGCACTGTGGATTGGAACAGACTGTTTTTAATGCAGGCTAACTGATACCATAGAAATGCTTTAGCCTTGCCCTAGCCTAGCGCCACTAGACTCTTCAAATATAAGAACTGCATGAATTTAAGAAAACAAATATCTCCAGACATCAACAACGCTCTGGATAACTAGGAAATGAGGTCCAATGTCAAAAATCCTGAAATATCCCTTTAAGGCGGGAAAAGGTTTTAACATTTGAGAGAAAACTGAAAACTGAACTGGTACAAGAATCACATGCACTTGAGAGCATGATGCATCCTCATGGGGAGAGTTTTTTGGACATTATATCACCTAAGTAAGTGATGTCTTTGCGATTTTTTAGTTGCAACCATTAAAATTGGATTCGATTTCCATTGCAATACGTTTTTCATCTCTACAACAGACACATGATAAGAAAGTAGGCTATAGTCATTGTCATATTGCAAACCATGCCTTACACGACTCTACCCAATCCTCAGAATCTTTTTGTGCGGCTCCTTCTGTAAGCCCCCACGTGCACGCCCCTCCTCCCTCCCGTGCACGCTCCTGCCGGAGTGAGTCACGGCACATTTTGGAGACTTGGCCTCAGTGTGCTCTGTGAGTGAAAGTGGCGCTCTCCCGCTGCCGATAACCCGCACCACCACACAAGACTTTCGGCGGATGCCTTTTTTTGCAGTGCGCATTGTTCCGAGATTCTAGGCCGCGGACAAAAGGCGAAATCTGACGCCTGTGTAAAATGTTTGAGATTTATGTCTTCACAATCCACAGGAACATTGACCTTGGAAATGAGAAGGAAATATCAACAGCTGAAGGCATTGCAGAGCGTGTTTGCAGACTGGATTATCAATTGTTTTTTTTTACATAATAAGGCATTTTGTGCAGAGGACATTTTGTCGCCTAAATCATTTCAGCCTTTTTGAGTTTGGTTTATTGCGACCATTCCGATTCAGATTTTGTCAAGGGATTGCTGTTCACAAACGCATTAATTCACTGCACGTACACGATCCCACAGGTAGAGGAGAACTGCACACTGGCAGGGCTCTGTGGAGATGGAGATGATAGCCTCGTGCTCAGACGGTGAAGCGTGGGGTCTTTCCAGCTGACGGCACAAATCCACTGCAGCAGAGAGATGTGTGTAGGGCTGAGCGGTTTTGGCGAAATGCATAATTGCGACTTTGCGGCAAGTTTTAATTCGGTAAAATCCGTAGCCGACTGCAATACACGAATCACAAAGCACTTTTCCATCAGTGTGTCTTGCCCAAGAACACGACCCCAGCATGCAGGGGCAGGAGAGCCGCTAAACTTTGGATAAAAATGTCTTTATCCAAAATGGAGATATTGGGTCAGCTGGTTGTGCAAGATATTTGGTTGTTATTGGGCAATGACGAGCATTAGGATTGCGATTTTGATCTGATTGCAAGTATACAGCCCATCGTACTGTATAGCCCTATACTTTAGATTCACAACAGACAAAAGCCTACACCCTGCATATTTTCAGGTCTCTGTGGAGATGATAGCCTTGTGCCGAGATGGAGAAAGCGGAGAAGGAATCCGGCTAAGGCTTCTCTGGATGAGCTGAGGGACAGTATTATGCTGTGGCTGCACAAATCCACACACACACACAGAGAGAGAGAGCTGTGTGTAAAAGGAAAATAGATTCGGTCAAAATGTCGTCAACTGTGCACATTTCTTTTTAAAATATGCCTTTTGTAAAAGAGTCACAACAGTTGATCAAACATTTACCCGTTTGATCAGTTTGGAGATCCATCACGACACATATATCAGGCAGTGGAATAGACTTAAGCAAGTGTAATATTAAACAGTGGACAGTGAAGCAGCAGATGGATAATTGTCCTCATTTAGATCCTTAGGGAAACAGGCGAAATCTCGACACTCTGGAGGAGAGATCCACTCCCACATGAACCGCGTGCGTCTCAGAATACGAGTGTGGAGGTCTTAAAGGCACTAAACCTCCTTTAGTATTTTGTAAACCCTGGACATTTGTGGGAAAAACACACACATTTCATGAACTTGCCGGTTGCTGGTTTTCTAGCATCTCTGTGAAAGTGACCCTGAAGAGTGACCCTGCAAGTCGTGAAATGTGCCGATAAACCAGTCCTTGTGAAGAAGTGGAATGCTACAGATGGGTTAGTAAAGTTAGGAATGAGCTTGAACCACAACTGAGAGTTTAATTTAGTATTTTCCTCTTTCATTAGAGATAGAAGACACTTGCCTTGGGTTGTGCAGTAAGTGACTCTGGACCGTCTTCCCTCTGCAAGTGTTTCCTCTTTCATTGTTTGTCATTTAAAAAGCAAATCAGGTATAGGGCCTTTAACCGACCGTCGTATTATGTTGCTCACAGTGTTCATTATCACTTTACCTGAATACAAAGCCATTTGCAGAGTACGACCAGTCAAATTGTGGATTTGATTCAAGCGTGGTTGTTCTTTTGTATAAACACGGTGTCACAAAAACAAAACCACAGCAGAGCCAGACAGGACGAATGCGGCTGGGAGGAAGGAGAAAGCAATTTGCGCTTCCATTCGCGGATTCATGAAGCTGCCGTGACCTTGGACACTTTACACATTTCATTTATTTATAAACGCCGACCCTGTGTACAAGCGTACAGTGGTAACGCATGTCCCTGCAGGGCAATTATTACTGTCTGCAGCGTTGACATCTGCAGTGATGGACAGTATGATCCCAGCTCTGATCATGTGTCCTTGAGCATGACCTGTCACTGCAGCTTTCCTGAATACATGTGTTGTGTGTGACTGGGAGTTTACAAAAGCAGATGGGCTGCCTCGCTTCTGCGGTTTGTCTCACGGCAGCTGTGGCTATGATTCTATTGAGTGTAAAGAACCAAATTGTACAGCATCTTCTTCTACCTGAGTCCTAATTACATTTATCTATTTAAACACTCATCAACATTTGCAAGTGCTACTTTGCCTCTTGTGTCCCCCATTTCCATAACATTATACTCAATAAATCCTGTCACTTCTCTGTCGACCTGCCTTTACTTGTTTATGAAAGCGTTAAGTGGCTCAGCCGGTTTAGAGAAAGCCTCCCTCACTCCAAACGATGCAAATGAGGTTCTCTGAAGGATGAGGCCAGCGATTAACAGCTGTGCGCTTGAAAGGTTGTTTTCTGAATAAACATGAGCCAGTTAGAGCTGATTGGAGGCAGCGCTAACTTTTGAACATTAGTTTTTGCTCATAAAACAGGTGATGTTTTGGCCCAGTTTAAAGCAGCGGAAGCCTCAGCGGCGCTTAAATGAGCAAAGAACAGAGAGACACGACTATAAGTTCTGCTGTTACATTATGAGCGAAAAAAACCCACACTTTAATGGCCTATGCTGCAATGTTTGTTCTATGTTATAATGTTGTATTCTCATCGGTGATCAAAACTCCAGCTCACACTTCGGCAAACGTCATACGGAGTCATTTATGTTCTGTTTGTTTAGTTTGTAATGAAGTAAATGCAACCAAATCAGGAGCAGCACAACAACAGGTACTGAAAAAATATTATATGTTGCACGACACGATGCTTCACTGCTAGAAATGTTTTCCCTGTGTCTGTGTAGGTTTCCCGCTAAAAGCATGTACAACAGGGCAGAATGCATGAGAGTTTGAGTGAGTGGTTGGTGGTGGTCGCAGATTAGCAGCCTCGCTTCCGTCAGTCTACCCCAAGGCCAGCTGTGGCTACCACCAGCTTATCACCACTGGAGTGAATGAATAATGCTGAGTTTGAGAAACTTGGTGACACAAGTGTAAGCCATTATTATATCTTTAGAGACCAAGTGTTGGGACAGCATTGAAGGAAGTGACTTGGTGGTTTCAGCTCAAATAAATGATACAAATGTAAAAGAAAGGTCTGTTATGGAATAAATTCACATTATGGTTCTGTTTTTATGGGTCTAGATGACAAATATTTTAATATAAATAATAATGCAAAGGTATAGCGCTTTTCTGCTACACTCAAAGACACTAAACATTGCATTATTCGTTCACTCCATACTTGGTGGTGGTGCTATTACTGTAAGCTTCTATTGTAGCCACAGCTGCCACGGGGTAGACTGATTGAAGCGAGGCAACCAGTCTGTGCCATCGGCCCCTCCGACCACCACCAACCACTCACTCACTCACTACATTCGCCCCAGGCTTTCTGGTGTTACCAAACGGTCTCCCATCCAAGTACTGACCAGGCCCCTCCCTGCTTAGCTTCCAAGGTCTGATGGGATTGGGCAGAGGCGGTGTGGCCACAAACTGTAGTACAGAGTCACCTTGTTGAGACAATTTTAGTATAGGTATCATCAATCAGGTAATCAGAAATATAGAGCACAACATACTTAGAGACAGAGTGTGTCTATAAAATAAGTTTTGAAGCGTTAATGGAATTAAAGACTCATAAGAAAGATTTAACTCATTCCTCCAGTGTGTGATGTTGAAATCCATGAAGTTTATATGAGTGTTCACCAAACTTCACCAAACTTAATCCTACTGTCAAGGGTCAAAATCACTTGCCGTTTTCTGACATTTATAAGTAAGAACAGTTTAAGTTTTAGACATTCTAGGTATTTTAAGTTATACAACAAACATCAAGGCAAATGTGTTGTAACTAAAGTACGGCTGCAGGCTGATAAACGTTGTTGTGACACTGGGGGAAATCCAACTTCTCCTCTAAATCACATTGCGACAGTTGACAGTAAGACTGAAGTACAGAGTCACCTTGTTGAGATAATTGTCACATTGTGCTGCTCAGACTATTATGAGCCGGCAGATAAAGCTGAGCAGGTCAGATCCGCCGGGCTCTGGAGAATACCTCGCTGGCGTCTGTTTACTCTGGAGCGAAAATGGAGAGGAAGTGCCGCTCCAATGTAAACCGAGAGTCTAAATGTCACTTTCACAACGTCTTTCAGGAGTAAAGCCTCCCTGAACAACGCAGAAATGTCACGGGTGCCGAGTCTGATAACCTTCTGAATACAGCGGAAAGTTTGGGAGTGTTATTGTTATGCACACAAGACATGATTGTCATTTTCTCCATCTTTCTCGATAGCTTTGATTTATAAACCAGTGTGAAATCTACTTGTGCTGCTGCTATCCATTTTGTACAGTCGGTTGAATGCCGCTAGTTCTACAATTATGGATTAACTTCAGAAATCAGACATTGCTTTGTTTGTTCTCACATTTGTGGGAAGGAGGCTGTGTGCAGTTTTCTCCACACTTTCTGTGCTACATAAAAATGGTCAAGTTCAAACAGTGCCGTCAATGGATTCATTTTTGAATCAGATTTGTCACACTTTTGAAATGAGACCGCAATCCATTTCAATTAAACTATTCATTACTAATATTAAAGGGGGGGTATTATGTAAAATCGACTTTTTCAAGCTTTATATCATGTTATTATGTCATTCCCTCATTAAACACATGCCTGGAGTGTTGCCTTGGCTCATTCACATATTTTTGAGTAATCAGTAAAAACTTAGACGGCAGCCATTTTAGGTGTAGCTATGCCTCAGTCCTCCTAGGAACGCCCCCACCTCCTGGAGACGCCTCTGGACCTTTCGTCACCAGCCAAGGCAACAACCACTGCTCCTCAGCTCAGCAGAGCCCCCTCCCCACACAGTAGTGTTGTTTAGATGCCACAGCAGTGTGCTGAAGGGGGCGTGTCGGAAAGCTTCTTAAAGAGACAGAGGCCTATTTCAAGACGTTCAGTACAGCCATTTTGAGAGAGCAATTTTATTCAAGGCAGTTATTTTAATTTACTGCATATACAGACCAACAGAAGGTTACGTCATCATTGTAGTATGCTATAGACTGGTGCTATGTGATTGAAAAAAGCATAATACCCCCCTTTAAGCATATAAAGCATTTGCTCACATGTTATTAACAAACTAATGATGCCCAACTGCTTGTAATGTAAGTGCTGTGTCTTTCAGGTCACGGCTGATGGAGATAAAGGAGTGTGTTCGGTCAAAGCGTGATGTTTAATTTATGTGTTTTGATTTAAAGCCCTAGTTTTATACAGCTTTTGGCTAACGTGGTAAGACTTTTTATTTTAAAGCCACACCGTGTAATATTTCACCCAATGATTTGAATACAAGCATTTATTTTATTACATATATTTCTATCTTTGAACAATACCTAAAAAAAATCACCAAACAGCGACTCTCCTAATGCCTGGTGTACAGTTTTGTGACTTATGACATTTTTAGATGTCACATTGTATGACGTGGGGATTGGAAAAACGTGAGCTGCTCTCGTCTCCACTGCGCGACGGTTCAAAGAGAAGTTTATCGTAGCAGTTTCAGTCTTCAGAAGGAAAGCGAGGTTTATTTTCGCGAAAAGTGCAGGGAAAGTCCTGTAAAATGCGTAGTCAGACCCGCTCATGCCTGGCCTCTGATGCTTGTGGCTCTGGTGCGGTGTTGACGGGACACTGACAGAGATCCCTGATGCAGCGAGTGGAGGCTCACTGTGTGACTAGCCTTCCAGAATACCAGACCCTGCCTGATGTCGGTCGCAGCTCGTGTTTGGTCATACAGCGGTTCTATTTTAAATCTTTGACCCTGTCTCGCTGTACGAACTACGACCTGCGATTTTGAGCTACAACCTGAGATTTTCCCCACGACGAGTTCGCGCAGTGTACACCCGGCTCAAGACCTAACTTCACTGGGAGCGGGACGTTTCCATAGAGATGCTACGCTCGTCTCCATGGAGATGTTGACTAAAGTCAGCCAAATATGAGAGTTAAAGTGCATATGATTTTAATGCTCTTGAAAATATGACTTGTTTAGATGGATTACATCAGTTGCAAGTTCATCAGTTGCATAGTTATCATTTTTTTCAGTGAAGCAGCAATTTTAATGAAGAAATGTTGGGCAGAAAAGTTATTTGAATTTTTAAGCTGCTGACAGGAAGTGACATAAAAGAAGGTAACATTCCATAGCAGTTTGACTCATTCATTTCCCATTGACTTAACATGGTTGCACGGCAACAGTTTAAAATGGTTTACCTTCGTGATGTCACTTCCTGTCGGTGTCCAATAAGGAAGTGAAAACATAAACATCACAAAATGCTCAAACTAAAGAAAACTGGGTATAATCTTTAGCAAATCTTAAACATAATCGTGTTAACTGTGTTTTAGCAAAGATTGTGTCTAATGTGTCAAATGCACTTTAAATAGGTTCATCTAAATCCATTTTTTGGAGCATGTTTTGTGTTGATGGCAACACTACAGCCCAAAATGTTAAGCGGTGTGCCTTTAAAATTGTTGTATTTATATTTATAGGTGCGAGTTTGCTGATTAGTTTGTTTGCAAGGCTAAATGTAACAACACTGGTCTTATAAGCAGATAAATAACACGACTGAAAGTAAGTAATAGTTTAGTAATATTTTGCCCTTGTATTTACTCTGGGTCTTACCTGAGGCCTCACGAGTGTCTGTGGTTTATTAAACCGTTTTCCTATATCAATAAAAACGGCTGCACTTTGCCAAACTGTTTATTTAAAGATCTCGCAGCCAGATGGGTGCCGTAAAAGCCAAAACGTTAGATGAGATTTTGGACACGGTCATGCCATAAAACGCTGATTACTGGCGCGTGGCGGTCGTATCTCTCGTAACGGGGCGAGTGTTTGTGCGTCACACGAGATGGGAAGAGTCTCCTGGGGGTCGTCGTATGCGTCTGTCGCGGCCAAAAATAAACTCTTCACCTACTAAAGTTGATGCAGCAGTTTTTGGCGTTTGGGTTTAGACTGTGCAGGCAATAATCCAAGGATATCAACATTATTAAACGACAACATATGGAGGTGTACCAGAGGACAGTAAGTCATGCCCATAACATCTGGATCTGAAAGCTCAAGGCCAGAGTTCATTGTGAAGACCAGTGGGCTAAATGCTGTATCAGATTAAATAACTTTACACTGACCTTTTATGGATAGAACTGCCTTCGTTGGTGCTATTTTTCCAACACGTTTCTCTCTCATCCCTAAAATATTGAAGATAATAATGAACCTAAACGTGACCAAATGTAACTAAACCAGGACCAAACCTGCTCTAAACCTGATTGACCTTTCGATTTATAGCTATGTATAACCAATTTATACATTTTAAACTCATAAGGCTGAACAAATTGTCAAGTTTTAAACTACAGGGGTGACCGGACAACGCCATTTACCCGGGACAGTCCCATGTTTTTCGCCCTTCGTCCCATGCTTACACAAGCCCCATCTCAAGTGTCCATGGGCTACAAAGTATTTAAACCAATTACTCAAAACGTCTATCATCTCAGTGCTGATTGGAGCAAATCATTGACAGTAGATGTTTGAAGTAGGGCTGCACAATATATCATACAAAATATCGTATCGCGATATTAGGTGATGCAATATCCGTATCGCGAGAATCCACAATATATTGCAACATCACTTTTTTTGTTGCAAACTCTGCCAAAAAATGCACTGAATTTATAAATGTGTAAAAGTCTTGTTGTGGTGCTGATGTAGTGTTTTTTTATTTGCTGAATAACTAGTTATTTACAATTAGAATGGAACCTGAAATATCGCAGTAATATCGTTATCGCGATGTTGCACAGCGGTATCGCATATCGTGATTGCTTCAATATCGTGCAGCCCTAGTTTGAAGTGTTTTATTGTTCCGAATGGGAAATAAAAATCACAATGCGGAGTTATCAAGCTTTTGAATGTTGATATTGCACGAGCCTTAAAAGACCTGCACGTACAACCAGAAGCCCATAACGGCAGCAGTCCATGTGCACAATTTGTCTGTTTAGGAATAGCCAATACGGAAACTTTTAGAGCTATGCCCAATCCTGTCAGACTTGGATGCTAAGCAGGGAAGGGCCTGGTCGGTACTTAGATGGGAGACCGTTTGGGAAACACCAGGAAGCCTAGCGAATGTAGAGAGTGAGTGAGTGGTTGGTGGTGGTGGTCGGAGGGGCCGATGGCGCAGACTGGTTACCACCAAGTATGGAGTGAATGAATAGTGCAATGTAAAGCGTCTTTGAGTGTCCAAAAAGGCGCTATATAAACTGATGCATTATTATTATTAGCTAAAAGCAGCCAGTCATGCAAAGTCAACACCTTCCCAGTGCTTCTATCTCCGTTAATGTACAGGAACATGTACAGTGGCGTTGTTTGCCGACCTAATGCCCTGCATCGCCTCCGCCCCACTGAGCAACGCAACGCCGCGGAGTCTATTGACCCGATCGATCCCATTACACTTTTATGTCAGCCTGCTCAGTTAGATCACCTCAGATACAGCTCGGCCCAGACAGTGACGATACGAGCGGAAGCTAATGGGAAAATAGTCGATAGCGCCCGTTTGCATAATCTAAAAGGGTGGTGGGACAACATGGAAGTATAGTGCACTGATGACCCTGTGAACATTTTAAATTCTCACCACAATCCTGTCAATTAGGGCTGCACGCTTCACTACAAATAACAAATAACGATTGCAGTTATACGGATAATATCCTTTGCAAAAACAAACCTGTCTCCATGGGGATTTCATGTTTAAAACCGTTAGTAAATTTATTCGCAATTGTAGAACTTTTTCCTTATTCATGCAGGCTGCAGCAGTACTGGTTAATTGGTGCTCTTCGCCTCGAGGTAAGACAGTTTCGAGCCAGATTCCTGCCAATTCTTCAAACTGTGAGGCCTTTCGATGTGGACTCTGCATAGCCTCCTTGTTGGTTTCCCGTTACCAATAAAACATGTACAATTGGCTCCCGACCGGGCCTAAAAAGAACATTATTATTAACCACAGCGCAATGTTCCTGGCGAAGTAAATGTCAAGTAAAGGTCAAATAAGACGGGTCTTGGCAGGTTGCTGCGTGTGGCATTGAAGAGTTTGGTCAAATAATGCGAGATCAAATTTCCCTTGGGGACATTTATCTATTCTCTGCTTCCTCATCTCTCCCCCAACTACCGTATTTTCCGGACTATACGTCTCTCTGGAATATAAGACGCACTAGTCAAACATTGCCTAATGAAAAAACAACAGGGTGAATAGGCGTACGGTATGCTAACATAACACATTGATGGTTAGCTACATGAAGCATAAACAACAAACTAAATAGGTGTCTCGTATGTTAACGTCACATAAACAGTTCAGATAGCATAAAGAACATACCAAGCTCCCGATCTCACTCCAAATCACTAAATCCATTGAAATCTTCATCCTCTGTGTCACTTCTGAACAATCGCCTTGACACGGAGGATACCTGAGCACGGAGGTCTAACTGCACCGTTGACAAGCCTCTCCCGGCAGCACGTTGTTTAAGCTCTTATTTGTAAACTCGTTCCTCTAGCTGTGGCTCTAGCTTTTAGCCCGTGATTAGCTTCTTTTTTGGTTTACTTCATTGTAGTAACCTCCGCTTCTCACTCACTCCAAACTTTCTTTCTGTTGCTCGATTAGCCAGCAGTGACCTCTAGTGGCATGTGAAATTATATATTTGGATTAAAAACAGGAAAAATAAACACATATTAGTCGCTCCGGAGTATAAGACGCCCCAGCCAAACTACGAAAAAAGTGCGACTTATAGTCCGGAAAATACGGTAACCTTATTTATTAAATCTCCTCTTTGGTGTTCAGGCTTGCATCTTCTGCCTTATAATCTACTCCAAAACTGTTAACATGAAGAAAGCTAAAGTTAAATGGAACCTTTAAGAAATGTTATCAAACTTATGCTACGTTTGTTTGGCTAAATGTTCTACAGCTTTTGTTTCCTTATTAAATCCTACTTGTGTCTACCGCACTGTCACGCTGCCTGTTGACATGACAATATTAGCATTCACTCCCATTGTGTTTGCTAAACCATCATCACTGGCTTAGAGCAACGCCGTGGCCTCTTTAACAGACCGACTTCTAATGGCAGATACATTAAGGTGTATTCGCCGGCTGCTTGTTCTCATTCCCTAGAAATCACAGTCGGTTCATTCAGCGCTGACATTTCTATCGCCTTTAATTTAAAATAGTACGCGATGAAGCGTTGACAAATGCCTTTCTCTTCTGCCAACTGGCCAGTAAACAACTATATTTAGACAATGGCTTTTTATAATGGAGGAGTTTGAGGACATCAAGAGACAATGAAGAGAAAAAAACACGCAGCGAGCCACAAATCAAGGACACATGTACTTAAAACAAATGTAAATCTCAGTCAGATGGAAGACCTCAGTGATCTGTTTATGTCTAGCGATATGGATATTGATTGATCGTGCAGCCCTATAGTTCAAATGCATGTTTTTATCCGTTCCCCAGAACAACTAACCTTGTGCGTACATAACAAGTCAGTATTATAGCACAGTGGCGATGGCGTTGAAGACACAGCCAAGGTGAAGTGGACCAGAGGCGGAGGACACATTGTTTGGAGCTGGCAGGTGACATCCGCGTATGTGTGTGGGTGTAATAGAGTCCCAACTGTCAGGGCTTTTGTTTACTACGCGTTCTGTGGCTCACATTTCCACCCTGGCAGAGGTTGTGCTGAGACTGGATAGTGTGGGAAGCCAGTGGGGTGGTTTCCTCGGTATAGTATTTTATTGTCATTGATGTGCAGACTTTCGACAGCGTTGCTTCTTTGGAGTTTGGGTGCACACAGCTACATCCAAGCCGATTGTCCACAAACTCAAATAAAGCGTATTTCAAGCGGAGTTTAAATCAATGGTGCGGTGACGTCCAAGACTGCGAGAGTGAATTTGAGTGTCAGAGATGAGGAATCACTTGTCATGGGGAAAATCTTTGTCTTTGTTTTAAAATGCAGGCTGTAGGTCTTACGGTGATTAGAATCAAGACCACTGTACAAGTCGTGTTATCAACAAAATGCAACAGTGCCCAGCCATGAACAGGCCGCATTTGACTTTACTTTTTAACTTTACCCTAGAAATATAACCATCCAGAAGGGCTGTGCAATATTGAAAAAACCTGCGATATGTAATAGTGCAATATGGCAATACGATAATACTGCAATATTTCCTAAACCGTTTCTGCATGGTAGGTTCCTTTCAATGTAAAGTGTAAGTCATTTGTTTTTGCAGCAAATTGTTTCAAAATGAGGCTTAATGGAACTAAATGAGGAAAATTAGAACTAAAACTGAAATCATCCACTTTTTGCAATTTATTGTGGCGATACGATCTTATCGGTTATTGCATCGCCTCATATTGCGATTCGATGCTTTTTAGCGATATATTGTGCAGCACTACCGACCAGTGCCTGAAACGTCAACCCATAGAGACGAGGCAGCCCGCGGTTCTACCTGCATGTGCACCACGACCTGAATCTCATAGGCTTTTCCTCGGCGCATTCATGCCGATTTCACAACACGCCAATCGTTACGCTAAAGATAGTGGTTGTTAAGCTTCACTTAAACTTTGTCTGTGCCGCTGCCATGTCCACAGTCATCTTCTTAATGTGACTCTTCATCAAGAAAGAAACCATATGAAAATCCCGACACTTTGGGCTGTCAGCATTTGGGTTGAAAATCGACTTGGGCATGTTCTTTATTATTTGGTTCCTTTCCCTCTTAGCTGCTGTCACATCAGATAAAATGCTTCATATAAACTCCCTCATTGACCTCCACCAACTGTCAGTGTAGCTAAATCAGCGTAGAAAAGTAATGGAGAAGATCTTATTGCAGAGATATTTTGTCCCAGATGTCCCAGTAGTCGCTGCACTTATTTCCTCCGCTCGAACTCTGCACTTGTTATCGACTGTCATCTTCGATCTTCCTCTCTCCTTCAGTGTAAGCCTCTCTCCGGAGACACTTTGGTTCGCTCCAGCTGCATCCTGCCAGGCCCGTCGCGGCGCACTTGCTGTAACTAACAGCAGCTAATGCCGCGATCATTGCTCGCCGCCGCCGCTGGCTCACATCTGTTGGCTGCGTTTTTATAACCAAAGCAAACGAGGCGCACAAGGCCACGCTGGAAATGCTAAAACAAACCCAGGAGTGTGTTCACAGCTCTGTGCAAATACACAGGCGGGAGGGAGACCGAGCCACATGGAAGAAGCTGTTTAGCTCTGGCTTAGTCGGGAAATTACTGAGCTTAAAGAGATAACCAAATGTTACTTCTTCCTTTTTATTCTGATGCAGTTTGTTTTGCTCTTTTTTTAACTGATCGCAGTGCGTAAAACATGGATTAAGTTTAGCTTTTATGTATTCCTCATGCTGGAAAGTGTCTTGAACAAAGTCACAATAAAAGGATAATAGAGTTCATTACTTTGATGAATAGAAACAAACTCAAGACTCCACCAATGAAAGTAAGCCTGTTCCAGTGGTTGCCAACCTATTTTGTCTTGCTCACCCCTTGGATCAGGGGTAGGCAACGTCCTGGCCCTTCATCATAGAGCCTCTTTCCCTCAAGATGATTTCAAAGGCTATTATTACACAATGTTTAAGTACTATAGAAATGTGAAAATACTGTAATGCACATACTATATGATGTATGATGGGCGACGGTGGTAGAGCGGGTCGTCCCGTGATCGGAAGGTCGTGGGTTTGAATCCCAGCTCCCACAGGTGCACACTGTTGTTGTGTCCTTGGGCAAGACACTTCACCCACCTTGCCTCCAGTGTCAGCGCACACTGGTGAATGAATGAGTGAGTGAATGGGCGACTGGGTCCTTTCCTGTAAAGCGCTTCGGACCTAATGAAGGTAGAAAAGGGCTGTATAAGTTGAGACAATTTACCTTTTTTATTTAAAAACACTGGCATTTGTAGAAAGTGACGCTTTACTTTCGGCCGACAATTGGATCGTCCAGTCCTTGGACTTTTAACGATGAAGAAAATCATCCTCCACCAAGCTAACTTGCCTAGCCCTGCTTTGGACGTTTCCTTTCAATTTCAAGTACCCCCAATGTCGAGATTACTGCCAATTATTTAGAAATGATCAACTAAAGCTCAGACTTTAAGCAAAAAGTCAATGGGCCAGATCTTGTGCTTGGCGCAAGGATTGTGCAAACTTTAACTCGATGGCTATCTTCCAACAGGGCGTCATTTATAAAAAGAGAAGAGGTCGTGACTCGTGAGGTGTGGTTTGTTACAAGCAGCACTGAAATCGGTGCTCTGATGCAAGCCTCACATTCATTTCCTCGTCTGCATCGCGTTGCCTTGTGTTCTTCCTTAAAGGGATATTTGAGGATTTTGACATTGGGCCTCATTTCCTAGTTATCCAGAGTGTTATTGATGTCTGGAGATATGTTTTTCTTAAATTCATGCAGTTCTTATATTTGAAGAGCTTAGTGGCGCTAGGCTAGGGCAAGGCTAAAGCATTTCTATGGTATCAGTTAGCCTGCATTAAAAACAGTCTGACCCACTCCACAGTGCACCTGAGGTAAATCACTTATAACACCAGACTAACCATATAAATGTCGATAGAATAATTTTAACCATTTTGCATTTAAAATAACTTATATTTGAGCAGCATCAGCTTCGTGGCTGTAAGCTAACGCAGCGGCAGAGTGATCTGCGAGAAAATAGTCCCTCAAAATGCGGTAATTCATGTGATACAAGTAAGGGATAATGTATAGAACGCCGGTCATTATCGGGAAAATAAGTACCGACAGGGCGAACTGGACCCCGACGCGCAGCGGTCTGTTTCGCCCTGAATGTACTTATTTTCCCAATAATGACCGGCGTTCTATACATTATCCCGCTTATTATACGGCTGTTTGCCAACTGTACACACACAAATAAACTTCATACACTTTCATGAAGGCAGAAAGGTTTATTTAATGATTTCCGCGGCAAATAGTTCCCAAAAGTTTGCGCGTTGCTTGGCAACGTTTGTTGATTCCAGGCAGTGTGGCGAGGCTGGTAGCAGCACAGCTAGCTACTTATTGCTAGCCTAGCTACTTAGTTGAAGGTGCAGTTGGAGAGGAGGAATGGTGGTGAATCTCTGGGTAAGTTGAAAGTCGGACTCCCGTTAACTTCACGAGCGATTCCCCCAACTTCTCTCGCAGGGACGGGGACAGAGATAGTGTCCGCCTGTCCACTAATACTACTGGCGGAGTGATATGAAAGAACTGTATTACAAGCACGAACTCCGTTGCCATTGGCAGCGGTCATTATTTTTTTCAGAGGTCTATTATCAAAAAATAATGACCGGTAGAACGTTGGGAAATCACATTCAAATCAATGGAGCGTTCTACTTGCATTGTGAAGGGCCGTATAATAAGGTCAGTTATATTTCAAAATTATTCTATTAACACAGACATTTATATGGTTAGTCTGGTGTTATAAGTGATTTACCTCAGGTGCACTGTGGAGTGGGTCAGACTGTTTTTAATGCAGGCTAACTGATACCATAGAAATGCTTTAGCCTTGCCCTAGCCTAGCGCCACTAGACTCTTCAAATATAAGAACTGTATGAATTTAAGAAAAAATATCTCCAGACATCAACAACACTCTGGATAACTAGGAAATGAGGCCCTATGTCAAAAATCCTGAAATATCCCTTTAAGCTTTATAGGCTCTCACAGGTCAAACTAAAACTTTATTAACCCCATCGTGAGCTAAACAATGTCCGTGTCCCGAGAGAAAGAGATGTAGCCTATGCCGGTCCCGCTGTGGTGCGGATCGCTTGGCCGTAATAGCGACCAAAACAAATGCAAATGTTCACCCCCACAACCCCTCTTCCTCCCCCTTCCCGGACGCGGAGTCTGGTTGCAGGAAAAGGTTGTTGTACATAACACCTCCATTGGCCATGAGTGTTTCTCCACCCCACGTCCCACGTAAATGCGCTAAGTCTGGAGTGGCAAGATCTCAAAGCGCTCTCCAAATGTTACGCTATAGTCTGCGTTTTGTGTTCTGTTCAAAAGGCTAAAAGACTGTCGAATCCATACACTCTATTGCAGAATGACATTTAAACTATACTTCCCTTTGACGATGACATTCAGTTTCAACTTCTTTTCTAATCTAAAATATCCCCCGGTCCCTGTACCCTTGGTTGGGAAGCACTGTCCTATTCCTATCACATGTTGAGAGCCCTCTTTGTTCTGAGCGCATCAATTGTCACATTATTCAGACCCCTCAAGTTCCTCCTCATAAAAGACATGATTAAGAGATGATTAAATGACTTCTATTGTGCTCCAGTGACATCATCCCTGTTGCAAGAGGGACAAATGTAGTTCACCGCTCAAAACAAGGATTTTAAAAATACTTCTGTTTCCAGAGCCATATGTGTCTGTAACAGTTGAATGGAAAGGGAAGATTTGATGTTTAGTGTTTTGGGGTCCTATTCTGCTATTGCTCAAGGTCTATCAACCTCCAGACCAATAACAATGGGAGATTCCTCAATGCCTCTGCTCTTATTGAAAGTTTTTAAGATACGTGTCCCAAAACATCCGTATACTCTCCGTTTGAATTCCTATTAGCTGTATGTTTATGTATCACATTCATGGCTCTTGACAATGTAATCAGAGAAAACCACACACACATTTCTGAATGGAGGGCAATGAGCCACGGCCTCCTCTTCTCAGCGACTCTCCAAATAAAACGTGGCTGGATCCGGTTTATGCCGTCAATGGTGAAATCCCTTCCCACATTCAATTGGATGTACTCCTGTAACTAAAATAGCCGCTGGAAATATGTGAAACGGGCGCGGACCTGAGGATTCATTTGATCAGACTGTTGCTATTTTGGGAGGTACTGGCATTACGACTAGTTTAGGTATTTGTAACACGAGCCTAATGTTTTTCTACACTGGTGGTGGTGACGGAGTTTGCATCATGTGCTGAACAGGATTGAATTTCTATCCGTCGATGTTTTGAAAAGCTCAAAGTTGCTTAGTGTTAAATTTGAGTGGAAAATTGGCAGAGGTTAAATTTAAAGTTAAAGTCACTGATTCTTTTGCAAGTAGTTTTTCATACAGTAGTTTTTACTTCTACTTGAGGGTAATATTAAAAGAAGTGTCCGTACTCTTGAGTAAAAAAAAAAGTAACCTGTGCACTATGAGAAAATCTTTAAGTGAAAAATCTTCATTTTGATGCTTAAAATGTTTGTGCTTTGCTTACTTAGACTTACTCATTAACCTCTTAACCCCCACCTGAACCGAGCACATTTTTTCCAGTTTGGCTTTGCCCAAATAAAAAAAAAAGTTGGAAAAAAGTGTCAAAATAGTGACAAAAATGAGACGAAAATGCAAAAAAAAAAAAAAAGGATATAAAAAAAAAGCCATAAAAACTATTAAAAGTATTAAAAAGTGACAAAAATGCACAAAAATGTATTAAAAAAGCCCTAAAAAGTGACAAAAAAGCCACGAAAAGGTGATAAAAATGTGACATAAACGCGACAACAACGCAAGGAAAAAGATCCTTCTACTGTCATAACTATCAGTTATGTTGGTCTTTGCTTTCAAATGAGACGTTACTCTGGCCTATAGGCTGTAACCCTTTAGATTTGGGTGAAGCTAAACTGGAGAAAATGCACCATGTACATGTTATTATAGTATTTTATTTGAAAATATTAAAATTTTCACATAATTTTTCGCATTATGTTTTGTTTGTCATTATCCATGTCACAACTGAAGCGTAAATCAAACTTTTACGCTCAAACAAATTGCTTGTTTTTACTCTTGAGTCACTACTCTTTACTCCTACTTGAGTGATATTATTTAAAGTAACTCTACTCTTACCTGAGTAAATATTTTAGCAACTCTACCCATCTCTGAAAATTGGCACTGGTCTTTTTTTCGAGTGCCCTTAGCGAGACTCGGGCGCTGGTGCTGAATAAGTCATGCCCCGTCTGTGACACTCTTTATGCCACGTTGCTATTTTGACATTTTTGCTCGTCTTAAGAATACGTGGGTGAAATAAGAATGGGATGCGTCATCATCGTTCCCTGTGAATTTATTTCTAAAGGTGCTATTAACACATTTCCTCTGCAGGCTTTTACGTAACAGCCTGCGCATGTCGTGGGGTTAGGTTTAAGGTGAGACGCTGCAGGTGAATAGGGAAACTTTTTACATTTAGAGAGATCAGTTTGGAACTTCTTACTGACATTTCAACCTGGATAGACCAAACGGACGAAGGCAGTGATTAGGAAGATATTTGGCATGTATATTAGACATCGATGTATAAGTCAGTGTAGTTAACAGCTTAGAGTTAGGGAGGTCTCCCCGGAGCCTGGGCACTGGTGGTGGTAGGAGGGCCGTGACGGAAGAGGCGGATGATGGGGTGGAGGTGGGTCGCAGCGCAGCTGGGAAGAGAACGGACCTTGATTGCTGGGCTTAAAAGCAGGACCGAGGCGATGATTGGCTGCTACGGAGGTGTGGCTCTTACGCTGATGGCTGAGGAGGAGGTGTGGCCTCTCGAGTGGATCATTGGCTGGAGGTTGGTGATGCTGAAATTAGTCTACCAGGTTGAATTAACGCCTAGGCTTCATAACAATGAAAAAAAAAACATGTATTTCAAGTTTATTGTCATTTTATGTTTTCATTTTATGCCTAAAAATGCCCACGATTTCCCATATTTTCATCAAAACTGAATAATTTTATTGTGTGACTTATTAGTTACAAAGACTTTTTCAGAGGGGATTTTGTATCTTGTCTAAATGAGTTTTATAATAAGTTGTTTATTAGTGGAAAAATCTGTAAAAAATGAAATTTCACCTTATTTTTTGACATTCAAATCTCAATCAATCTGGCTCGGAATTAGACATTAAAACATCTTTCTGACAAAAACATGTTCAGTCTAGAAAATGTTAAGTCTGTAGGAGCTACTTACGTAGCGACACCTCACCTCAGCCTATCAGCGCAGAGCCACACCTTCGTCACTGCCAATCATCGCCCGCGGTTTGCGTTTAAGCTCAAGTGTTCATGACTCGTCGGCTTCCCAGATGTGCTGCGACCCACCTCCACCCCTTCACCGCCTCTTCTGTCCCTGGCTTCATCATGTTACATCCTTCACAGGTCTCGCATACCACCACCAGTGTCCAGGCTCCGGGGAAGACCTCCCTCTAACCTGCCCATCCATACTAACTGTAATCCATATATTGATGTTTACGGCCGGGGTCTGATCGGCAAAATATTGATGTCAATAAATCTTTCTAATCGCTGCTTTGGAGTCTATCTAGTTGAAGTGCATTTTGAGAAAATGGCCCTTGACATTACAATTTCCCATATAAATCTATGGAGAAACATTGAATCAGTGCAATAATTAAACATGTTATTGTGAAGATGTTTTTTATTGTTTGTTTCCAGATTAAAGTTTATATGTCAAGAGACCAATTTGGCCCAAAACCTGAACATTTAAATACATGTTTTAATTAAAGTTTTGCCTCTACACACAGATACCAACTGGATATATATAAAATAATCTGTTTTTTCTGCGTGACTCCTGTTGTAAAAGTAGCAGCTGGATGGCAGAGTATGCTGAAACGATCAATGCCCTATTTGCGCCGTATTCCTCCTCTGCCCGTCTATTGTAACTCCACGTTTGTCGTCTTTGAACCCGAGGGTGGATTTATTTATTATTACAGTAGAAGCATATGGGCCTCTTGTCATCCTTTCAGCGGGACCGTAGGAGTATGCGCGTATATCTGGGTCATTCGCGGCGTATGGCTTTTGGGCTTGTGTAGGTGTTGTGCCGTTCACATCCGGTTTGATATAGGAGCGTGTACTCGACTGTGCTGTTTGCTGCGGGCGAGAATCAGATAGAACACGCTGCGATGCCCAGTCTCTCCCACGAGTGCAAACCAACCTACAATCTACAAGTTTATAGGAGCCTACAATCCATTCATACTGTACACTTATATCTGTGCACTTGATGTGTGGAGTAAGCACATTGTTGTGTCTAAATTAGGGCTGCGTTACAAAACCGCAAAGCACTTGACTTTCCACGGGGCATTAAAAGTCTTTAGATGAATTGTGCCTCAGTCATGTCATTAAAGAGCATTAAACTGGATTCAAATTGGCATTAAATCGAAATTTATTGGAAAGTTATGACATTTCTCAACCATTTTTACTGTATAAGTTCATGGAAAATACCCACATTATGGTCTAAAACCGCCTCAGCTGCAGTTTTGACTGAAATTTACCACTTATTATGCTTTTTTCAATCACATAGCACCAGTCTATAGCATACTACAATGATGACGTAACCTTCTGTTGGTCTGTATATGCAGTAAATTAAAATAACTGCCTTGAATAAAATTGCTCTCTCAAAATGGCTGTACTGAACGTCTTGAAATAGGCCTCTGTCTCTTTAAGAAGCTTTCCGACACGCCCCCTTCAGCACACTGCTGTGGCATCTAAACAACACTACTGTGTGGGGAGGGGCTCTGCTGAGCTGAGGAGCAGTGGTTGGTGGCTTGGCTGGTGACGAAAGGTCCAGAGGCGTCTCCAGGAGGTGGGGGCGTTCCTAGGAGGACTGAGGCATAGCTACACCTAAAATGGCTGCCGTCTAAGTTTTTACTGATTACTCAAAAATATGTGAATGAGCCAAGGCAACACTCCAGGCATGTGTTTAATGAGGGAATGACATAATAACATGATATAAAGCTTGAAAAAGTCGATTTTACATAATACCCCCCTTTAAAACTAAAATGTTGCCCGTTTTGTCCAATTTTCTTTCCTCTGTTTTATGAAATGTTTGCAAATCAAAAGAACTGTGCTGTGTTTTTGTGTAGTATTTTTTAACCCCTGGCACCTTAACCAAGCACATTTTCTCCAGTTTTACCCAAATCTAAAAGCTTATGGACTGGAGTTTACCCCCCATTGACCAGTCCTTGTTTTTGTAATCACGTTTTAGTCACTTTTGTTGTGTTTTTAACATATTTTCTGTCACAGTTTCCTTGCTTTTTTGTGGCATTTGTGTCGCATTATTGCCACGTTTTTGTCACCTTTTCTGTGTTTTTATACTGTAACTGTGATCAAGCCACAAAAATTTGACCAAAGCATGTTAAAAAAGCAACAAAAACGTGATGAAAACGTGACAGTCATAACGAGGAAGAAGCTTAGATGGGTCTTAGCTTTCAAATGAGGCGTTACACTGGCCTATAGGCTGTAAGCTCCAGTCGAGAAGAGCTTTTAGATTTGGGTAATGCGACCAATTCGATATTTATTCTAAAATCTGTTTTGAAGCGACATTTATCTCGACACACAGAATAAAATACAAGCATTTCTTTCATGACAAGTATTTTTATTGTATTTTCTCACCTAAGACCTGACTTCCAACTTCACATGGAGCAGGACATCTTCAGCTCGTCTCCATGGAGATGCTGACTAAAACATGAGATTGAAGTTTGCTCAAAAGCAGAAGATAACCTCACCCTAACCCATTCCACTACAAGGACAATAACCCTAACCACATCATTTTAGGATTGTGCAAGTTGTTATGCCCAAAACAGTGGAAGTATTGGAATAACTTCATTACAGTCGTTCAGTGTATTCAGGTACATAGCATAATAATCCAATGGGATGCTCTTACTTATTTATAGTTTTAATTTATAGGCAATGTGATTTTTCTCCTCAAACTCAAGTAAACAAATTCTTTTAGGTGCCTCTTTTCCACTCCGCGTGTGCTGACCTAAATTTATCCAACTATGCGCCGCTCTCTCCAAGTTTGCGCGGTGTTTTCCGTACACAAGGTTTGCATTCCCGAGTTACGTAACCTCAAACGTTGGCCGGGACGTCCTCATACTTTAGGAGGGGTTTAAAAGACCAAACTCCAAACAGCAAACCTATTTTTATCAGGAGAAATGCTCGGTCTCCCTTCGGTGCAGCGTGTTATCTTGTGTAGCAAGTTTTTAGTGTTGTACATTCTGTGCGCGGCTCTGGCATGTATCTCCTAGCAACAGGCCACAATGGAAGAAAAGGAGCGAGACACGGGCGGATAAATATGGAACAGTAGAGGGATTGAGAGGGAGTAAGAGGGTCTGGTTAAAGTAGGTGTTTATGTTCTGCTGTAGTTTATTAGCGGAGGGGTTTGTGCTCTTGCCTTGCAGCGACAGCAAGAAGGTCCCAGGTTTAATTCCCTCCAGTGTTCACGTCTTAGCCCTGTGTCTGCGTGGGCCACTTATTGAAGTGTATCCCGTGTGGAAGGCCCCAGGTGAGGGTCTATGCAGTGCACCTTAACCTCAAGTATTTGTGTTTGTTTTGCGATCAAGTTTTTATTTGGGTTGCGCGTCTATTAATATTTTACATATTTATTTCCATCTTGCACAATTTGTATTATCCCCATCCCCACCCTTTGGAGCATGTTTTAATCCAGCAGAGGTTTTAACCGTGTAGCTACTAGGGCTGGGACAAAATATCGTTTATATGTGAAACAATGTATCGCATTGCTTTGATACACAACTTAGTTTTGAGAACAAATAATAATAATACAAGTGTTTTTTAAAGGAGAAATAAGTAACTTTGCCCCTAGAGGCCACAAGCGCCACTGCAGCTGTTGTGGCATGTTATGTTTTTTCTCTACTCATCAATTACCAGTGAGCGTAAATACTAAACTGAGAAAAGACAAAGGGAGAGAGGGATATTGTACATTGTGCCACAACCCAATTACACAATGGAGATTTTTTTCCCGCTCAAACTTAGTTGTAAATACTGCTAAAGTGGCGCTAGTCCACAGTTAGCTTTGCCCGTTAGCCTGTTAGCTTCTTCTGATCGTGAAAAAACAAATAATGTTTTGCAAAATGTTTGTTGATGAACATCATCAACAAACCGAAAGCTGTAGACAGAATACATTCAAGAGGACTTTCCTGTCATAAACCTCAGAAATGTATTTATTTATTTATTAGTTTATTTGACAGGGACAGTACACATTAATGGACATTTCTGTAAATGTGTCAGTATTAGCTGCAAAGCTAGTTTTCAACTGTTGTCCCTGGGCAAGGTGTATAATGCCAACAACAATTATAAAACATAAAACAATGTGAGCCAAACGTGATTTTGTAACAACTGAGAGCAGCGAGGGAGATGTTTTCCGTTAGTGTGTATTGGAGCTACTGGGTCGGAGGCAGGAAAGTTGCAACTGTGGTTTTCTGGCCAGAGACACCAGGGGGAGATGAAAGACCCCCCATTAACACTTGTATTACCCTCAGAGGGACAACGAAAAGGATTTATTAAGGTAAACAAGTTAATTCTGCTTTAACAGATAGTATTGTTAAAGCTGTTTTGGGGCAGATTGGTGAAAACAAAAGAGTCAGACTTTTAAAATGCCTTATATTAATTTGTAACTTTTTGAAACTCAACTAATTTTATGCTCATATCATATCGGACTGTCTGTATCGTGGTACGTCTTGTATCGGGGCAAAAGTATATCGTCCTCGCCCTTGTAACTTTCAAGTCTTGACTTTCAAATGAGGCGTTACTGTAGCCTATAGGCGGTAAACTCACCAGTCAAGAAGCTTTTAGATTTGGGTAAAGCCAAGAGAAGAATTACCAAAAAAGGGGGAAATATAAACACATTTTAGGCTCTTGATCTTCATTTACTATGAGTCGTCCACTCATCTTGAAAACATTACTGTGTATGATTTTTATTGCGACACATATTCGAGGAAACAAAAACAAAATTGGCTATAGAGATTAAGTTGTTGTATGGCTGCAGAATGACATAGGTTTGTGAAGGCTTATTATGTGGCTGCGGCAAAATGGTTCAATGTAACTTAATTCAGCAGCAAATGTTTTAAGTCACTGTTTATTTTTGTTCATAGACCTACCTGAACGTTGTTTAGCATAACACACTCAGAGCTTACAGGGACGTGTGACTTCAGCCGCTCTCAATAGCCCTTATCATTATAATGTGATGGCCGATGTAATAATAGCTCATAATCTCTCATTCACATGGCTTTGATTGGATCCTGGTCCATAGGGAGTAACAGAGAAAAGGAGATAATGTGCGTCCATTTAGGCTTTCTATCCCAGCATCACATCAACTAATCGCTCAGGAATAACAGCTTCATGAGCCGCCAACAAGGCCATTTACTGTATCGGCTGTTCACATCGGAGGCATTGGTTAAAGAGGGGGTATTATGCTTTTTTCAATCACATAGCACCAGTCTATAGCATACTGCAATGATGACGTAACCTTCTGTTGGTCTGTATATGCAGTAAATTAAAATAACTGCCTTGAATAAAATTGCTCTCTCAAAATGGCTGTACTGAACGTCTTGAAATAGGCCTCTCTCGCTTTAAGAAGCTTTCCGACACGCCCCCTTCAGCACACTGCTGTGGCATCTAAACAACACTACTGTGCGGGGAGGGGGCTCTGCTGAGCTGAGGAGCAGTGGTTGGTGGCTTGGCTGGTGACGAAAGGTCCAGAGGCGTCTCCAGGAGGTGGGGGCGTTCCTAGGAGGACTGAGGCATAGCTACACCTAAAATGGCTGCCGTCTAAGTTTTTACTGATTACTCAAAAATATGTGAATGAGCCAAGGCAACACTCCAGGCATGTGTTTAATGAGGGAATGACATAATAACATGATATAAAGCTTGAAAAAGTCGATTTTACATAATACCCCCCACTTTAAAGATGCATTTGTGATCACCATTGAGAGATACATAGTTGGAATGATAATGCTGTGATTTTTACTTTTTCATGTTGTGATGTCACAGTAAAAACTCTGTCCTTAAGCAGTTTTCTTAAAATGTAATGAACGTAGACTAGGCCTGTCACCATAAGTATTATATCGACTTATCGTTCAATAACTAACAGGTAAACAATGCGCTTTTTTGTATCCTCAGTTCATTTATTAGCATTTTCCCTCTATTTTTTCTTTGTAGAACCTGGTTTCTATCTGAAGCTTATTAGTTACATTACATTACATCAGCTTGTATGGTATTTTAGAATACAATACAAAGGTTTACTGTCATTTTTATGCTTTAGAGTGGACCGTATCGAGTATCGTTAGAATCAAGAATATCGTTTACCGCGATATTTTCCTGCCTCAATATATCGAACTTCAAATTTGGTATCGTGACAGGCAAAGACATTTTAGAATCCCATGACCTCTCGGGTATAATAGAGCTTTATGTAACCAGAGGAACAACAGTGATTTGGAGTGAGACCTAATGAGTCTTTGCTTCACACTTCTATGAGAGATTCCTATTCCGCCTGCGATTCATTTGTGCCTACAGACTTAACATATTATGTCAAATTTCACGACGTTCGGGCGAAAAATGTCAACGCCGCAACGAAATATGCAGGTTTGGTTAAGTTCAGAAACCTGTGCGTAAATGTCTTTGGTGTTAGATCGCAAAGCTCTTACACATTTGACATTTCGTGGCCAAATGTTAATTCAATAATTGAGTCATTTCCACTGATGAGTAACCTCTCTGTCTCATGCCGCCCTTAAGCTGACAACAATAACAGACCAGTTCAGATTAAAGTTGGTGCAAAGAGCGAAATCTTCAGAGTCTGCGTTTAGCCGCTGCATCGCTACACCATCGCCTTCAGCTCAAATCAATGGCACCATCATGTCTCCCCCATAGCCTGAAGGTCACTTAGCCCACGATGCACTCTCCTCTTCTGTGTGATCACACGGAGTCTCGATCTTCCCCCAAACAATGGCTGATTTGAGACGGCTGCTCTCGATGTTCTTCAATAAAGGTCGATACAAGTCATGGATTCCCGTTTCGTTTTGGTCAGCGGTTGTCTTCCTCTTGTCACGCTATGGCCAGTTAGCTGTTCTTTGAATGCCGTACATAAGCAATTATCGATCATAGATAGAACATTAGTGTGGACAGAAGGGACATTATTAGAATGTCTCTCATTAGCAGAGCACAGAAAATGGCAAGCGCGTGATATTTAGCGTTATGTCTTTACAGTAATGCTATTAAGTAGAACAGAAGGCGATAGATAATGATTTTATCTTTTTTTCCCCTTGCAATTAGAAAGCATTGAGACAGATGTTAAATGTGCGATTTACAGTCTAGATTCAATTTACAGTGTGCATTTTAAACATATCGAGAAGCATTAACGCTCTAACCCGGCTACAGTCAGATATTACTGTGTCTCGGGAGAGGACAGACATTTGGTGCTGATTGGATTACGCGCACTTTTAGCCAATCACAGCCAAGTCTCAAAACAACAAACTGCAAAACCCATTACATTTATTTTTCCTGTGTTTGTTTGTAAGTCTGTGTCAGCATTTCCATACACATAGTGGTCCCGGGCTCTGACTGGATCAACCACAGACGGCACTGAAATCAAAAACTTTTAATTACTTCTTCCCTTGACCAACCATTTCTCTGCAGATCTATAATCACCGCGGGGCAATGTCACTCTCCGTCGATAAAACACCTTTTTTTCCCCAAATGACCTCAGTCTGAGTGGATGTCTGAAGGAATAATAATGGTTCTGAAAATTGGACGGTGAAGTGAGCCAGGGCTCTGAGTGATGGCCTTGATGAACTTTGCTTTTCTATTTTGTTCTGTGGTTAAGTGTTGAAAGTCGCGGTGATTAATAGACATTGGTTTCTGTGCAGGTTTGTGGCCAGATGGTTTGGCGAGTGCAGAGAGATATGCCCTGAAATGGAGAGCAGGGCAGAGCTGATAACACCGCTAACGTTTTATTCAGTTAACAGTTTTTTTTAACAGTTGGGTAATACAGTATACCCATTGCCCAATCATTTTCTTGTTTCTTTTGGACTGCTGTTGGGGAAGTAAAATGCAATGTTGCAATATTTCTTTTCTCCAAACTATTATTTTTAAGGTTTGTTAATACCTTTGTGTAATGTATTCGACTTGAATCTTGGTTGGAGAAACCAGAGCAAACCTTTGTCAATCTTCACAAAAAAGGTTCACACGCTCTAATATTTGGTTGAAGTGCCTTTAGGTTCGATTACAGCACACATTCGCTGTGGCATTGTTACAATAAGCTTAATGTCAAAAGATCCAGTGTTGCGTTCATTTTCCACCAAGATCTTGTATTGATGATGGGAGAGAGTGACCTACACAGCTTATCCACATCCAAGATTCAGTGGGTAAGATCTGGACTCTGTGGCGGCCAATCCATGTGTGAAAATGATGCCTCATGCTCCTTGAACCACTCTTTCACAATGTGGTCCGATGATCTTGCTTTGTCATCTTGGAATATGCCCGTGTCATCAGGGAATAAGGAATCCTTTGATGGAATAACCTGGTGGCTTTGGGAAGTTCAGGTCGTCAGCTGATCTCACTCTTTGGGCACATAATTTAGTGTTGCTGAACCAAGACCTGACCAACTGCAGCAACTCCAGATCAGAACTGTTCCAGGTGGTGCCTTTGGGTTCTACTGGTATCGAAATAATAAAAGTATCGAAAGCAGATACCGAAAAGAAATATAAAATCTTTATATTAACGTTTCGGTGCTGTTGTTCATCAAAATTTAAAGAAAAAGAAGTGAAAGACAAGTTGAAAAAAATAAATAATAAAAAGTGGAAAAATTGGGGAAAACATGTAAAACATATTTGGAAAATTTGGGATAAAACGTTATAAATGAGGGGAATAGGAAAAAATGGAAAGGGTTTTTCTGCCCCTTTCTAGTTTACAGGAAGTTTCTTGGTTGTTTCTCAAACAAATCATACAAATGCAAAAGAAATTAAATGGAAGGAAAAGGAATACATTAACATTATTGATCTGTTTTATGGTTCTCTATGACAAATAATTTAATGTAGGTATCGAAAAAGGTATCGTTCAGGTATCGGTATCGAAAACCAAGTATCGTTAAAGTACCGGTATCAAAAATATTTAACGGTATCCAGCCCTATTTGTATGAGCCAGTTTTAAAGAGGGGGTATTATGCTTTTTTCAATCACATAGCACCAGTCTATAGCATACTACAATGATGACGTAACCTTCTGTTGGTCTGCATATGCAGTAAATTAAAATAACTGCCTTGAATAAAATTGCTCTCTCAAAATGGCTGTACTGAACGTCTTGAAATAGGCCTCTGTCTCTTTAAGAAGCTTTCCGACACGCTCCCTTCAGCACACTGCTGTGGCATCTAAACAACAACACTGTGCGGGGAGGGGGCTCTGCTGAGCTGAGGAGCAGTGGTTGGTGGCTTGGCTGGTGACGAAAGGTCCAGAGGCGTCTCCAGGAGGTGGGGGCGTTCCTAGGAGGACTGAGGCATAGCTACACCTAAAATGGCTGCCATCTAAGTTTTTACTGATTACTCAAAAATATGTGAATGAGC
This sequence comes from Neogobius melanostomus, assembly GCA_007210695.1. NCBI lineage: Eukaryota > Metazoa > Chordata > Actinopteri > Gobiiformes > Gobiidae > Neogobius > Neogobius melanostomus. The sequence goes on from VHKM01000011.1 coordinate 207,926, forward strand.
CAAGGCAACACTCCAGGCATGTGTTTAATGAGGGAATGACATAATAACATGATATAAAGCTTGAAAAAATTACATAATATCCCCCCTTTAACAGCTATTGCAATCACCGTAGTGTATACCTCAGCAGTGGTTAAAAGTTTGACTTGACCTCAAATTTGCAGAAAGTTTTTATTTTTTATTTGCCGCGTCGTGACTGAGCCCAACGTGGTAATTATAAACCTCGGTGACAGGTTTCTCTTCATTTCCATAACTCTATCGGAGCCGAGCGGAGGAAATAGCACCACAGTTTTAGCTCAGAGATGGGCAACGGATCCCCTATATGCAAAATGATACCACGCAAGTTACAGAATTATGGAATCCAACATAAACTGTGTTAAGATTTACTGAAAATATGGGGGGAAAAAAACATTCTAAGTGACTTCTCTGGTAGATTTTGCACAAACATATGCCACACATTAGTGTCGCTGTGTTGCTTTGCTGGTCCCAGGTGTGCCAGAGGTGTTGTGTACGGTTCGCTGACACGATTCGCTCCGGGACAGATCCGCTCCACCGAGATCAACCCTCCACAGCTAGGCCACCGTCGTGTTTGGGTCTGCACGAACGCACGCTGGCAGTTTTTACATGTAGAAGCAAAAACACAGCATCTCGTGGGGGAAACTTTATTCTGTTTAGTCTGCATAAAAGAGACACAGTGATTGTTGACGTGCTGACGTTTGAAATGTTTTTGGACATCCAAGTGTTTCTACCAAAGTTGTTTGTTTTGCGCTAATTGGCTTCAAGTTCGAAAAGACACTTGGAATTGCTGTTCGCTTTTTTACGGCCATCTTGTACTTGTAGTTGTTTTTGTCCACCTTTGATTTCAGTACTGGAGGTTCTCTTTTTCTTGCAGCTCTAACCACTTGCGGTCGCTTCTATTTTTCCCTTCCTGCAGAGCCACTTTGTTAGAAACTCAAAAGCCGTTGCAACAAGGAGGCTGCTTGTACAAGTAGACGAGATTCATAAGAACAAAAGGCCCATACACTTGGCAAACACTATTTTAGCCTTTATTTGGGAAACATCAATTAACAAAGCCAACACTTGCACAATCATGATGTGAATGAATTCATTGGGTAATTACTGACTACAGGTTTGCAGCCTGGAGAATAGGGGACAGGCTGTTAGAGCCATTTGAGCAAAGATAAGAGCGTTTTTACAGCACAAGAGATATCCAAATCTTTCATTCAGACCTGGGTACTCACTCGTTGCAAAGACTGTCGAATTTCTGGCATCCACAGTGGCCGCTTCAGTGTTAGAATTAGAGCTGCCGCTGCACAATTAATCACAAATCAAAATCCCCATTTCCATGTCTGCAAATGAAAAATCGTATTGGTTAATTATTTGGGTGATATAATGTTATCAGAAACAAAGACTGTCTCTATAAGGATTTGTATATCTCAAATCTCTTATCGGAATCAGAATGCAAATTGCCTGAAGCTTTAAAACCCTGGTATAATAATGTATTTTCCTCTTTATCGTCAGTATTTTCTAACCCTCCCTGGTGCTCCCCGGCTGATACCGTCACCTCGAGCGCCTCTCCGCTGATGCAGTCATGTGTCGGTCCGCGCTGCATGTTAACACTCCGGTTTAACCTTTCAGCCGTGCGACTTTCCGCCCACTTTCTCAATACGACTGACCTCGATGCTCACTGTCCCACTTCACGGCTGATGCGTCGGGTGGTTTGTGTCTTTGTTTCGTGCGGCAAACGCGGGTGTCCGCTGGGGAATACTGTTGAAAAGAGGTTTATCTTTTCCAGCTGGGGAGCAAGAGGGCAGCGCCGTATAGAATGTAATGTGTTCCTGTCGACCGGATGCGTTGGAAATCCCTGACCTTGCAGTACAGACGGTGGATTTTTCTTTGCAAACTCTTTCTTTCGTGAGATACTGTAGCCTACGCACTCACCTTCACTCTCCCATGACAAACCACGACTCACGGCCCAAATAAAAACAGTGCATCCGGAAAGTATTCACACTGCTACACTTTTGCCACATTTTGCTATGTTAGAGCCTTATTCTAAAATGGATTAGATTTGTTTTTTCCCCCCCATCAATGTACCCACAATGTTTGCCCATCTGTAAGGTTCTCCTATTTCCTCAGTGTAATGCTGGAGCTCGGATTCTTGGTCACCTCCCTGACCAAGGCCCTTCTCCCCCGATTGCTCAGTTTGGACGGCCAGCTTTAGGAAGAGCCCTGGTGGTTCTGAACTTCTTCCATTTATGAATGATGGAGACCATATGACCTTCAATGCTTCAACAATTTTTCTGTCCCCTTCCCTAGTGCCTTGATACAATCCTGTCTCGGAGTCTACACTTCCAGTTCCTTTGACTTCAGGGCTTAGTTTCTGCTCTGACATGCACTGTCAGCTGTGGACCTCATAGAGAGGTGCGTGTCTGTCCAAATCAAGTCCAGTCCATTTCATTCAGCACAGGTGAACTCCAGTAAAGTTGTAGAAACATCTCAAGGATAATCAATAAAGGATGCACTTGATTTATGGTCCAGCAACCTACTTTTGAGTCCTGACACTTCAGCAGAGATTCCAATTTCAGTCTAAAGTTCAGAAACAAGGTCTATTTCACTATTGGAAATGCACAAAAGGCTAATTACAATCAAGGTAATAACGCTTTAATCGTCTATTGAATGTCTTTTGTACTAAGCGATTTACTCCTAACCCACAATCTTCTTTTTGGAGACACATTAATTGAGTTCGGTTGAACACTGACGGCACAGAAATGCAAAAAGCCAGACAGAAGACTCAGAAGAAGGATGCCCTGCGGAAACAGACTGGTGTTCAAAATGAAAAATCAGTGCCGTGACATGAGGCAAAGGAAGAGAGCGTGAGAAAAAGACCAAATGCATTACAGTGGCGGATACCGGACCGAGAGAAAATACAAAGAAACAAGAAAGCTCCCAAGTAGAAAAAAATGTATTGATGCTTACACCTAGGTGACACCTTGGGCTTCCATCAGACGCAGATGCAGTCTTGTTTCTTTGGATACCAATAGGAAAACATTCTCTTGTGTGGGACAACTTTTCGTGATTTACGTCTTCTTTATTGCTTATCAATATCTTTATTTAGGTATGTTAATAGTATAAAAACACTTTGCGGTCGACTCTACTCCCATTAAATGTAGCTGCTTTACCATGTATCGCGTTGCCCAGAGTGTTTCTCTTGCTTGTACCAAGTGTCTAGTACGCACTGGCATCGCAGTCTGCTGGCACCGGGAACAGCGTGCCTTCTCCTCCTCCTGGATACCACAGTAAGGCCTTGTTTTGACTGCGGCTGATGCACGACCTGGGATTCTTTACAGGTTTAGCATTTAGAGTAGCACTTTGTCAAAGAGTCAGGGAGAAAATGTGGCCCAGTACTTTTAATTTAAGGCCGGCTTGCCTTGAAATACTAAGACAGCAGATCAAACAATGGTAGATGGTGCTCTGGGCCTTTATTGCAAAGATTAAGCTGGGAGACAAGACTTGAACTAGTTTTACTGGTTTTCCAACATGAACTGCAGTCAAATATTATTCTTGTATAATATTGCAAGCATTAAAGGGACTGCATCTATTATCATACTTGACTGAAATCCATTTAGCTACTTTGCTGTCTTTTCATTTGCAGACATGTGTGTAAAAAAAGAGTCTGTTTTATGGCATGTCTACAACATATTGTAAGTGATTGTGAACCCTGAAGTACTGTAGCACAAATGCTAAAAACAATTAGCCCGTTGAAAGCTGTGAAGCATGCTTATGAACCTGTCCATGTGAAGAGTTTCGATGTTTGGAAGATTTTAGGGAAATCAAGGAATAGGTTTGGACCACGAAAATTAAAGGAGAAGCAGCGTTCGATCCTAGCGTATGCAGACAGTTAGCAAGCAGGCTACTCCGGGAAACTGTTACAAGTATTTTTCCAATAACCATTAGCATTTAGCCGTCAAACATAGCAAATTATGAACGATCGAGATGTTTTCAGCTGTTCTCAACCCACCGACCACATTTAGGTGAGGTCAAAGCTGAGTTAGAAATCATTAATAAATGTACAGACTTTTTGAGATTTCACGTTAGATATGACATATGTTCACAATCACTTACAATATGTTGTAGACATGCCATAAAACTCTTTTTTACACACGTGTTAAACCGCGGAACTGGGCGTTTTTTTTAAGCCATTCCGCGGGTGCTAACCACCAAAAAAACACCACACAAAGAAGGATAAGCAAAATGATGAAGCGATCTGCCTATGGAGGAGGTAAATCGGACACTAGGTACCACAAGAGTGTGTCTGGGGAGTCCAGTTATTTCCCTTCCCAAAGGGATCATTGAATCAAACAATGTGAACGGCCTACGCCCAGCTAAATGTCTCCTAAATAAACAAGCATACGTCTGCTCTAAGGTAATTAGGCTAGGGCCTGGCCGCTAGGCTAAAACCTTAGCATGCTAACATCTAGCTACTGACAGTCACATAACGTTACACAAACTGGCACTGGAGCTGTAACTTTAACTGCAGCGGTGAACTTTTACAACCCTACAGTCTCACGTTTTATTGTCTCCCTTTATGATAAAAGTACTGTGTATTTTGTCTCGGCACTTATAACTGGCTGTAGTTGATTGTCATTATGGCACCTGTAGGTTTAGCTAGCATTAGCTAACTTTAGCGCACCGGAGAAATGCACCGGAGAAATGTTCCTATTTTTAGAAATACTAAAAAAATAAGAGTGTGCTTACCGGGCAGTGCAAGAGCACGCCTGGTCCACAAGGCTGTGCTGTTGCATTTAAGGAAGAGATCATAAGGTTTCTCTGATACTTCTGGAGACTTGTCTGTAGCTTTAGTGCCAATAGTTGTTCTTTATCCTTCGTTGGACAGTTTAATATCTTGAATATATCCCTCCACTGCAGACTGTGACTCCTTTTGCCTCGATCTGGAAGATATCGCGTCGCTATTGCACCAAAAAAGGTCACTGACGTCCATGGCAAACTGTTGCGCTGCTCGTGTTTGACCATTTGTTTGTCGGGCGTAGCAGCAATAACTAAGGGGGCGGGCGGGGCTTGGCGAAAGGTCAATTGCAAACTGTCACAATAGCACATTCTTATATGCAAGGGGGGTGACGTTTCATGCCCGAGGATCCAACAGCATTATAAGGGGAGAAAAGTAGTTGAACTTGCAATATCCTGAGTATAGAATGACCCCTCTTGCCTCCTAACCCGCTGTCACCCCAAATCAGCGTTTTGAATATTCACAACTATAATGTATAACCTTGAAAATCCCTTGTTTATTCAACTGAGTGCTGTGAGATATGCAAGGTCTTGAACTAATTTGAATTGAGCAAACCGTGCAGAGAGAAAATGTATCCAAAGGCGACTGTTTCTATAAGCGCTTTAACAGCTATTTTGACCTTAATACCGTGTGAATGTGGTAGAAAGATAGCGGCTGTGCAGTGCATTTAAAGGCAGTTTTTTATATTGCAATATTGGAACATTTACAGCCCACAGTGCAGCCTATAGGAAAAGTTTGATTGAGGAAGAGTCCCTTGGCTTTTCTTTAGGAGCAATAACAGAGTTTCCGCGGGGCTGACCTTCATCAGGCTGTACTGTGTGATAAAACTACTCCAACAATGTGTCAGATACATGCTCGTGTGTCAAATGCATTGGGGAAATGTCTTTACAGTGACAATACTTTAACATGGCTTCCCTTATCTTGCAGTCCCGCAGCTCTGTTTGCTTCACTTACTGAAGATTGTAGTGCTGTTTCTTGTTGTGTCTTCTTTTGTGGTGCCAGGGCGGAGCACCAAAAGACAGAGACAGTGACAAAGGGGGACGGTAGGGACTGAGCCGGGATGAGGCGATGACAACAGAAAGACGGAGATAATGTGAGGTGACACTTTGACATAGGATGACTTCAACCCGGTCCAGAGGAGAGTAATACTGTTAAGAAATTGTGCTTTCTATAAGAGTGCTTTCAACATACCATACGTTTTACTTATCCACAACAACACATAGTTTTCCCCCACAATTATCTGAGTTCTTGTAGTTTCTTTTGTTCCAATCGAGTACTGTTATTTAAGTGCAGTGAGGCGTCTCGACCCACCTCTATAGCATCTGTTTACTGTGATTATTTCAAGCCTTGGATTAAACGCAGTGGAGCGATTATCCGGCGCATGCTGATATCGGAGATGGGAAGCCCGTTCGGAGAGAGACAGATGAACACTACAACTGTTGTCTGGCAGCTGAGCGCAGAGGAAGCCAATGAGAGGCACTAAGCTGGAGATACTAAACACAAACAAGCACTTGGAAAGTAAGAAGGAGCGGTGTCAAGACTGTGCACGACGTATGGAACGGGCAAGGCCAAACAAACCGTACAGTGTTACTCTATTGATGATCAAACTTCAGGGATGTTTTGATTCCTATTGGCTGACTTTCATTGGCGTTTAACGGGACAGACTTGTTTTTTATAGCTCTGTGTCATGTTGTTTCCTCGTCCAAAACATACTGAAGTTGTATTTTGCGTCACACACACAATTCTGAGTAATTTTCTTTGCATTGGTTGTTTCTTCTTCTACCGATCTGCATTTGCTGGATCATATTAGGTCGGATTCATTTTACACTCAAACTGCATTCATCACATGAATCATAAATGTACTGACGACAAACATTGAGCCCAAAAATGTAACGCTTATCTGTCAGTTATTGAACCATAAGTCGATATAATAATGAATGTGACAACCCTACAGTACACGCCGCTAGCACCATGTTTGGTAAAAATTAAGATTCCTTTGGTTTTCGCTTGATTTAAACTCTGAGACATAAACCAACACAGCCAGTGGTGGTGATAATGTCTCTGAGTCTTCGACAGTGGCTCAGGTGGGGAATTGGTCGTCATCTTTCAAGCCGGCTCTGTACAAATAACAGCGTCGTGATTGTTGGAGGTTGGAGAGACTGGCAACCACTTTTCCATCCATTTGTCCGAAGGCAGCTGTAGCTTTATATGAGCTTCAGTGAAAGAATGTGGATCTGCTGTAATAGTTTTATTATACTTCTGAAGGCAGTTTTTTATGTGTGTGTGTGCTTTGAACCCGTTTTCCGTCTTCCATTTCATTTGGCCAGGGCCAGCGCTCGCCTCTCGGTGACAGACGCCGCCTCCTGTGTGGTTTAGCACTTATTACACGCTCCGGAGCCCAGCAAACTGCTCGGAGATGGAAAAACTATGGCGCTGGGCAGTATAAAACGCCACAACACGGGGAAACGGCGGGGAGGGAGGGCAAGATTAGGTATAATGGCCGAGTTACGTGAGGATGGTATCAATGCGGCTGCTTAATATTTGACTGAGGGCCGTGGGACAATCCTGGTAATGTGCTCCCAATCTCCAGGCTTTGTCAGGGTAAATTGGCACTTCTCTTTTCATTAAACTGTGGATTAATTGATATTTAGCCTGAAAGTGAGAGAGAGAGAGAGAGAGAGAGAGAGAGAGCAGTTAATCACATCAAATCTAATTGTGTTAGATCTTCAGTTGATTTTTGGTATCCCGTAGGCATACAGAGCTGTTAAGAGTTAGTTAATCTTTCTAATCTTTCTATTCCAGTGGCAACTTTGAATCCTTAAAGGGGCTGCGATGCTCTGGACTTTGGAAATGGCTCTTCTTTTCCATTCTAAAACCTAGATAAACAAGAGGATTGCTTCAGGAAAACTGTGCCAAAATGCGTTGCAATACACGTCAAGCTTTCAAGTCCATATCTCGTGTCTTATGGGTATTTGTAAAGGCTGAGGTATTGCCTAATCGCCGGAGTCGCATGAGGCTCTCCTTCCAAATACCCAAATGTAGTAAAACCACTGTCCTATTAATAAACACTGGACTCATTGAGAATAAGTGGCCTTGAGTCTTGTCAGGACACACCGCGTGCTGTCAAAAAACGGGGCGGGCTGAAGGAGCAGGCGAGTTTAAGGACAAGGGGTATTTCAGTTCAACATAATGTCAAACGAAATTCACTCAATTCTAATACCTACAGTATGTGGGATTAGCTTGTTTTCCCAATTGTGTTGTTCTTGGCATTATCTAGATTCATTATCAGATTTACTGATGGTGACAGACTTAAACTTCAACCAATTGTTACCAGTGACTGTTTAAAACAAGAGGTCTAAGAAAAGTAACTAGGAAAATCTAATGCTAAGAAGGTGCATTTTATATATAGAAATAATTGAGTGCTTGGATGCAGAAGTTGTTCCTATTGTAGTTTATGTGCCATTATCCACAAATAAAGCCGCACTGCGTAACATCTTAACCTCTGAACTGAGCACATTTTGTCCAGTTTGCCTTTACCCAAATCTAAAAGCGTCTTGAAAAAAGTGTCATAACGGCGACAAAAATTAGACAAAAACGAGGATTTACTTAAGAGGTCAAGCAGTGGCAAATGTAAACAAAATCTGTCCCTGCTCTGTATGTTTTGGAAATGCATACAATGCCCAGACTCCCAAGGTGCAGTAAATTGCGAGCGGTGGCTTGTTTGACACGGACAATAACAAAGCACAGGAAGCCGTGTGTCTGCCATGAACAGGAACACACTTGAACTTGTTTTACACCACAAAAAGTGTATACTTCCAGGAATTAGGGCAACACCGTATAATGCCAAATTATCACCAATGCAAAATCCTTATTGACAGAAGGCACAACATATTTCACAAAATCACGGGGGTCTTCCATATGAGAGTTAAACATTATTGCCCTGTTTTGGTCATTATTTTAGTATTTTGAAAGATCATAGTTTCTTCTCATAATGCGCAACCCTATACTAGCATCCAAATGTAAATAAAGTGACGGAAATATAACATCGACTTGACCCATGTACTTCTTTCCACATGAAGAGCAAGTCGTCTCCGCTGAAGTGTAAGTCCCTGGCTCAATAGTGAGGTTTCAGTGCATTGAAGGAACAAGTGTCTGTTAGTGCTGTGTGTCCATGCATACTTTCATGTAGCTGAGGGCATATTAACACACTGGGGGCACTAGAGCCACTGTCCGGAAACAAGCGGTCACCACGGAGACTGAGCAGTAGAAGGAATAGTACTGCAAGTGCTAGTAATACTAGTGTTCTTGGAGGCATGTTAACACAGAGAGTACAGGGAAGTCGGCCACTTAAGGTGTTGTCCGGAAACGAGCGGTCGCCTAGACGGAGATGGAGCAGTGGTTGTAGTTATTGTAATGGTAGAAATTGTAGTTATGCTTGCAGACACCACCTTTTTACAGTCAAATGAGATATTTCATGTTAATTACTTTCTTAGCTGAACCACGTTACACTGTTCCCTCGTCAAAAATATCCCTGGAGTAATATTTGACTTCATTCACGCCGTGTGCACTTAGAGGTCGTTTCGAAGTGTTTACTTTACCAAAGCTGTCCTCCACATTTCTAAAGCCTGGTTCTGAGCAGTCCTGTGCTCAAAAGGCTCTTTTCCACATGCAGGCGCGTGTCAGCCGAATGGCTCTTTCACCCACTTTGTCGAGCTTTTCCATAACAAAGGCCAGTGCCAACCGGTCTGACCAGGTATAGGTTTTGGGACCGACCTCTGGCTGTGGCCAAAGCGGGCTACCTGTGTCTGATGTGACGTGAACAGACTGCTGGCCTCTGATTGGCAACGAGAGAGTGGACAGCCCTCACTATGACACGCAGGTCGTACAGATTTAATATTTCACAACATCATACCGCTGTGCTAAAGGGGATTTTGCCGATATTAGCATTTAGCCGCTGTTAGCACAGCTTTAGCTGGTGTTAGCATAACATGTGCATATAGCTTACCTTCATAGTTGTATTTAGTGGTTTCTTTTCTTTTTAATACAGCTTGGCTCCTCTGAATGATTCTATAACTCCCACCAGACGACAGCATTTGTCCACATTTGTTCTCATCAAATGCATGTGTGTGTGGTGGAAACAGAAAGGTCTGCGGGCTAGTGTCGATACATGCACGTAGATCGTGGCGTGCACGGCTGGTCTGCGCTATGTGGAACGACGGCTTAAGTGTGTTCATCACGCCGCCTTAAAGCCGCTGACCACGCTGTGCGATTGAACTGAAAGTTTGTTTTTACTCAGTTATTCCCACTTCTGCCTGAGGAGGGAGCTCCAGGAAACTCTTCACCAGCCCTGACTGTCTTTTTCTTACAGTGACATTATTGAAATGATAATGTAAGATAAGATAATCCTTTATTGATCTCACAATGGAGAAATTCACTTCTCAAGAAACACTCAGGGTGTGCAAAAAAAATGACTGTGCAATCAATGAAATAGTAAATAAAGGTATCTTATGTACAATGAATGCAAATAATAAAAATAAAGTTAATGTCACCTGTGCAAATGCTTTCAGTCTTTCAATGTGTAAATATCAATGCTGAGGCGCCCAAAAGAATGCTCTTCAGTCTGTTTCTAAGCCTCATTATGCACGATATGTCGCTTTAATGTTTCTCAGGGCACAGTCAGGGCACTGAAGTCACTGTCCAGAAACCATCGAGGATACAGAGAACAGTAGTAGAAGTAGCATAAGAATGTAAAAGGTAAATGGTCTCAACTTATAAAGTGGTTTCCTTGACAGTATAAAGCGCTTTACATCGAGGAACCACTCACCCATTCACATGCATACACCAATGCAAACACTGGAGGCATGGTGGGTGAAGTGTCTTGCCCCAGCCGGTCACCCAAAGTAGCATGTTGCTCAGGACACACACACAGGGCCAGAGTGAAAACAGATCCATCTGCAGCATAGTCGTATTATACTGAAAACTAGAGTTGACGTAACAAGTACAATTATCTGGAACAAATGTGATAGTGTTTCCTATATATTTCCACTTTCAGACAGTTATTCATTGCGAACGTTTTTGGAATAGTTTAGTGCGCTTTTAAATATTTGATAGAACCTTGAGACGGCGGCGGCTTCACGAGGTACAGCCCTAATGTGCAAAGAAGCCATTCATCATTTAAAATAATGTTGACGTTGCCTTTGACACTGAAATAACGTGCAGCGCTTACATTTGAGGACAAAGGATGTGAAAGAGTTATGGCCCAGACTTGATCGTGATTCCACAGGAAGAGATGCGTCAAACTAATGACCGAGCACGACTGAACATGTAGTTAAAATGGATGCCTTATATCATCTTCTTCTAGTTACACAAACATTATGGATACAGTTGGAGGGAATGAGGGAGAACCACCAAGACGGTGATTAGTCTTAACTAGCGACAGTAACAATCGTTTAGCACTCGATTGTCATTCAGGGGTAAATAACTGTTTTCACGATTCTTTTAAATGGGACAAATGATGCAAAGGGGGGGACACTCTTGAGCTTTATCCAAATAAAACATCCCTGCTCTAGTAGTTCGACTGCTCTTCTTCAGCTGCTGCAGCGCTCCATCTGATTTGTTGTTTGATAGAATCGCCTCATGACCTTAATCTGAGCCTTTGTGTAAGCCGTGTTTATCATATATCATTATAATCGATTAGTTAGCATGACATTGGCTTAAAATAGCAGCTTTTATCTTGTGTTTACCCTTGTTCAATTCACCCTGCTGCCTTTGGTGGGCGCTCCAAGTCATACAAGATCTTTTCATTCCTAACTTTTCTATATTTCTGTAATGAATCAGTTCTTTACAGGGAGACATTGACAGGCACATTCACTTATTGCAGGGTCACTTTTCAGGGTCTTTGTCACAGAAATGCTTGAAAACTCGCCTGAGAGTTCATGAAATTGATACAAATGCTTGATAATTAGAAAGACAGTGTTTTCCTACAAATATCTGCGCTGACAATATACTAAAGAAAACAGAATTTGTTCCACTACTAGAAAAAGAAAATGGTATAGTGTCTGTAAGTGTCATTTTCATGTGCACACACACTTTAAATGAAACAAAAAGTGTCAATTCCATACTGATGTTCACAAAAACATATTTATAATTGGTTTCTATGATATCACCAGCCATTTATGCAGTGAGTCTCTTCTTAAAGCCGCACCGCTAACATTTCAGCCAATAATAGAATAAAAAACAAGCTGTTGTGTGACTATAGTCTTATTGTCTGTATATAGAATACTTAGAAAGGCATGATCTAAAGAAAGCACCCCTTACATCTGTAAAACCTCATTGTCCATGAACATCAAGTGCATGACTGAGCCACAATAGTCAGCCCTGTGCCCGGCCGTGACTTCAGTGACTCATCATTTGGCTGGAGACGGTGTCCCTTGAGGCCTGCTGCCTTTTACATTTGAGGAGTGCACACAAACACACTGTCTGATGTCAGTCCAAGCTCTTAAGGGATCATTATGAGAGCAGGGGCTGCGGCGAGCACGGCGAGATGTCCAGAAGCGCCGCCAGGATGAAAGATGGACATGGGGCAGTGCTTCAGATAGAACGTCTCTGAAATGACTGTAGCCAGTGTGTGGCAGCGATGACTACAAATATTTTCCCAAAATTTCATCTGGTCTGAGTCTGATTGCTCTTTGTGAAGCGCTTTGGGGCGCCGTACAAATAAGATGCCCTTTTCCTTTGCTATTTACTTTAGTGACTGAGGTTTCACATAAAATTGCTCGGCTATGACTCTTTGAAAACCTTGCATCTGGTCACATAACCTCGCTCGTCTCATTTGTATGCTTGTCCAGGAGAACGGACAAGCATACAAAAACTGACCTCAGAAGGTCTGTTTTTTAAAACTGACCTTCTGAGGTTGCCATACTTTCACTATTCCATCTTTTATCCAATGTATGAAATAGCTGTCATCTAGAAGAGCGGCACAGCAGGACACAATTCAGTTTCTTCTGCATGCTCGGCGAACAGATGGACTAAACCAGGAAAGATAAGCCCTGGCCCTGGCACGACCATTTATGATACAGTAGATTCAGTAATAGTCAGTGTCTCTGTTACAAATTACAAGTGATATATTTTCATTTGGTGACGGCAGATAGAAATTAATCAACTTAACAGTAAAAAGGCCATTGCCATGTTTACCTGGTGAGTTTAAAGGAACAGGCCACCGTTTTTCCATACTGAGATATGTTTTACCTGAGCTTAGACGCTCAGTCACGCTAAAGACCAAAGATGCTGTTAACATTTTGCCTCTCCTCCTCTCCTCTATGGGGCCAAACGGAGTTGAAGTTAAAGGGACCACGCTCTTCCACGTTTTCCCTATTTAAATACAGTTACATGATCCAAGTATAGTCACACAAAATTATAAACAAAACATTTCTAGGCGGATAAAAAGGGGTACTATGTTGGAAAAACGGTGGCCTATTCTTTTAAATAGAATTCCCAAGGCCAGAAAGAACATGTATAACATTTATAAAATGTGGCTCTTGGAGTAAGATTTGATTCTAGTTATAACATTTATTAAGCTTTTTGAATCTTGAATGAGTGAGACAACGGTTGACCGGATGTGCCAGTTTAACTCGGAAGCCCTTTATTCATGTACGTATTTCTGGACTATAAGTCGCTCCGGAGTATCAGTATCCACCAGCCAAAATTGCCTAATAAGAAAAAAACACGGCAAAAGGCGAATGTATCTAATGTAAACAATGATGGTTAGCTAATGAAGCATAAACAAAGGTGTCCTCGTAATGTTACACGTCACATAAACAGTTCAGATAAACTATACCAAAAGAACTACCAAACTCTCCCTCTCACCTCCAGATCACTAAATCCATTGAAATCTTCATCCTCGTGTCACTTCTGAACAATCGCCTTGGCCAACACGACCCCCTTGGGGGGGCCTGGAGCGTCACTTGCACCGTTGACAAAACCTCTCCCGCAGCAAACGTTTTCAAGCTCTCATTTGGCGAAATAATTAAGAGGGGTATTATGCTTTTTCAATCCAAGCACCAGTCTATAGCAACTACAATGATGACGTAACCTTCTGTTGGTCTGTATATGCAGTAAAATAAAATAACTGCCTTTGAATAAAATTGCTCTCCCAAATGGCTGTACTAACGTCTTGAATAGGCCTCTGTCTCTTTAAGAAGCTTTCCGACACGCCCCCTTCAGCACACTGCTGTGGCATCTAACAACACTACTGTGCGGGGAGGGCCTCTGCTGACTGAGGAGCAGTGGTTGGTGGCTGGCTGGTGACGAAAGGTCCAGAGGCGTCTCCAGGAGGTGGGGGCGTTCCTAGGAGGACTGAGGCATAGCTACACCTAAAATGGCTGCCGTCTAAGTTTTTACTGATTACTCAAAAATATGTGAATGACATAATAACATGATATAAAGCTTGAAAAAGTCGATTTTACATAATACCCCCTCTTTAATAAATCACATATTAGTCACTCCGGAGTATAAGACGCACCCTCGGCCAAACTATGAAAATAAGTGCGATTTATAGTCCGGAAATACGGTACCCTGTGGATCTCTCCAAAACAAGTTACATGTATTTTTGCTAGTTTTTCTCCACGGGCTTGATCCCAAGTATCAAATTTTACCAATGCATTGCCAAAGCAGTGCCCTTGAAACTCAACATCTCAACATCTGGCCATGTGTACGTTCACTAACTGTTTTACAATTTAGCCTGGGAAAGAAAACTACAAACTCCCTGAAGTGTTCAATTACCCTATGGTGATGAGATAGATCAGGCACGTCAAAGACAGATGAAGAAACGGATGTAAGAGTGACGATCTCCTCACTTTAAAACAGGCCAAGACTCTCCGTATAGAATCATCATTTATTGCAGATTCGCTAAAACGCCAGTCCCAAAGGCTTCCTCAGACAACACTGTATTCAAACTTTCTCTCCAAACCTCTGCTCATTCTTACTGGCACTAATTGCTAATTAACTTTGCCAGGTCCAGAGCCCGGAGAGACCCAGAGGACCCACACGCACACAGTAGTTAATGGCTTTCTCTGCTGTGACTCTTCCCCTTGTTTTTTTATATTACCGTCTGTCGAATGCTGCTGAGGTTATTACAGGTTCACCCGAGTGCGCCGATGTTCATGTTTCTTTCTTTCTGTCTTTTTTTGTTGCCCTCACAGGAACTGACGCCATGACGACGGAGATGCAGGAAGTGGCCATCACGGAGGACAAGCCATTGCTCACGGGTCAGGCCGACAGCACTAAGGTCTGATATATACTTCTTGTGTTTGTCATGAACAAGCATATTTCTGAAGCGATTTTTCATAATGAGTTCATATTTAAGTACCAATAAACTGGTTAAAAGACATACCTAACCTCAGCTACATTCCTCTAACCCTGAGGTGGGCAAACTTATGGGTTTATGTAACGCTACATCAGAGCTGGTCCCACCCAGGCTTCTGCAACATAAAACATTTCCTCACAAACTGAATCAGAGGCAGAGGAAGGTCTTTGTGCGCTGTGCTCCTGTCCACTCTCGTCCCGGTGATTCTGAGCTTAAGCTAAAGCCATGTGCTGCAGAGACACATGAGCCCCCGTACCAGACTCAACTCTGGCCCCTCTGCTGCAAATCTGATCCAGCTGCTCTCCAGACTGTGTGCCGCTCACTGCTGACACCTACTGGAAATGCACGACACACATTTTTTTAATAACCTTGTGCAAATGGCCAAAAGGTTGAAGCAGCCGTGAGATCGACTCCAGCCCTCTCCTCTCATCTTCCCTTTTCACACTATACCTGTTCAAACATCTTCAGATTCATGACTTTATAGTTTATAGCTTAAATACATAATAGTAACTAAGGCTGGGCGATATTGACAAAAACTTCCTCGATAACAATGATGAAGCGATATTTTTTGCAAACCATCAGAAATATGCAAAAATGTGCTGCAACATCTACATTTACATTGCTAAAGATAATTGTTCTGAACAGACTACAAAGGGCAGAAAAAACACTTTCCCCATTTTCCCCCTTATATTTCCCAATTTATTCCCGATTTGCTAATTTTCTAAAAAAAAAAAAATTAGCCTCTTATTTTTTTTCCTTATTTTTCTCAATTTATTCCCCTATATTTTGTACATTTTACTCTCCTTTTTTTTTTTTTTTACATTTTCTCTTATTTTTCCCTCATTTTCCCAATTTATTCCCCCATATTTTGCCCCTTTCCCCCCATTTTCCCCATTTCTTGACATTGGAAATAAAAGCAATTTCAATAATCTTGCAGACCACATATTGCCCACGTCTAGAGTAAACCTGCTTTGTGTTCGTATTGTTAGTTCATTTCATTGTATTAGCCATTTGATAAACCTGACGTACATTTTGTGGTTATTTCCCATTCATTTATCTTCATTTTGTTATTTGTGTACTCTATATTTACTTATTATACGGCCCTTCACAATGCAAGTAGAACGCTCCATTGATTTGAATGTGATTTCCCAACGTTCTACCGGTCATTATTTTTTGATAGAAGACCTCTGAAAAAAAATAATGACCGCTGCCAATGGCAACGGAGTTCGTGCTTGTAATACAGGTCTTTCATATCACTCCGCCAGTAGTATTAGCGGACAGGCGGACACTATCTCTGTCCCCGTCCTGCGAGAGAAGTTGAGGGAATCACTCGTGAAGTTAACGGGAGTCCGACTTTCAACTTACCCAGAGATTCAGCACCATTCCTCCTCTCCAACTGCACCTCAACTAAGTAGCTAGGCTAGCAATAAGTAGCTAGCTGTGCTGCTACTAGCCTCGCCACACTGCCTGGAATCAACAAACGTTGCCAAGCAACACGGAAACTTTTGGGAACTATTTGCAGCGGAAATCATTAAATAAACCTTTCTGCCTTCATAAAAGTGTATGAAGTTTATTTGTGTGTGTACAGTTGGCAAACAGCCGTATAATAAGCGGGATAATGTATAGAACGCCGGTCATTATTGGGAAAATAAGTACCGCTGCGCGTCGGGATCCAGTTCGCCCATTCTATACATTATCCTTACATAATGAGGACCCATAACATAATGTTAAGTATAGGCTGTAGATTTCAGTAATAGCAAATGTAGATTTCAGAGCAGAAAAAAACTACTAAAAAACCCTCCATTAATTTTCTTGCGTCCTGAATGAACCTAAGAGCCGCACTTTCCCTTTTGTTGCCTCCTCCTCCTCCTCTTCTTCCTCCACTCTGAGCGCAGACAGATCATTTCTACAGCCTCTCTGATTCCGCTCTCATTCATTAACCCTCTGTAAATGGATCTGTGGCTGATAATGAAGTGCCCATTTAGACCCCCAGTGCCGCACTCCTCCATACAGGACTCTCTCAAGTATCATATAAGCATCTGCTCCCATACAGTCTGCTGCGTGGGCTTTAATTAACAACCAGGCATCACTTTACAGAGCACTTCCACCGACCAGTCTTCCTTTTGTTTCAAGTCACATCACGTTTGCTATTTTTAACTGTGGACCCACTTCACCGAAAGTATATATTTTGTTTGTCTTTGTAGGATGTGGAGCTGGCCGCGAGGATACTGCTGGACCAGGTCAAGTAAGTGGCATTCACAAGCTTTCATTTACTTTTTCAAATTGGGTAAGCATAGTTTGAACTCACCAATGGCAGGGATTTCCTTAAAAGTGTTTATTTCTTTTGTCTTTGTAGGAAGTTAATACACAAGCTTTAGTCATACTCAACCAAGAGCTACGTTGTTTGAAGTCAGAGATAATTATTTCTGGTTCACGCTGGACTCGGGTTTTTGTCTTCTCCTAAGATTGGGCTTCCTGACAGCCGAGTATTTGATTAATGGGCATTGACACCACCGCCAGCAGCACCTGTCGCGCACAATACAATCAGGCGCTAAAGTCAGACAACTTTTGTTCTAAATACAAGTCAATGTCAACAGGCTTTGCGGATCGCAGTACAAATCAGTTTGACAGGATTGACCGATTATGAACAGTAACGTGCTACACAACCTGAACAAAAATAAAGTCGCCACGTGGTTTAAGAAAGTCTTCTGATCTGAGGTCGCTGCAGTTGGACAGGTCTATGTTCAGCAACACTATGAGCCCAAAGAATGAATCAGCTGAACATCCTGAATGACCAGGTTATTCCATCAAAGGATTGATGTATTCCAGGATGACAATGCCAGGATTCATCGAGTTCAGATGGTGAAAGAGTGGTTCAGGGAGCAGGAGACATCGATTTCACACATGGATTGGCCGCCACAAGGTCCAGATCTTAACCCCATTGAGAATCTCTGGGATGTGCCGGAGAAGGCTTTGCGCAGTGGTCACTCTCTCCCATCATCAATACAAGATCTGATGAAAGACAAAAGCGAAACTGGATCTTTGACAAAGCTAGATTGGAGCATAGATAGATAGATAGATAGATAGATAGATAGATAGATAGATAGATAGATAGATAGATCATAGTCATCAGCACATACACAAACATTGCACACGTGACCTCTATTGTATACCTTCTTTGTTTCTTAATGGAGTTGTTATACCGTATGAATATTATATTTATATTTATTTGCAGTAGCAAAGCATTGAGACCCCTCACGGCGTCCTCAATTTTGTTTTAAAGTTTCTCCCATTTTTTTCCTTGTTTCTCCCAATTTATTCCCCCATATTTTGTACATTTTACTCCCTTTTTTTTAATAACATTTTCTCTCATTTTCCCAATTTATTCCCCCATATTTTGCCTTTTCCCCCAATTTTCCCACATTTCTTGACATTAGAAATAAAAGCGATATTGTAAATTTGCAAATCTTCCAAACAGCAATTCAATAATCTTGCAAACCACATATTGCCCACCTCTAGAGTAAACCTGCTTTTGTGTTTGTATTGTTAGTGCAGTTCATTGTATTAGCATTGATAAACCTGATGTACATTTGTGGTTATTCCCATTCATTTATCATCATTTTGTTATTTGTGTACTCTATATATACATAATGAGGACCCATAACATAATGTTAAGTATAGGCTGTAGATTCAATAATAGCAAATGTAGTTGGAGTTGGAGTTAATGGAGTTGTTATACAGTATGAATATTATATTTATATTTATTTGCAGGAGCAAAGCATTGAGACCCCTCACGGCTTCCTCCATGTGACGCTGCACGGATCTCGCAGCTCTCGGCGACCGGCCATCCTCACCTTCCACGACGTCGGACTGGACAGTGAGTACAAAACCCCCGGTGCCAATCGCTCCACATTGTTCCCAACCAGAGAGGCCACTGCTGATCTGTGTTTCATCTCACGGATAGATTACAAATGTGCCCATGACTTCACCGGAGCTGTTCTGCACTCAAACTGCTTTGACAGCACCATTGATTATTTATTCCAACCAAACTTTGAGAGGCAAACAAACATAGCCCTGGGTGATAAAATCTCCTTTCCATACACAGAAAGTTTCAACACGTACAATATCACTGAAGTGCCCAAAGCTTTTATTACCCAACCACACAAATACCAAAGCTACATATTCCATTGTGGCAGCTACTTAATGTGTGCTTATTTTTAATATAATAAAAGCTTTTGTAAGCTTTAAGCAGAGTAATCAGAACATACAGAATACAACAACTTCCCTTTTTTGGATTCTGTTGCTTGAAACTAAAGCTCTGTGAGGAATGATTTTCTACTGGAACAAATCCTTTACTTTCCCCCTGTGTCTTCCAGGCAAGAGCTGCTTCTTGACTCTGTTTAAATTCGAGGAGATGCAGGAAATAGTGAAGAATTTTACCCTGATCCACATCGATGCCCCGGGACAGGAGGAGGGAGCTGCAGCCTACCCCGCCAAGTACGACCGGAAACTGCCCGTCTGCTCACCTAATACTACAAAAACATGATCCTTATTTGTACTCGAGTCAGACCTCATATATTGACGTCGTCTCCATATCGCCCCTTATCCCTGGGCTGTAATATCCTCTGCCATTATTGTCTACTCTACAAAGTCAAATATTAGAAGCCAGGTCATAGCTTATGATCTAAGTCACTGAAACAAATCATGCTTTTTTTTGTACTGAATCATATTTTACTTTAGAAATCTTGGAAAATTCACATTGATTATGTCGTTAAAGGGGGGGTATTATGTAATCTCGACTTTCTCAAGCTTTATATCATGTTATTATGTCATTCCTCATTAAACACATGCCTGGAGTGTTGCCTTGGCTCATTCACATATTTTGAGTAATCAGTAAAAACTTAGACGGCAGCCATTTTAGGTGTAGCTATGCCTCAGTCCTCCTAGGAACGCCCCCACCTCCTGGAGACGCCTCTGGACCTTTCGTCACCAGCCAAGCCACCAACCACTGCTCCTCAGCTCAGCAGAGCCCCTCCCCGCACAGTAGTGTTGTTTAGATGCCACAGCAGTGTGCTGAAGGGGGCGTGTCGGAAAGCTTCTTAAAGAGACAGAGGCCTATTTCAAGACGTTCAGTACAGCCATTTTGAGAGAGCAATTTTATTCAAGGCAGTTATTTTAATTTACTGCATATACAGACCAACAGAAGGTTACGTCATCATTGTAGTATGCTATAGACTGGTGCTATGTGATTGAAAAAGCATAATACCCCCTCTTGAATGTTTCCCTGCAAGGTGAAAGTGCCCTTTATGCAAATGTTAATGATCCACTTTGAGGGACACTAAACTCTAATTATACTGTAATTATTCCTCATCATGTTCCTTACCTGTTACTTAATCTTAAACCATTTTACTGTGGAACTCTTGAGAAACCCCACAGACAAATGTCCTACAATTGTCCCTGTAATCAATTCAAAGGCCATATACAGTATGCTCCATCTCTGGTTAAATGGACAGTTCTCGTCCGTTTCTGAGCATGTAATCAGTTCATTGACCTGTTTGTTTCCCTTCGCAGTTACCAGTATCCCTCCATGGACACCATCGCAGAGATGGTCCCGGCGTCCTGCAGTTTTTCAAGTGAGATGGCTGCATTCGTTATTACGTTAAACCTCATAGTTGCATGCGTTTATGACGCAAATGGAGGCATCTGGTTAAAACGTCAAGGCATGCGATAACATGATTTCGCCTCCCGTTTTAGATAGATGCCATTATTTTGTGTTTCATCTGGAGATTTTTTTTTTCATCGTCAGTCTGTATGTCTTTGCAGATAAATAATATCCCACCTGTAATGTCAACCTGTTTGTCCCTCCTCAGCTTCCGTACTGTTATTGGAATAGGAGTGGGAGCAGGGCCTATGTCCTCTCCAAGTTCACAGTGAGTTATTTTTATACCATTTATTGTGGCATCTCTTCCCAAAGTCCATCAATTAACTGCTTTTTGTTGTCTATATGAAGCTCGCAAACCCAGACTCTGTTGAGGGCTCGTTCTGATCAACATCGACACTAACGCCAGAGATGGATCGACTGGGCCGCTCAGAAAGTACGTACTCCTGAACTCTATTCCTCCTTCTCAGCTGTGCAAAGAAACCTGGTATTTTGATCCTGTTAGCGCTAATGGGAGCGCTCCATCAAGTGACATTTAGAAGTGGATATGAAATTATAGAGCCGCGCTGACTGTGCTCTCATGTTGCGCTAATGAGGTCAATGTTTATCTGCTTAAATAATCAGTCTCCTCATCGATTGTTCTGTTTTTTTTGCAGCTGAGCTCCGTGACTCACTCTCTCACCGAGCAGATCATGACTCACCTCTTCAGTCAGGTGAGGAGTTATTTAAAGTTTAGTTTGGCACGTAATGTTTTGTCCAATCTGCTGTACATGTTCAAATGGGAAAAAAATATAATAAATGAATTAAACCACCTAGATGAATTTGTTTTTTTTCTTCTCTAGGAGGAACTGTCCTCTAGCACAGAGCTGGTGCAGTCTAACAGAGAGCGCATGAACAAAGCTCCACATGTGGCACATAGAGCACTTCTGGAAGCCTACAACAGTGCACGCGCTGTCAGCTACAGCTTTATAATGTGACACAGGTTCACAATGGACTAATCGATGCAATGCTTTATCCACACTCTAGTCGCGGCCACCTGCAGCTCGACCGCAACAACACCTTCAAGTAAGTGTAAATGTTCTGAAATAGTAAACAGACCTGGGCATGGTGGAGAGAATTG
This sequence comes from Neogobius melanostomus, assembly GCA_007210695.1. Taxonomy (NCBI): domain Eukaryota; kingdom Metazoa; phylum Chordata; class Actinopteri; order Gobiiformes; family Gobiidae; genus Neogobius; species Neogobius melanostomus. Next base: position 229,869 of record VHKM01000011.1, read on the forward strand.
CGTTGAGAATATTTCAAACTCTTTGCTCTGTCTTTCTGCAGGTGTCCGGTGATGTTGGTGGTGGGAGACCAGGCTCCATACGAGGAGGCTGCTGTGAGTTTTTATCAGAGTGCACTTCTGTCACAATAACACAACGAGAATGTGGAATCAAAGCAACCTTTTCACACAGTACAAATGGACAAGAAGCAAACGATCTCTAGGTTTATGCAAGGAAACAGTGATGGTTCTTATGTTGTAATGTGGCTCTGCTTTGTCACTAGTGGAGTGCAACAGCAAGATGGACCCAACAACAACCTCTTTCCTAAAGGTGCGCTTCGATAGTTACTAAAACTATTTCATAATGTTAATACACAGTAATTAAAACCTATTTCCCCCTTGTTTTCACAGATGGCCGATGCTGGTGGTCAGCCCCACCTCACCCAGGTATATATGAACTCATATTAGCGCAAACTAAATGTAAATAAGAAAGTTATGAGTTGAACTTTTAAAGCTTGTATTTTTGTTAAAGATTTCTTTTTATTCCTCTTGCAGCCAGCCAAACTGACTGAGGCTTTCAAGTATTTCATCCAGGCATGGGCTACAGTAAGTCTTCTCATTCATTCACTTATTCACAAACATTAAAGCAGTACTAAGTAACTTGTTTACCTTAATAAATCCTTCCGTGTCCCTCTGGGGTAATACAAGTGTTAATGGGATGATTGGAGGTCTTTCATCTCCCCTGGTGTCTCTGGCCAGAAAACCACCCTTGCAACTTTCCTGCCTCTGGGCTGGAGGCGCAATACACACTAATCGAATCACGGAGAGAAGCTAACAGGCTAACGGGCAAAGCTAACTGCGGGCTAGTGCCACTTAAACAGTATTACAGCCAAGTTTGAGTGAAAAAAAATATTTCCATTGTGTAATTGGATGTACAATATCCCTCTCTCCCTTTGTCTTTTCTGTCAGCGTAGTATTTACTCTCACGGACAATTCATGAGTAATAAAACGGCAACATGCAGTGGCGCTTATGGCCTCTAGGGGCATGAGTTACTTAGCTGTGCTTTAACTTAGTTGCTCTGTTGAATATGTCATGTATGTGTTATCAAACCAATACTACCTTTGAACATGTTAACCTTTTACTGGAGAAACAGGCCACGTTTATGCAATCTTTACACACACACACACACACACACACACACACACACACACACACACACACACACACACACACACACACACACACACACACACACACACGCGCACACACACACACACACACACACACACACACACACACACACACACACACACACACACAAAAACGTACATACCCCAACTTTAATAAATTAACTAATCCACAGTCCTGACATACAATTGTCCCAATGTGCTTGTCTCCACAGTGGCGTCTTCGTGCATGACACGCCTGTCGCGTTCGCGCACCACCTCCATGTCGTCCTCCTACTCCATGGACGGGTCGCGCTCTCGTTCCCGCACGCTGTCCCAGGGCTCACAGGGCGGACAGATGCCCCCCAGCCCCTCCCAGACCATGGAGGTGTCCTGTTGAAGACCATGATTCGATTAAGCACATGGTTTTTAGCTGAGAGCGAGAGTGAGTGAGTGAGAAGGGAAAGATGAAGAAGCATAACCGTAAAATGCAGGATCAAGACCTTTTTGTCACTACACAGCTACCATCATTCCCCCCAAAAAAGGAGTTCAGGCTGACGGGGAGAGGGAGTGCAGGATATCAGACGTGTTTGTAGTCCATCTGACATATTTGTAGTCCATTTTCAAAAAGGGCTGGTGTTAGTGGATGAAGACAGAGAAATTGAAGTGCGTTGTCCTCCCTCGCTCCCTCTGTTGCAGCTTCTATCAGTCAATAGATCCCTTTGTTTTAGAAAAAAGGGGTGCGACCTATAGAGACCACGCCCCTTGTATTAACCAATAGTGACAACACTTCTCCCAACTGTCTTGTTGTTGATGAAGAAGATGATGATGTGTAGAAAAACTTTATTACGCCATGAGTTTAAAACAGCAGATAATAATTATAGCAGAGATACTTATAATAATAACAATGTATGTGTCTAATAATTTACAAGCTAGTTTTATTTTACAAGCTAGTTTTAGTTTCTGATTGAAGTCAATGTCTCAGGCGGGGGCCGAAGCTACTGATTGGCCAACGAGAGCCACTATTTAGTAACTACTTCCTCCTTGATGTTGCCGGGTTGTAAATTTCTTTCACAAGGTGGTCAGGGTTAGAGGTAGAGGTTCCTATTGCTCCCTTGCCATCCTGTAAAAAGTAAATTTGCAGCCGTGTTGTTTATGTCTTCCATTAGCCCCGTCTGTCTAGTTATCCCGATGCTGAGGAGGTGGTCTAAATAGGAGCCTGTTTTCTACATTGTGATTAAAACTCCATGCAAAAGTATTGACTAGAGGCAAATACAGGCAACCCAAGGTGATTGTTGATACTGGATTTTAAGATCACAATTTAGAAAAGTGGCGTTGATCGTGCAGGAAGCTCTTTTGTTTAGCTTTTCTTTCTTTCTAGACTGTCTGAAAGTTGCATGCTCATGTGAATATTGACTGTATGTTTTTCTTTATTTTCTTTTTTAATTCTTCTTTTTGTTTTTGTATGTTGGTATGAGAGAAGGTGTGTGTGTGTGTATGTGTTTTGTTCTTTTGCTTGGAGATTTCAAGAAGCTGCAGGTGGCAAGTTTGCGTACGGAAAGGCGGGGCGGCGCTTTGAGCTAGCTTAGCGTTGAACTTCGTTGCGCTCAAAACACTGCTTGCCCCAATATCCAAGCTCATGTAGCCTATTATACTATTCAAAGCCATACTGCGGATCTTTTTTTTTTTACTGGTGAAAAATATCCCTTAAAAGTGGTGTGTCTTTACACATCCAGCTCATTTCCATGGTTACTGCTATATTCTGATATTCTGTTAGCCAAACGTGATGTTTAAACTCACTGGGTCCTCTTCTAAATGCTTTATTTTGATAGCACCGTGGCAAAAATGGCATTGTCAATGTCTTGCTGAGCAGTGGAGCACGGGTTTAGCTGCTCTTGTCCTCTAGCCTGGATTGTTCCGCAGTATGGTTTTCATTTGCATGGGATCACCTAGCATAAGCGCTAACTAGCATGGATATTAGCCTCAGTGTTAGCCTCAGCCATTTGGATCACTGTGGTTGAACTTCCCCGCCAGTGCACAGATACCTCCAACAAACCCAGTTCCGATTTTTAGAGAGGGTAAATGAAAGGCGTTCAAGCTACAAGCTGTTGCTAATGCTAATGGCAACGCTTGTATGTTAGAATCACAGATTAATGCGGTGAAGGCGATGGAAGCGCAGGGTCGTTTTGAAATAAAGTTTTGAGACCAAAACTAATAAACCAGCCCGTTTTTCACTGCCGAAACTTTGAGATAGAATGTCTTGCCAATATCTGCTCAAAACCAATGAAGCGATTAAAACTGCCAACATTCTACCTTTTATAATGGAGTATCTTTCAATAAATAATACTGTGAGTTTAATGTGAACCTTTGATGTGGTCACTCAATTGAATTCTTTTTTTTTACACCAAATGCTAACCACTGCCCTGTGACTTGCGGATACTGAAGTTTTAAGAGATCGAGGCAATATCCCTGGAGTGCATGCGTATTCTTGTATCTTAATGCAGTATTTTCTTTTTTCCATTAAATATTATGGCTGCTTTAACTGACCAGTGTTCAGATATGGCTTGTTTTCAATGACCTGATTGCAATTGGATAAGCCCAGAATAAAGTATTTTGTGCACCCTACTGTAGACTTCATAACAACAAAAACTGGTCTGAACTAGACTTGCGAGTTGGAATAGAAATGCAAAATTAGTTTCAGCCCGTTTGTTGAAGGTTGAAGGTTTGTTGTTTCAAGTGAACTGATGGGGGTGCCAGTGATTCAAATGTATGTAACAAAAGTCATCTCATCAACATCCTCAACTGCTTATAAAGGGGCACCACAGATGGAACTTTGAGTAGCAACTTACTCTGTAGACTATGGTGCACTGCGAGACCAGCCAATACTTGTCACTTAATATGGTGCTACTGGTTATATCATAAAACCACTGCGTACCATCACATTGTAAGTCCTGACGTTGCATTTTGGGAATTAATGCCGAATAAAACCACAGAAAGGAGCCTAAAAAGTGACATTTTTTAGAGAACGTTATTGGTACATCCTGGTTGTGTGTTGAGCGAGACAGTGCGGTTGTGAACTGTGTCCATTTTTTCTTTCGTTTGTCTTCAGATTTTTACTTGTATCATGTTGATTCTCCGCTCACCTTGTTTGATTTTTCTTCTTTCTGTAAAAGTGTATGTTTACTGTCCTGATGTGTTCACAAAGTTAGTTAACTGTGTGCTAGTTCTTGTGTAACTTTTTTAGCATTAGCTCTAATAAGGGAGAATAATATAAATAAATAATAATAAAAACATGAAACGTAATGAGAATAAAATCAGATTTACTTGTGTGGCTAATTTTTCTGTGTAACACAATGACCATCCAAAAAAGCAACTATAATATGAATAAAAGCTTATGGAAAACACAACTTTGGTCTTTGTCTTCTTCACTGTTTAGACCTGGCATAACACATAGAGCTTTGTGCATTGTAAGTTTCATATAACATTACACAAATTATGAACATGATTAAAATTAACCTTTTAAAAAAATGCTAACAATGTAAAAAAATAAATTACTGGTATATACATAATACATATAAATATATAATTGTACAGACAGAAATTGCACTGAAATTATGCCAATTTGTTACAATGCAACAAAACAGATGTTCACTTGGTGGAGCTAATAAATCTGCCTGAGGTGCTCCCAACAACAATGAGCCTTGGAGAAGAGTTAAACTATTGCCTCCTCATTGTAAAAAGGCAAATAAAGAAATGCAGTAAATATATACACAACATATATAGAGTAGATATTGATGTAGAGGTAATTTGGATTGCATAGACGTAGAAACTAACATTTGTTTTGTGAATTTGATGCCTGCCTACTCTTTAAAGGGACTAGATGCAAGTTGGTCATTTTTATACTCACTACTGCCACCTAAGGTCTTATGTGTAACTGCAGTCTCTATATTAAGCTCGTGCATGACGGCAATTCGGACCCGAATTAACACGTTTTTGAGTGCAGGATTTTAGAGGCAGTTGTGGTGAACAGGTCTAGGCTCATTCTACACATTAGGACATTGCTGGGGGAGGAAAATGCTTAATTTATACATTTTTAAACTCCATATTGTCCCTTTAATGAAATAGAGTCCTTCCGATTTTTGAGAAAAAGCTAGGAAGGGAAAGCGAGTATCTAACACAAACACTGTGGTCAGGCCTAAAGACTTCAGACATTCAAATTCACGGAAAATGTCGAGAGCTGAATGATTGTTGAACTGCTGAATCCTGAAATCGTCTGTGGATCGGAGAAGACCCACCGACTCTGTCGAAAGAATTAAAAGTGGAATGTAATCGACAAGGGGGGCCATAAGATGCACAAAGTGTGTCTCAACTTTGACGTGGCCACCGATATTTTTAGCCCTGGTAAGCTTCACTATGGCTTCTTTAATGTTCTGTCTAAAATGTAGAAAGACCTTGCATCTCATGTTTTGGTGATGGTCAAACCGGGTGAGAGCAGCCTGTGGTACGGCCCCCAGGTGTGGTTTGGAAAATCTGTAGACTACGTTGTTTTGGTGGCAGTAGAGCTCCACAGAGCTCAGTGCCTGATGAAGGTCTCTAAGAGCCTGGTCTATGCAGTCTGGGTTCTGGTTTGCTTTCTGCTTTATCAGACGTACTAAGGCACGGTTGTAAAATGCGATGGCTGCCCAGCAGCTGTCCGCCTCTATGGCCTTTGTGAACATTTGGACACTGGCTTCAAAGTGGCCTTTGGTCAGGAACTCATTTCCAAACAGAGTGTAGTGGTGCAGGTTTGACAGTGGAGACCGTCTCTGATTGAGACTCTCTCTGGCTCTCTCCAGATCTGAAGCCAATTTTGTCTTTAAGGTGTCGCTTGAATCTTTGTCATTGACGTTCATGAGAAGCCACAGGCACCAGAACTCATGCAGCGCTGAAACATCGGACTGTGCAGGCTGATTATATTTCTCTTGATAGAAATCATTGATAAAGTCCAAATACTGACTGAACAGCTCTTGCTTCATCTTCATCTGTGGAATTCCACTCTCCAAAAATCCTTCAGTTCCCCTGCCACACTTTCATCTCTAACTATTTTAGCCAGCTTTATTTCAGTGTCGGACGGACTGATCAGAATCCGAGACAATGTCTCAGACATGCCATTGTCCCTCTGGCCACTGCTATGTAACTGCAGCTGCATCTCAAACAGATATTTATAAATGTTTAAGGGACTGACCATGTCTCCCAGTAGCAACAGGAGACTCCTGGCCATCACCAGTAGTTTGAGTGTTTTGGGGAGATGAGTGGAACAGATTACGAGCTGAGCAGATCCAGGACTCCCTTGTCTCCCAGTTCGACCAAAAGCTTGAGCCTCGACTCTGGCGTTTGCAGGCAGAAATGTCTGCAGTACAAAAAGACCTCCAGCAGACCTCACTGGGGCAGAAACTCGAAGGTCCGTCCCTCTTCCAGCCAAGTTAGTGGCAATAATCACTTGTCCTGCTTTGATTTCATTGTCAGTGATGGATCTGTTGTCCTCGTTGTTGCTTATGTACAGTCTTTTGTTCTGGACAGAGGGACCCAGGGCCTTGTCTATGGCCTTGGCACGGCCGATGGTTTCACAGATGACCAGCACAGCTCTCTCAGATCTGTAAGTCGTGCGGTTGACCTGAGCTCTTATGACTTGGCAGATTCTCTGGAGCCATTTTTCTTCATTGTCGACAATTGCTCCTTCCACCTCAAACAGCTTCCTGCGTTTGAAGGTGGGAATGTAACAGGCAGTGATGCCGTTGTAAATCCTCTGAAGGGTCTCAATCTCTGCACTTTGGCCTAGAGTCCCAGTGACTCCATAGATCTGGTCTCTGTACATGTGCAGCAGACCCACATTGGACATGAAGTTGGTGACTGCTGACATGTCACTGAGCTTATTTGATGTTTCATTTGTAGAAACTGGTGCAGACCATCTGCCCACTGCACTGAGTTTTGTAATACACCAGTGCCACCGTAGTCGACAGGCACCACTCCGTGGCTCTCTACAACATATTGATGGTCCTTTGTTATGGTTTGGGCATAGAAAGCATTTTTAATCCAATGCTCTATTCTGGATTCAACCAGACCTCGAAGAAAACCTGGTACATAGCAGTTATTTGTATCGTGTCTCACATCACATGGTGTAAAATGCAGAGTGCTTGTGATTTCTGATTTGGCTGCTTTGATCAGACTCTCTTGGTCGTGGTAAATGTACTGACAGATGCCTCCTCTATGTAACAACAAGGATATCTGAGTTTGTGAATCATTATCTGATGGAAATTGACCAACTTTTCTGATTGAGCCATTTTCTTGTTTGAACAGAACAAAATGAGAGGTCATATATACACCTTCTATAGTTTTGAAGAAGGCTGCCAGTTTCTCAGGGGTAATGCTTGCAGTTAATTGAGGAAAAAGACTTGGGTCTTGTTTGAGAGGGTTAGAAGAACCCTTTTCTATGAGACCTGTGTTCTCTGCCTTTCTCAGGACAGTGATTAGATCATCTTCACCAGGAGACAGACTTTCAAGTATAACCTGATGAAACAGGGCTTTAGGTCCTAGTGTGATTGGGCCTTCCCTTGTGTACTGGTTAGCAGTGTCCCATATATGAGCGAGGAGTGAGTTCAAGTGAGACAATGCAGGCATGTCAGAGCTCAAATAAACAGTGTGTCCGCCCTTATCCAGCATTAGAGAGTCCACTTCATCCACAATGGCACATTGGAAAGGCCTGTCTGCGCGAATGTCCTCTCTGCCAAAGTGTTGCCTTAACCAGTCTGCAGCAAACTCCTGTGCAGTTCCATACACAACCTGGCATTTATAACATTTTTTTAGATCTGCATTACCTTTGCTGATGTTACAGCTCACACTTATTTTTAGTTCTTTGTAGAAGCTTTGCCACTCTTTAAAGTCTCGCTTGGCTAAAACCGGAGAACTGGACATGATGTCCACTTTGTGCCCCTGCAGAGCTCTATAAGCAGCATACATGGCCACAATGCAGGTCTTTCCCTCACCAGTGCTGACCTGAATCAGCCGTCCTTTTTCCGACAGAGCCATGAGGCTCCAGCTCACCATCTGAGTAAGTCTGGGAGTTATTTTCTGTGTCTTCTCCACTGCAGCGACCAGCCTCTGAAGAACTTTCTTTAGCTGTTTGTTTTCACTGCACTGTGAGTTTAGGAAAGTTTCAGATACAATTTCTTTTACGTCATCAAGAAGCTTTTTGTCCATTAGCTTTTGTTGCTCAATTTCCTCAATTATTTCATCAAGTGTCTTCACAGGATCAGCACCTAAAATGTGTTCCAGTTGGTCGTCTGTTTTAGTAGTATCTTCTAACAGCTCCACTAATGTCTTTGTCTGGTCAGACTTCCAGCTGGGAGTGATATAATTAATCTCAATACAGTGCAATATTTTCAGAATCCACAGCTTTAGGTCAACACTGTCTTTTATTATTTTAGAGTCAAACCGCTTCAGCAGAGCCTCAACAGCTCAATAATCTCAGCTGGACTCCAGGAAACATTTGAGACTAGTCCTTGGAGCTTGGTCAGGATCTCGTCTGTGTGGTCAGAAGATAGAGGCATCACCATTTGGCCTAAGAGCTGGAATAATGAATCTCTGTCAGACATCTTGAAGGCTGTGATCTTGTGCCTACAAAAAGTGCAAGACAATACTCATTAATATTGTAGTAAATATAACTTACAAAGGAAATCCTTATGTAAACACTCTCTGAAAACCTAATATTTCTACTGTACATAAATCTTTAGTTATGTGCCAACAAGTGAGAAGACTTTGTTCATAAAAACAAAAAAGATCAGAGGTTCTCAGTTCGGTTTGTGGCGACAACTTCTTTGAAAAGTCTAAACAACCTGAATGAACCAGTTCAACATCAGATCATTTCAGTGCTCATATGGCCTCCACTACAAAAACATGCCTTGTTAAAAGCTGGCAAGTATTATTTTGGACTATATTTGGGGCTCACTGCACACAGAATACCAACGTGTTTTGTAAGCTCATTAAATAAGGTTGAGTACTTATACATATACGTAACAAACATTTTAAGATTTCCAGTAAAATTTGAAATGTCATTGTTCAGCCAAAAGTAAATTTGCAAACAATTGAGCGGCCTGGCGGAGTTTAATACGCTATGCTTTTTGTTTCTGTTTCTGTTTGACAAGGATAGGCCGCCCAGAGATTATAATCAAATGCCAGTATAAACACCAGATCAACTTTATCCTTGTCTACAGAAAATTCTTTCACTTTGAACACTGTGAAAAGAAAAACATACGGATGGATAGTCACAACAGACAGACAGACAGTTGTGCTCAAAAAGTTCCTGTAAAGTTCTGGGCTAGAAAGAAAGAAAGAAAGAAAGAAAGAAAGACATGGGGTAAATCACACAGTTCAACCACTTTTATCTCACAATTTGCAAGCTAGAGGTGAGTGGTGAGTGGAATAGTCAAAATATTAACGCTAGGTAATAGTCGTATTACTATATAATATTACTCTAGTAGAAGAAGTCATCTAAATAATTACTTAAAGGCACACTGCGTAACATTTTGGATTGCACTGTTGCCAGCAATAAACATGCTCCTAATCACCAGCTAGACACAGAAAATGCTATTTTTGCCGTGGGTAATCAAAGAATGAATTTGGATGAAGAGATATTTGGTTTATTCATTTCATTCATTTATTTGAACAGAAAAGGATTTAAAAAAAATGTTTACAGTAAAAAGAAAACAAAACAAGACTTTTGTGCTCAGAAGGAGTAGACAGTAGTTCAAAGAACTTATACAAAAACCATCTCTTATCTCTCATTCATAGTAACATCACATAATATAGAAATACATGACCTGAGGTGACAACAGTGAGTATAAAATGACCAACTTGCATCTAGTCCCTTTAAGATTTATACTACGGCATATCTCTTTTCACATCTCTTCTCCATTCTGATTATACAGAAATATATGATCAGAAAGCATCATACATATACACAATTCAATATTGCCTTTAGTCAACATCTCCATGGCAACGAGCTGGAGACGTACCCAATTCCCACTAAAGTTACAGTCAGGTCTTACAAGAGGTGAGTTAACACATCTTTATTTGTTAATATTTTAAATCTATATTTCAACAATAAAAATGTGTGTAATACCAATAAATGTGAGTATTTATTCTACTTATTATTGGGTAAAATGTTACGCGGTGTGGATCAAGTAAAACAAAAACAAAAGTATAGGTGAAAATACTGTCACATGACACTCAAGTATTGATACTTCCAAATAACATTAGTTCAGTAAAAGTATAAAGTAGTCAATTGTGGCACAACTTGAGTAAATGTAACTGAGTGCTACCTGCCTCTGAACACAACATAACACAACTAGTGCTGTCAAGAGATTAAAAAAAATGTGAGATTAATTAATTATGATCTGTAATTAATTAATCTAATTAATCTCATTTTTAATCTCACCTAAAAATTGCTGAGAAAAGCCCTCAACTTCAGGTATTTTCATTTAAATTCATTACATAATTGTGTGGCAGATCAAAAGATGGATATATAACAAAAACAGTGGCTTTATAAAGTCATTTATTGTTTTTAACAAACTTGAACAGATGCAGTTGTATCTGTGGCTTGTATGATGGGTCATTGGACGCAGTTTGCAATACCTCTGACCCCTCGTCTTGCACTATGTTTATCGGCCTGCAGTTCATCGCTAACCACTTGGCAAGAACATTCGTCAACCTGTCGGTCGCAGACTTGCTCAAACGCGGGGTGTTCTCCGCGAGTTTAGTTTGGCGAAGAACTTTGCTATGGCTTGCTACATTGCTAACGTCCTCGCTGCTAATGTTAGCTGTGGCTGCACTCGCGACTGGGTGCTTTGCGTTGACGTGGTAGGCTAAACTTGAGCTGCTCCGGTGGTAAGCAAACTCCTTTTTACAAAGCAAGCATATCACTTTACCTTTGTCAATGGTGCCGTCGGGGCCGACAACTCTTAAATGCTCCTCCATTTTTCCGCTCTCATCACCTTTCCCCTTCACCTCCACCTCCCAACTACCTATCAGCTTATGCTAAACAAGCCCAAACACGATGACAGCCAATCAATGTCCACTTCAATGTGTGACTGGCCGCTGTTTTCAACCAATACCGCATAAAAACGGGAAAAGGCAACTCGTTTACAGAGGCAGCAATGTTAGAGATTAAAAATGAGATTAATGCGATTAAAAAACATAACGCGCTAAATATGACTGAAATTAATTAATCGCAATTAATGCGATAATGTGACAGCCCTAAACACAACATGGAAGACTGGATTTGCTGTGGGCCACTGCATGTTTGTGGGACTCAAATTTAATGTTTTACTTTAAGTAAAAACCGTCTTGACTGGCATTAGAGGCAAAAAAGGAGAATCATAATTTTGTTGAATGAACAATATTCTGGTCATATGTCAAAAATAGAAATTTAGGTATTTCTTTTTTTTTTTTAATTGATTGAGTTTTTATTTCGAGTTACACACAAGGCACAAAAGCCAAAAAAAGAAAGAAAAAAATATATATATATAATAAAAGAAGAAATAATTAACATTCTGGCTCGAAAAGGAGTGGGAAGAAGACAAGCTTATTGACTCCCACCCCTGTTCATAAACTTAAATAACAATATATAACAATAACACTGTTTAGTTCTTATCTTCCCAAACGATTAACATTAAGTTGGTTACATATTAACAGATGCAACAATGCATTATATTAGGTCAACATTCACAGTATCTTACACGTTATAACAAGTGTATAATTTTGTTCCCTATACCAAATTTATTACCATGTTGGTATTGCTGTTATTCACCATCACCATTACAGCCCATATAAGATTACTCTGTATCAAAGTGTTTGAATGATACATGACATACTCCAATTTTATTCATGAAAGGTACAGTAATCGCAGACTGATTGATGCTCATGATAACATGATTAGTCTTAATGATGTGTGTTAAAAAGGAGTCGGGGCTTTCTTTTTTCTTTCTTGTGACTGGACCTGCTGCCAGAGGGGAGCAGCCCCCGAGCAACCGGACCATCATTTGATGAGTGTCCTATACTATGCATTAAAAGAGACAGATTTTAGGAGTCTGCTGCCAGAAGAGGCTTTCCTCGAGCTGCCGTCCCCCACATGTCTGCCCTATACTATGGGTTATGTTGAATGCGGAGTACGAGGATATGTGCATGTTTTGCTTCTAAGAATTTATTTCCTTTATATTACCATCAGCATCAGTAGCATTACCGCTGTCTGATCTATTTAAGTTTGATTCTAAGAATAATATATAGGCTGTTAGGTATTAATCCTAGACTGTTACAGTTAAAGTTTAAAGTTTAAATAATGATGATAATAACACAACAGCAATAGCAATAACAATGGCAATAACAATTACAATTACCCCACCTAGTCAATTCATATACTAATATGACACAATGCATTATTAATAGCTATCATTAATAAAAATAAAGAAAACAAGAGAAAAGAAAAAAAACAAAAACAAAAAAAATAAAAATAATGAATGAATTGTTTGAAAACTATTTTCAAACATTAGAATATATCTAATTTAGGTTGTCAAATGAATAAAAATGTTTTAAATAATTATTTGTTTTATGATGCAAGTTTTTAATTAGAAATTGATAACATATAGCTGCTTTTATTCTTTTATAAAATTAAGATGGTTACTGACCTTTGGCTGAAGAGAGGAGGCAGCAGTAGTGCATCTGGCAGAGATCAACTGAAGAATGAGAAGAACCTTTGCGCTTTTATGCCATAAGATGTTTTGGTTATCGCTGGCACCGCCCCATGATCATGAGATGGTGCCACATGCTGAGATGCCTACGATACACACACATACTTTCACTTTTGACTTGTTGCTTGTTTTTCATGGAACGGTGACAAGTTTATTATTGAGACAAATACTGCCAAGAGACTTTTTCAGACTTCAGGGTTTTTGTGCCATTGATCCCCATGTCTGTTGCTTTCGGAATCAGCAGAGCAAAAATAAAATGTAAATTAAAAAGCTTTGTTTGTGTATGTCATTTCATTACCCCTTTTTGTTTTGATAAGGCACCTCAGTGAGAAAGGAGGAAGATACGAGAGCAACGTTCAGCAAGAGTCCAAATGATTTTGATTAAATCATTGTGCACAAACACTTAATATGCCAAAATACTGAAAATGTTGGCAGTTCCTCTAAAAATGTCTTTGGGGATCCCACAGACCTGTATACGGTATATCCAAGGAAAAGCACGACTTTTTGTTCAAAGCGATGATTTGAGTAAAAAAGAATCAGCCCAAACTGCCCCTGCACAAGACATCGTAAGTAGTATAGTTTTGTTTGTTATTTCAAAGTTAAAGTTTAAATGTTTTAAAACTTCAGTAGATTGTGTATAATGACAGCATTGATCTGCAATTTGTTGCTATGTAATTTTAAGTAAGTATTCATTGCCGATCACAGACACTAATCAGAATCCCCAGTACAATCTCTTTGACCAATGCGGCTAAGCTTTCACCGGCTGCGAGTTTTGTTTAATGCAGGGGTCACTCATGCAACTTTTTATAAAGAAAAAAAAAAGAGTTATAATATTAGTATAATATTAGTTCGTAGTAGTTACCCAGCGGCTGTATGACTGGTCAGCATGGAGCCTTTACTTTTGATCACAGTTGTCTCTACAATGCTCCATGATCAATTGTTTTGTAGGATTTCCGGTGAGAGGTTCTGTAGGGAAGACATTCCAAACAATTGATCCTGGAGCGTTGTAGAGACCATTGTGTTAGAAAGTAAAGGCGCCCCGCTGACCACTCATGCAGTCGCTGGGTCAAGGTCAAATATGCACAAATATCAACTTTCTATGTGGGAAAAAAAAAAGTTAATATACTTGCGTAATTGACCTTGTAATGAGCCCGCTAAAACAAGGCATCACTTCCCCTGCCCTCTGCATAAAAAAAATAATCACAAACCAGCCTGTCAGGTCCAATCACGAGGTAAGGAGGGGGAAACTCCCATTCGAGCATGAGAATAAGTTTCAAATATGTATCCCTTGTATTTATGATTTTATTCATATGTAAACATACTGGACATATGAAAAATTGACTGTATTAGTTTGTAAGTGGCACGAATAAAAATTGTCATAAAAACTGGATTGTTTACTTCTGGAAATGTCTCTCTCTGTCCCTGTCCCTCTCTCTCTCACTCTCCCTCCCTTCTCGCTCTACCTCTCGCTCTCTCTCCCGCTCGCTCTCTGTCCCTTCCTCTCTCTTTCTCTTTCTCTCTCGTCTTTCCTCTCTCATTCCCTCCTCCCTCCCTCTCTCTCTCGCTCTCCCTCCCTCTCTCTCTGTCCCTCCTTCTCTCTCTTCATCCCCCCTCTCTCTCTCCCTCCCTCTCTCTCTCCCACTCTCTCTCTCCTCCCTCTTCCTCTCTCACTTCCGGTTTCCGGTCGGGTGTTTGGAGAGTGCGTGTGTAAGGAGCGGTTTTTTTTTTTTTTTTTTTTTTTTTTTTTTTTTGGGTGGATATACTGTTTTTTTCCCGTTTTTGCGAGTGAACCTTTTTACCTGTCCAGGTGCGCGCTGGCCGCCGGGTGAGCACCATGCCCGTGCTGGCCGGTGTGAGTGACTTTGAACAGCTGACACGCCGGCATGCTGTGAAGCTAATTCCACCGGCTAGCTGCGCCGTGGAGGAGGCTACGCTTGCCGTGGGCAAAGAAGTTGGTTACGTTAATGTGAAGTCTGCTTCTCGCATGAATGGATCTATCGTGATTTTTTTGTCCACCACGGAGAAAGTTGCTGAAGCGGTGGAGAAAGGAGCTGTGATCCAGGGCACGTATACAACTGTTCTTCCTCTGGTGAGTCCTGCAAAGCGAATCACCATCTCCAATGCGCCCCCGTTTATCAAAAATGAGACTTTGCTCAAAGAACTGTCACGCTTTGGTCAGGTTGTGTCTTCGATTAAAATGATGTCGTTGGGAAGTAAATCTCCTCTACTGAAGCACGTCATCTGTCATCGCAGACAAGTGCTGATGGTACTAAGAGACAATGAGTCGGATTTAAACGTCTCCTTCAGCTTTAAGATTGACGGTTTTAATTACATGGTGTTCGCTACATCGGAGACAATGAAATGTTTTGGATGTGGTGCTGAGGGACATTTAATCAGGGCTTGTCCAGAGCGAGTGGATGCTGCTGCACGGGCGCTGCGTAATGACGCACAGACGGCTCCAGCGCCAGGCACCGTTAATACTGAGGCTGGTCCTGGGGTGGATTTGGAGAGCAATGCGTCACAGGCGCCGGCTACGGTTTCGGCTCACATTACGGAGGCCACCGCTGTAGATGCGGGCCCCCCGCTCCCACTGTTGTTCCCGCAGTCGACATCCTCTCTGTACACCCCCCGCCGACCCCCCAGCTCTTCCCGTGAATGTTTCTGATGATGCGCAGCGCCTGGAAGAAGTAGAAGGTGTTGTGCGTGTGCCCAGTGAGGAGCAGGAGTGCGCTGACCCGGGCCCTGTGTCCCAGAGCCAGGCAGCGCTCAGAGACAGTGCAGATGAAAATAGTGACTATTTGGATGAAGATATGTCGGGAGAGGATGTTTTGAGCAGTTCGCAGAAGAGGAAAAGTATTGACAACTCTCAGGGCAGTGATAAGTCCGTTAAAGTGCGCAGTAAGAAAGGCTCACACTGCCCGTCAGCAGACACTTTTTTTTCTGCCTCAGGAGTTGAGCAGTACTCAGCTGCTGGTATTAAACAGTTTCTGCAGGACACGAAGGGAATGAGGTCTGTGAAGGTTGGAGAGTTTTTTCCAGACCTTAAACGGTTTGCAGAGGTGGCACGACCCCTCACACGTAGCACAGAGCAGGATGTTCTCACTGATCAGGAGGTGTTTCGGTTGAAGAAACTGCTCCTTAAAGTTAGAGGCCATTGAATAGGTATGTTCTGAAAAAAGTGGTATCCATGATATGTTTTGTATTGTTCTTTTCAATATCTTTTACTATGTGTGACTTTAAGTGTGGTACTTTAAATCTCAATGGTGCTAGAGACAGGGGAAAGAGAGCGGCTCTGTTCCAGTTGGTTCAGATGAAGAAACTGGATGTGGTACTGTTACAAGAAACCCACAGCACTCCTGAGCTGGAGGTGGAGTGGTGTAGAGAGTGGAGTGGTCAGGTAGTTCTCAGTCATGGCTCCTCCTGTAGTGCGGGGTGGGGCTGCTGTTTTCTAGGAGCTTCCTCCCATCTCCATGGAAACTGAGGAGGTGGTGGCAGGTCGTGTGCTGAAGGTGCGCGCCTGTTTTGAAAACACTGCAATAGTGTTCATGTGCGTGTACATGCCCAGCACAGGCGCACAGAGGCTAGTAATTTTGGATACTCTGTGTGAAGTTATTAGAAGCTGCAGAGACACTGGGGTTTTTCTTTTTGTGGCTGGAGATTGGAACTGTACCGCTGAGCCACAGCTAGATAGGAATCACCGGGAGCCTCACCCTGCTTCCTCTGCCCGGCTGCAGAGGCTGTTAGAGGCTCACAGTTTGGCAGATGTGTGGAGAAATATACACCCTGTAGACAGACAGTTCACCTGGGCTCACTGTAAAGACAATATATTGTCCCTGGCACGTTTGGATCGGGTATATTGCCTGAGACATCAGCTCAGTGCTTATACATCCGCCCACATCAGCCCTGTGGGTTTTTCGGACCATAGTCTCGTTATGTGTAATGTTTTTATTTCTAATGTGAAAGTCACCAGTGCATATTGGCATTTTAACACCTCATTGCTTCAAGATGATGCTTTCAAGTCCGCATTTACACTGTTCTGGTTGTCACATAAAAATTGTAAAGAACACTTTATCAGTTTGCAAAGATGGTGGGATTTTGGCAAAGTGCAGATCAAACAGCTGTGTCAGCAGTACACTCGTGGTGTCACAGGAGACAGGGCACGCCGTGTGAGTGACCTGGAGATGCAAGTAGCAGAACTGCAATCTTTGGCAGAGTCTACAGGAGAACGAGGGTGTTTACAGTCCCTTAAATCTAAAAGGTCTGTTTTGACCAACCTGCTGGGCACCTCGGTTCAGGGGCTCTGGTCCGCTCCCGTCATATGGAGCTCTCCCAGATGGATGTGCCATCCCAGTTCTTCTTTGGCTTGGAGAAGAAGAATGGTCAGCGGAAGGTCATCCAGTCTCTGCGCTCTGACACTGGTAGCCTCATCACAGATTCGTGTGAGATCAGGAGTCATGCGTCCCTCTTTTATGAAGAACTGTACTCGTCGGAGCTGAGTGGACGAGCCGATGGGATGATGTGCTTCGGTGAGGGCTTGCCTCAAGTCGGCATTGAGGAGAACCACAAACTAGCGGCTCCTCTGACGTTGGCTGAGCTGACAGCTGCTGTGGGGAGCCTACACACAGGGAGATCTCCCGGCATTGATGGACTCCCGGCTGATTTCTACAAAGTTTTCTGGGACATCATTGGAGAGGACTTATTAGAGGTCCTTAGAGACAGCCTTCAGACAGGCCATCTGCCTTTGAGCTGTCGGAGAGCCGTGCTCACCCTGCTGCCAAAGAAGGGGGACCTGCAGCTGCTGAGGAACTGGAGACCGGTGTCACTGCTCTGTACGGACTATAAGATCCTGTCCAAGGTCCTGGCGTCTCGGCTCCGCCAGGTCATGTCATCGGTGATTCACATGGACCAGACCTACTGTGTGCCCGGCAGGCTCATCAGTGACAATGTCACTTTAATTCGAGACGTTTTGGAAGTCTCCAGCTCATTGGGCATCAACCTGGGTCTGATTTCTATAGACCAGGAAAAGGCTTTTGACCGGGTTGAACACCAGTACCTTTGGCAGATTATGGGTGCTTTTGGGTTCAGCTCTGGGTTTATAGCCCACATGCAGGCCCTGTACTGTGACATCACGAGTGTACTAAAAATCAATGGGAAGCTCTGTGCTCCCATCAGTGTGGGGAGGGGCATCAGGCAGGGCTGCTCCTTATCAGGGATGCTCTACTCTTTGGCCATAGAGCCTTTTCTGCATAGGCTCAGGTCAGACCTGAGAGGGGTACAGATTCCTGACTGTCCTGGGCTAAAGGTGTCTGCCTATGCTGATGATGTCATGGTGTTTGTGGACACCCAAAGGACATTGACATTCTTGCCCATGTTGTCCAGCAGTTTGGGGGGTATCGAGTGCAAGAATTAACTGGGCTAAGAGCGAGGCCATCTCGTTTGGGGAGGATCTATGCAGACTCAGGTTGCCAGGGAGTCTCTGTTGGAGAAGGGGAAGTTTTAAATACCTGGGTGTTTTCCTGGGCCCTGATCACCTTCAAAAGAACTGGGACCAGACGGTGGAGCAGGTTAAAGGGCGGCTGAGCAAGTGGAGGTGGTTACTGCCCAAAATGTCTTATAGGGGAGGGTATTGATCATTAACAATCTGGTCTCCTCTGCTCTGTGGCACAAACTACAGTGCGTGACCCTCCTCCCTCCCTTCTGTCCACAGTGCAGAAGGTCTTGGTGGATTTCTTCTGGGGCGGACTGCACTGGGTCCCGCAGGCGGTGCTGTTCCTTCCCAGGGAGCAAGGGGGACAGGGACTGATCCATCTGGCCAGTCGAGGGGCTGCTTTTAGGTTGCAGTTCCTCCAGCGGCTGGTGGCAGGTCGGAGGAGCTGGTGTGGAGGCCGTTTGCTGTTTCCATATTGGAGCGAGCTGGGGCATGGGGCTGTCTCTCTTCCTTACTGATCGCAAACCGGAGGCTCTCCCGCCATTCTACCGCAGCCTGCTGACAGTGTGGAGTAAAGTGAAGAAGCAGAGGGAGCCTTCCACTTCACTGCACTGGCTGCTGAGAGAGCCCCTGCTGGGTGGCCGCCTGGACTGTCCTGCCTGGGCGGGGCCAGCACTGGGAGATCGCTTCATGTGCAGGGGGTCGACACATTGGAGCGGTTGCTGGAGTGGGCAGGACCTCAGCTGAACATTGCCCTGGCTCTGGCTGCCCACCTGGGCCTGAGGTCGGTACGGACACTGGAACGTCTACTGGCCCACTGGAGACAGAGACTTACAGGACAAGACTGGGCCCTTCTGGGGGCTTCAGTTCCGGCGCGATGTCCCCTGACTCTGCAGATACTTTCCCCAGTGTCCTGCTTAGCCCTGACCTGGAAAGCTCCTCAGGCCCCTTGTTGTCCAGCCCTGTCTCCGCCTCACTGGATTGTTCCCCTGGGAAAACTTTCTACAGACTGATGGTGCAGGCTTTGAACCATCAAAGACTCTCTGGCCGCACAGATACTGTGTGGAGGTCTCAGCTGGGCTGGGACACCGAGGACAGTCCGGCCTGGGGTCACCTCTACAAACCACCACAGACTATGAGGCAGGGAGATCTGCAGTGGAGACTGCTCCATGGGGCTATAGCAGTCAATGCTTTCGTTTCCAAAATAGACCGCACTGTGGGGGAGGGGTGTCCTTTCTGTGGCGTCAGGGAGTCAGTCTTTCACTGTTTCTGGGAGTGTGGGAGGCTGACTCAGCTGTTTGATCTGCTCAGGGAACTGTTTAGAAGGTGCGGATATGTTTTTAATGTGGTGACTTATGTTGGGGGGTCTTGTCTAGTGGCAGAGCGAAGAGGAAGGGGCGGGTCCTGAATTTCCTCCTGGGCAAAGCAAAGATGGCCATATATCAGAGCAGAAAGAGGACGGTGCAGGGGCGGAGTCAGGTCAGCGCTGAGGTGCTGTTTGTTAAGATGGTGCAGGCTCGGCTCCTGCTGGAGTTTGGGGTGGCCAGATGGACATGAGGCTGGAGGAGTTCGAGGGCGATTGGGGGCTTGAGGGGTTCTAGCCTCAGTCAGTGCTGGACAGCTTTGTTTTGGGCCTCATCTTACGTAATTTGTGTGTATTTTTTTAATTCCATTGTAATTTTTTGTAATTAGCACAAGGTATGGATGTGAATATGGAAGCTAAATAAAGGTCTTATTAAAAATCAAAAAAAATCTCTCTCTCCCACTCACTCTCTGTCCCCCTCTCTCTCTTCCTCCCCTCTCTCTCTCTCTCGCTCCCTCCCTCTCCTCTCTCTCTCGCTCTTGCTCTCTCTTCCTCCCTCCTTCTCTCTCTCTCTGTCCCTCCCTCTCTCTCTTGCTCTCTCATCCCCCCCTCCCTCTCCCTCCTCTCTCTCTCGCTCTTGCTCTCTCTTCCTCCCTCCTTCTCTCTCTCTCTCTGTCCCTCCTCTCTCTCTTGCTCTCTCATCCCCCCCCCCCCTCCTCCCTCTCTCTCCCTCTCTCTCCTCCCCTCATTTTATAATGTTACAGACTATCACTTAAGGTTTCGAGCCTAATCAGAATGTATGTAAGCATTGCCTCACTCATTTTAATCCGATGCACATAAGGGCTGCTGCTAGCCATTTTGGTGCTACAGTAAGTATCTGTCAGAGTATCAGTATCTGAACTTATGTTTGTTTGTTTACGTTTTCTTATTGAGAATGAGGAGTCACGTGCCGAGTTGGGGTGATTTGGGGGGGGCTCTGAGCCTGTCGGACATATTGGCTGTGGATTGGGGGCACGCCCCCAGAATTTCACGCATTCCTCATATTCCAGAGCACTTTAAATTTTGGCGCATTTACGTTTTCGGCGAGACAGAGACGGATCTACAAATACGACAACGAAAGACAGAAAGTAAACAATGTAAGAGATCAGGCGAAAGAAAAGGGACCTTACAGGAAAAGCTCATACAAGAGCAAACAGCGGTATTTGGAGAAGCTTGCGGACATTCAAACATCAACACACGAGCTCCCTGGAGCGGAGACCAAGACCGTTTACCTCCGTGCACAAACATGACATAGTAAACTACCTTGTATTTGGTGTAAGTTACTACATGATGCTGGAGTTTAAAAGCCACAAGTCTTTGGAAAGTTACGAGACTTTCTGCTGTGTCTGGTGCAGGACTTGGCTCTACAAGCCTCCAGCTGGTGAACAGCGTTGTACTGGCAAAAGTAACTTTCCTCACATGCGTTTTAGTGTGTTGTCATTACATTGCATTTAGCGGACACTTCTTGACCAAAATGACAAAGTAATAAAGTGCGTGTTTTGTAACACTACATTGTTACGAGATGTTCAATGTACACAAACGTTTTGACAGGTCAGAGTGAAACTTTGCGCTCCTTGATGCTGTGTCCATTTCGATAACCTAAATAACTGTGTCCCATTGTTCCTACGTTTTCCATGTCTATCGTGTGAGGTATTGGAGCAGTTTTA
Source organism: Neogobius melanostomus (assembly GCA_007210695.1). Lineage (NCBI taxonomy): Eukaryota > Metazoa > Chordata > Actinopteri > Gobiiformes > Gobiidae > Neogobius > Neogobius melanostomus. The sequence continues at coordinate 251,229 of VHKM01000011.1, forward strand.
ACGCAGCAGTGACTTCCAGGCGGTAAACAGTGCGGAATAGCAAGAACCTCCGCTACTACCGCGTTAACAACACACGTAAACAATGTGTATTGCCGCCGGAGCGCAGCCAATATGGGGGCGAGGGGGGATGGGCTCTGTGCCGTGACGACAACTCCTCATTCTCAAATGAACGAGGAGACTTCACACACTGTGCACACGAGAATAGGAGCCTGTTTTCTACATTGTGATTAAAACTCCATGCAAAAGTATTGACTAGAGGCAAATACAGGCAACCCAAGGTGATGTTGATACTGGATTTTAAGATCACAATTTAGAAAAGTGGCGTTGATCGTGCAGGAAGCTCTTTTGTTTAGCTTTTCTTTCTTTCTAGACTGTCTGAAGTTGCATGCTCATGTGAATATTGACTGTATGTTTTTCTTATTTTCTTTTTAATTCTTCTTTTTGTTTTTGTATGTTGGTATGAGAGAAGGTGTGTGTGGTGTGTTTTGTTCTTTTGCTTGGAGATTTCAAGAAGCTGCAGGTGGCAAGTTTGCGTACGGAAAGGCGGGGGCGGTGCTTTGAGCTAGCTTAGCGTTGAACTTCGTTGCGCTCAAAACACTGCTTGCCCAATATCCAAGCTCATGTAGCCTATTATACTATTCAAAGCCATACTGCGGATCTTTTTTTTTTTACTGGTGAAAATATCCCTTAAAAGTGGTGTGTCTTTACACATCCAGCTCATTTCCATGGTTATGCTATATCTGATATTCTGTTAGCCAAGTGATGTTTTAAACTCACTGGGTCCTCTTCTAAATGCTTTATTTTGATAGCACCGTGGCAAAAATGGCATTGTCAATGTCTTGCTGAGCAGTGGGAGCACGGGTTTAGCTGCTCTTGTCCTCTAGCCTGGATTGTTCCGCAGTATGGTTTTCATTTACATGGGATCACCTAGCATAAGCGCTAACTAGCATGGATATTAGCCTCAGTGTTAGCCTCAGCCATTTGGGATCACTGTGGTTGAACTTCCCCGCCAGTGCACAGATACCTCCCAACAAACCCAGTTCCGATTTTTAGAGAGGGTAAATGAAAAGGTGTTCAAGCTACAAAGCTGTTGCTAATGCTAATGGCAACGCTTGTATGTTAGAATCACAGATTAATGCGGTGAAGCGATGGAAGCGCAGGGTCGTTTTGAAATAAGTTTGAGACCAAAACTAATAACCAGCCCGTTTTTCACTGCCGAAACTTTGAGATAGAATGTCTTGCCAATATCTGCTCAAACCAATGAAGCGATTAAACTGCCAACATTCTACCTTTTATAATGGAGTATCTTTCAATAAATAATACTGTGAGTTTAATGTGAACCTTTGATGTGGTCACTCAATTGAATTCTTTTTTTTTACACCAAATGCTAACACTGCCCTGTGACTTGCGGATACTGAAGTTTTAAGAGATCGAGGCAATATCCCTGGAGTGCATGCGTATTCTTGTATCTTAATGCAGTATTTTCTTTTTTCCATTAAATATTATGGCTGCTTTAACTGACCAGTGTTCAGATATGGCTTGTTTTCAAATGACCTGATTGCAATTGGATAAGCCCAGAATAAAGTATTTTGTGCACCCTACTGTAGACTTCATAACAACAAAAACTGGTCTGAACTAGACTTGCGAGTTGGAATAGAAATGCAAATTAGTTTCAGCCGTTTGTTGAAGGTTGAAGGTTTGTTGTTTCAAGTGAATGATGGGGTGCCAGTGATTCAATGTATGTAACAAAAGTCATCTCATCACATCCTCAACTGCTTATAAGGGGCACCACAGATGGAAACTTTGGAGTAGTAACTTACTCTTGTAGACTATGGTGCACTGCGAGACCAGCCAATACTTGTCACTTAATATGGTGCTACTGGTTATATCATGAAACACTGCGTACCATCACATTGTAAGTCCTGACGTTGCATTTGGGAATTAATGCCGAATAAAACCACAGAAAGGAGCCTAAAAGTGACATTTTTTAGAGAATGTTATTGGTACATCCTGGTTGTGTGTTGAGCGAGACGTCGATTATGAACGTGTCCATTTTTTCTTTCGTTTGTCTTCAGATTTTTATTGTATCATGTTGATTCTCCGCTCACCTTGTTTGATTTTTCTTCTTTCTGTAAAAGGTATGTTTACTGTCCTGATGTGTTCACAAGTTAGTTAACTGTGTGCTAGTTCTTGTGTAACTTTTTTAGCATTAGCTCTAATAAGGAGAATAATATAAATAAATAATAATAAAAACATGAAACGTAATGAGAATAAAATCAGATTTACTTGTGTGGCTAATTTTTCTGTGTAACACAATGACATCCAAAAAGCAACTATAATATGAATAAAAGCTTATGGAAAATTCAACTTTGGTCTTTGTCTTCACTGTTTAGACCTGGCATAACACATAAAGCTTGTGCATTGTAAATTCATATAACATTACACAAATCATGAACATGACATGATTAAATTTCCCTTTTAAAAATGCTAACAATGCAAAAAAAAAGAAGAAAAAAAAAAATTACTGGTATATACATATATACATCTAATATATATTATACAGAAATTGCACAGAAATTATGCAAATTTGTTACAATGCAAAAAAACAGATGTTCACTTGGTGGAGCTAATGAATCTGCCTCCCAACAAATGAGCCTTGGAGAAGAGTTAAAATATTGCTTCCTCATAAAAGGCAAATAAAGAATGCAGTAAATATACAAAAAATATGTACAGTAGATATTGATGTAGACGTGACTTGGATTGCATAGATGTAGAAAGTAACATTTGTACCTGGTGCTGCCTACTCTTTACTGGTATAGAGTCCTTCCTATTTTTGAGAAAAGCAGAAGGGAAAGCGAGTGTCTAACACAAACGCTGTGATCAGCCCCAAGACTTCAGACACTCAAATTCGGGAACATGTCGAGAGCTGAATGATTGTTGAACTGTTGAATCCTGAGCTATCTGTAGTTCGAAGAAGACCCACCGACTCTGTCGAAAGAATTAAAGTGGAATGTAATTGACAAGGGGGGCCATAAAATGCACAAGGTGTGTCTCAACTTTGACATGACCTCCTAATTTTGGCCCTGGTAAGCTTCACTATCGCTTCTTTAATGTTCTGTCTAAAATGTAGAAAGACTTTGCATCTCATGTTTTGGTGATGGTCAAATGGGTGAGAGCAGCCTGTGGTACGGCCCCAGGTGTGGTTTGGAAATCTGTAGACTACGTCGTTTTGGTGGCAGTAGAGTCCACAGATCTCAGTGCCTGATGAAGGTCTCTTAGAGCCTGGTCTATGCAGTCTGGTTCTGGTTTGCGTTCTGCTGGATCAGACGTACTAAGGCACGGTTGTAAAATGCGATGGCTGCCAGCAGCTGTCCGCTCTATGGCCTTTGTGAAATTTGGATACTGGCTTCAAAGTGCCTTTGGTCAGTAGCTCATTTCCAACAAGTGTAGTGGTGCAGGTTTGACAGTGGAGACCGTCTCTGTCTGAGAGTCTCTCTGGCTCTCTCCAGATCTGAAGCCAATTTGTCTTTAAGGTGTCGCTTGGATCTTGTCGTTGACGTTCATGAGAAGCCACAGGCACCAGAACTCATGCAGCGCTGAAACATCGGACTGTGCAGGCTGATTTGTTTCTTGATAGAAATCATTGATAAAGTCCAAATACTGACTGAACAGCTCTTGCTTCATCTTCATCTTTGGAATTCCACTCTCCAATAATCTTCAGTTCCCCTGCCACACTTTCATCTCTAACTATTTTACCAGCTTTATTTCAGTGTCGGACGGACTGATCAGAATCCGAGACAATGTCTCAGACATGCCGTGTCCTCTGGCCACTGCTATGTAACCGCAGCTGCATCTTAAACAGATCTTTATAAACGTTTAAGGGACTCACAGTCTCCAGTACAGACAGGAGACACCTGGTCACACCAGTAGTTTGAGTGTTTTGGGAGATGAGTGGAACAGATTTACAGCTGAGCAGACCACTCCCTTGTCTCCCAGTCGACCAAAGCTTTGGAGCCTCGACTCTGGCGTTTGCAGGCAGAAAGTCTGCAGTACAAAAGACCTCCGGCAGACCTCACTGGGGCAGAACCAAGGTCCCGTCCTCTCCAAGCCAAGTTAGGTGGGATAATCACTTGTGTCCTGCTTGAATTCATTGTCAGTGATGGACTGGTTGTCTCGTGTTGTATGTACATCTTTTGTCTGCGACAGAGGGAACCCAGGGCCTTGTCTATGGCCTTGGCACGGCCGATTGTTCAACAGATGACCAGAAACAGTCTCTCAGATCTGTAAGTCGTGCGGTTTACCTGAAGCTCTTGATGACTGGCAGATTTCCTGCAGCCATTTTTCCTTTCATTCGACCATCTGCTCCTTCCACCTCAAACAGTTCTGCGTTTGAAGGTGGGGAATGTCCACAGGCAGTGATGCCGTTGTAAATCCTCTGTAGGGTCTCGTTTCTGCTTCTTGGCCTAGAGTCCGCAAGTGCTCCATAGTATGGTCTCTGTACATGTGCGCAGACCACATTGCGACATAAAGTTGGTGACTGCTGACATGTCGCTGAGCTTATTTTGATGGTTTCATTTGTAGAAACGGTGAATACCATCTGTCACATGCATGGAGTTTTCTAATACACCAGTGGCCACCGTTCGAAGGCACCACCCGTGGCTCTCTACAACATATTGAGGTCCTTTGTTATGGTTGGGCATAGAAAGCATTTTCCAATCAATGCTCTATTCTGGATCGACCAGACCCGAGAACCTGTACAATAGCAGTTATTTGAACCGTGTCTCACATCAACATGGCGTAAAATAGAAAGGTGTACTTGTGTTTCTGTTTGGCTGCTTTTGACAGAACTGTCTTGGTCGGGTAAATGTCTGACAGATGGCTCCACTGTGTAACAACAGGATATCTGGGTTTGTGATCATTAATCTATGGAAACTGAACTAACTTTTCTATTGAGCCATTATTGTTTACAGAACAAAAGGACAGTCATTATATAACTCTATAGTTTGAAAGAAAGCTGCCAGTTTCCTCAGGGGTAATGCTCGCAGTTTTTGAGGGAACGACTTGGGTCTTTCTTCTTGAGAGGCATTAGAAGAAACTTTTCTATGAAGACCTGTGGTTCTCATGCCTTTCTTAGGACGTGATTAGACATTTTCAGGAGTCAGACCTTTCAAGTATAACCTGATGAAACAAGGGCTTTAGGTCAGTATGATTGGGCCTCCCTTGTGTACTGGTTAGCAGTGTCCATAATGAGCGAGGAGTGAGTCAAGTGTTCGACAATGAGGCCAAGTCACAGCCAAATAAACATGTGGTCCCCCTTATCCCAGCATTAGAGAGTCACGTTCATCCACAATGGCACATTGGAAGGCTGTCTGCGCTGAATGCCTCTCTGCCAAGTGATCTTAACAGTCTGTCAGCAAACTCCTGTGCAGTTCCATACACCACCTGGATTATACATTCTTTACATCGCATTACCTTGCTGATGTTACACTCACACTTATTTTAGTTCTTGTAGAACTTTGCCACTCTTAAAGTCTCGCTTGGCTAAAACTGGAGAACTGGACATGATGTCCATTTGTGCCCCTGCAGAGCTCTATAAGCAGCATACATGGCCACAGTGCAGGTCTTTCCCTCACCAGTGCTGACCTGAATCAGCCGTCCTTTTTCCGACAGAGCCATGAGGCTCCAGCTCACCATCTGAGTCAGTCTGGGAGTTATTTTCTGTGTCTTCTTCACTGCAGCGACCAGCCTCTGAAGACTTCCTTTAGTGTTTGTTTTCACACTGTGAGTTTAGGGAAGTTTCAGATACAATTTCCTTTACATCATCAAGAAGCTTTTGTCCACTAGATTTTGTGCTCAATTCCTCAATGATTTCATCAAGTGTCTTCTCAGGATCAGCACTAAAATCTGTTCCAGTTGGTCATCTGTTTAGTAGTATCTTCTAACAGCTCCACTAATGTCTTTGTCTGTCAGACTTCCAGCTGGGAGTGATATAATTAATCTCAATACAGTGCAACATTTTCAGAATCACAGCTTTAGGTCAACTCTGTCTTTTATTATTTAGAGTCAAACCGTTTCAGCAGAGCCTCAAACAGTCAATAATCTCAGCTGGACTCCAGGAACATTGAGACTAGTCCTTGGAGCTTGGTCAGTATCTCGTCTGTGTGGTCAGAAGATAGAGGCATCACCATTTGGCCTAAGAGCTGGAGTAATGAATCTCTGTCAGACATCTTGGATGCTGTGATCTTGTGCCTACAAAAAGTGCAAGACAGAACTCATTAATATTGTAATAAATAAACTTACAAAGGAAATCCTTATATACAATTCAACATCACTCTTCTCTGAAAACCTAATATTTCTACTGCACATAAATCTTTACTTATGCGCAAACAAGTGAGATACGTTAAAATTGTTCGCTTTTGGTTATAACCTCTTTGGAAGTCCAGACAATGTGAATAGACCAGTTCAAGATCAGATCATTTCCAGTGCTCATATGGATTCCACTGCAAAAACATACCTTGTTAAAAGCTGGCAAGTATTATTTTGGACTATTTTTGGGCCTCATGCACACAGAATAACAACATGTTTGTAAGGTCATAAAATAAGGTTGAGTACTTATACATACCAAACAACACGATTTTAAGATTTCCAGTAAAATATGAAATTTCATTTCATTGAAATTTCATGTTTTGCAAACAACTGAGCAGCCTGCGAGCTTTAATATGCTATGCTTTTTGTTTCTGTTTCTGTTTGATGAGGATAGGCTGGTAGAGATTATAATCAAATGCTGGTACAAACACCAGATCAAATTACACTTGTCTACAGAAAACACTTTGAACTCTTTGAAAAGACAGACAGACGTCATAGTGGCTGTGAAAAGCCAGTTATGGTCAAACAACTGAGTTTAAATCATAATGACAAAAGAAATTGCCAAAATGACATTGATCAAAAAGTTCTTTACACTGTTTATATCATAAATGAAGCTTGGATTCTTTTCTGTAGTTGTGGCCTCTTTATTTCCTCTGATGTAAAGCGGCCATTCTTTTTTCATAAAGCTCCATTCCTGTAAATTCTGGGCAAGAAAGCAAGAAAGCAAGAAAGAAAGACAGAAAGACAGAAAGACATACCGAGATAAAACATACCGAGTGACTATTTAATAGTTCGACCATATTTATCTCACAATTTGCAAGCTAGAGGTGAGTGGTGAGTGGAATAGTCAAAATACCAAGGCAAGGTATAAGCCGTATTCCTTTGTTTTATTACTCAAGTAGATCTAAATAATTGAAGGCACACTGCGTAACATTTTGGATTATGTTTTTGCCAGTACTACAAAACATGCTCTAATCACTGCTACACACAGAAAATGCTTTTTTGCATTGGGTAAAAAGAATGGATTTGGATGAGGACATATTGGGATGTGTTTAGTCAACATCTCCATGTAACCATCAGGTCTTTGGAGAGGTGAGCCACTCACAGTTGACACATCTTTATTTTTTCATATTTTAAATCTATATTTCAACAAAAAAAAGTGTTTAATAAGAATAAATCCTAAACTAGGATTTATTCTATTTATTTGGTAAAATTTTACATGATGTGGCTTAAGTAAAACAAAAAAAGTATAGGTGAAAATACTGTCTCTACTCACATGATACTCAAGTATTGATAGTTCCAAATAACATTAGTCAAAAAAAAGTAGAAAGTACTATGTAGTACAACTCTTACTGCAGAAAGCAGTTGAGTAAATGTAACTGAGTACCTGCCTTTGAACACAACGTAACAACAGAACATGGAAGACTGGATTTGCTGTGAACCTCTGCAGGTTTGTAGGACTCCAACTCAGCGTTTTACATCAGTAAAAGCCAGACTGGCATTAGAGGCAAAAATATAAGGAGAATCATTAATATTCAATATTCTGGTCATATTTAAAAAGTGGTAATTTAGGTCTCTCTTTTTCCCCAAAAAAACAATGAATCATGAACATATCTAATTTAGGTAGTCAAATAATAATACATATTTAAATAGTTAGTGTTTATGATGCAATTTTTGTTGTGTTGAAATTGATAGCATATAGCTGCTTTTATTCTTTTATATAGTAAGATGGTTACTGACCTGTGGCTGAAGAGAGGAGGCAACAGTAGTGCATCTGGCAGAGGTCAACTGAAGAATGAGAAGAACCTGCTCTTTTATGTCATAAGATGTTTTGGTTATCACTGTCACCGCCCATGATCATGAGATGGTGCCACATGCTGAGCTGCCTACGATAATGCCCATAGTTTCATATAATCACGTGACCCTGTGGTTTGCATGATTTATGCATTTTGCTGATCACAGACACTAATCAGAATCCCCAGTGCCATCACTTTGACCAATGAGACTTTGCTTTCCTGTGAACCGGCTGTGAGTTTTGTTTAATGCAGGACGGCAGGACAGGAAGCGATGCCTCTGATTGGCTAGGGACAGCCGCTAGTGTCTGATTGGCTCAATTCTTTGATAAGATGCCTTTTGTGAACATCACTATCCTTAAAGGTGAATAATGCAACTTTAATGGGGATATTCATAGTTAATATGGTGCTACTGCGTACCATCACATTGTAAGTCCTGACGTGCATTTGGGGAATTAATGCCGAATAAAACCACAGAAGGAGCCTAAAAAGTGACATTTTTTAGAGAACGTTATTGGTACATCCTGGTTGTGTGTTGAGCGAGACAGTGCGGTTGTGAACTGTGTCCATTTTCTCTTTCGTTCGTCTTCAGATTTTTACTTGTATCATGTTGATTCTCCGCTCACCTTGTTTGATTTTTCTTCTTTCTGTAAAAGTGTATGTTTACTGTCCTATGTGTTCACAAAGTTAGTTAACTGTGTGCTAGTTCTTGTGTAACTTTTTAGCATTAGCTCTAATAAGGGAGAATAATATAAATAAATAATAATAAAAACATGAAACGTAATGAGAATAAAATCAGATTTACTTGTATGGCTAATTTTCTGTGTAACACAATGACCATCCAAAAAAGCAACTATAATATAAATAAAAGCTTATGGAAAATTCAACTTTGGTCTTCACTGTTTAGACCTGGCATAACACATAGAGCTTTGTGCATTGTAAGTTTCATATAACATTACACAAATTATGACATGATTAAATTTAACCTTTTAAAAAAATGCTAACAATGTAAAAAAATAAATTACTGGTATATACATAATACATATAAATATATAATTGTACAGACAGAAATTGCACTGAAATTATGCCAATTTGTTACAATGCAACAAAACAGATGTTCACTGGTGAGCTAACAAATCTGCTGAGGTGCTCCCAACAACAATGAGCCTTGGAGAAGAGTTAAACTATTGCCTCCTCATTGTAAAAAGGCAAATAAAGAAATGCAGTAAATATATACACAACATATATAGAGTAGATATTGATGTAGAGGTAATTTGGATTGCATAGACGTAGAAACTAACATTTGTTTGTGAATTTGATGCCTGCCTACTCTTTAAAGGGACTAGATGCAAGTTGGTCATTTTTATACTCACTACTGCCACCTAAGTCTTATTGTAACTGCAGTCTCTATATTAAGCTCGTGCATGACGGCAATTCGGCCCGAATTAACACGTTTTTGAGTGCAGGATTTTAGAGGCAGTTGTGGTGAACAGGTCTAGGCTCATTCTACACATTAGGACATTGCTGGGGAGGAAAATGCTTAATTTATACATTTTTAAACTCCATATTGTCCCTTTAATGAAATAGAGTCCTTCCGATTTTGAGAAAAGCTAGGAAGGGAAAAGCGAGTATCTAACACAAACACTGTGGTCAGGCCTAAAGACTTCAGACATTCAAATTCACGGAAAATGTCGAGAGCTGAATGATTGTTGAACTGCTGAATCCTGAAATCGTCTGTGGATCGGAGAAGACCCACCGACTCTGTCGAAAGAATTAAAAGTGGAATGTAATCGACAAGGGGGGCCATAAGATGCACAAAGTGTGTCTCAACTTTGACGTGGCCACCGATATTTTTAGCCCTGGTAAGCTTCACTATGGCTTCTTTAATGTTCTGTCTAAAATGTAGAAAGACTTTGCATCTCATGTTTTGGTGATGGTCAAACCGGGTGAGAGCAGCCTGTGGCACAGCCCCCGGTGTGGTTTGGAAAATCTGTAGACTACGTTGTTTTGGTGGCAGTAGAGCTCCACAGAGCTCAGTGCTGATGAAGGTCTCTAAGAGCCTGGTCTATGCAGTCTGGGTTCTGGTTTGCTTTCTGCTTTATCAGACGTACTAAGCACGGTTGTAAATGCGATGGCTGCCAGCAGCTGTCCGCCTCTATGGCCTTTGTGAACATTTGGACACTGGCTTCAAAGTGGCCTTTGGTCAGGAACTCATTTCCAAACAGAGTGTAGTGGTGCAGGTTTGACAGTGGAGACCGTCTCTGATTGAGACTCTCTCTGGCTCTCTCCAGATCTGAAGCCAATTTTGTCTTTAAGGTGTCGCTTGAATCTTTGTCATTGACGTTCATGAGAAGCCACAGGCACCAGAACTCATGCAGTGCAGAAACATCGGACTGTGCAGGCTGATTATATTCTCTTGATAGAAATCATTGATAAAGTCCAAATACTGACTGAACAGCTCTTGCTTCATCTTCATCTGTGGAATTCCACTCTCCAAATAATCCTTCAGTTCCTCTGCCACACTTTCATCTCTAACTATTTTAGCCAGCTTTATTTCAGTGTCGGACGGACTGATCAGAATCCGAGACAATGTCTCAGACATGCCATTGTCCCTCTGGCCCACTGCAATGTAACTGCAGCTGCATCTCAAACAGATATTTATAAATGTTTAAGGGACTGACCATGTCTCCCAGTAGCAACAGGAGACTCCTGGCCATCACCAGTAGTTGAGTGTTTTGGGGAGATGAGTGGAACAGATTACGAGCTGAGCAGATCCAGGACTCCCTTGTCTCCCAGTTCGACCAAAAGCTTGAGCCTCGACTCTGGCGTTTGCAGGCAGAAATGTCTGCAGTACAAAATGACCTCCAGCAGACCTCACTGGGACAGAAACCCGAAGGTCCGTCCCTCTTCCAGCCAAGTTAGTGGCAATAATCACTGTCCTGCTTTGATTTCATTGTCAGTGATGGATCTGTTGTCCTCGTTGTTGCTTATGTACAGTCTTTTGCTCTGGACAGAGGGACCCAGGGCCTTGTCTATGGCCTTGGCGTGGCCGATGGTTTCACAGATGACCAGCACAGCTCTCTCAGACCTGTAAGTCGTGCGGTTGACCTGAGCTCTTATGACTTGGCAGATTCTCTGGAGCCATTTTTCCTCATTGTCGACAATTGCTCCTTCCACCTCAAACAGCTTCCTGCGTTTGAAGGTGGGAATGTAACAGGCAGTGATGCCGTTGTAAATCTTCTGAAGGGTCTCAATCTCTGCACTTTGGCCTAGAGTCCCAGTGACTCCATAGATCTGGTCTCTGTACATGTGCAGCAGACCCACATTGGACATGAAGTTGGTGACTGCTGACATGTCACTGAGCTTATTTTGATGTTTCATTTGTAGAAACTGGTGCAGACCATCTGCCACTGCACTGAGTTTTGTAATACACCAGTGCCACCGTAGTCGACAGGCACCACTCCGTGGCTCTCTACAACATATTGATGGTCCTTTGTATGGTTTGGGCATAGAAAGCATTTTTAATCCAATGCTCTATTCTGGATTCAACCAGACCTCGAAGAAAACCTGGCACATAGCAGTTATTTGTATCGTGTCTCACATCACATGGTGTAAAATGCAGAGTGCTTGTGATTTCTGATTTGGCTGCTTTGATCAGACTCTCTTGGTCGTGGTAAATGTACTGACAGATGCCTCCTCTATGTAACAACAAGGATATCTGAGTTTGTGAATCATTATCTGATGGAAATTGACCAACTTTTCTGATTGAGCCATTTTCTTGTTTGAACAGAACAAAATGACAGGTCATATATACACCTTCTATAGTTTTGAAGAAGGCTGCCAGTTTCTCAGGAGTAATGCTTGCAGTTAATTGAGGAAAAAGACTTGGGTCTTGTTGAGAGGGTTAGAAGAACCCTTTTCTATGAGACCTGTGTTCTCTGCCTTTCTCAGGACAGTGATTAGATCATCTTCACCAGGAGACAGACTTTCAAGTATAACCTGATGAAACAGGGCTTTAGGTCCTAGTGTGATTGGGCCTTCCCTTGTGTACTGGTTAGCAGTGTCCCATATATGAGCGAGGAGTGAGTTCAAGTGAGACAATGCAGGCATGTCACAGCCCAAATAAACAGTGTGTCCGCCCTTATCCAGCATTAGAGAGTCCACTTCATCCACAATGGCACATTGGAAAGGCCTGTCTGCGCGAATGTCCTCTCTGCCAAGTGTTGCCTTAACCAGTCTGCAGCAAACTCCTCTGCAGTTCCATACACCACCTGGCATTTATAACATTTTTTTAGATCTGCATTACCTTTGCTGATGTTACAGCTCACACTTATTTTAGTTCTTGTAGAAGCTTTGCCACTCTTTAAAGTCTCGCTTGGCTAAAACCGGAGAACTGGACATGATGTCCACTTTGTGCCCCTGCAGAGCTCTATAAGCAGCATACATGGCCACAATGCAGGTCTTTCCCTCACCAGTGCTGACCTGAATCAGCCGTCCTTTTTCTGACAGAGCCATGAGGCTCCAGCTCACCATCTGAGTAAGTCTGGGAGTTATTTTCTGTGTCTTCTTCACTGCAGCGACCAGCCTCTGAAGGACTTTCTTTAGCTGTTTGTTTTCACTGCACTGTGAGTTTAGGAAAGTTTCAGATACAATTTCTTTTACGTCATCAAGAAGCTTTTTGTCCACTAGCCTTTGTTGCTCAATTTCCTCAATGATTTCATCAAGTGTCTTCACAGGATCAGCACCTAAAATGTGTTCCAGTTGGTCGTCTGTTTTAGTAGTATCTTCTAACAGCTCCACTAATGTCTTTGTCTGGTCAGACTTCCAGCTGGGAGTGATATAATTAATCTCAATACAGTGCAACATTTTCAGAATCCACAGCTTTAGGTCAACACTGTCTTTTATTATTTTAGAGTCAAACCGCTTCAGCAGAGCTTCAAACAGCTCAATAACCTCAGCTGGACTCCAGGAAACATTTGAGACTAGTCCTTGGAGCTTGGTCAGTATCTCGTCTGTGTGGTCAGAAGATAGAGGCATCACCATTTGGCCTAAGAGCTGGAATAATGAATCTCTGTCAGACATCTTGAAGGCTGTGATCTTGTGCCTACAAAAAGTGCAAGACAATACTCATTAATATTGTAGTAAATATAACTTACAAAGGAAATCCTTATGTAAACACTCATTCTCTGAAAACCTAATATTTCTACTGTACATAAATCTTTAGTTATGTGCCAACAAGTGAGAAGACTTTGTTCATAAAAACAAAAAGATCAGAGTTCTCAGTTCGGTTTTGTGGCGACAACTTCTTTGAAAAGTCTAAACAACCTGAATGAACCAGTTCAACATCAGATCATTCAGTGCTCATATGGCCTCCACTACAAAAACATGCCTTGTTAAAAGCTGGCAAGTATTATTTTGGACTATATTGGGGCTCACTGCACACAGAATACCAACGTGTTTGTAAGCTCATTAAATAAGGTTGAGTTACATTATACGTAACAAACATTTTAAGATTTCCAGTAAAATTTGAAATGTCATTGTTCAGCCAAAAGTAAATTTGCAAACAATTGAGCAGCCTGGCGGAGCTTTAATACGCTATGCTTTTTGTTCTGTTTCTGTTTGACAAGGATAGGCCGCCCAGAGATTATAATCAAATGCCAGTATAAACACCAGATCAAGTTTACCCTTGTCTACACAAAACTCTTTCACTTTAAACACTGTGAAAAGAAAAACATACGATGGATAGTCACAACAGACAGACAGATAGACAGTTGTGCTCAAAAAGTTCCTGTAAAGTTCTGGGCTAGAAAGAAAGAAAGAAAGAAAGAAAGACATGGGGTAAATCACACAGTTCAACCACTTTTATCTCACAATTTGCAAGCTAGAGGTGAGTGGTGAGTGGAATAGTCAAAATATTAACGCTAGGTAATAGTCGTATTACTATATAATATTACTCTAGTAGAAGAAGTCATCTAAATAATTACTTAAAGGCACACTGCGTAACATTTTGGATTGCACTGTTGCCAGCAATAAAACATGCTCCTAATCACCAGCTAGACACAGAAAATGCTATTTTTGCCGTGGGTAATCAAAGAATGAATTTGGATGAAGAGATATTTGGTTTATTCATTTCATTCATTTATTTGAACAGAAAAGGATTTAAAAAAAATGTTTACAGTAAAAAGAAAACAAAACAAGACTTTTGTGCTCAGAAGGAGTAGACAGTAGTTCAAAGAACTTATACAAAAACCATCTCTTATCTCTCATTCATAGTAACATCACATAATATAGAAATACAAGACCTGAGGTGACAACAGTGAGTATAAAATGACCAACTTGCATCTAGTCCCTTTAAGATTTATACTACGGCATATCTCTTTTCACATCTCTTCTCCATTCTGATTATACAGAAATATATGATCAGAAAGCATCATACATATACACAATTCAATATTGCCTTTAGTCAACATCTCCATGGCAACGAGCTGGAGACGTACCCAATTCCCACTACAGTCAGGTCTTACAAGAGGTGAGTTAACACATCTTTATTTGTTAATATTTTAAATCTATATTTCAACAATAAAAATGTGTGTAATACCAATAAATGTGAGTATTTATTCTACTTATTATGGGTAAAATGTTACGCGGTGTGGATCAAGTAAAACAAAAACAAAAGTATAGGTGAAAATACTGTCACATGACACTCAAGTATTGATACTTCCAAATAACATTAGTTCAGTAAAAGTATAAAGTAGTCAATTGTGGCACAACTTGAGTAAATGTAAGTGAGTGCTACCTGCCTCTGAACACAACATAACACAACATGGAAGACTGGATTTGCTGTGGGCCACTGCATGTTTGTAGGACTCAAATTTAATGTTTTACTTCAAGTAAAAACCGTCTTGACTGGCATTAGAGGCAAAAAAGGAGAATCATAATTTTGTTGAATGAACAATATTCTGGTCATATGTCAAAAATAGAAATTTAGGTATTTCTTTTTTTTTTTAATTGATTGAGTTTTTATTTCGAGTTACACACAAGGCACAAAAGCCAAAAAAAGAAAGAAAAAATATATATATATAATAAAAGAAGAAATAATTAACATTCTGGCTCGAAAAGGAGTGGGAAGAAGACAAGCTTATTGACTCCCACCCCTGTTCATAAACTTAAATAACAATATATAACAATAACACTGTTTAGTTCTTATCTTCCCAAACGATTAACAATTAAGTTGGTTACATATTAACAGATGCAACAATGCATTATATTAGGTCAACATTCACAGTATCTTACACGTTATAACAATTGTATAATTTTGTTCCCTATACCAAATTTATTACCATGTTGGTATTGCTGTTATTCACCATCACCATTACAGCCCATATAAGATTACTCTGTATCAAAGTGTTTGAATGATACATGACATACTCGCAGACTGATTGATGTTCATGATAACATGATTAGTCTTAATGATATGTGTTAAAAAGGAGTCGGGGCTTTCTTTTTCTTTCTTGTGACTGGACCTGCTGCCAGAGGGGAGCAGCCCCCGAGCAACCGGACCATCATTTGATGAGTGTCCTATACTATGCATTAAAAGAGACAGGTTTTAGGAGTCTGCTGCCAGAAGAGGCTTTCCTCGAGCTGCCGGCCCCCACATGTCTGCCCTATACTATGGGTTATGTTGAATGCGGAGTACATAGATATGTGCATGTTTTGCTTCTAAGAATTTATTTCCTTTATATTACCATCAGCATCAGTAGCAATACCGCTGTCTGATCTATTTAAGTTTGATTCTAAGAATAATATATAGGCTGTTAGGTATTAATCCTAGACTGTTACAGTTAAAGTTTAAAGTTTAAATAATGATGATAATAACACAACAGCAATAGCAATAACAATGGCAATAACAATTACAATTACCCCACCTAGTCAATTCATATACTAATATGACACAATGCATTATTAATAGCTATCATTAATAAAAATAAAGAAAACAAGAGAAAAGAAAAAAAACAAAAACAAAAAAAGAAAATAATGAATGAATTGTTTGAAAACTATTTTCAAACATTAGAATATATCTAATTTAGGTTGTCAAATGAATACAAAATGTTTTAAATAATTATTTGTTTTATGATGCAAGTTTTAATTAGAAATTGATAACATGTAGCTGCTTTTATTCTTTTATAAAATTAAGATGGTTACTGACCTTTGGCTGAAGAGAGGAGGCAGCAGTAGTGCATCTGGCAGAGGTCAACTGAAGAATGAGAAGAACCTTTGCGCTTTTATGCCATAAGATGTTTTGGTTATCGCTGGCACCGCCCCATGATCATGAGATGGTGCCAAATGCTGAGCTGCCTACGATACACACACATACTTTCACTTTTGACTTGTTGCTGTTTTTCATGGAACGGTGACAAGTTTATTATTGAGACAAATACTGCCAAGAGACTTTTTCAGACTTCAGGGTTTTGTGCCGTTGATCCCCATGTCTGTTGCTTTCGGAATCAGCAGAGCAAAAATAAAATGTACATTAAAAAGCTTTGTTTGTGTATGTCATTTCATTACCCCTTTTTGTTTTGATAAGGCACCTCAGCGAGAAAAGGAGGAAGATACGAGAGCAACGTTCAGCAAGAGTCCCAAATGATTTTGATTAAATCATTGTGCACAAACACTTAATACGCCAAAATACTGAAAATGTTGGCAGTTCCTCTAAAAATGTCTTTGGGGATCCCACAGACCTGTATACGGTATATCCAAGGAAAAGCACGACTTTTTGTTCAAAGCGATGATTTGAGTAAAAAAAGAATCAGCCCAAACTGCCCTGCACAAGACATCGTAAGTAGTATAGTTTTGTTTGTTATTTCAAAGTTAAAGTTTAAATGTTTTAAAACTTCAGTAGATTGTGTATAATGACAGCATTGATCTGCAATTTGTTGCTATGTAATTTTAAGTAAGTATTCATTGCCGATCACAGACACTAATCAGAATCCCCAGTACAATCTCTTTGACCAATGCGGCTAAGCTTTCACCGGCTGCGAGTTTTGTTTAATGCAGGGGTCACTCATGCAACTTTTTATAAAGAAAAAAAAAAGAGTTATAATATTAGTATAATATTAGTTCGTAGTAGTTACCCAGCGGCTGTATGACTGGTCAGCATGGAGCCTTTACTTTTGATCACAGTTGTCTTTACAATGCTCCATGATCAATTGTTTTGTAGGATTTCCGGTGAGAGGGTCTGTAGGGAAGACATTCCAAACAATTGATCCTGGAGTGTTGTAGAGACCATTGTGTTAGAAAGTAAAGGCGCCCCGCTGACCACTCATGCAGTCGCTGGGTCAAGGTCAAATATGCACAAATATCAACTTTCTATGTGGAAAAAAAAAAGTTCATATACTTGCGTAATTGACCTTGTAATGAGCCAGCTAAAAAGAGGCAACACTTCCCCTGCCCTAAATATAATCACAAACCAGCCTGTCAGGTCCAATCACGAGGTAAGGAGGGGGAAACTCCCATTCGAGCATGAGAATAAGTTTCAAATATGTATCCCTTGTATTTATGATTTTATTCATATGTAAACATACTGTACATATGGAAAAATGTACTGTATTAGTTTGTAAGTTGCACGAATAAAAGTTGTCATAAAAACCGGATTGTTTACTTCTGGAAATGTCTCTCTCTGTCCCTCTCTCTCTCTCTCTCCCGCTCGCTCTCTGTCCCTCCCTCTCCCTCCCTCTCTCTTGCTCTCTCTTCCTCCCTCCCTCCCACTCTCTCTCTCTGTCCCTCCCTCTCTCTCTCGCGCTCCCTCTCTCGCTACCTCCCTCCCTCCCTTTCTCTTGCTCTCTCTTCCTCCCTCTCTCTCCCTCTCCCCTCATTTTACAATGTTACAGACTATAACTTTAAGGTTTCGAGCCTAATCAGAAAATGTATGTAAGCATTGCCTCCACTCATTTTAATCCGATTGCACACTAAGGCCGCTGCTAGCCATTTTGATGCTAAGTATCTGTCAGGGTATCTGAACTTATGTTTGCTGAAGATTGTTTTACGTTTTGCCAGTTGATTGAACGAGGAGACTTCACACACTGTGCACACTACAGGCCCGTGTGCCTTACCTGTATTTCAATTAAGTATTTTGCGCCATCTTGTGGACAACTTACATAATAGAAACATTATGACTATTTCCTTTCTGTCAACACCATGAAATAATAATGTTGTGCGCTTGGGACTCCCAATTAGGCATTGAATCAAACATATCTTGATTTTTTCATCCATAAATTCAAAAAGTGTGATCCAAAGCACATTCAACTGCATGTTTTGATGGCATTTTCATTATTTATTTTGTTCGTTTTACACAATAATTTTTAACCCATTTGTCGAATATCCAATTTTTTTTTAATAAATAATAATTTGAGGCTTTAAAAAAAAATGCATGTGCTATATTGTGTCCTCACTTTCCGCATTATAACATTGTGTGACCCATTTCTATCTGTGTGTGTGATGTTGCGCCAAAATAGCAAAGGAAACGCTTCAATGCTGATCTTCCTGCACTGTAAAAATAAATCCGTAAAATTTACGGTAAAAAACTGGCAGCTGTGGTTGCCATTTTTTTACCGTAAAATTTACAGATTCCTGTTTCTGAAATACGTTGTTTTTTTATTTATTCAAGATTTTGATTGTAAATTATACAGAGAATGATTGTGATTAATCTCAATACAGTGCAATATTTTCAGAATCCACAGCTTTAGGTCAACTCTGTCTTTTATTATTTTAGAGTCAAACCGTTTCAGCAGAGCTTCAAACAGCTCAATAACCTCAGCTGGACTCCAGGAAACATTTGAGACTAGTCCTTGGAGCTTGGTCAGGATCTCGTCTGTGTGGTCAGAAGATAGAGGCATCACCATTTGGACTCTTTGTAAGAGCTGGAGTAATGAATCTCTGTCAGACATCTTGGATGCTGTGATCTTGTGCCTACAAAAAAGTGCAAGACAGAACTCATTAATATTGTAATAAATATAACTTACAAAGGAAATCCTTATATACACATTCAACATCACTCGTTCTCTGAAAACCTAATATTTCTACTGCACATAAATCTTTACTTATGCGCAAACAAGTGAGAATACGTTCAAATTGTTCGGCTTTGTGGTTATAACCTCTTTGGGAAGTCCAGACAATGTGAATAGACCAGTTCAAGATCAGATCATTTCAGTGCTCATATGGATTCCACTGCAAAAACATACCTTGTTAAAAGCTGGCAAGTATTATTTTGGACTATTTTTGGGCCTCACTGCACACAGAATAACAACATGTTTGTAAGGTCATAAAATAAGGTTGAGTACTTATACATACCAAACAAACACGATTTTAAGATTTCCAGTAAAATATGAAATTTCATTGTTCAAAAGGCGGAGTTTAATATGCTATGCTTTTTGTTTCTGTTTCTGTTTGATGAGGATAGGCCTGGTAGAGATTATAATCAAATGCTGGTACAAACACCAGATCAAGTTTACAGTACACTTGTCTACAGAAAACTCTTTGAAAACACTTTTGAACTCTTTGAAAAGACAGACAGACGTCATAGTGGCTTTGAAAAGCCAGTTATGGTCAAACAACTGAGTTTAAATCATAATGACAAAAGAAATTGCCAAAATGACATTGATCAAAAAGTTCTTTACACTGTTTATATCATAAATGACAGCTTGGATTCTTTTCTGGTAGTTGTGGATAGGCCTCTTTATTTCCTCTGATGTTAAGCTGGCCATTCTTTTCTCCATAAAGCCTCCAGTTCCTGTAAATTCCTGAGCAAGAAAGAAAGACAGAAAGACAGAAAGACATACCGAGATAAAACATACCGAGTGACTATTTTAATAGTTCGACCATATTTATCTCACAATTTGCAAGCTAGAGGTGAGTGGTGAGTGGAATAGTCAAAATACTAAGGCAAGGTATAAGCCGTATTCCTTTGTTTTATTACTCAAGTAGATCTAAATAATTTAAGGCACACTGCGTAACATTTTGGATTACTGTATGTTTTGCCAGCACTACAAAACATGCTCCTAATCACCTGCTAGACACAGAAAATGCTTTTTTTGCATTGGGTAAAAAAGAATGGATTTGGATGAGGACATATTGGGCTGTGTTTAGTCAACATCTCCAATTGACCATCAGGTCTTGGAGAGGTGAACCAGTCACAGTTGACACATCTTTATTTTTTCATATTTTAAATCTATATTTCAACAAAAAAAGTGTTTAATAAGAATAAATCCTAAACTAGGATTTTATTCTATTTATTGGTAAAATTTTACATGATGTGGCTTAAGTAAAACAAAAAAAAGTATAGGTGAAAATACTGTCTCTACTCACATGATACTCAAGTATTGATAGTTCCAAATAACATTAGTCAAAAAAAAGTAGAAAGTACTACTGTAGTACAACTCTTACTGCAGAAAGCAGTTGAGTAAATGTAACTGAGTACCTGCCTTTGAACACAACGTAACAACAGAACATGGAAGACTGGATTTGCTGTGAACCTCTGCAGGTTTGTAGGACTCCAACTCAGCGTTTTACATCAAGTAAAAGCCAGACTGGCATTAGAGGCAAAAATATAAGGAGAATCATTAATATTCAATATTCTGGTCATATTTAAAAAGTGGTAATTTAGGTCTCTCTTTTTCCCCAAAAAACAATGAATCATGAACATATCTAATTTAGGTAGTCAAATAAATAATACATATTTTAAATAGTTAGTCTGGCAGAGGTCAACTGAAGAATGAGAAGAACCTGCTCTTTTATGTCATAAGATGTTTTGGTTATCACTGTCACCGCCCCATGATCATGAGATGGTGCCACATGCTGAGCTGCCTACGATAATGCCCATAGTTCATATACATCACGTGACCCTGTGGTTTGCATGATTTATGCATTTTTGCTGATCACAGACACTAATCAGAATCCCCAGTGCCATCACTTTGACCAATGAGACTTTGCTTTCCTGTGAACCGGCTGTGAGTTTGTTTAATGCAGGACGGCAGGACAGGGAAGCGATGCCTCTGATTGGCTAGGGACAGCCGCTAGTGTCTGATTGGCTCAATTCTTTGATAAGATGCATTTTGTGAACATCACTATCCTTAAAGGTGAATCATGCAACTTTTAATGGGGACAAAAAGAGTTCATATTTATTCATAGTAGTTACCCAGCAGCTGTATGACTGGCCAGCATGGTGCCTATACTTTTGATCACAGTGGTTTTGTGGGTTTCTGGTGAGAGGGGTCAGCAGGGAAAGCCTTCCAAACAATTGATCCTGGAGCGTTGTAGACTCACTGTGTTAGAAAGTATAGGTGCCGTGCTGACCACTCATATAGCCGCTGGGTCACTACAAGGTCAAATACGTACAAATACCAACATTTTATGTGAAAAAATAAAGTATGTGTGTGTATTTGACCTTGTAATGCACCTTTAAGGTTAGGGTTAGGGCTAGTTTGACACGGCAGCTAATCAGAGGCATCACTTCCCCAGCCACTCTGCATAACAAAATAATTGCAACCAGCCTGTCAGGTCTAATCAGGAGGTAAGGAAGAGGAAACTCTCTCTCTCTCTCCTTCTCTCTCTCCACCTAGCATAAGCGCTAACTAGCATGGATATTAGCCTCAGTGTTAGCCTCAGCCATTTGGGATCACTGTGGTTGAACTTCCCCGCCAGTGCACAGATACCTCCCAACAAACCCAGTTCCGATTTTTAGAGAGGGTAAATGAAAAGGTGTTCAAGCTACAAAGCTGTTGCTAATGCTAATGGCAACGCTTGTATGTTAGAATCACAGATTAATGCGGTGAAGGCGATGGAAGCGCAGGGTCGTTTTGAAATAAAGTTTTGAGACCAAAACTAATAAACCAGCCCGTTTTTCACTGCCGAAACTTTGAGATAGAATGTCTTACCAATATCTGCTCAAAACCAATGAAGCGATTAAAACTGCCAACATTCTACCTTTTATAATGGAGTATCTGTCAATAAATAATACTGTGAGTTTAATGTGAACCTTTGATGTGGTCACTCAATTGAATTCTTTTTTTACACCAAATGCTAACCACTGCCCTGTGACTTGCGGATACTGAAGTTTTAAGAGATCGAGGCAATATCCCTGGAGTGCATGCGTATTCTTGTATCTTAATGCAGTATTTTCTTTTTTCCATTAAATATTATGGCTGCTTTAACTGACCAGTGTTCAGATATGGCTTGTTTTCAAATGAACTGATTGCTATTGGATAAGCCCAGAATAAAGTATTTTGTGCACCCTAGACTTCATTAAAACAAAAACTGGTCTGAACTAGACTTGCGAGTTGGAATAGAAATGCAAAATTAGTTTCAGCCCGTTTGTTGAGGGCATTTGTAAAGATCTGTGTCTCAAGTGAACTGATGGGGGTGCCAGTGATTCAAATGTATGTAACAAAAAGTCATCTCATCAACATCCTCAACTGCTTATAAAGGGGCACCACAGATGGAAACTTTGAGTAGCAACTTACTCTTGTAGACTATGGTGCACTGCAAGACCAGCCAATACTTGTCACTTAATATGGTGCTACTGGTTATATCATGAAACCACTGCGTACCATCACATTGTAAGTCCTGACGTTGCATTTGGGGAATTAATGCCGAATAAAACCACAGAAAGGAGCCTAAAAAGTGACATTTTTTAGAGAACGTTATTGGTACATCCTGGTTGTGTGTTGAGCGAGACCGTGCGGTTGTGAACTGTGTCCATGTTTTCTTTCGTTCGTCTTCAGATTTTTACTTGTATCATGTTGATTCTCCGCTCACCTTGTTTGATTTTTCTTCTTTCTGTAAAAGTGTATGTTTACTGTCCTGATGTGTTCACAAAGTTAGTTAACTGTGTGCTAGTTCTTGTGTAACTTTTTTAGCATTAGCTCTAATAAGGGAGAATAATATAAATAAATAATAAAAACATGAAACGTAATGAGAATAAAATCAGATTTACTTGTGTGGCTAATTTTTCTGTGTAACACAATGACCATCCAAAAAAGCAACTATAATATAAATAAAAGCTTATGGAAAATTCAACTTTGGTCTTCACTGTTTAGACCTGGCATAACACATAGAGCTTTGTGCATTGTAAGTTCATATAACATTACACAAATTATGAACATGATTAAATTTAACCTTTTAAAAAAATGCTAACAATGTAAAAAAATAAATTACTGGTATATACATAATACATATAAATATATAATTGTACAGACAGAAATTGCACTGAAATTATGCCAATTGTTACAATGCAACAAAAACAGATGTTCACTTGGTGGAGCTAATAAATCTGCCTGAGGTGCTCCCAACAACAATGAGCCTTGGAGAAGAGTTAAACTATTGCCTCCTCATTGTAAAAAGGCAAATAAAGAAATGCAGTAAATATATACACAAAATATATAGAGTAGATATTGATGTAGAGGTAATTTGGATTGCATAGACGTAGAAACTAACATTTGTTTTGTGAATTTGATGCCTGCCTACTCTTTAAAGGGACTAGATGCAAGTTGGTCATTTTTATACTCACTACTGCCACCTAAGGTCTTATGTGTAACTGCAGTCTCTATATTAAGCTTGTGCATGACGGCAATTCAGACCCGAATTAACACGTTTTTGAGTGCAGGATTTTAGAGGCAGTTGTGGTGAACAGGTCTAGGCTCATTCTACACATTAGGACATTGCTGGGGGGAGGAAAATGCTTAATTTATACATTTTTAAACTCCATATTGTCCCTTTAATGAAATAGAGTCCTTCCGATTTTTGAGAAAAGCCAGGAAGGGAAAAGCGAGTGTCTAACACAAACACTGTGGTCAGGCCTAAAGACTTCAGACATTCAAATTCAAGGAAAATGTCGAGAGCTGAATGATTGTTGAACTGCTGAATCCTGAGCTCGTCTGTGGATCTGAGAAGACCCACCGACTCTCTTGAAAGAATTAAAAATGGAATGTAATCGTCAAGGGGGGCCATAAGATGCACAAAGTATGTCTCAACTTGATGTGGCCACCGATATTTTTAGCCTTGGTAAGCTTCACTATCGCTTCTTTAATGTTCTGTCTAAAATGTAGAAAGACCTTGCATCTCATGTTTTGGTGATGGTCAAACCGGGTGAGAGCAGCCTGTGGCACAGCCCCCGGTGTGGTTGGAGAATATTTTGACTACGTTGTTTTGGTGGAGGTAGAGCTCCACAGAGCTCAGTGCCTGATGAAGGTCTCTTAGAGCCTGGTCTATGCAGTCTGGGTTCTGGTTGGCGTTCTGCTGTATCAGACGTACTAAGGCACGGTTGTAAAATGCGATGGCTGCCCACAGCTGTCCGCCTCTATGGCCTTTGTGAACATTTGGATACTGGCTTCAAAGTGGCCTTTGGTCAGGAACTCATTTCCAAACAGAGTGTAGTGGTGCAGGTTTGACAGTGGAGACCGTCTCTGTCTGAGAGTCTCTCTGGCTCTCTCCAGATCTGAAGCCAATTTTGTCTTAGGGTGTCACCTGAATCTTTGTCATTGACGTTCATGAGAAGCCACAGGCACCAGAACTCGTGCAGTGCAGAAACATCGGACTGTGCAGGCTGATTATATTTCTCTTGATAGAAATCATTGATAAAGTCCAAATACTGACTGAACAGGTCTTGCTTCATCTTCATCTGTGGAATTCCACTCTCCAAATAATCCTTCAGTTCCCCTGCCACACTTTCATCTCTAATCTTTTAGCCAGCTTTATTTCAGTGTCGGACGGACTGATCAGAATCCGAGACAATGTCTCAGACATGCCATTGTCCCTCTGGCCACTGCAATGTAACCGCAGCTGCATCTCAAACAGATATTTATAAACGTTTGTGGGATTGACCATGTCTCCCAGTAGCGTCAGGAGACTCCTGGCCATCACCAGTATTTCGAGTGTTTCCGGGAGATGAGTGGAACAGATTACGAGCTGAGCAGACCCAGGACTCCCTTGTCTCCCAGTTCGACCAAAAGCTTGAGCCTCGACTCTGGCGTTTGTGGGCAGAAATGTCTGCAGAACAAAAAGACCTCCAGCAGACCTCACTGGGGCAGAAACCCGAAGGTCCGTCCTCTTCCAGCCAAGTTAGTGGCAATAATCACTTGTCCTGCTTCGATTTCATTGTCAGTGATGGATCTGTTGTCCTCGTTGTTGCTTATGTACAGTCTTTTGTTCTGGACAGAGGGACCCAGGGCCTTGTCTATGGCCTTGGCGCGGCCGATGGTTTCACAGATGACCAGCACAGCTCTCTCAGACCTGTAAGCGGTGCGGTTGACCTGAGCTCTTATGACTTGGCAGATTCTCTGCAGCCATTGTTCTTCATTGTTGACAACTGCTCCTTCCACCTCAAACAGTTTCCTGCGTTTGAAGGTGGGAATGTAACAGGCAGTGATGCCGTTGTAAATCTCCTGAAGGGTCTCAATCTCTGCACTTTGGCCTAGAGTCCCAGTGACTCCATAGATCTGATCTCTGTACATGTGCAGCAGACCCACATTGGACATGAAGTTGGTGACTGCTGACATGTCACTGAGCTTATTTTGATGTTTCATTTGTAGAAACTGGTGCAGACCATCTGCCCACTGCACTGAGTTTTGTAATACACCAGTGCCACCGTAGTCGACAGGCACCACTCCATGGCTCTCTACAACATATTGATGGTCCTTTGTTATGGTTTGGGCATAGAAAGCATTTTTAATCCAATGCTCTATTCTGGATTCAACCAGACCTCGAAGAAAACCTGGCACATAGCAGTTATTTGTATCGTGTCTCACATCACATGGCGTAAATGCAGAGTACTTGTGATTTCTGATTTGGCTGCTTTGATCAGACTGTCTTGGTCGTGGTAAATGTACTGACAGATGCCTCCTCTATGTAACAACAAGGATATCTGAGTTTGTGAATCATTATCTAATGGAAATTGACCAACTTCTCTGATTGAGCCATTTTTTTGTTTGAACAGAACAAAATGACAGGTCATATATTCACCTTCTATAGCTTTGAAGAAGACTGCCAGTTTCTCAGGGTAATGCTCGCAGTTATTTGAGGGAAAAGACTTGGGTCTTGTTTGAGAGCATTAGAAGAACCCTTTTCTATGAGACCTGTGTTCTCTGCCTTTCTCAGGACAGTGATGAGATCATCTTCACCAGGAGACAGACTTTCAAGTATAACCTGATGAAACAGGGCTTTAGGTCCAAGTGTGATTGGGCCTTCCCTTGTGTACTGGTTAGCAGTGTCCCATATATGAGCGAGGAGTGGGTTCAAGTGCAACAATGCAGGCATGTCAGAGCCCAAATAAACAGTGTGTCCTCCCTTATCCAGCATTAGAGAGTCCACTTCATCCACAATGGCACATTGGAAAGGCCTGTCTGCGCGAATGTCCTCTCTGCCAAAGTGTTGCCTTAACCAGTCTGCAGCAAACTCCTGTGCAGTTCCATACACAACCTGGCATTTATAACATTTTTTTAGATCTGCATTACCTTTGCTGATGTTACAGCTCACACTTATTTTTAGTTCTTTGTAGAAGCTTTGCCACTCTTTAAAGTCTCGCTTGGCTAAAACCGGAGAACTGGACATGATGTCCACTTTGTGCCCCTGCAGAGCTCTATAAGCAGCATACATGGCCACAATGCAGGTCTTTCCCTCACCAGTGCTGACCTGAATCAGCCGTCCTTTTGCCGACAGAGCCATGAGGCTCCAGCTCACCATCTGAGTCAGTCTGGGAGTTTTCACAATTTTCTGTGTCTTCTCCACTGCAGCGACCAGCCTCTGAAGGACTTCCTTTAGCTGTTTGTTATCACTGCACTGTGAGTTTAGGGAAGTTTCAGATACAGATTCTTTACGTCATCAAGAAGCTTTTTGTCCACTAGCTTTTGTTGCTCAATTTCCTCAATGATTTCATCAAGTGTCTTCTCAGGATCAGCACCTAAAATGTGTTCCAGTTGGTCGTCTGTTTTAGTAGTATCTTCTAACAGCTCCACTAATGTCTTTGTCTGGTCAGACTTCCAGCTGGGAGTGATATAATTAATCTCAATACAGTGCAACATTTTCAGAATCCACAGCTTTAGGTCAACACTGTCTTTTATTATTTTAGAGTCAAACCGCTTCAGCAGAGCCTCAAACAGCTCAATAACCTCAGCTGGACTCCAGGAAACATTTGAGACTAGTCCTTGGAGCTTGGTCAGTATCTCGTCTGTGTGGTCAGAAGATAGAGGCATTTGGACTCTTTCTAAGAGCTGGAATAATGGATCTCCGTCAGACATCTTGAAGGCTGTGATCTTGTGCCTACAAAAAGTGCAAGACAATACTCATTAATATTGTAGTAAATATAACTTACAAAGGAAATCCTTATGCAAACGCTCATTCTCTGAAAACCTAATATGTCTACTGTACATAAATCTTTAGTTATGTGCCAACAAGTGAGAAGACTTTCAAATTGTTCACAAAAACAAAAGATCAGGGGTTCTCAGTTCGTTTTTTTGGCGACAACCTCTTTTAAAAGTCTAAACCTGAATGGACCAGTTCAACATCAGATCATTTCAGTGCTCATATAGCCTCCACTACAAAAACATGCCTTGTTAAAAGCTGGCAAGTATTATTTTGGACTATATTTGGGGCTCACTGCACACAGAATACCAACGTGTTTTGTAAGGTCATTAAATAAGGTTGAGTACTTATACATATACGTAACAAACGTTTTAAGATTTCCAGTAAAATTTGAAATGTCATTGTTCAGCCAAAAGTAAATTTGCAAACAATTGAGCAGCCTGGCGGAGTTTAATATGCTATGCTTTTTGTTTCTGTTTGACGAGGATAGGCCGCCCAGTGATTATAATCAAATGCCAGTATAAACACCAGATCAAGTTTACCCTTGTCTACAGAAAACTCTTTCACTTTGAATGCTTTGAAAAGACAAACAGACTGACAGACAGACAGATACAATTGTCCTCCAAAGTTTACATACCCTGGGAGAATTTCTTTTGGCCATTTTTACAGAGAATATCAATAACACATTTTTTTATTTTTTTTCACTCGTAGTTAGTGGTTGTGCGAAGCCATTTATGGTCAAACAACTGAGTTTGCTCTTTTTTTAAATCATAATGACAAAAGAAACTGCCAAAATGACCCTGATCATACTGTACATACCCCAATTCTTAATACTGCATATTGCCTCCTTTATCATCAATGACAGCTTGGATTCTTTTGTAGTTGTGGATAGGCCTCTTTATTTTCATCTGATGGTAAAACTGGCCATTCTGTTTGGCAAAAAGCCTACAGTTCCTGTAAATTCCTGGACTAGAAAGAAAAAGAAAGAAAGAAAGAAAGAAAGAAAGAAAGAAAGAAAGAAAGAAAGAAAGAAAGAAAGAAAGAAAGAAAGAAAGAGAAAACAAATAAACAAAAACATGGGGAAAAGGTAAATCACACAGAGTGATGATTTGAATAGTTCCATATTTATCTCACTATTTGCAAGCTAGAGGTGAGTGGAAAAGCCCAAATTTTAACACAAGGTAATAGTCACATACTTTATATTATTTATCAAGTAGAAGTAGTCATAATTACTTTAGTTAGACACAGAAAAGGCTATTTTTGCAGTGGGTAATCAAAGAATGAATTTGGATGAGGACACATTTGGCTGTGTTTAGTCAACATCTCCATGGCGATGTCAGGTCTTAGGAGAGGAGAGTTAACAGTTAACACATCTTTATTTGTTATATTTTAAATCTATATTTTAACAATAAAATGTGTGTAATAAAAATAAATGTTAGTATTTATTCTATTTAAATGTGGGCATACCTACGCGTTTCGACAAACAAAGTGTCTTTCTCAGGAACTTTCTTTGTTGAAATGCGTAGGCATCTTCATATAGAATAAAGGACTTTTAATTGATCTAAAACAGGGTGCCTCAGAAGCTTTCTTGCCACACACCTAGTATTTATTTTTGTATGTGTCTTAGGCCTGTTCCTTGAAGAGCACCTGGGTTTACAGATCTTTACACCATTCCCTGGATCCCACTGCAGTGCTTACCTCTGGTTATATTTAAAAATAGTAATTTAGGCCTCTTTTTCTTTACAAAAACAAAACAATGAATCATTTGAAAACTATTTTCAAACATCGGAACATAATATTTAGGTTGTCAAATACATAATCATTATTTTAAATAATAATAATTTGTTTTATGATGCAATTTTTATTAGAAATTGATAACATATAGCTGCTTTTATTCTTTTGTATAATAAGATGGTTACTGACCTGTGGCTGAAGAGTGGAGGCAACAGTAGTGCATCTGGCAGAGGTCCAATAAGGAATGAGAAGAACCTGTTCTTTTATGCCATAAGATGTTTTGGTTATCGCTGGCACCGCCCCATGATCATGAGATGGTGCCACATGCTGAGCTGCCTATGATAATGCCCATAGTTTCCTATAAATCATGTGACCCGGTGGTTTGCATGAGCATGTCCAAGTTAAATCCCACATAAAACAATGCACTGTGCACAAATACTTTCACTTTTGGCTTTTTTGCATCCAACCATGACAGGTTTTGAGACAAATATTGACAAGAGACTAATGGAATTTTTCAGACTCACCTACAGAAAGAATCTATGGGTTCTTGTGCAGCGTCAGCAGCTTTTTGTGCCGTTGATCCCCGTGTCTGTTGGTGTCGGAATCAGCAGAGCAAGAGAGAAAATAAATAGGAATTAAAAAGCTCTGTTTCTGTATGTCATTCCATCACCATTGTTTGTTTTGATAAGGCACCTCAGCGAGACAGGGGGTGAAGAGGGGAGAGACATTCAGCAAACTGCCAGGCAATGGACTCCCAAATGATTTTGAGAAATATAATTGCACACAACACAAACACTTAATACACCAAATTAGTGAAAATGTTGGCAGTTCTTTTATAAATGTCTTTGGGGATAGTTGTTACCCATGAGTGGTCAGCATGGCAGTTTTCTGGTAAAAGGGTAAAAGGCTCCCGGATCAAACAATTGATCCTGGAGCGTTGTAGAGACCATTGTGTTAGAAAGTAAAAGCGCCATGCTGACCACACATACAGTCGCTGGGTCACTAGAAGGTCAAATATGCACAAATATCAAACTTTTCATGTAAAAAAATGGAACTAGCTAATCAGATCACTTGCCCTGCCACCCTGCTTCAAAAAATAATCGCAAACCACAGTGAAGTCTAAGTCTCTCTCTCTCTCTCTCTCTCTCTCTCTCTCTCTCTCTCTCTCTCTCTCTCTCTCTCTCTCTCTCTCTCTCTCTCTCTCTCTGTTTGGGGTAAGGTATTACAAAAGTAACAAGTACACAATACACAAATATATTACTTTTTTCAGTAACGAAGCACTATAACATATTACTTACGCAAAATTCGGGAATATAGTTATTACATTTCAAGCAACTCGAGTTACAAGAGCATTTAAACGCATGAATGAAAAAATGCAGCATGCCAGATCAAGTTGGACACTATAAGATCTGTAGATAATGTCCTCAAAACAAAGGGAATTGGGAAAGTGAAGGAAAAGGAAATCTGACTGCACTTTTGCTCTGTGGTAGTATTACTCAGGGGTGAAAGTAGCTTTTTTTTCTTGCCGGTATTATGTCATATATAAATAAATAAATAAATAAATAATATAGCCAGTTTTGGGAGAATACTTTAACGTATTCCACTGCTTAGTCCAAACAGAGTACTGTATTCTGAATACTTAGAATACTTTCACGTTGATTTTCATAAAGTTAATGCATAATAGCGGCATATGATTAAGAAGATGTTTAAGCTATTGTTACATGCAGGTTACCAACTTATTTACCACTAATGTGGAATGCAAAAAAAAAGCACTTTGCAAATGCCCAGAGCCCAAAAGGACAGAGCTAAACTTTCCCCCGGCCATTTGTACCCTTTTTGTCTTCTTAATGAAACTGAAATTTAATGAATGAGTACTTTGATGTATTCCTTTAATATTACTGTATTCAGTAACTGTACCTGAATACAGTAACCCAAAATGAGTATTCTAAGTATTCTAAATACATGTATTCAGTTACTAACACTGAATATAGCAGTGTTTTCATAACCAGATCTGTTTCAACGGCATAAACATATGCATTTGGTCTTAATTAAATTCTCACAACTTTACTTTCACACGTGTCATCTGTGGACTAGTAACAAATATCCAAAACGATTTTGAAAGAAAATCAAAACGGAGATAGGGGAGTATTTGCATCTATCTTTAGATCCTCGTGTATGTCATGCCTTTCACAACAAAGGCTTTTGCTTTTATTTTGTAAGATCAACAGGAAGCGCTCAGTTCTTATTATGCTACTTGACAAACAGGGAACTTTAGAAATATTTACTGTTGTTTTGGTAAAGGATTTAACATTTCCAAGACATGGATAAACAGGACATTTGTGACGCGTTCCACAACTGCAGAGAGAGATTCGAGAGGGAGAGGCGGCGGACCCAGCGCGGATTTGTTCGCTCCTCCTTTTTTCCCAGACAAACAAACACGCTGTGAAAGTGTCCCGCGAAGGAAAACCAGAAAAGCCAAAAGAGCCCGTATAATGGGACTCTCATTCTAATGTGACAGCTTTAGGTGGAGGAGCGCGTGAGCCGTGGCCATAGACTGTTAAAAAGAATAGACAGCTCCTCCTCACTCCTCCCCGTTTACCAAAATGACCACGTTCGAGGGGGAAATCATGGCGGATTTACAGACTCCTCCTCCCCAGCTCTGACGAAGCATGTTCCTAATAAGGGCAAAAGGGCGGGATCTCACTGTAGACTCGGCCCTTGCGTGACGTGTACCTCGCGGAGCTCCAATGCCAACAGTCCGACCTCCGTTAAGTAGGAGATTAAAAAAATTGTATTTCGAAAACCAGCCTGGTTTCAATTTTTTTGACTAACCCAGCGTTATCTCAGGAGGAATATGTAGCCATATTAAGTGTTGAAAAAATTGAAACCAGGCATTAAAGTTGTTTTTAACGTGTCTAAAGTCCAATGCTTTTCAATGGGGCCTAGCGGCCAAATGGAGGTACTACAGCAATGGAGGAGCAATGGCGGCCTCCAGTGTATGCGGTCACAAAGCAGAGCAGCCAGCGCCCATTGGCCGTGGCGCGCGGCTCTGTTCTGTGATGCATAAAGACGCACGGGGGGGCCGCAGCCAAATTGGCAAAACCGTGTGTGCAGAAAGTTCAGGGACAGAGCAGATGAGATCCAGTCTGCCCAGTCTCTATATTGCATTTACGAGGCTGAACTTCAACGCGTTTGAGCTCACGGTGTAATATTATTGGCAGACTATACTGTTTTGTGCGTAAGGTGAGAGAGCGCACCTCTTCTCCTTCCTGGTACGGCGTACCACCGGCAAATCTTTTAACGGAACGCAGTACCGGACGCTACCGGCTTACTTTCACCCCTGATTCAGTTAATATTTTAGCAAAAGTAACTCAAAGTAGTGTAACTACGCTTCCATAGTAACTCAGCTACATTTATTTGAAATATGTAGAGCTGTAATCACTAGTATAAAATATATTACATTTTTTAAGTAACTTGCCCAACACTGCTCTCTCTTTCAAGCCTAATCAGAAAATGTATGTAAACATAGCCTGCAATCATTTTAATCCAATTGCACACTAAGGGCCGCTGCTAGCCATTTTGATGCTAAGTATCTGTCAGGGTATCTGAACTTATGTTTGCTGATGATTGTTTTACATTTTGCCAGTTGAATGAACGAGGAGACTTCACACACTGTGCACACTACAGGCCCCAGTGTGCCTTTATGGAGGACTGCCAAAACAATAAATAAATATATAAATAAATATATAAATAAATAAATAAAATAAAGATTACATTTGCAAAGAAATAAATGCATTTATTGTAATAAGTGCATTTATTTATACATTTATTTATTTATTTATGTATTTATTTATATTTATTTATGTATATATTTATTTATGTATTTTGTATTTATTGTTGTATTTAATGATATATTTTGTTTTTATTTATTTATTTCTGTATTTATTATTTATTTTTGTATTTATTTATTTATGCATTTATTTTTGTTTTTATTTATTTATTTTTGTATTTATTTATTTATTTCTGTATTTATTTATTTCTGTATTTATTTATTTCCGTATTTCTCTTAATGTATGCAAATCATGGGGTGGGTCTGGATGCTGCTGCTGTAAGGTGATTGGTTAATCTTTCTCCATGCACACATGCCAAACACGAGCTCTGCTTCAGTCTATTGACAGTGGCACAGGGCGGGTCCTTGGGCAAGACACTTCACCTGCCTTGCACCCAGTGTTTGCGTACACTGGTATATGAATGAGAGTGTGAATGGGTGAGGGGATACTTGCTGGAAAACGCTTTGAGTGCCTAAAGCTCAACGCACACCAGAAAGCAGCGCGCTGCGTCTATGTGGGATTTCGACACACACCGGAGCGCGCCGCGTCACGGCACTTCAGAGGCTTTTCTCAAACCGTGCGGGCCTTTACACACGTGATTTATACATTTATTATAAATAAAAGAAGACACGTATGTCCGTGTTGCAGAGAAAGAGAGAGAGAGAGCAAACCTGGCTCTTTTTTGTAGGTTAATAGCGAGTTGGCGACAGACACGAGTTTAACATGCTTCCCCTGATGCCTGAGCCCTGACGATGGTTTCTCTGTCTCCGCGGCTTCTCTCGTCCAAACAAACAAAGTTCACGGCGATTTCCCTGACTGTCACTGACCAGACCCGCCTCTGTGCCTCTGCAGGAGGTTAAAAGCCTGTGTTTTCCTCCGCGCCGCCGCGTCTGGATTCAACAAATCTGAATCGTGGCGCGGGGTCCAGCGCCGCTGGGCTTAATGTAGGTGGAAATGCGCTAGACTAAAGCACAGTTCATGTTTGGCTATGTCTATGCTGGAAGTGAGATTCAAACCCTTGACCTTCCGATCATGAGACGACCAGCTCTACCAACTGACGCCTTTCTACACTCAAAGTGCTTTCCAGCAAGGATCCACTCACACGCTCATTCATATACCAGTGTACGCAGACACTGGGGCAAGGCAGGTGAAGTGTCTTGCCCAAGGACACAATGACAGTGTGCCCCTGCAGGATTCGAACTGCTGATCCTCCAGTCACAAGATGACCCGCCCTGTGCCACTGTCAATAGACTGAAGCAGAGCTAGTGTTTGGCATGTGTGCATGGAGAAAGATTAACCAATCACCTTACAGCAGCAGCATCCAGACCCACCCCATGATTTGCATACATTAAGAGAAATACGGAAATAAATAAATACAGAAATAAATAAATACAGAAATAAATAAATAAATACAAAAATAAATAAATAAAAACAAAAATAAATTAATAAATACTAAAATTAATACAAAAATGCACAAATAAATATATAAATAAATAAATGCACTTATTACAATAAATGCATTTATTTCTTTACAAATTTGATCTTTATTTTATTTATTTATTTATATATTTATTTATATATTTATTTATTGTTTTGGCAGCCACGGTCCTCCATATGCCTTACCTGTATTTCAATTAAGTATTTTGCGCCATCTTGTGGACAACTTACATAATACACAAATTATGACTATTTCCTTTCTGTCAACACCATGAAATAATAATGTTGTGAGCTTGGGACTCCCAGTTAGGCATTGAATCAAACATATCTTGATCTTTTCATCCATAAATTCAAAAAGTGTGATCCAAAGCACATTCAACTGCATGTTTTGATGGCATTTTCATTATTTATTTTGTTCGTTTTACACAATCATTTTAACCCATTTGTCGAATATCCAATTTTTTAATAAATAATAATTTGAGGCTTTAAAAAAAATGCATGTGCTATATTGTGTCCTCACTTTCCGCATTATAACATTTGTGACCTATTTCTATCTGTGTGTGTGATGTTGCGCCAAAATAGCAAAGGAAACGCTTCAATGCTGATCTTCCTGTAATTTCAGTTTTAATTGTGTCTGTCCCTTCATGACTTGTCCCACTTTCACTACTATTTCAGGTGGTCACTATGAGGTGGTATACGTGTGAGCCACTAATTAGCCAACATGGTGTTTCATAACATTTACACAATTTGGTTTACCTTGTTATTATCTTAATTACTGTAACAATGTGTAACAAATAACTGGGGCAGTCAGTCTCTGGTGCCTCGGGAGAGCTGCTCGCGTCTATGCGCACAAGCCGGTTGGATGGGCTGAGCTACCGGTCCGGGCGCATCCACTGCCGGCGGTTCTGATCATTCTGATGGGAGGATGAGAGAAGTGAAGGTGAAGTAAATCACTCACACACACCCGGAAATGAGACTACAGACTTCAAAATAACTCCAGAGCAAAATTGGAATTAACGATTCTGTTTTAACCTGGACTTTTCTTTGTTCTATGTGCGTTATTGGCCTCTGTAATCAAGACAATCATTTATTTGCCACTAAAATAGCCTCTGGATGCTGTTGCAGAACTTGAAGTCTTCTTTAAGCAAATGCATGCACTTTTATTGTGAAAGGGTGTCCCCTGGTTGCTCGAGGTGTCCCTTTGCGCAGGTGATACTCTCTGCTCAATTAGCAGCGGCACGAGAGCAGTCAGGTGCGCAGTGCGCTGATCGGACTTTAACAAAACAACTATTTCTGAAGTGGGAGCTTAAAACGTTTTATCTTTTGTTTGGGAATATCAAAATATCCTGACGTCAAGTGGATTACAGGACAATGCGAATATGGTAAGTTTAAAGTTGCTTGTATTGGTCATTTTAATTAGATTTTTTACACTGTTGCTAATCTTGTTTGTAGGAGTTTGAAGAGGCAAATGGCGGACTGAAAGAATCTGCGACATCTGGGGAAAGACGAGCAGTAAGTTACCATTTCCATGCAAACTTTGTAATTTGCACAATACTTGAAATTGTTTGTTTTTTATTGATCTCACACTTCTTTTTTTCACCTTGTATCCACCGTCACCACTTTATATTTCCATAATTTAACTGAAAGCTGTTTTTTCTTCTTAGAAATCACTACTGTAGGCTTTGGGACTGACTGAGTAGAATACAATGGTGATAATCCCTCAGTGATGTCAGTCGTAAATGTCACGAACTTGTGTTGCTTCAGCTGTTGACTTGACGTAGTTCCAAGAGTGACGGCTGACAGATGTTTATTTGGCTCCTCTAGGCAACTTGAATCATTTATGTGGAGCTATTTTAACAATAAATTGCCTCACAAAACACATTTATAATCTAACCTTTACAATCATTTCTAGCTACCATGCTTTAATGCCCTCCTGACATCACTTTTATTTTATATGTAGCCTTTGGATTACTTTTGAAACTTAATTAAATTGAATACGCTGTCATCTGAGTCAGGCATAACCTATTTGATAACAAGAAGAAGCATTTTTAGTGAAAATACACGTTTGTTTGTTTGTTCCACAGAGTGTTGAAGCTTTGCAGAAAATGCTGAAAAAGTCCCAAAGTCCCTTTCACAACCAGTATCAGGTAAAAGTAAATCATTTTGAGTACATCCATTTAGCATATATTCTGGCCTCATTATCTTTGCCTTCCACACGATTTAAAAAACCTTAAAATCTATCATTTTCTTGTGAGACAGATGGCATTATGGCTTGCAGACTAAATAAAGGCGTGTGCGGCGGTTTTAACCTCTCATTAATGACTGAATCCAGCAACTCTTCAAACTGGCTTGTTCGCTTAATGTCAATGGTTGTACTTTATTTTAATGCTTATGAAATCTCTGCATAACTGATATAAGCAATCTGTTGTTCTGGACACCTCAATTTGAAAACCAGCATCTTAGAAACTGGACCTTTTCATGTTAAGCAAATTCTTCATCTGTTACTGATGTTATCCGATAACATAATGGTGCATGGCTGAAACCATTAACAACTGAATACTATCTAGTTGGTCCGCATTTAGGCTGAGATTAGGGCACACATTTGCTGTGGCATTGTTTCAGTAAGCAAGATTTATCTCTGTCCAGTGTTAATGTTTCATCAAGATCTTTGGCAATGGGAGAGTTACACAAGTTTGGAAATAATGTCTGGACTCTGTGGTGGTCAATCCATGTGTGAAAATGATGTGTCTTTCTCCCTAACCACTCTTTCGTAATTTGAGCTAGGGCGGGGCATTACGTCTTATGACCAGGGGTGTCAAAAGTGCGGCCCGGTGTCCCAGTTTATATCGCCGACTAGTTTATCTTGCCTGACAGCGTGGCTGACAGTTGTCGGTAGGTGTGGCTTGCCACAGCTGGACCATGAAGACGCACAAGTCAACAAATAAGGTCACGTTGAATGTGTACATATTTTAGTGTTTACGATTTATTATTATCGCTGTTCCGCTATGTGAAAACCAGTGGATCCAGCGTGTCTGCCGAATGACTGAAATATGAACAGCGACACCCTTGCTAGTTTATACTGTGGAGCTGTCGTGACTGCAAAGCTAAACGACTCGCTCTGTCAGTCCTGTCCACTGGCCTTACATTTACAATGGACCAAATGCTGTCTAGATACAGTTGTATTAACAAAATGAATATTGTCGTTGCCACATGCATTCAAATAAATGATCGTATTCATTACCCTCCGTGTATTCCTTGCACTTGGGGTTTGGGGTGACAGTGGCGCAGATGGTGGATCTGTTCGTCTTGTGATCGGAAAGTCAGGGGTTCGAATCAAAAGTGGTTTGTTTTCATAAAGTTAGCTACACTAAACTGTCGATCTTATACACCAGTATGCAACTTGATTTACCTGCATTTCATTAGCGGGTGTTTGGCGTGTGTGTGTTCATTTAAATGCACTTGGAAGTATTGGGTGCCCCGTTATTGGTTAACACGAGACGTCACATTCTTTAGAGGCACAGAGGGGGAGTGTTTTGCAATCTGTGTAGTAATAATTGAATAAACTTAGACCAGTCTTTTTAACAACAATTGTATGTTGCCTCTAAAGAATGTGACTACTCGTGTTAACAACCAATAACTGAGCGTTTTCATCCTCATTTTCATCGCTATTTTCATCAGTTCACAATTCAGTCTTTTTTTAATGTTCAATGCTGCTGTAAATGCTCAAATACAGACGCTCGACCCACTCACTGCATCTGCTGCTTCGTCTCATCAAGTTCTGAGTGAGTGACGGGTAGATTTAATGGACCCCCTTCGAAAATGAGATGGCACATTGATATATGCAATTAAATCAAATTAAGCACTCACAGTTAAGTGTGAACTTTCAGAAGAAGCAGACGGCTTAGTTCATGAAGCGTGATAGAATCCTAATTGTGATCTAAGCCAGTGGTTTCCAACCTGGGGGGCGCCTGGGATTGCAGGGGGCCCAGAGCTTTGTCAGGTCATAAATATTATTTGAGCAAAATAAATGGTGTAAAATCATCAAACATGACTGAGTAAGGACTACAGGTGTATTAAACACTCCAATTTCAGTGTATTTGTTTGTCATGGCGACGTGAAAACAGGAAGCGACCTCCCTCTCTCCTTGTGCAGCTGAGTTTTTCTGCGAACTTTATGTGTTCCACATTGTTTTTCTGGATACTTTTGTACATCTTTGCCGTGTTTTGGTGGATTTGTTTACTTTGAGAGTCTAAAATGGTCCTGAAGAAAGCAGCTTTTTAAAGGTAAACAAAATGCTAGTTTATCAGCTAAACCCATTTGAGACCTACACATTTCTTCTTCTGAGACACTGAAGAGGCACCAAGAGTCAACACAGCTGCAGCACAGTCGAGGCGTCACAAGAGGAGCTACAGGAAACAAAAAGGGACAAACGAGAGCTAGTGAAAGACTGTTGTGAAGCGGAGGGAGGAAGTGGAGCTGACCAGTGCAGGACACCACGCTCTGACACAGGGACACACCCAGGAGCCGCGGCACCATTTCAGAGGATCAGAGGAGACAGCGAGAGAGGGCAGTCTGCCAGGTTTCTTCTGAGTGCTACAGTTCCCCCGACCTCCAAGGTCATGCGGGTCAGGTTGATGCAGTGGCAGCGCGGCTCAGCCGCAGCAGCTCAGGACTAACACCTGAACACTATTTCGTTGCACAGTTGTACAATGACAATAAAGCGCTTGCTTGCTTACTTACTTACTTACTTACTTAAATAAATACTTATTAGCAATTATTTTCATGTTTTGATACATTTGTGGGGGCCACAGTTTTGGGCTTGGGGGCGCGGCCCGACTACAGCACGCGCTGAGGGGGCTTCAAACAAAAAAGGTTGGGAACCACTGATCTAAGCCAAAGTACATCTCAATATATTGACTGCAGATCCAGGTGGCACGATGACAGTGCTGCAGCTGTATGTGCTTTTTGTGTCTGAACTTGACCTGTACTTTAGGCATGTGGCAAGTTTTTGTCAACATTTTCTCCATTAGATCTAATCAGGACCTGCTCATGTGATGTCAAACTTGTGTATCTTTAGGAGAAGTACATGATCAAAAACACGTGAGAGGTTCCACACATGCCATACTCGTGTTTTATCTGTGTTTTGTCCCGTCAGACGGCCGACGCGCCAACTCCTGCTGACAAACATCATCAGATATATCCAGACCAGGTAAAAGTCAAATATTTCATTGCTATTTTCTGTGCTTTACTGGCTCGGCAGTGCAGCTGCAGGTGTGGTGGTGTTGTTGGGCAGCTGCAGCTGGGATTGGCTGAGATCATTGTGTTGTTTGTTGCTTCCGTGGAGTTGTTCACTGCTCCGCTATTGGCTCCTGTCACGTTAGTGAAATTATAACACTCCCAGCTGTAGGAACTTATGCTGCCTTCATGTGGCTCGTATTTATGGTAAATACCACTTGTCGAGTGGAAACTGGGAGATAATTTTGATTCCCGAGATGAAATAACCTTTGACTTTTCAACACAAACTAGAGAAGCGATGAACACATTTATGTCTTTTAGCTGATTGATATGAAGCC
The DNA here is from genome assembly GCA_007210695.1 of Neogobius melanostomus. Lineage (NCBI taxonomy): Eukaryota > Metazoa > Chordata > Actinopteri > Gobiiformes > Gobiidae > Neogobius > Neogobius melanostomus. The sequence continues at coordinate 291,309 of VHKM01000011.1, forward strand.
GACACTATGCATTTAGATATTTAGCTACTCTTCTCTTTTCCCACTTCTCGTCTTGTAAAAAAAAGCCAATCTTACTATGTGTTTTCAATCAAAGCAGATACAAAGTAGCGGTAGTTCAGCAGATTGTAGACGACTTTCTCATGTGATTTTATTATTTGTTTTTTTCTTCTTCTTCAAATGTTTCACTTTGCTATGACACTAGAGCACTTGAACACAAGGCACTCGTACTTTCCACTTCACAACTGGAAAGGATCATCTTTACCAGAGCACATGAACATTATAAGTTACACTTCCTCACACTCCTATAAATATGCAGTATTATTAGGCCTATTAGGCCTAGGCAGGTAATTGGCAGTGATCAGCCATGAATAGGACAGATAATGGGCAGTGATTATCTATGAATAGGACAGGACTGACTGATACTGGGTGTGAGCAGGTCATTAGAGACGCTTTACTTCAAAGGTGTTTACCCACAGGTGAGAGTAGCTGTGATTAGAGGGGAGGAGCCGGGCCTACCCCCACTCCTCCTGGTGGTCTTTATCTAAGCTGCGGGCTGAGCAGGACTTTAGTCCGCTGACAAAGCCTTTTGGATGAGAGGCGAAACGTTTGGAGACTTAAACTACTGAGTACAGAGGATGACTCAAGTACCTTCATTGAAGATGGACAACTCCTGTACGACTGAGAGCTTACACAGACAAGTATTATTAGAAGTAAATGTAGGTATGAATGTGTGTCAGAAGTTGTAAATTCTGCATATAATGATGTGAAATAATTTGGAATGTACATTGAACTAGGAATAATCAATCAGTCAATAGTGCAAGTTATTTTTTTCTTTTGTTTTTATCTGTGTTTTGTGAACTACTTACTTGCCTACCTGCTGATATTTATTGAAGTATTTTTTAATTTATTTTTTATGTCTTCAGAACGGATTACCGACAATGAATAATGATCTTCCTCCTTAAAGTTTAGTTTCCAAGATTGTCATCATGAATTACACACAGATATAGATTTAACACATTCTAGATCATGACTACTTTGGCTGAACAACATTTTAAAATGTAGGTTGGAAGTCAGTATGTCGATAATGTGCATATCAGTACTTCAGATATTGTCCTATGTGTGCATATCAGTACTTCAGATATTGTCCTATGTGTGCATATCAGTACTTCAGATATTGTCCTATGTGTGCATATCAGTACTTCAGATATTGTCCTATGTGTGCATATAAGTACTTCAGATTATGTCCTACGTGTGCATATAAGTACTTCAGATGTGTCCTACGTGTTTATTTTTGGAAAACCAGTTTGACTTTAGTTGAGTAATCCGTCTGTCATTTTCCCATTCATAAACAAAACTCGTCCTTCCTTTGTTTTTTCAGAATGAAGTTCACAGAGCGTCGCCCAGAACCAACCCATTTTACTCGTACTTCTTGGTGAGTATTTATACTGATGTACTCTGTCCTATGAAGGGCTGCACTGTATGAAGAACGCTGTTTGATAATTGTATCAAATGTTAAGCTGAGAGAACTGAGATGTTCACTAAACTATTTCAACACCGTCACAAAAATCTTATGCAATTTAGTGTTGCTGTCTGTCTTTTTTTTTTTTTTTTTTTTTATCAGATTGATTTAAAGATAATACTAAATCCAGACCAAAACAAGGCGACAGTGGAACTAAATAATGAAAATAATGACTAAGCTGTTTAAGTTAAGTTTCGGTATATGTTTTGTGGCTTCTTGCGATATGTCGCCTAATATTGCAATAATGATTAATAATAATAATAATAATAATAATTGCTCAATGTTTCCTTGCCATCGTTGGTTTAATTTGTTCCTTACCATTGTTGGTATTGTTAAATTTTCTTTACATTTTTGTTATGATGTGATAAATTGTTGTCACAGGTGGTAATGCCACCATGATATAATTTGTAGATACGTTTTTAAACAAGTGACTGTGAAGCTGAGTCTGAACTCTGAGTGGGGAACTGGGGTGGGATTAAATACGTTTTCTTCTTCCCACTCCCTTTCAGGTGGAAGTGGATTGTTTTTTTGTTGTTTTTGTTTTCTGCTGTATATTCTTCTTTGTTGCCCTCTGCCTGAAATAAATAAATAAATAAATAAAAATGAAATAATTTACTGATAACATTGAGCAGCCTGAATTCTCTTCTTTATTGTGTTATCAAGTCACTATTATTGTGAATTCTGCCAATGTTTCATACTTGATTTTAAACTGCATTCACGTTTTGTCAAATATTTTTCAGTTTCCACATTTTTGCAGTTTTTATCACGTTTTTGCTCCAACGTTTACACAATTATTTTCTTATTTTTGCCCCATTTTTTCTCATTTTTCCAATTCCCCCCCCCCCCCCCCCCATTTTCCCCACACATTTATTTCCCATTTTCCCCTTTTTCTGCCCCATTTCTTTACACAATTTTTCCTTCTTTTTGCCACAATTTCTCCATTTCTTGACATTGGAGATGAACCCGTTATTGTGAATTTGCAGATCTTCCAAACATTATTGTTCTAGACAAATATTTAATTATAGATATCGGTAAAAGTATCGTTCAGGTATCGATATAGTAAACCAAGTATCGTTGAAGTACCGGTATCGACATTATTATTATTATTGTATTTTTTTACAGGAAAGCACGGGTCAATCGAACAGCACTCCACCTCCGGACTTCCAGAGCTCCCCCATGGACCGACCGGACGCTGCGGCAGCACAACCCGGTTTCCCCCCTCAAAATGACCTCTTTAACAACTTTGCCAACGCGGACATCTTTCAACAATCCCCATCTTTTCATGACGTGACCCTGAACACGCCGGACATTTTCAAACCCGCACAGACGTCGGCCCCGCACAACGGCAACGGGACGGAGGGTTGGGGTTTTGCATCAAGGGAAGTCGATCGATCTTTCAAAGCTCCCGACAGTTTGTTCAATAAACCGGTGCCAAACACAAACCCGTTTTACAATCCGACAACCAGTGACGCAGCTCCCAGTAGATCTCCCGACTTTTTCAACAAGGAAAACCAGTCGCCTGCGTTTGTCAAAAGCAACAACATTTTCAGCCACGCTCCTAATGAGAAACTGGACCTGTTTTCACCGACTTTCGCGGGTTCGGACAGCACAGACGCAGTCCCGAGTCGCGTCACGAGGACTATAGACTTCTCCAGCATTGAGGACCCTTGGGCGGACTCTCCTTTGCAACTCCCCGATCCGTTCCAAGACGCTTCGCTGGACACGTTTGACATTTTTAAGCCGGTTTCGCCCAAAGCCGAAGGAGGCGGCGTTGTAGCGAAGGTTCCGCCGACAAGACCCAAGCCTCCCAGGCCGACTCCCCCGGCCATGGTTCCCAAAGTGGATGCTTCTACTGCAGGGAAACCGGAAGAGATTGTCCTAACCACTCCCCAGGGATCGCAGCGCAGCATCCTCCAGCCCACGCCGCTGATTCTAGTCCAAAGTCCGTCTGAGTCGCCGAGCCGGTCTCCAAAACTGAGTCATGTAAGTTCACAATATTCAGTACACACACAATATAGTATTACTTACATCCTTGCATTGTATTTTACCATGGAGTTTGTCTTCTGTTCTATACTAAAGACTTTACCTGTATTCTTAAGCCCAGACATTACTTTTAGTCTATTCAAAGCTCCAGGATTTGTTGACATCCTAACTCCCGCCTGAACCGAGCACATTTTCTCCAGTTTGGCTTTATCCAAATCTAAAAGCTTCATGTTAAAAATGGTCAAAAGTGCAACGAAAATGAGACGAAAACAAGGATGACAATGCAACAAAAGAGTGACAACAAGAGCAACAGAAAAGTGATGAAATCCAACAAAAAAGCCATGGAAAAAAATGTCAAGACAGTGGCAACAATGCAAGGAAAAAGCTCAATTTCGATGAGTTTTTTAGGTCTTGGCTTTCAAATGAGGCAATACTCTGGCCTATACGCTGTGACCTTTTTAGATTGGGTAAAGCTGAACTGGAGAAAATGTAGTCTGTTAAGGCGGGGTAAAGGAGATTAAAATGGCAAAGAATGATGGGAATTGTCCATTGATTGCTTACTGACATACGTGTAGAGCCTCAAAGTTCAGCATCTTGTCACCGTTCTTCTTCAAAAGTGAAGCTTCTCTCTTCTCTCCAGATCTCAACGTTCAGACGTCCCCCGAAACCTCTCCCACGGATCAGGCGCTCCAGGACCTCGGCCTCTTCCAAACCGACTCCACCGGAGAAACCACCAAAGCCAGAGAGGCCCTCCCTCCCGCTCTGCCCACACGGGTCAGAGACATGGTAATGATACAGTAGTAAAATAGTCAAGTGCCCTTGTCTTAAGTACCAGCTGGATGTGCAGACTCAAAAGTGAAAAAACGTATATATATTATACATAGGGCTGGGTACCGTTAAATTGTACCAGTCTAGTATCGAAAAAAAAAATCGAATATATTTAGATCCAAGTTTTGATGGTGTTGGTCCAGGGTCAGCTTTAAAGGAAGTGACCTGATTAAATCCCCCATTTTTGCCCAATTTCTTCTTCTTCCCATTTTTAAATGTTTTTTTGCCCAATGTTTGTCCCATTTTTCCCAATTATTTTTACACATTAAATGTTATTTTTTCCAAATAGTTTTTTATTTTTATTTATTTTTGCCACACTTTCTCTAAATCTTTCCCTGAATTATTGCCCATTTTTCACACATATTGGAGATGAACCCAATATTGTAAATTTGCAGATCTTGCACTCATTATTGTTCTGCTTTCTGGTTCTTGACAACACATATTTTATAGGTATTGGAAAAGGTATTGACAACCAAGTATCTTTGAAGTACTGGTATCGATAAAAATGTAACGGTACCCAGCCCTACAGTACTTTCTTATCCCATTGATTCAGCCAATGTTTTCGCCTCTCATCCAAAAGACTTTGTAAATTTGCCTTTTGGATGAGAACAGCTCCTCTAAACCTATAATGATTTATATTTTGTATTTACTGTTCCTAAATGTCATGACAGACCGAGCAGACTGTCAGCTAATGCTAAACCACTTCCATGATGCTTCCACTGCCTTTTCCGTGTCTGTTATGCTCGCCTGTGCCCTGCAGTGTCTCCTCAATAAACTTATAGTGATTTGTTTAAATCTGCTCTCTGTAGGATGTGGCTGAATCAGCTGAAACACTGAAGTCTCCAGACTCCACTCCTCCAAAGCCGCCTCCCAAACCCCACAATCTGTCTCCGAATCCGTCTCCGAATCCGTCTCCGAATCTGTCTCCGACTCAGTCTCCTAAATTGTCTCCGAAACTGTCTCCTAAACTGTCTTCGAAACTGTCGATAAAACCTCTGCTGCCCAAACCAGTCATCCGCCGCAAGCAAAAATCTAAGGTTGATACAATACAGAACAAGTCATTGATTTGTCCCCTTGCATGTGTTTAACATTATTAATTTTTATTTTTTTATCAGGATAAACAGTCTTTGGCTCCCGAAAACTATGTTGTCTTTGAAGATATCCTCCTTATTGGCCAGGTGGGTTTAAATAATGTGCATTCTCTCTCTTCTCTCAGAGTTTTGTGTCCCCGAGTTACAGAGTTAAAACAAAAGACTTCTTGAACAGGAGCAGTGTGTGGAAGACTGGCCCGAGGACAGCCCTGAGGTTCAGGCCGACTTCAAACCTGTGAGAACAACTCCTCTTTTACCAACATTATTTATTTTATTGCAGAACACTGGACAAAAACACATACTCAATAATTCCTTCCTTCGTGTATTGTAGACGTCTGTGGAAATGAAATGTGCATCTAATTTTCAAGTATTTATCGATCATGAACTTGCTTTTGTTAGCATTATCATAAAAGTTAAATGCTTTACTCCTTAAAAGTTGTGAATTGGGCGTATAAACTCATCCCTGTAAAGAATTGGTTAAATTACTTAAGGGGTCTCAGATCTTTTCTGCATATTGTTCATTTTCAACAACTATTTTATCAATATGTGCAAAACACGTTTTCTCTTCTTGCAGCGTGGCACATTGAGACTACGCAGAGAGTCACTTAGGGTAATACATCTCCCATTAGAATAGAATTACGTGATTGTATTGATGATGATGATGATGATGATGATATCAATTCCCATATTCAGGCCAAAACCGACTCCGAAACAGAGGATGTCGATGGACCAGGGAGCAGCACTAAGGTATTTATCTATTATAACTGTCGGCATCAGCTATTTTTATCTGGAAGTGTGATCTCATGATTTATTTTACAGAAAAAGGACAATAAGTTCAAGATGTCGATGTCTTCCAGAAGAGACTCGAAGGTAAGAATTAGATCAAGCACCACAGAAACCAAAGCCAAAGTATCATTTTTCTTTTCATTTCGCCGATTGATTACACTTTCCTTGTCAGTGTTTTAGTTATAGGCGTTTCTTATCAGCTGCTGTTTATAGAGTTTTTCCAGATTGACACTACTTGTATGTCAAAACCTTGAACACAATTGCCCAAATCTGACCTTTTCTTTGTCAGAGCAGTGGGCACATTTACACATCGATCTCCATCCTGTTCACTTTTTAGGAGCGGTTTTCTGACGAATGCACGAGCCGGAGCCGGACAATTCTTCTTCGAGGAAATCCTCAAAGGCAAGTCTTAGCAAAGTGAATCGTTATTATTATTTAATACTTCGGCTTAACAGAGTTTGTAAGATGAATAACCACTGTCTGTGAATCTTTAGGAGTACTATACAGACGAACACTATTCCTCTCAAGAACTAAAGAAAGATGAAGATCCCGAACAATGGCAGGACTACAAGGTGATATATTTAGAGTTTTCAGTCTTTAAAAAAAGGTTCTGAAAAGTAGTTATCAGGTTCCTCTTAACCCCCATCTTAACCAAATGCATTTTCTCCAGTTCAGCTTTACTCAAATCTAAAAGGTCACAGCTTATAGGCCAGAGTAACGGCTCAATTGAAAGCTAAGAAACTCATCTAAATGGATCATTTTTTGTCACGTTTTTGTTATGTTTTCATATTATTTTTAGTCACTTTATCACCTGTTGCATCGGAGTTCTGAAAACAACCCCGTAAAGTTGAGCGCTTTTTGTCCCCATAGAAACCGCGCTTCAAAGACAAAGTGAGCAGCTTATTGAGAAGATCATCTGCCTCCGCTGCTTCTCTGAGCAAAAACACGCCGACGGGAATGAGCCTCGCGAATCTAAGGTAACAAAACTTCACTCATGAGCTGTTAACGTTTGGATTATTACGATCGTTTCTTCCATTGCAGGACTACGAGTTTAAAAAGGACCAGGACGAGTCATTCAGACGCTGCTCAGAGGTAACGAAACTTACTCTCACGTGAATAGAATTAGTAATTAGTAAAAAAACAATGTTACTTCACAAATAGTGTAATATTTATGTGTGTTTAATGTTTTAAAGGGTACAATGTTGGATACAGCCTCCGGGGAAAGCGGGGATGACCTTGACGCCGTGCGTATTTAATTTTGTAATTCCGTTTGCAGATTTATAGAATTGTGGGAGCTTGACTTCACGTTCTTTTGTTTCAGAAGAAAAATAGGAAGTTAAAAAGCTTAAAATTTAAGCCCACAAAGGATTCGTCTTCAACAAGGTAATGCATCACAGAGGATCCTCTTCTTCTATCCTCTTTTCTTCCTCCTCTATTAGTTGAGAGCTGTGCCATTTGTTTTCTCACATGTTTAATTATGAACTGTGTGTATTTCTATATCTTTCAGAACAATGAGGATGAACCAAAAGGCGCTCATGGATACACTCTGCACAAAGGCTCAAAGGTGCAGTAGTTTGAATTCATTTTCTGGCATTTTCTTTGTTTTTCCCCATTGTTGCCACATTGTCTCGTCTGTAGGAGGACTTGTTTGGCGTGCATTCCAGCTACTCCACACGGAAAAAGTCTCAGGTATTTTCTTTAAATGGCAGATATCAGATGTTTTTCTAGCATCACATTGCTCTAATACTCTCTTCACACTTTGATGTTTCCCAGGATGATGGATTGGATTCGTTTAACAAGGTCAATATTCTCCAAAACCTCGTTCATTTGGTGCTTTGGTTTTATCCAGAGTTTAAGTTTGAATGTTTGTTTCCAGGCCGCTCTCATGAACGACGATTACTCTGAAAAGTCAAGCCACTTGTTTGCCGGATATGATGACGCTTTAGAAGCGGAGGAACGGAAATCGGTAATTTATTTAACCGTCTTTAATTGAGCGCAGCGCCTACAAAATGTAGACTGACATGTCTTTTAAATTTGATCATGTGTTGTTTCAGAAAACCCCCAAACGTACACCTCTTTTGCGCAAACAAAAGGCAATCCACGTTACCCCTGAACAGGCGGCTTATCTCAACTCCCCTCAGCATGACTTCGATGTAATTGTCCACAAAACATCTATTTTAACCAACCTTTAAGGGCTGTGTGATTCTATTGAAAACACTTAATTCTTCTGACAGGAAGATGACGAAATCGCTGCTATAAAAGGCAAACATGCTCGGAGTCCCGCTGAGACGTACAACTACGACGAGGATCAACTCGATATTTGCGAACCGGTAACTTAGCTTTAAAAAGAACTGGTCATTAACTCTTTTGGGACGGTAATATTAATTATTTGTCAAGTTATAGTATTTTCTTGTTTTGGCTATTAAAAAACATATTTCAAGAGATATCAATGTGTGATTTAGCTATTATTTACAAAACTGCTCCTTCTTTGCATAGCTAACATTTATTTAACAGTACAAGATTAAATATATGTGTAACTGCTGCTGAAATGGAAGCAAAGTTGTTAAAAACTGAAGTCATTTTTGATAATTGAAAATGGACTCTGGATCTACGATCCTATTTTACATATAGTCAGCCTGTATCATCTGTGTCAATCTGTATCAACATAGAGTATTAGTAAGTATATGTGTATGATGTATTTGTGCTTGTATGTGTCTGTGGACATTTATTTTCCTTCCCCACAGAAAAAGGCGTCCAAATTCAAAGCCTTTAAGCATAAACTCAAGGTGAGATCCTCTTTATCCACCACATTATTTGTAAATGATCCCTGGATTAAATCTTTGTGTTATAGAGCAAGTCCTCGCGGAGAGAGGAGTCTCCAGGGGCGACGTCGAGTGACTACATGTCTGAGGCTGCAAAGGTTTGTGCGCCGCCACCGGAGATATCTGCTACCTGGCCGGCTTTTAACCACAACACCCTTGACATAAAAACGTATGGAGAAGATCGCGTTGTGTTTTTCTGACAGCCTGTCCCTGATACACTTTAATGTTGCATTGTACCTCGTCAAGTTACTTTGCTGTAGAACAAAAAGGCAGTAGCTCAGTTGAGGGAGATGTTTTGCTCTACTGTATCGCCAAATTATCGTTATTGCAAGATCGGGTGACGAAAGATCCATATCGTAAAGTCACTGAGGTCTTAAAGGTGCACTCGGCAACTGTTTATGTAAAAAATAAAGTTGATATTAATACGTATGTGGCCTTTCAGTGACCTAGCGGATGCTTGTAGGAAGCTCCAGGATCAATTGCTTCTTGGGTTTTCACTGCTAATCGAACAGTATCCATGGTTACACATACATTCCATTCTGAAAACCTACCAGAAATCCTGAAGAAAAAAAAAACGGAAATAAAATGGATCCTTGAAGCATCATAGGAGCAACTGGGATGGAAAGTCTACACTAATATCAACTCTTTTTTTTAATTATTTATTTATTTTTTCTACACAAAAAGTTGCATAGTGCACATTTTAAACTGACACACACAGCTTAAAACAAAACAACAAGGTAACTTAAATGCTAAACGTTCAGTGTTTAGTCATGATATTTCTAATTGTGTTCAACTTTAGCATTGTTTAGGTCTGGATTTAGTATTTCAACCCTTATTGGGCACAACTTGATGAAAGAAACTACTACTAGCTACTGTGTTGAAGTGGTTTAACAACATTCAGGGATCACTTGGCCATTACAAATAAAAAACTCTATCCGCATTTTATCAGTAGAGGGACATTGTTTAGCCACGTGAACACACTGGTTCAGCAACATGCCACGCACAGTCACACAGCTCGCCTAAGGAGGGGAAAGATCACTGTTCACAATGACTCGTGTTATTATGGATATAAACGACGTGGAGTCATTGACGTATTTCTACCTATTGTTGCAAGCACGCTGCTGCATAATGATTGTAATGGTTTTGTAACATGTTTTAGGCGGAGCTCATGGCGGCCGAGAAGGACAGGAACGCCATGGATGAGTTTGCGGACGGAGAAGGGGACGACGGGGTCAGTTTATAAATACTTCATTTTCGTATATATATCAAGAGATTTGTGTGAAATATTAAGTAAATAAATGTTTTTTTGCTTCAGGACACGGACAGTTTGATGGAGTGGTGGAACAATGTAGAACGTAAGTCACGTGACTCGACGAGGAAAAGTGGTGCACAGTATCCAGAATTTGACACCTGTTTGTGAATGTTTTGTGTGTAATGTTTCAGAGTGGGACGAGGTGCCGTCAGACGAAGAGGAAATGATTCTACAAAAGGATGAGTCCAAGTATGTGTTTGTAAAAGAGCAGCGTTCTTGATCATACACCTGAGCAATTGCACTTACAGGATAGTAGGAGTTCAAACGGCAATAAATAAACATCAAAATCAATGTGACAAATGTAAAAAGTATTGAAATGATCTCATCTCGTGATGTCACTTTTTTGTTGGGTTTTCTGCTTGTTTTGGTCGCTGTTTTGTCACTCTTTTAAGAAGCTGTTTGATTTGGATAGGGCCAAACTGGAGAAAATGTGCCCAGTTCAGTTGGGGATTAAGAGGTTAAACGCAGGCATTGTAATGGTCATACCTTTTACATGAATAATGTGAATACTTTGTACCTGACTCGAGTAGAAACGCTGCCAAATGGCACTCGATATGCTTATATAATATGTGATATAGAATTTAAAAAGGGCCGAGCTGTTACATTGATGTGCTTGGAGTCTAGTATATGTTAGAGAAACTAACAAAGATGATCGAGAGGATTGATGAAGAATAGGCAGCAGTCAGGATGGCTTATGCAGGAGAAGTTTATTTGCCATCGTTACGGGACCCGGAGACATGAACTCGAGACATTGTGCTAGTCCTGCCATTCAAGTCTATGCTTCCACAGAAGAGAGGTAAATACTGTCTAAGAGCGTCATACTCACACGCAAGCAAAGCATTCAGTGGCTGAGAGTAGGCGCCTGAGCACCACAGTCAAGGCCATAACAGAGATAGTACGACTGTACGGCTTGACCCACGGGTAGTACGACCTTTCAGTTTGACCCAGTATGATAAATGGCGATTTAATGTTATCCCTAACAGTATAAATATAAGCCTCCCTTTTCTTTGTGCTCACTCAGATCCTTCTCCATTCTGGCGGACAAAGTCCAGCACGCGCTGCGTCTGTTTAACAAAGTGTTCATGGAGCGCGCTGAGATCCTGTGGCAGTCGGTGATCACCCTCCACACCATCGCGGACGACATCAGCACCTTCCACCACAAGGCCCGGATCGCGGGCATCACGGGGGGCACCACCACAGCCGTGGGCGGGGTGGCTGCCGTCGCCGGCCTGGCCCTGGCTCCGCTCACTTTTGGGGTTTCTCTGATCGTCACCGCGGTCGGCGTGGGAATCGCTGCAGCAGGGGGCATCACTTCAGCTTCAGCGGCCATATCGGATAACGTCAACAACGCTAACGACAGGAAGAAGGTCACGCTTTTACTCCCCGCCTTAACAGAGTTTTTATTACAGCATCATTAGTCTCATTAACCCCTTCTCATTCAGTTTTAGTCTAGTTTTTACTGAAGCTTTCTCTCCTGTGTGTTTTATTTTTTAGGTGGAGGAACTTCTGCTGAAGAATGAAGACTCTCTGCTGGAGCTCTCAAAGATCCTGCATTTCTCCAACACGGGCCTGTCCAAGCTTCGTGGCCACCCCTTCCTCCGCTCGGGCACCCAGCACTACTCTCAGGACTGGGGGGTGCGCCAGGCCGTGCAGGTCATCGGGACGATGGACACTCCGGTCAGGAAGGCCACGGACTTCATAGACCTCGCGGTGAACTCCATTCAGGGGCTTTTCCAAGGCATTGACAAGTACTTCCACAAGGATACCAGGGAACTTAAGAAAGGCTGCAAGAGTGAGATCGTCGCCGAGATAAAGGGCGTGGCCAACGTGCTGAACGACTGCATTGTGGAGCTGAACGGGTTCCGGGAAGAGGTACAAGAAGCCATGGGAGAAGTGTAGAAAGTATGGAGTGTGCATGACGTCAGAGATCGACATCCTTTGAAGGAAACGTAGTAACTAAAATCTACTTTTTAAAGCTTTTAGCTTTGACAGAAACTTACTTGAGAGTAAGAAATAAACTATAGAAAGACAAGCCTTTGTTGGACATTAAAGGAAATGGAGACTTTTGACAGCCCATAGTTACAAGCAATAAAATGGAAGCATCGCGATTGCAACAGGAGATGAACAGTGTGTGACAGTACTGCTCCCTAGTGGGTGGAACTATGAACTGCAGCTTAAGTTATCCTTTAACCTCACTCCCCGCCTTAACCAAGCTCATTTTCTCCAGTTCGGCTTTACCCAAAAACTCAAAGCTTCTCGACTGCAGAGCAACAGTGTAATGCCTCATTTGAAAGCTAAGGCTGACAAAACTGATTGTAACTTTTTTGTCAGATTTTTTTTCATGTTTCCTTTTTTTATGACGCTTTTGACGACGTGTTTTTATTGTTTTCTTTTGTTGCGTTTTTGTCGCTTATTGGTCGGGCAGCACATACGCTTGATAAGTCTCTTTTTGTTCTGAACATATTGAACACACTCTCCAAACATTTAGATATTGTAAAGTATACAGAGTTAAAAGTAATTTTCTTCAATTGTGTTGAGTATTATGTTTGCTGCTGGTTATTTCCACTTAAAGGTGCGTTATGCAACTTTTATATATAAAAAAAGTTGATATTTGTGAGTATTTGACCTCTTAGTGACCCAGTGGCCAGCATGGCGTCTTTGCTTCCATCACAGTGGTCTCTACAACGCTCCAGGATCAATTGTTTTGTAAGTTTGCTTGTGAGAGGGTCAGCAGTAAAAACCTTCCAAACAATTGATCCTGGAGCGTCCTAGAGACCACCGTGATGGAAAGCAAAGACACCATGCTGACCACTCATACAGCCGCTGGGTCACTAAGAGGTCAAATACTCACAAATATCAACTTTTTTTTCCACATAAAGTTGCATAATGTACCTTTTTAAGGCCCATTGTTTTTTTTCTTTTCTTTTTTAAGCATAAGTAGCTCTTTGCCATTTGTGTCACTTTAAACAAGGCTAAAGATCCATGGTGTAGAGTATAATTTTGGTATGGCAGGAACATTAGTTTGATTCAAATAATCACTGTTAAAAATCAAATTCCTGAACAGTAATGGATCCTCACTGACCACATGTGTGTAAGTTCCAGCAATGTTTCGATCACAAAATCCTTATACTGGGTGTTTTTGCACAGATGTTTCTAATATCCCTTAACACAATTTGGAAATCAAGTTGTACTGTTTTTGTTCAAACACTGCAATGCTACATTTGTGCTTTGTGTCAATAATGTACAGAAAAGACTATTCTAAGTTATTATGCAACTTTAAGAACCAATATTGCAACCATAGTGAATCAACTCCCAAATCATTCCAATCATTGTCAAGACCGAAAATTGCTTGAGCTTTGATTTTTAGTCATTTGTACGTGGATAACAATTTTATATAAGCATTTTCTTGTGTAATAATATTACAAGCATAAATTATGAATCTATGTAAATAAAGACTATCTAAAATATCTTGCCGAGGTGGTGCATTGTTGCGTGAAATTGAAAGCCACAGGAAATCCCTAGTGGAGGCTTGGATGTCTTTGCAGACTGGGTAAAACAAATCAAATGCTCTGAATTTGCACAAAACATGTAAAGCGGATGCTTTTTTTTTTTTTACTGAACTGAGTCGACAAAACTGAGTTATGAGCATTCAGTAATACTAATTTCAAATTGTGTGTAACTTTGTTATCTGTAGGTGACTGGACCAAGGGAAGCTATGTATGTATGCACTTTTAATACTTTAATATGTAATTAAGTATATTTACTCTTGTGTAAAGTACATTTTTACAAAAGCTTCATGTTGAACTAGATTGCGTTTCGTGCCCCTTGTTCAGAAATATTTAATTTTTTTATTTAATTTTGTAAAATCAAGGCGGTAATATCATTAAAAGCATCAAATTGAATTAAAACTGGCTTTAAATTTCAACAATTTTGACTGTATAAGAGAATATTATGGTGTAGAACATATTCAGCTGCAGTTTGGCAAACAAAGATGAGAGTGGTATTGTAGGTTGTAGCCGAGCTGAAACAAGTGGGTTTTGAGCAGTTTTTTGTAGGTGGTCAGCGAGTTTAGGAGGACTTCCCTGAAAAAGAAAAATACTGAAATCTCCGAAGGTCTTGGTTATCTAAAGCTCAAACACAGTGGGAGGAAAAAGTATGTACATTTCTGCCTAAATTGGTCATAAAATGTGGTCTGACCTTTATTCAAATCACAAGAATGAGTAAACCGGGTCTGCTTAAACTAATACCACCCAAACAATTACATGTCATATTTCTATTGGCCATAACATGTAAACATTCACAGGATGGCGTGGAATAAGTAAGTGAACCCTTGGATTGAATAGCTTGTTGACCCTCCTTTGGCAGCAATAACTTCATTATTATTCATTCTTGTGATTTAAATAAAGTTCAGACGACATTTTATCACCAATTGTGAGAAATTCCAAAGGATTCACGTACCTTTTCCTCCCCACCAGAGTTTACAATATACTAAAGGAAGTCAATACAAAAAATGTTCCACTACTAGAAAAAAAAAATCTGTATATTGCTGCATCTTTCTCTGTCTATAGACTTTGTTGCACAGTGCAGGAAGGTCTGAATTCTACAGTTCTGTTGAAACTGTACTTGAAGCGGAAACTGTGCCAATCATTGTTCATGTTTTGTTTTCCAGGAACGTGGCTCCGTGGATAATTCCCAGTCAAAATGTCCATGGACGTGAGCGGCATCTTTCCACCTTCTCCCGCAGAATTTCAAGACGCCACAGCTGAAGAAAACCAGACACATTTACCCAACGCTTTGTACTCCGCAGACAATGAAGAGGACACAATGCAAGTTCGTAAAACTGAGATAATTATACATACGTAGGTTTTCAATTGATATAAATCTATTGTTCTATTTTCTAGAGTTTTAGACAGTCTTCAAAACCAATTCGACGAAGATCCACAATCCGGAAGGCTCCTAGACCAGAAATACAGGTATGTTAATGGAGAAATATTTATTTATTCGTTTACTTCAATTTATTTGATCAGGACTGAAGGCTATAAGAGAAACCTTGGGCTTTAGACAGGGAACTTTCACACATGCAACCTCACCTTGCCTTACTGTATGTCTGAAGAGATGGTCAACTGAAATGTAAAGAGTGTAGTAGCACATTTTATTTGTGTCTTGAATTCCCAAATATCAAACTCCTATGGAAACGTAAACAGATATTGTATCTATAAATCAGAAAGAAAAAAAATCATTTGAATTTTACTCTGTGTAATTTTTTTATGTGTGGAAATATTGAGATTTAATAGCGCTGCTTGCACAAAAATCGCTACATTTCTCATGTCAGAAGTAAACGACAAGGACGATGTTGTAGGTGTCAAGACAAACACACAGAGGTCAGAATGACAAGCCTGTGCTTAGTAACGACTTTAAAAGGGGTAAAAAAGTTTAAATGGAAAGTCCATTAGAGAAAGGAACTTTAGGAGCCGGTCCACATTTTGAAGAAGGGGCTATAATTCATCCATTCTTTATTTACAGTTCATAATTTGATTTTTGTCGTCATATCGTCTTCGATCGATGGGCCTATGAATAATGTGTGTTTATTGGTCTATCTGTCCTTTACCTTTTGTCGTGACTCTTCCTCCAGGCGGCTGCCGTACTGGTAGATAACCAGAATTACCTTCTGGAAATGCAAAGATTCTCCTCTTCATCAGTACAGGTTGTATAACTTATTTGGACGAGGGTTGGTCAGCTGTAGTGTGATGGTATGGCATACTTTCACAATGGATAACCATCACTGCAAAAAGTTATCAAGAAATAAGTACATTTGGCCTTGATTTGAGAAACTAATTTCAAGAAATCTGTCCATGTGACATGCTTTTTACACTTAAATGAAGAAAATTCAAAGAAAATTATAATCTACTTATTTCAGGATTACTTTTTGCACTGATCCTGATATCACCAACCACCAGGGCTGCGTACCGTTAATTTTTTAAACGATATTTGGTTTATGATATGGATACCTGAACAATACTTTTTCCGATACCAATCAGAAAACGGAACAATAATGTTTGGAAGATCTGCAAATTTACAATATCGGGTTCATCGCCAATGTCCTACCCTACCAACCACATACTGTGACTTTAGTTCAAGGGGTAACCAGCTGTTTCCATTTATTGTACTTACTTTATTGTATATTAATCTTCCTGGATGTCAGAGACCACCAGGGCTATTTAAATCCAAAGATTTAACTGCTCTCCACAGGTTTGCTCAGACTCCGTGACCACCTCGTGCTGCTCTATAGACGGGGCTTTACACTGGACGTGCAGGAGATCCAGAGGGCCGTTCAGATGCAGAGACTGTTGACCACCCCCGTCTCCCAGGCTTTAGCCGTCACCCGCCGTGCCGTAAACGCCATTCAGGGCATGTTCTCAGGAATGAACCGCTTCATCAATCTGCCCCAACAGGAACTCCTGAATAAATACACCAAAGCGATTGTGGCGAAGATAAAGGGATCGGCTGATGTCCTGCATAGCTGTCTCTTTGAGCTGAGCAATATCAAAAACCAGCTGCAGGTGGCGACAGAGAGGTGTGGGCTGACAGAGTGAAGCAATTGGTTTTCAACATATGGGTTCAAACATGAATGGCATTTTGTCCCACTAAGACCAATATTGTCTTATTCATCTGCTGCCCGTTTTAAGTGTGATTTGGCAGAACTTCGGGCCTTCTTGCTCCATTACTGTGACAGTGTGTATAAATAGAAATTGAACCTACGACAGTGTTTTCTTTGAGGCAAAAGTGCTCAACTGTAACAGATAAATGCATCATCAAGATTTCCATCACTTGATTTGATAAACATTACAGAGAGAAACCCACAGCATTCAGCCGTAAATCAACACTGCCCTCTTCTGGCTGAAGTGAAGATGTCATTTTTATGACGCTACTGTGGCACTCAATCTTTTTAATTAGGAATGTCTTGCAATTGTTTTACAAAAAGGATAACTTGTACAGCAAATTCAATTCTTATTTGGGTCTTGTCATAGTATTCTAGTAGGCTATAGTAGCAGTCCTTTTCTTTTTTCTTTTTACCAACTGCTAAGTGCATGATTAACTACTACTTGGACCCTGGTTCAATTCCAGGTAGCCAAAGAACAATGGGAAGTAACAAAGCACATTTTTAAAAGTAAAACAGAGGGAAATAGAACTTAAAGCTGTAAATATTTACTGACCTGTTTGTATAGACTTTACTATGGGATGTCTCTTTCATGTCAGCAAAACTCTTGAGACCAAATATTATGTAACTTGGGTGTTGCCTCTGAAGCCAAGCATGTAAAGCAACCAAATGCGTGTCAGACACATGATGAGGCTCTAGTACTGTATGTAGCAGGGTAAAATTACACATTACCCTGAGTAACACACCTGAAGCCCAAGTACCACCTGTGGTCAGGGGCTGCAATGTTTTCAACACCTCTCTCTCTCCCTCACTCACTCACTCTCACACACACACACACGCGCTCAGTTTTTGTCTAACTTTGAATACACTTCCCGTTAAATGAGCGCTGGAAACAGTCTGTAACCCAACGCTGCTAAGAGTCCGCCTCGGGTTTTGCCCAAACTGTTCTACTATTTTGTACGAGACCAGTGCGCGAGGAAGCAGGCTGAAGGCGAGGGCGGCAGAGTGACGCGGGGCTGCTTCTCTGACTGAGCTCTTTTGGATTATACTTCTTATTTCGAGTTGACACAGAGGTAAGCGCCCGTGCACATGACCTTCATTGTGCTTATTTTGTATCGCACATTCCAGAGCCATGTCCGCAAACAATGTAGGGATTGTCCCGGCATAGCTGTACATCAAACGTGACGTGACGCTGACGTCCGCTTGTTTACTCACCCCAGTGCGTGCATGTATTTGTGGATTTAACGCTGTTTGACTGTTTGGACAAGCTTTAAGTAAGAATTCTGTGCCATAAGTCCGACGATTGATGCAACTGATGGATGTACTATGATTCGGCTTTCTTTATTTTAAGCGAACTGGTTTTAGTAGCCCATAACGAGTGATGTTATGACAAACTTTGTATCGACCTCATCCAAAACAAGCAAACTATCGGCTCACAAAACATAACGGTGCGTAAGTAGACTGTTTAGACATGGCAACGTTAAGAAGTTATGTTTATAAGTTATAGATGTAGGTTATATTTCTTTTAAACGCTTTAGTTTCAGTGTATGAAAGTCATTCAGTGTAGCCATAGTCATTCCCCTTCTCATTGGTTGCCGTAGGGCGCACACGTGGTTTGGGGAATAAATCATGTTTGTGCGCCCTATCCCACATGACATGACATGTAAGAGTTGATATGTGGAATGTATTATTGTTGTGTTTGTTGGATTGTTCCAATTGTACAGTATGTTGCATTACCATGAAAAAAATAATAAATAAAATGAAATGAAATATACATCCAGAAATGTTTTAAACTAAAACAGGTACAGGAGGAACTGTATACTCTGACCACTTCTCTTTTCTGGTCTCCTCAGTGTGGCATGGGCTGTGCTAACATTTGATTCTATGGCCAAATCGTTTCAGTTGCCGAACAAACGAACTGAGGGCAGTCTACATCGAAGATACAAAGGGCTGCAAAGACGAACGGCTCAAAGTAACAATGTAATATAAATATGTGGTTGTATTAAAAACATTTTTATCCCAGCCTGAAATAAAGTATAGTTTTGGGGAATAACTAAATACATGTACATATTTAGAATACTCATTTTGAGTTACTGTAATCTAGTAAAGTTACACTTTCATTTGAGAGGTTTTAGAATACAGTTACTTTCCAAATATCAAGGGAATACATCCCAGTACTCAGTCATTAAATTTACCTCCATATTACACAACATTATTAAGAACTTTTAGTTTAGTTTATTTAAACGGGGACAATGTGCAAACACATTAATTAAAGATGCTTTGCACCAGATTTAGCTTGAGCTAGTTTCCATCTGTAGTCCCTGAGCAGGTGAGTTACAAAATGTACAATATAAAATATATTTAACCACTCAAATACAAATATTCAATCCATTCATTCCTTCATTCATTCATCCGTTACAGCCATCAGTCCACATAGAATCATGCTAAAATTACTACATAAAACATCACTAAAAGTCATATTTACAGTTATCGGTGCTGACATGACTGGTTTTCCAGTCATGTCCAGTTTTCCAGCACGTTTTTGTATTACGAGAGAAATCTTTCAGGTCTAAGGAAAGTTTCAGATTCTGTGGGAGTTTATTCCATTCTTTGATGCCTTTGAATGAGAAGGATGTCTGCGCACAGGCTGAGCTACGTTTAGGCCTTACTCTACAGTCATTGCGACTCGTGGACCTGGAGATCCTAGTCATCTGCTCAGAACAGAGCTGAACAAATGTTTTCATCGGTGGAAATGCAGTATTATTCACATTTTTAAAAACTAATCGCACATGTGCGTACAAAATTAAATTATCAAAGTTAAACATGCTGTATTTTCCACGGATCAGACAGTGATGGTATCTTAGTGGCTTTTTGTCTAGCACTTTAACAGCTTGATTATATAGATTTAATGTTGACCTGTTTTTCCTCCTAAAATAAAATAAAGATTTAAAACGCCTTATGCCACAGTTCATACAAACACTGCACATGTGTCACATGATGCTGTATCTGCTGCTCCATTTGCCAAGAGAGTTTTTGAGTTCCTAATTAATGGTAAGTGAGTTTATAACAGGTGTTCCAACAATTGTAGTCTTCATTTTTGTAATTATACACCATAATTATACATAAATATAACGACAATCAATATGAAAGTATTCTAAAAGTATTCAGAATACAGTACTCGGATTAGACAAAGGAATACGTTACAAAATACATTTACATTTTTCAGCATTCAGTAACTAAATACAATTTCAAAGTATTCTCCCCAACACTGAAAGTAGCCCACTTTGACCTGACATCTAAAAACAACTCAATATCCATATTTGGTTATAACCACGCTGCAAATTTATGACGCCTCTCTGTGGATTTCAGGATGAATATGTTCAGGAAGGACACGGGTCCAGCCCAGGCCCCCCTTGTCCCCCCTCGCCCCACTGAGGAGGTCACAACACTTTCCATTATAGTGGTTTGCACTGGCTCTAGCCAACGCATTGTTGATCATGTCTCTCCTATAGGACCTGGAGAACCCCGTCACTCACAGCGTCAAACAGGACGCTGTGCCCACAACCCCACAGGTGAATCCATGAAGTCTTTCGCTAAAACTACTTAACCCTGAACAGCAATACTTGAAATGTGTTGTATAAAGCGGTTTGAAAAATCCTTGTTTGGTTTTTGTTTATTGTGTCTTATTCACTTCAGACACAGAGGACGGGAGTCATGGGAGTGATGCACAAAGTTAACCCTTTTAAGTCATCATCAGCAACAGCAACAGCACAGGTAAAATGTAACACAAAGTTGATTTGTTCTTCTACATTTATCTAAAAACCTAAATCTTTATTCTCCCTTGTTAAGCAGCCCTCCTCTGATGTCAGTAAACCGTCTTTAGAGTCACTGGAGGGAAACTCAGCCACTTCACAGGTACAAACGTAATGCTGTAAACCTCAATCAAATATTTACATGCCAATCGGGCTGCGTATTAAAAGGCTTGTTTTGACACCATTTCCTGAAAAACAAATGCCTACAGTTTTTCTTAAATTTAATGGAACAGACGGAGCTGAAATGCTAAAAATGTCGCATAATGTTACAGCAATATTGAAGAGACGTATTGATCATAACAGTTTTCTTTCTCGTATTGTGCCGCCCTATTACCAATCCAATTTGCATTAAAAAGAATTCCGGCACTTCTCAGTTTCATGAAACGCATGCATCAATCGGCACACTGTGGACACTGGAACTGTTGTTTTGGAAATGGAGAAGCTATGTGCAATTTTGTATGTAGTTTGCATAGGACTCTAATGTTAATCTTTGTGAGGTCAGTGTTGACGTGTTTCAACGTGTAGCGTGAATCTGACAATGCCGATTAATATGTTCTGCATATTTTGAGATGATTCATAAACACCCTTTATATTCTAGTCCTGAGCTGTAAAGCAAAGCAATGACATGTTTTGAGGTTTGGCTATTTAAGTCTTTAAAACTTGCACTATTCTCTGTACACAGTCTTCACATAGAGCTACTTTAGTCATGTATAAATCTGCCTTTGTTCAGTATTTTACCTCTGTTTTAGACCTGGTTTGATTGAATGTTTTCTTTGTGCATTAATTTATTACTCGATGTTGTTGCAGAACCCGGGCATGTTGCGAGGAGTGATGAACAAGGTGAACCCTTTCAAGTCGACGTCACAGCCCCAGGTACAAACACCATTGTCTGAGTGAACAATGGCGCTTCATGATCCCACGTCACCTTTTAGGTTTGTCTTATTTATAGGTTTCTAAGGCAGAGTCCTCAGAGTCTCTGGACAGGGACAGAGCTGTCGACAATCAGGTCAGAAAAGTCAAGCAATGGTTAAATGCACAAATCATGTTACAAAGTATTTGGTAAAGGGATTGGACTTCACTTTCACTTCACTTTTTGTCCCTTTGTCAGATGGATTGAATAGGTCCTTTCAAATTACTGTAAGCCATTTTTTAACTGTTAAATTGTTTTTAAGTGAAAAAAACAACAAAAAAGAATAACATTACATTTGGTATTGGTGAAATCAATATTCAATTTGAACATTTATTCATCAAAAAATCTATATACCAAAACAATGCTTGCGTTGTTATTGAATTGGCACCATAGCACTTTGGTGTCCCAGCTTTAAAGCAATTTGCTATTTTATTTTTATTTTATTTGTAAAATAACGTTTGGTTATCGAAGTTTATCCAAATCACCCCGATTTATTTCTATCGCAGTCCACCCTCCTTTGCTCCCTGCATGTATCCTAAATGTGCATTTAATTCAAGTGAAAAATCGGGATGTACTGGAGGGATTGCGAGAGTTAGAAATTAGGCGTTTCGAATCAACCACCCACTCCTCTCATGGTTTGAAAACAAAAGTCAGGTACACAGCTTTAAAACTTTAACATGAATTGTATAGGAATAAAAAAGAAAAGGCAGAAAGTATAATTGTTTTTGTAAATTCTAAGTTTTGATTTCAGAACCCAGGCGTATTTAAAGGTGTGACGCAGAAAGTAAACCCTGTCAAGTCAACAACACAGGTACTTTTGATTACGCAAAATTATACATTCAGACTGACTCCCAACACTGTAGCTGTGGATTAGCAATCTCCGTACTCCGCTTTAATATATTATTTCTTCCCAAATGATGCTGGAAGTCTGCCTAGCTTTACAAATATACACCAAAGATTATTCATTTAAACTGTGCTTCGTCAAACCAGTTTCAAAAGAGGAAATGGCTTAAATGTTTACAATTTGTCCAAGTGTGCGTTTTCTGTGTGGCAGAGCACAAAGAATGACGTTGCTTTGGCCTCCACTGATTCTGTGGAAGCCAAAGAAACGACTAATGAGCTGGAAACACCCAACCAGGTACATTATTATGATTATGGTAATGCGTAAAGTTGGATTTCTCTTAGTTACAATGATTTGTTTAGAATCCAGGATTAAAGTCTGGGATGACACAGAAGCCCAATCCTTTCAAGTCTACCACACCGGTACAATATTCAAATCTTCCCAGCTCAGAAACACTCGACGCTGGACAGGCGCCACAAACTAAGCAGGTAACTGGATTGATCATAACTTGATCAGTTTAATGTGCAAACAAGAAAAGAGGTACATTTTTGAAAGCAGTCTTTATACTTCTTTTAGTCCACTGGAGGGTTTTCTGGCATGATTCAGAAAGTCAACCCGTTCAAGTCGTCACAGCCAAAGGTAGAATAACAATAATAATAGTGAATGTTCATAACGTATGTGACTCTCAATACAACGTTTTGTTTTGTTTTTTGGACCCAAAGCTTCTGCAGAGTGACCTCTCCAGCAGCGAAGGAAGCCTGGCCGACAACAACAACCTCGGAGACAAAAAGGTAGTTCTGTTTCATGTGAAGAAATCTGTAATCTGGAGGGAAGATTAGGTGATCACATGCGGCTCTTTAAACATTGGTTGATACTAGATATTTCCAGTGTTTTGGCTCCTTTTGCACTGCTGACCTATCACTGCAAATTGTCATACTGAACTACAAATTAAATGATCCACAGATGTCCTCTCAGACTCCAGAGCTCCCACCTCGAGCAAACCAGCAGGTACTTTTTTGTTTTGAACTTTCCATATCGAAAAGCTACTACTATACCAGAAATAATATTCAGTATACAGGTACACTGTATATACAGTAATTGTGAAATGGTAATGCTCCTTTTCACCACCAGATGTTGCCAAAAACACCAAAAACCTTTGTTGCACTATACTTTAAAAATTGGTTGATACTAGATATTTCCAGTGTTTTGTCTCCTTTAGCATTGCTGACCCCGACCTTTCACTGCAAATTGTCATACTGAACTACAAATTTAATGATCCACAGATGTCCTCTCAGACTCCAGAGCTCCCACCTCGAACAAACCAGCAGGTACTTATGTTATACCTTTTTGTTTTGAACCTTTCATATTGAAAAGCTACTACTACAGTGCCTTGCGAAAGTACTAATACCACATTTTTGAAAGCAAATGATACATGATTCTGTTATTTTTCAAAATATACAAAACCGAAAAGTGGGGCGTGCATAAGTATTTATACAGCATGAATTAATACCCCCTTTTGCTGCAATAACAGCAGCAAGTCTTTTGAGGTATGACTCTACAAGGTTTGCACATCTACAGACTGACATTTTAGCCCATTCCTCTTTACAAAACAAACAACAGCTCTGTCAAATTAGAAGGAGAGCGTTTGTGAACAGCGGTTTCAGGTCTTTCCACAGATTTTCAATAGGATTTAGGTCAGGACTTTGACTGGGCCATTCTAACACATTAATATGTTTGTTTAAACCATTCCATTGTAGATTTAGCTTTGTGTTTAGGCAAGGCAAGGCAAGGCAAGTTTATTTGTAGAGCACAATTCATACACAAGGCAATTCAAAGTGCTTCACAGTTGCAGAAAAAATTACAAGAAAACAGTTAAAATCAATCAATAAAACAACAACACAAAGTTAATCAATTACAGTAAAAGGCAAGAGTGCAGATAAAATACTTTCAGTTTTCATATGCACGGGTAAAAAGAGCTGTTTTCAGCCTGGATTTGAACATTGTCAGAGTTGAGGCCTGTCTCACATCCTCATGAAGACTGTTCCACATTTTAGCTGCATGAAACTGAAACGCAGCCTCACCGTGTTTATTATTGACTCTGGGAACCACCAGGAGACCCCTCCCTGAAGTTCTCAGGGCCCGAGATGGTTCATACGGCTCTAACATGTCAGAGATGTACTTTGGTGCTAAACCATGGAAAGACTTGTACACAAGCAGAGCTGTTTTAAATTCTATTCTCTGAGTGACAGGAAGCCAGTGCAGAGACCGGAGCACTGGACTAATGTGGTCGTATTTCCTGGTTTTTGTCAGGACTCGAGCAGCAGCGTTCTGGATGTACTGCAGCTGTCTAACAGCTCGTTTAGACAGGCCAGTGAGCAGGCCGTTACAGTAGTCTAACCTGCTAGAGACAAATGCATGGATGAGTCTCTCTAAGTCTGGTTTTGACACTATTCCTCTGATCTTAGCAATGTTCTTCAGATGGTAAAAAGCTGATGATGTTATTGCTTTGATGTGGCTGTTTAAGTTCAGGTCTGAGTCCATGATTACTCCTAGATTTCTAACCTGATTTTTTGGTTTTAGAGCAAGAGACTCAAGGTGACTGATAACACCTTGTCTTTGTGTCTGTGGGCCAAAGACAATGATCTCAGTTTTGTCTGAATTTAGTTGGAGAAAGTTGTTTTGCATCCACAAACTGATCTATTCGATGCAGACCTTCCAGCAGGTCATTGTCCTGCTGGAAGGTGAATCTCCGCCCCAGCCTCAA
Source organism: Neogobius melanostomus (assembly GCA_007210695.1). Taxonomy (NCBI): domain Eukaryota; kingdom Metazoa; phylum Chordata; class Actinopteri; order Gobiiformes; family Gobiidae; genus Neogobius; species Neogobius melanostomus. The sequence goes on from VHKM01000011.1 coordinate 316,635, forward strand.
TTCTCTTGCTGACTCCAGCACGTTTTCCTCCAAAATCCCTGTATTTGGCTCCATCGATCTTCCCAACTATACTTACAATCTTCCCAGTCCCCGCTGAGGAAAAGCAGCCCCATAGCATGATGCTCCCCCACCATATTTGACACTGGGGATGGTGCACTCGGGACGATGAGCAGTGTTAGGTTTGCTCCATACATAACGTTTTGCATTTGGGCCAAACAGTTCAATTTTTGTCTCATCTGACCAAAGCACCTTCTTCCACATGGTAGCTGTGTCCTCCATATGACTTCTAGCAAACTTCAAACGGGATTTCTTATGGCCTCCTTTCAATAATGGCTTTCTTCTTGCCACTCGTCCATGAAGGCCAGATTTGTGTAGAGTACAACTTATAGTTGTCCCATGTACAGATTCCCCCAGCTCAGCGGCAGTACGTCGCAGCTCCTCCAGAGTTATCTTGGGGCATTTGGTTACATTTCTTACCAGTGCTCTCCTTGTTCGGTCTGTTAGTTTAGGTGGACGGCCGTGTCTTGGTAAGTTCGCAGTGGTGCTATACTCTTTCCATTTCTGAATGATGGATTGAACAGTGCTCCGTGACATGTTCAAATCTTGGGAAATCTTTGTATAACTTAACGCTGCTTTAAACTTCTCCACAGCTTTATCCCTGACCTCTCTGGTGTGCTCCTTGGCCTTCATGATGTTGTTTAGTGACCAATACACTCTGACCATAGCTCTGAGACCCTCACAGAACAGCTGGAATTATACTGAGAGTAGATCACACACAGGTGGCCTCTATTTAATGGTTAGGGCAAGATGTGAACATTCTGCAGTCATTAGGAATGTTATAAAGGCAATTTAATGCACTCCCAAAATGCTGTATGAATACTTATGCACGCCCCACTTTTCACTCTTCTATTTTTTGAAAAATAACAGAATCATGTATCATTTTACTTTCACTCCATTTACTTTTCACTTCACACACTTCTTGTATGTGAACTTTCAGTAAAAAATTCAAAATAAAATCGTTATGTTTAGGGTTGTAAACATGACAAAATGTGCAAGGTGCATTAGTACTTTCGCAAGGCACTGTATAGAAATAGTATTCCGTATACAGGTATATGCAGTAATTGTGAAATGGTAATGCTCCTTTTCACCACCAGATGTTGCCAAAAACCTTTGTTGCACTATTCTTTATCTTGCGTGACTATCCCACATCCTGTTGTTTTCAGCAGTACCACTAATCCTTTTAAAGTTGACAACCCGGTCTTCCCTCATAGAACCTTAAGTTGATTTTGAGGAATATTATTACACAAATCAGAGCTCAAATGCTTGCCAATTTCTTTAGAATTTCTTGGCAGAACACCATTTATGCCATGTATGATGAGCAACACTAGCAACTATGACTTTGTAGAAAGTCATAGTTGTCCTACAATTGGTCTTTTGACGAAGAAAATCTGCCCTCCACCTAGCAAACTTGCATAGCCCCGATATTGTACATTTATAAATAAGTGTTTTACTTTTTGAATAGATTTCCAATGACCGTGACCAAACTCCAGTTCTCCCACCACGACCCGCTCAGCAGGTACAAACATAGGTTTTAATGCTGTCTTCTAGTACTACCAACATAAGTAATACTACTAATCCACACTGTTGTACGAGTGTTAATAGGTGAGTGATTCCTAACAAATTGACACCATTTACTTCTACTACCTCAACTAAACTCCACCACTGCTGCTTTCACACAGTGTCAATTTCATGAAGTAAAACACTTAAATATTTTTACTGAAGAAAATTAGAATAAACCCATGTTCAAAAGTACTTAATGAGACTGAAACTTCAACACAAATCTGAAGATACTCTAAACAAAATTGAAAAGAAGGAATTAAAACATCTGAGCTTCCAGTGATGGGTCTGTGCTTTGTTGAGGCAGAGAATATGTTTGAACACAATAATATGTTACAGTCGACTAAATTAGTGTTGGGCTTAATCGACTGAATTTACATGAAAGTCAACTGAAAACAATTGTCAGAGTTTGTCCTTTGACGAAAATGACTAAAACTAAATTAAAATATGTTGTCAAATGAACACTGCTTTCACCATGACAATTCTTTCTATTTTTGACCTTTCACACATGGCTCGGCACATTTGGTAATTGCTTTTTTTCCCCTTGTAATGTTGCCACTAGGCCAAGCCAGAGATGGTTTCTATGCGTCACTCACTTCACTTGCACTAACAGACCTCATTGTGAATATAATTCTCTTATTGCTCCATCCATTGTCTGTGTTTGTTGTAGAACCCTGGGGTGTTTAAAGGGATGATGCAGAAAGTGAACCCGTTCAAGTCCTCGTCTTCCCAGGTATAATTGAGCTAATTCACTTCACTTGTTTGGACAAGCCTTTGGTATATTTATATTACAGGTGTATGGTTTTCTTCACAAAGGCACTGGACCGCAATATTGACATAAGGGATAGGTCACCAATTGTCTACAATATTGGTTTTCAAGCTACAGTACTCGCATCACTGATGGTCTGTGCTCCTCTGCAGGTCTCATCTTTAACTTGACCCTTTTTCTACTGTAGTCATTAGTTAGTCCTAGTTTAGATCTAAAGTGTGTCTATAATGGGAATAAAACAAGTCTAGTGCTGCTCAAAGCTGGCAGGCAGGTGTTTGTTAAGTGCAGAGAATCTATGTTGTTTTAGGTGTCAAGTTGTATTTCCTTGTACTGGAAGGGCAAAAGGTGCGAGCTATTTTGGGCATTCACATAGCAACTAAAGACAACAGCTAGAACGTTAAGATATTATATCCCCAGGAAATAAATTCCAGAGCCTGCCCTGTGTATTTCCCATGTCTTGATGTTTTATGTGCTTTGCCTTAAGGCATATCATCTAATTTGTAAGGCGCATTGAGATGCCTTGTGCACGAAATGCGCGGTAAAAATAAACATGCCTTGCCTATTCAAGAGAAAGGGCTGCACAATTAATCAGAAACAAAATGACAATCCTTTGCAAACAGCAGACTGCAATTATAGACGGTACAATCCTTTTGCAAACAACAAAATTCCCTGTTCTTTGGTTCCTACACCTAAACCTGGACTACACTGCCTGACTGAAAAATAAAAGTGGCCATCTGGATCTAACTGTTCTGTGGTCGCTGCAGTTGGTCAGATCTAGGTTCAGCAACACTATAAGCCCAAAGAATGAGCTCAGCTGACCACCTGAACATCCTCAATGACCAGGTTATTCCATGGATTTCTTTCCCCTGATGGCACCGGCATATTCCAAGGTGACAATGCCAGGGTTCATGGAGCGTGGTTCAGGGAGCATGAGACGTACATTCCACACATGGATCAGCCGCCAGAGTCCAGATCTTAACCCCATCTTTAGGATGTGCTGGAGAAGGTTTTGCGCAAAACCTGGGAGTAATAAATGCAACACTGGATCTTTGACATTGCAGAAGTTTGAATGTGAGCTGTAATCATGGCTAAAGGCGGTTCAACGTAACTTTTGTTTTTGGTCAGGCACTGTATGAAATGCACGTTACACTGTGCAACCGTACTCAAGCCTGGTGTAAAAAAAATTCTCACTGTGGAGCAGGGAAGTGGAGTCTCAGTGGCCTCAGAACACCCTCGTTGGTATTGGCACCTGCAGCAAAGAATAAACATTAGACACAAATTGACTGTCAGTAGTAGTTAGAGAGGCTGTTTGTCAACCAGACTGTACAATATGAAGTAATGATGGTTTTCTTATCAGACGGCCTTCCTATATAATAATCAGGTTTATAATTATGTGTTCACAGACGTCCACTGGTGACGGTCAAACTGACTCTGCTGCCCCAAAACAACGGTCAACTAAAACAAAGGTACTTTATGAAATTAATCAAGAATTGTTTCAGACATGTAGATATTGATTTTTCCAGAACCAACCTGCAAATGTGTTTTGTAGACTGATCAGCTCGTTGAAAGCGATACATCATCAAGCTCTGAAAGTCTACACGATGAGACAATTGAGCCACATGTAAGACCTGAGTGTCCTTATTTTTTTTTAAATCTTGTATACTGTATTATTCTTGCAATGTGCTTATTATAGCTGCCTGTTGCTAATCTGTTAAATGTTGTTTGCATATTTTTACTGCTGCAGAAGGACTTGATTGAGAGGTAATGGTGGTAAATCTGATAATAGAAATGAATGCCATTTCCTGTAAAATGTTAAAATTCCGGTAACATTATAAAACAAAACTTCCTTCCTGCCTGGGGCAAAGTGAAGTTTCGAGAAATAGATGCACAAATGCGATTATCCAAAAACTTTAATCAACCAAGAGTACTGCAATATCTTATTACTCAGTGAGTAAAAAGTGGAAACTTGTAGGCTAGTGGGAAGAGTAGCTTAAAAATACAATATGATTCAATACTTTATCATTTTGAATGTTTTCACCCCTGAAGTTTCTTAACAGTTTTAATTTATCTAAAAATGTGTTCATAACTGAGACTGACAAGATCTGACTCGAGCAGACCCAAAATCCCCTAAATATACTTCAATAGCAAAACATTTACCCTACATATTATTTCTTTATTCACAGACTATTTGGTACACGGACGACGCCAGCACAGAAGAACAGAGCAAACCACAGGAGACTCGACCAAGAAGGACAATGGTATGTTCTGTTAACACAGGTCTTACGTCACACGTGTACCTACATTAATCAAGTTATTTTTATCACTTCCTTCAGACTTTCCGCATTAAGACAATTCTTCCATCTCGATTGTTTGGCTCAGGAGGAGCACAGGTGATTCATTTTTGGTAATTCTCATGGGCATGTTCAGTCAAATGAAACTCTTTGTGCGTCATTGTTCGCTTGAGTAATCCAGTTACTGATGCCGTTTGTTCTTTAGTTGTGGAATGTACACAGCTTTGGACGTGGAAGTGTCCTATACATCAGGGGTTCACAATCTCAGACAGATGCATCGAAATAAAAAATGTCTAAGTTGTGTGTTTTCTGCACATATTGTCCTTTCTCAGTCGCATGCAGTGATTTTTACCATTTAAATTGCTCAAATAATATCTATGGCTGTGTCCAAATGTCCACCCTAGTCCCTTACCCGTCATTCACTAGGCCTGCACTATAGAAGATGAGCCTTTATTGATCTCACAGTGGAGACATTTACTTGTTACATTCAGCTCTTAGAAACAAATAAACAACAATAATTAAATGGTAAATAGTGGTGACTAACTAGCTGGAGTAGGAGACTAACTAGTGCACTGATACTGATGGAGATTCAGACAAGAAGCCCACTACTTTCTACTTGCATTATTGCATTATTGTTACCCGGTGTCCAACATCTGCGAATGAGTGCACTACGGCTACTATAAGGTCGCTGAACTCAAGAGACGGTGGAAGGAATATTAGTCAGATACATATTATTTAATATGGATTTTACATGAATGAAGAAAAAAAACCCAGCTCGAGCTAAAGATAAGCAGCTTACGTTTATGAGAAATATGCAACATGTGATTGAAATGGCGCTTGTCTTTCAGTCGTGTTGTGTTTAGTTCAAAGACCTGTCGCTGCACACTACTTTTCAGAATTCGGATACCACTATATACTGTATTCACTATTCATTTGGACACAGCCTATACATTAACCTCTGAAAGCTGTAATTCCAGTTTCTAGTAAGTCAGTCCATTAGTCATGACCTGAGTAGTTTCGCCCTTTTAAGTGCATATTCATTTTGGCTCCACTGGTTTGTCAGTGTACCTAACAATGAAGCGCTTCTGCTTGAGGGTGCTCCATTTGAAATCCAAACAAAGACAGTCATTACTCAGTCTTTTTCATACTCACAATATATTAAGTTATTAAGCAATAAAAATTTCCACTTTTATTGTCGCACAAATATCGCCTGAATATTTGCGGAATTTTATATTCACGTTTATTTGCATTTTCTTTTAGAGCACTGAAGCGTCAGAAGCTCAAGCCCAGACTCAGACTGAGGTTTGTACAATTCAGAGGTTTTTTAGTCTCACTTACGCAAGAGGCAAATGTGTTACAATGGCACAAATGAGTGAAAGACTCGTGGTGATCAGGTCCTGCAGAGTATGGGACCCTTTGCAGCATCTTCACTTGATTTACACAGTGACTGTTCAAAGTGTGTGAACAAGGAACGCTGAGAGACACACACGTGATTGCTCAAACAAGGATGCGTGTTATTCAAGTTCTACTGGGAAACGTATTATCAAGGCATTGTTCTAGAAATCCTACTTACCTATCTTCCTTTTAAAATACGCATGGTGAAGTTGAGAAGAAAAGGGGTTGGGAACCGCTGCATTAGGGAAGCAGTTTTTGCCCCCGTCCTTCTGCCCACATACCCACTTGATGGTAAAGATTGTAACCCGTTCAGGAGGGAAGACACGCACATCCACAATTCTCAGCCAGTGTGTTGGATCCAAGAAACCGTACAGTGAAAAATAGAAAAGATCCGCACAATTGTCTGCTCATCAGTTATTTCACTGCTTTCACCCGCAGTAGGAAGGTTTCGAGGTCTTAGCCCTTCATCAGACTGCAACTAAAGATTGTAACCCGACCTGCAGACTCGTGGCTCCGGGTCATGGCATGTGGCCGCTCTGGGTTGAACAAAGATGAACCCAGACTTCTTGTTCACAAACATTCATAACAAGTCATTTGATCCTTTGCTCTAACTTCACTCAACATTCCTGAGGGTTTTCAGGTTGAGTTTCTGGTAAATGCACAAGATGCATTCCCATCAGGAATCATCATTCACACAGAAGCACGTCGCACGCTTTTCACACGCTTCAAATCAGAAAATCTTCACATTATAATTTTTTATTTTTTTTTACTTTTTTCACATTTTAACACAAGCTTTGTTTTAAGATTCTAGCTGTTACAATATTTTGAGTTCATTTTCTCAGCATCAGTTTCAAAGTAAACCAGTCCGTTCAGAGTCTCTCTCTTTGACCTCACGTAACATCCGCTCTGTAGAATGTGAAAAGTCTAAAAGAATTTCCCAGTTTGCAGAGAATCATGTTCCTCCCTCACCTCTTCCTGTTTCTGATAAGGATCGTTGTTCTGATAATGATCTCGGTTTATTACGCTCATGTCACTGGTTTAAATGCTGAGTGATGCAGCATCACACAGTGGTAAAGTTTAAGATGGGGCAGGCAAAATGAATCATTAATATGCCTTTTTAAATTTTGTACAATTTTCAATATGTCTAATGAAAAGACAAACTAGACACAGGAATACTGGCTCCTGCACGTTTTTTTAGACAAATTGATTTGACCCATAAATTAAAATGTGTAGCACGTACAGAGCCAAATGATCTTGATCTCATAGTGCGAGTGTGGTCTGTGTTCTTAAAGCAGTGGTTCTAATCTGGTGTGTCAAGACCTTGGGCCTTTACCTCTAATCATTGTTAAATTATTTAGAAAGCTTTGGTCAGCCTCATTACCCTTGTTTGAAACATGCAACAGAAGAAATACTGCATTTTATAGTCTACAAACCAAAACGGGACCTCTCCACCTTTGGAGTGATGTTATAAGCCTACTTGGCTTCTACCTTGTATTTATACATTTGAATGGATGTTTTTGTGTGTTTTTCCCCTTCTAATTATGATTTAATGTCTACTCTGAAAGTGCTCAATAAATAATAGTGAGTTATGTTTAGAGAAAAATGTTATGGGGTTGGTGCCTAATTGCACATGTAAATATAACTTAAGTGTCACTTGTAGGAGGTCGTGGAGGTCGAGACACTGCAGTTTGCTGATTTGAACAGTGAAGGAACAGTCCTCGACCCTTTGGATGTATGTCAAATAAATGATAAATCAAAACAATTGTTTTCTGAATGTTTGGTCACATAATCTGTCCGTTTCCAGGATGAAGACGGACTTCTGTCCTGGTGGCAAACAGTAGAAGGTAGGACACATTTGTTACTTTGTGTATTTTAAATGGAGCATTTTGAGAAAACTGTCATTTTTAGGTTGGGATCAATGGAACGAGTCAACACAAAATAGTGATGCAGAAGAGTAAGTCATTTTCTATTGTATAAATAATTATTAATTAAGAATATTCCATAATTTCTAAATACAGCATTAGAGCACACGTGAACAGAACAATTTAAGCTAAAACATAACTGCATTTCTAATCGACAAACCAAATGATATAATTTCAGGTTTGTTAGGACATTATTGTATCACAGTTAATATCTCATCTCTATGGTCCTTTCCTTTAACCAGAGGAAATTAATATTAGTCTTTTGAAAATGCAAAAGGAATTCCAGAACATTCTGTCACTGTATTGCTTTGTTTGTAAACCGGTGTCTAATAAGAATTCCTTTGATCCTGCAGAGCGGTTGAAGAAGCGGCCGATCGAGTCTTCATGGCGGCTCGACTGTTTGTTCGTCTCTTCAACAAACGCGGGGGCTCTCTGCAGCAGAGGGTCCTCGAGCTGCTGTCCATGGCCGACGCCGCTGACAATTTCCACAAGAAAACGGTGACGGCGAGCGTGGGAGGCGGCGTGGCCAGTGTTGCGGGGTCCATTACCACAATCACAGGGCTCATCTTGGCCCCGTTCACCGCCGGGGCGTCCCTCATAGTGACCGCGGTGGGCATCGGGGTGGCCACAGCGGGGGAATCACCTCCGCCTCGGCCAACATCACAGACACGGTCCACTCCAAAACCGACCGCAAGAAAGTGGAGAAGATGATCCAGGATTATCAGGAAGAGATCAAGGACATCAAGGAGTGCCTGGACTTTTTACAGGTAATCACCATATTGCTCCTGCTTTAAAAAAAATGTTTTTTATCTCTCCAGAAGAGAAATAAGTGACCAAAGTAACATTATTTAGTAAATTAATTCTTAAAGCATGGTGTAGATTTGAATTCAATGTTTTCAAGTACTTAGTTTTCCTGGATTAGCCTGTCAAAAGACAAACCAGTGAGACGGATTTCTCTAAGGCAGTGGTTCTCATCTGCTGGGTCAGGACTCAAAAGTGTAATAGTAAGATTTTTTTAAATTTCATTCACTGTAAATTCCAGACTATTGAGCGCACCTGAATATAAGCTGTACCAACAAAATTTCCATCCATATATTTTGTCCTCCCAGGTTAATTGTGTGTCCCGATGCCAAAAGACATGTTTTTATTTTTTTTAGATTGATCACTTTTTGACTATCTGCCAGAAAACGACTCTTATTCATGTTGGGCCTTTATTCTCATTTGGTCTTATTCTCATTTCATTGGTTAAAGTTTTTCTGTAATAATGACTTGGGCCTTTGCCAAGGTCCTTACAGTAAACTTGCTTATCCATAGACTTTTCACCTAAAAACAACTGTTGACGGATGATTTTCAACTTGTGCCTCAAAATTGGGGCCCTTTTTGCAGCAACGTAGTTTTGGGATTTAGTTTTTTTGGAATCAGACAAATAATTGTGTGGCATGTCTAATCAACAGGAAGGTATGGAGGCACTGGAGGAGTGGAACTTTGAGCAATACGCTGAGACCATCTCCAAAAACCACCTCAACCAGAACGTCAAGCATGTGGTGAAGGAGGGCGGGCGCGCGGGCAAAGCTTTGGTCATCAACACGGAGAATCTGATCGGCACCGTGCAGGTCCTCAGCGTGGCGGGGGCGCGGCTAAAGCGGCCCAGGTCGTGAGCATCACCACTGGGTCATGTCTGGGCTCTTCCTGGCCCTGGACGTCTTCTTCCTCGCCAAAGACTCCATGGAGCTCAGAAAGGGCGCCAAAACGGACTTTGCGGCCAAGATCCGGGAAGTGTGCAAAGACCTGCAAGGCGGTCTGCTCGAGCTGAACCGCATCAAAGGGGAGCTTCAGAAAACTATGGATGGGATCGAAGTAGAAGTCGAGGAAGATGAGGAGGACGATGAAGAGATGTTGAAATTGGATCTGAAAAAGCTTACCGAGCTTGAAGAATGAAGGACATAGAAGTCAGCTCCTCAATCTTTTAGAAAACACTGAAGGGGCTTTTAGATTTGGTTACTGAGACTTTTACTTGCTGCTTTAAAATCTTTTTTGTTTTGTTTTAATTAAGTTGAATTTATATAGTAATGTATAAAATGTTTTGTCTTGTGTCATAGTGACTGGAATAAAGTCGTTTCTGGAAGCTTGGTGGTTTTGTCAAATGAGGAAGAAATTGGTCATGTAGCCGTACACTTGTGACTCACCAGTTTCTCAAAATAAATGAAAGAGGTGACAAGTAAAATTGTGTCAATTACATCACTAAAACGGCCTGAAGCTTTAGAATGTTTAACCAGGTCAAAGCATCTGCATTTACCAGTTGAATATACTCTAATATATAATCCGACTCTTGAGAATGTGGCAATGTCACATCACTGCAACGTGAATGTGTTTTAGTTTTGACTTTTGAAAATTGATGTTGGTAGGCTAAAAAGTAAAAGTATTGTTCAGAAATGTCATTAAAAATGCCACTTGCTATTGAGTGCAAATACATTTTGATACTGGAAGTTGTGATGCGGAAGATAAAAATCTGATCAAGCCAGCAAGTGTTGTGCATCACAAAGTGCTTGACATTGAAACGGACCCTAAAAACATTCTTTCCCGTCAAACCCTCCCAATATATACAGTTATCACAATACACACGCACACACCTACACCCCCTACCCTTTACTCTACACACAGAATCAAAATCAAGTACATAAGGCTGGCTACAGATGCCCACGGTGAGGAAACCCCATCAGAGGAGCCGTCCTCCCCGGGAGCAGCAGACCAGCCGCGGCCAATCCAGGCACCGACGCAATGGCCCCCATAGGAGGCGCGGCAGAGACACCACACCTCCACCTGGGCACCCACAGGACAGCACCCACACAGCCACAGCCAGTCACCGCTCCCGAGGCAGAGGGCTCCTTCAGAGGAAACACTGGAGATTCTAAAAATATAAGAAGCAGTATAAAAACATTGATTAAAAAGTTTAAAAACAAAGTAAAAATCAGTAAGAAACTAGAAATAAATATCAAGTTATCAAGGTAACTTATTGATATATCAAGGTAATAAATAAATAAATGGGACTACAATAAATAAACATATCAGCTAAAAGGTAGGTCTTGAGCCTGCTCTTCAAAAAATCTGAACGTTCTCTCCCTCTTTTTGGGAAGACCAGAAAGCAGGGCATTACAGTAGTCGATACAACTGGTGATAAAAGCATGCATCAGCGTCTCCGTGTTGGCCCGAGAGAGAATGGGGCGGACTCTGGCTATGTTATTTAGATGGTAAAAACCTATCTTTGTGATATTCTTAATGTGTGGAATAAAGGTCAGCTCAGAGTCAAAGATCACGCCCAGGTTCTTGTGAGGAAGGAGTAAAAGACAATAACTGTAGTTTAGGGAAAAGTTTCTCTCTCTGGGCCTCAGGACCGATGACTAAAACTTCAGTTTTGTCCCGGTTAAGCTGGAGAAAGTTTTCTGCCATCCAGGATTTGATATCTAAAATGCAGTTAAAAAGTGCGTCCATTGGCCTGGTGTCATCAGGAGACATGGAGATGTACAACTGTGTATCATCAGCCTAACTATGAAAGTTGACTCCATGTCTCCTGATGACATCACCAAGAGGGAGCATATACAGGTTAAAAAGCCCTGGCCCTAAAATCGAACCCTAGGGCACACCACATGTAATTTTATGGACCTTAGAGGAGCAGGTATCCACACTCATGAATGTCCAGTCTGTGAGGTAGGATGTAAACCATTTGTGGACAGCACCAGAGAGGCCGATGTGTTTTAAACGAGTTAAAAGAACAGTGCGGTTGTCCTTGTTACAGTTACTCATGAGTATGCCCGTTGTAAGGCTTGTAAGGCGTTTATTATTCAACCAATGTGAATGATTAACAATAAAATGGACAGGGATAACACCTGTACAACTTAAATTCTAGGCTACACTTTACCCAGTAATTAAGATAAAATGCAAGTATTCATTTAATTATTGAAAAACACCTGTAAAAAACATGTGTCTTAACTGTTTTAACAATCCTTATATCAATATAAAGTGCATCCAGAACGCTGCTGCTTGAGTTCTGACTAGAACCAGGAAATACAGGTGAAACTCAGAAAATTAGAATATCGTTCAAAGTGTATTAATTTCTGTTATTCAACTTAAACTGTGAAACTATATGATAGACTCATTACATGCAAAGTGAAATATCTATAGCCTTTATTTGTTATAATTTTGATGATTATGGCACAGCTTGTAAAAACCCCAAATTAAAAATCATATAAAATTAGAATATTTTGAAAATGGACTCTGAGCCAGAATCATCAAAATTATAACAAAGGCTTGTAATGAGTCTATGTCATATATTAGTTTCACATTTTAAGTTTAATTACAGAAATAAATGAACCTTTGAACGATATTCTAATTTTCCGAGTTTCACCCGTAAATACGACCATATTAGTCCAGTGCTCCGGTCTCTGCACTGGCTTCCTGTCATTCCGAGAAAGTCTTTTCGTTTAGCACCAAAGTACATCTCTGACATGTCAGAGTCATATGAACTGTCGCGGGCCCTGAGAACTTCTGATCAGGGTCCCCTGGTGGTTCCCAGAGTCAATAATAAACACGGTGAGGCTGCGTTTCAGTTTCATGCAGCTAAAATCTGGAACGGTCTTTATGAGGATGTGAGACAGGCCTCAACTCTGACCATGTTCAAATCCAGGCAGGGCTCGAAATTAACTTTTTTTCTTGGTAGCGCTTATGCTCCTAATTCTGAAATTTAGGAGCACAGTAAAAAATGTAGGAGCGGAACCAAAAAAAAACAGGGACGCTTTTAACAGGGATGAAGGAAATTTAAGCATATCACATGCCACTTCCAGCCTTCTGTTGCATTTTAGAAGTATTATTTAGCTGTTTGCAATGATTCACCAATCTACAAAACTCATTAGGCTAAATTTTAACATTATAAATGGGACACCAGATCGCCCCCAATCCCCGACTTGCTCCGCCCCTGCTTCACTGCACTTCATCGTCTCCTCTCTCTGCACCTACACTCTCCTCACTCTGTGCTGCCGGAGACAGCTCCATAGATCGCGCTACACGCGGCAAACTCCTTTGCCAGAACCTTAGAAGACGTGTTAAACATTGCGTTTGTGACTTTACGTTTTGTATTTTGCGAGAGCGATGATTCGCTTTCAGCGCTGCACGAGGGGGCGAGCGGGTTGGATTGAAGTTTGCGCTGCTTCTCCGCCCGACATCGATTCGCGCGTCATTTTAGAGATAGTCCCCAGTCCCAATGAGTTTATGAATGACATATATATTCCTCGTTTTCTCATAAAGAGACTGCAGTTGCGTAAATACATTGTCTAAATGAAAGCGGGCAGATGAATGAGAGCGGTGCACAGGCACACGCAGAGAACACGCACTGGGCTGGTACAGGTCGGCCCAGCGCGTGTGACCAGGAGGAATGACAGCGTCGCTGAGCCAAAAGAGAGAACAGATCGTACTTTACGATATGTTCTCAAACTATTCTAGAAAAGAAAGTTTGCCGTTCTTGGCAGGCAGCGTTTGTGAAAACAAATGACACAAGCGTTTCTAAGGTAGCACGAGGTTTTCTTTTAAGGTGGACCTGAGCATTTGTTTGCAGTCGCAAACATGCGAGTGATTCTATTTTTAGATCGCAAAGGCATAATTTTGGGAGCACATTATGCGACCAAAATGGTCGCAATTTCGAGCCCTGCCAGGCTTAAAACAGTTATTTTTTACCCGTGCATATGAAAACTGAAAGAATTTTTCTGCAAATAATTTTAAGTTGATGTTTTTAGATTGATTTAATCTGCTTTCTTCTAATTTGTGAAGCACTTTGAATTGCCTTATGTATGAATTGTGCTCTACAAATACAACTTTCCTATTTAGCCAGACATTGGGTTCAAATACATTTAAACCTGAGCCTCGTCAAGTAAAGTAGAGGAGAGGCCAAGTGGAGGAGGGGCGGAGGAGGGTTGCAGCACGCTGGGAAAAGGGCGACGCGGTGAATAAGGGGGCTAAAGAGGGGAATCCTGGGCAATGACTGGTTGAAGCAGGAACATGCTGCTGCGGTGATAGGCTGTTACTGAGGTATGGCTTGAGATGATTGGATGATTGGTGCATTGTAGTCAGATATGAGATGATGAATGGCGTGCTGAAGGTATGTATTCCAGGTTGATTTTAAGTCCACTTTCAGATGCTTTATTTCATTACCAGCTAAAAAACAACATTGTCTGTGACCAACTGAGCACGTTTGGTATTGCTGTTTATACAGTATATTATTACTCTTGTGATGTCTATCAACATGTAACCTAGACTATTCTGTTGTGTGGTTAAGAGGATGTAAAAGTCTGACAGTTTATGTAACGGCTTTGATAGTTACTCTTTAAGAAACACAAACTATAGTCAGCTTTTGTGAGTAACCACTGTGTGTTTGTCACATTCACTTTATAATCTTGTTTTTATATTCCACAAGCGCTTTACATCAACAGCCAGAGCCAAAATATGGGCATACATAACACGCATCTTTAAATGTCTGTTGAGCATTGCCTTTATTTACAACAGCACGAGCAAGCCAGAGATTTGGGCAACACTTTAGATTACAGCCCGCAAGTTCCATGTGTGAACAAGAACGTAGTTACACATGTTAGTACAGGTAAATACACATTAAAGTGCAAGGCTTAATAAAGGTGTCCAAAGTGTAATAACTGTATACAACGCGTCGTGTAATAAAGGGGGAAATTGGGGGAAATTTACCGAAAAACTGAAGCGCAAATACATCGTACCTGATGTGTAACTCACTATACATGAGCACGGACATTGAAAAAAGTAGTTTAGGTACTACTGGTATCGAAAAAATAAAAGTATTTTATCCGTGCCGGTACCGAAAACAAAATGTTTTGATGCTGTTGGTCATCAAAAATTGAGGAGAAAATGGGGGAAAATTTGGAAAAAAATTGGTGGGGAAAGTGGAAAAATGTGGTTAAAAATAAGGGTATAAATCGTGAGGAAATGTGGGGAAAACGGTTTAAAAATAGGAAGAAAAAAAAACGAAAAGACAAATGTGAAAAGTGCTTTTTTCCGCCCTTTTGTAGTTTCTTGGTTGTTTCACGTCAAATAAACAATACAAGAAACAATGTAAAATAAATTCAGTGGAAGGAAAACAAATATTTTAGTATCGTTCAAGTATCGAAAACCAAGTATCGTTAAAGTACTATACCAAGCCCTAACCTTGTACCCCTTTGTCACACATACACCTACATATTGTAAACCTTAATGACTCTTTGCACACCGTTGTTAAGCCTTGCACTTTAATGTGTAATTACCTGAACTTACATGTGTAATTACTTTCTTGTTACCTGTACCTACACATGGAACTTTACATGGTTGTAATCTAAAGTGTTACTGAGATTTGTTTTTTACCAGACACGAGACGTTTTGTTCCAGGCAAATTGCAATATCCATCAGAGAAACTCACAACCAGGTCTCCTTCCAAAATTGCGAAGCCTGAACATATCTTTGCTCTTTAAATAGTCAAGTTATGAACTCATTTATTGAGGGTAAATTCCTGCCTTTTTACAAACGTCAGTGTCATGTGAATGGCCCCACGTCATGGTTTTGTGACAGTTGCGTCAGGGAAGAAAACTTCTGACAGGCTGCTAGTTTTTCATTTGCGAAACAATGGCTTCAGTTGTAGCCAAGACTAAACCCGCCACATTCTAATCTTATGTGTTACTTTAACTGTTCAGATTACATCCACCTATTGTGAGGAGCAGTGAATCACGGCATCAGAGCCAGTCACACTGTTTACCTGAAGATTAAGATTGTAGTTTAGCTGATGTGTGGTGTGAGTGGAACAAGTTGAATGCTACAAATAATATACTGTATTTCTAGCCAGCACTATGTTACACCAGTGTTTCCCAATCAGCGGTACGGGGACCCCGGGGTACTCGAGGACTTATCAGGGGTACTTGGAACTATTTCTACTATGAAATGTATGAAAAGCGCTATATAAAGAAAGATTGATTGATTGATTTCAGATGGAAAAAAATGGGAATCTGAACATTATTTTGATAGGAAAAGCCATATTTTGCAGTAAAATGTGTAGTTTTGGGAGAATTTTAGGTGTATTTAGGAAAGCAAGTTTAAGGTAAGGGGGTACACGGATTACCACTGGAAGGTCCAGGTGGTCCACAAGACAAAAAAGGTTGTGAACCACTGTGTTACACTAAAATTGTACCTTATATTTTTGGAAGTAGAGTTTTTAATAATAACAATAATGCAACGGTTTTATAGCGCTTTTTGGACAATTGAAGACACTTTACATTGCATTATTCATTCACTCTATACTTGGTGATGGTAAGCTATTATTGTAGCCACAGCTGCCCTGACTGACGGAAGCGAGGCAACCAGTCAGCGCCATCGGCCCCTCCGACCACTCACTCACTCACTACATTAACCCAGACTTCCTGGTGTTCCCAAATGGTCTCCCATCCAAGTACCGACCAGGCCCATCCCTGGACTGATGGGATCGGGCATGGCAAAGGCGGTATGGCCATTGCTTTGAGGAAAAAGTATTTTATCTTTAAGTGACTCTCTCTAGAAGGTAGTTAGAAGGCTGCATTGGAAACATTAAATAGGCATTATTTTGAGATTTAGAGTAGGAAAAAGGCCAAGGTGTTCAGAGTAGTTCAAACAGTGTGATCTTTTAATATCCTCTCAGTACTTTGGGTCAGGTCAGAGCTAAACGCTGTCATACTTGCCTGGCTCTGCCATACTATTCCCTGTCCATTCCACGCAAGGAAATTAGTCTGGTCACTGAGCAATTGGAGCAGTTTGAATGCACGGGCCTAACGCGCACAGATTGTCAGTGAAACCAATCAGCAAGTAGCGGACGTGACGACTGCTGTAGTCCAACTCACAAAATATGAACTGAATATAAACTCACAAGCACGCGGAGGCAAAATCCTCGACTACTTCATTCATGATTAGTTTTGGCTAATGTTTCAGATTCAGATTATTTTTATTCAGACATTCAAACATTCAACAGATGACAAACAGATGATAAATAAACATAAAGTCTAAAATGGAATAGGCAGAAGCTAAAGCTTATTGCGCCTATCCCAGGGTATTTACATACATAAATAGTAAAAGCTGCCAATGTCTTATGCAAGCAGTTATACAATTTTGTTTGTTTTTAGATCGTCACAAAGAAGAAGGAAAAAAATCTATCATCTTAAGTTTGCATCCTTAGCATCCATTCTCAATGTATTTTAATATGGATTCTTCAAAAGAATTTTAAATTGAATTAAGGTTTTACAGTCTTTTAGCTCTTGGTCCAACTCACTCCACACATTAATCCCAACAAAAGAAACACAAAGCTGCTTTGCACTCGTTCTCACATATGTTTTTTGAAACATTTCTTCCTTTCGGAAATTATAAACGCAGTCTCGTTTTTGGAACAATCCCTGGATATGCACAGGTAACTTGTTAAAGCTTATGTTATACATAAATTGTGCTGTTTTAAACTCAACCAAATCCTTCAATTTTAGTGCTTTTAGTTGAATGAAAAGCTCATTGTATGTGCCCTGTAAGCCACTTTATTCACAATGCGGATCGCTCTTTTTTGAATGATACTTATTGGATTAAGATTGGTTTGTAAGTGTTTCCCCAAACTTCTAGGCCATAGGTCATGTACGGGAGAACCAGGGAACAGTATAAAATATATACGTTTTTTTCATTTAAGAGTTCTCTAACTTTAGATATTATTGCAAGAGATTTACATAGCTTTGCCTTGATGTAGTTTATATGGGGCTTCCAGCTAAGCTTATTTTGTAAAAGTACTCCAAGAAATTTCGTTCTATCTCAGTATCATTTATTCTTAAATTTCTACACACATTAATGGCACGATTTCCAAAAACTATAAATTTGGTTTTATTTAAATTAAGGGTTAACTTATTAGAATCAAAATGTTAATGTTAATGTTAATTGAACTAACAACATAGTGGTGCAGCGAGTGACGTAACCTTGTCAATTCTCTGTGATAGTCGTGATTGTTTCGGCCTTAGCCGCCAATCAGCAACTACTTGTTTACCGTGTATGTCCAGACCCACCTTCTTTCACTCAGAAAAGAAGTGGGTGTGGTTTATCAGGCTACTGTCATGGGTCATGGGTAGTGTTCATCATCAGACGCTAGATGAGCAGGTTTCCATTGTTCTAGGCAAAGGCAGGAATGAGGTTTACCAACTGAATCTTATCAACATTTGTACAGGACATTTTTTAATTTTAAAAGAATGTGACAAGTGGACTTTTCGTCATTTGCAAGCTTGTTCATGTTTCAAGTTTTTTCCTTTCAGAGGCAGCTTTACTGGTACTTACTGGCAGTTGACATATTGTGACTCAGAACTGGAAGACATTTTGTTGGCTTTATTTACAAGCTCTGATACTTGCCAAATGGGTGACTAGGTATTGACTAGTCAGGCTACTTTTGAGAATGTAAATGATGAAAATAAAACATGATTTTGTTTGAAATGTAATGTTTCATTCTTTTTTCCTTTCTTTATGTTTATGGTTGTAAACATGACAAAATGTGCAAATGTTCATGGTGTATTAGTACTTTCGAGAGGCACTGTATGTCACTTTGCATGTAATGAGTCTATATCATTAGTTTCACATTTTAAGTTGAATTACAGAAATAAATGAACTTTTGAACGATATTCTAATTTTCCGAGTTTCACCTGTAAACATAAAAAAACACGGACTATCTCCACAAATGGCAAATAGGCTATCTGCATGCAAGTGTCACGTGCGTATCCTGTCTCCATTATTTCCCTATGTGGTCTTCTCTATAAAAAATAAATAGCTTAAAAGATTACATGGCAGACAGTGAGTTACTGGTGGACAGTCACTAGCATCATGTTAAAAACATCGCGTCAGGAGCAAAAAATTAACTAGAGGAAACTTCCGTGCTCATCACAGTAAGTGTTTTTGTCTTGAAGCTAACAGCTAACACGAATTAAAATGAAAATAGCTACACGATTTTAAACGAGCCCGCTCAAAATATAATCTGCCTGTCTTTAGTATAAATACTTTTTAGATGTTTGATTTTGTGGTGGTGTTTTTTTATACTAGCCGTTAGCGCTGAGATAAAAAGTCCTGCCTCAAAAAACACAGACGTTTCCTGCAGTCAAGAATTTACATCCAACGTAATGTTTTTAGCACGTAGCAAGTCACTTCGGATCAGTATCTCACAGTCAGTGATGTTTCCTTGATCTCATAGGGAAATAACGGAGACAGGATACGGAAGCACCGACTTAGGATCCACTTGGAAGTCATGTGTCATTTGCGTGCATAAAGCCTAGGATCAGATCACGATTCAGCCAAACCAAAGTGCCACCATGAAGAACAACAACATTCCTGTCTGCTTCAGTTGTATTGTGCAATGCAGCTTTAAGGACTTAAAACACGACATATAACCAGGAAATCAGTTACATTTGTGAGAAATATCGTTTCTGTCAAGTAAAATAACCATAACTGTCTATCCATTTCTAAAAACAAGCACAACTTGAGTTTGTGTCTTTCATCATAGTCGATGTGTGTAAACTCAACACACAACATTCTCTTCTCACCACAAGTGCAGCTTCTTTCACCACAGAACAGTGTTGTTTTTGGCAGCCCTTTTAGTTTTAGTTTTAGTCTTATGGACGAAAATGCTTATAGTTTTAGTCACATTTTAGTCAGACGAAAATGTAAAAGATTTTAGTCAAGTTTTCGTCATTTTCATTATAAAAAGTTATAATTAATTTCGATAAGTATTGGAAAATGGGATAAATAAGTTATCCATTGGCTTTATAGCTTTTGACAAACAGATTACACCAAAATAGGCACTAGTACAAGTGTCACTGTGAACAGGACTTTCCCCAAAAGCGCCCGCTCGCCTCGTCCTCTGATCAGTGCTTTGAGATTTTTATTATTAACAGCGCTGTCTGCACATACGTAGCCTACCTAAACATGCTTTCTGCGTTCAGACGCCACGGTATTTAAAATTGTCCTGAGTTCGATGTCCCTGTGACAACGATGTCAGACGCGCTCTGTGGAGGATGTACGCTAGCAGTGCACTGCACGCCACGGGGAGAGAGAGAGACGTTATCGTCTTCGTTGACGAAAACAACACTGCCACAGAACATATTTGGCTTTCAACGTACCATAAACATCATACAATCATGCAAAATATAATGTAAACAGTTCAAATCTAAAATTAAATCATGATCATATGAATTATCACTGTCATCGAAATTTTAAGGTAAGGTAAAGTACTTTATTTAACCTGTTAGTGAAATGTGTCCGCTAAATGTGAGCCACCCTTCAATGCCGCAGAGGTAACCTGTTCTCACGTCTCAGCCAAACCCGACCAAAAATATCTGAAAAACATTCAGTGCGGCTGGAATTTACAATGTTTTCACTATTTTACGGAGCCCATGTGCTCCTGCGATGATGAGAAATCGCCCCTTTCTCCCTCTCTCAAAATAGTGATCTTTATCAAAAGATAAGCTATAGCCTATTTTGCATTGAAAACAGAATTCCAAAAAAAACACAGACACATTTTTTTCACCCATGGCAAGGCTCAAAAAGCCGCTCAATTCTGCGGTTTAACCGGAAACCTAGCAACCCTGACCTGGGTGGAGGGTTAGCCTACGGTGCCTGTTCAGGGTTGATAGAGGAAAACAACTGCAAATGACCTGCAAATGAACTGCCCAGAAGATGCAAATTTAACATTACTTTTGGTTTATCTGGACCACAGAGTCTTTTGAAAAACAGATTTATTCATTCTCCTTCCTCAACACCATCAAACAAAACAGGAACAAATTGGTCATTCTATGAAGAAAAAGTCACTTGACTTCCTGCTTTAAGGTCATAAAACTAAGAGGTTAATTCAACAATGGCACCCTGTATGCCACGAGACACTCCCACCTAAGTCTACAAATGTGAACGAAAGCAGAACAAACCCAGGAGGATTAAGAGGGATTTATCAGGTTTTAAGGAACAGAAAGAGTACAGTATCGATATTGTCCGAGAATGAATTATCATCAATCAATTATTGTTCTCAATAACACTGCACTAAGAGGTCCCCGGGGTGGGGTCTCTGTGGCGTCTCAGACTGACGACTAACTGAGGCTTATGATGAACATTTCAGCATCACTCCAGAGACAAGAGTAGGAATACAAAAAGGGGAATGAATACAGAGTAAAATCTACAGATATCGAATGGCCATACTCCTGGCAACACAAAACTAGTCCTGCAACTACGATGTTACTGTTGGAAACTATGCAGGGATTTTCTCTGCCTGCTTCAGTCTCCAGCCTGACTCTCCCGGCCCCAAGCGAAATGACCATGAGCGAGTTTCACAAAAGCGTCTTAACAGGTTTGACGAATGACAAAAGAGAAAATCTAAATCTGAATTAGAAACCATTTAGCATGGAACTTGTGCTTATAAGTAGTTTATATAAAGTTAACAATTAAATAAGCAGATAAAAATGTTCATATAGTATAATAATCATTTAGATTTTCGTGGGAAGAAATAAAAAAGTACATATTAAAAATATGAAGAACTTAGTAAGATGTCGTGTTTCTGCCTACCTAAGTGCATATAATGTTTCCATATTAACTTAAGAACATTTTGAAATCAAACTTTTAGAACAAAAGTGATTCATTCCTTGTATGTAGACGGTTTAAATCTTATTCAAGTCCCTGCTGCTTTTGTGTTCCTCTGCAAGACACTCCTCCCACATTGCCCAATCCAGTCAACAAAACCGGGGCGGAAAGGAATTTTTTCTGTAAAAAAATAAGTACTAGTCCTCAATATAAGTGATAAAACAATGTAATATTCAATGACTGTATCGTGTAATGATGACAATATTGCAATGTTTTACTAAACTCTTTCAATATAGTACGTTTATTCAATTAAATTCAAACAAGGCAAAAATGTAAAGTCTCACCACAGTGGACATTGGGTCACAATATTTTGTGTCAATATAGAAAATAATCAAAATCTTGGTCAAACTTTATACTAACTACACTCATTATTTAAAGCAAGGCAAGGGGAGTTTATTTGTGAAGCACAATTCATACACAAGGCAATTCAAAGTGCTTCACAGTTGCATAAAATTACAAGAAAACAGATAAAATCAATCAATAAAACATCAACATAAAGTTAATCAATGACAGTAAAAGGCAAGAGTGCAGATAAATACTTTCAGTTTTCATATGCACGGGTAAAAAGAGCTGTTTTCAGCCTGGATTTGAACATTGTCAGAGTTGAGGCCTGTCTCACATCCTCATGAAGACTGTTCCAGATTTTAGCTGCATGAAACTGAAACGCAGCCTCACCGTGTTTATTATTGACTCTGGGAACCACCAGGAGACCCCTCCCTGAAGTTCTCAGGGCCCGAGATGGTTCATACGGTGGCCTCTACAACGCTCCAGGATAAATTGTTTTGTAGGTCAATTGTTTTGTAGGTTTTCTGGTGAGAGGGTCCGTCAACAGTGAAAACCTTCCAAACAATTGATCCTGGAGCGTCCTAGAGACCACCGGGATGGAAAGTAAAGGCGCCATGCTGACCACTCATACAGCCGCTTGGTCACTACAAGGTCAAATACGCACAATCATCAACTTTATTTTCCACATAAAAATTAGTATAATGCACCTTTAACTACTACAGTTAATGCACTACTCATAAGGAATAGTTCTTCACATACTTCACTTATTCATTATTAGGTACTTATTAAGTGTTAAATAATTAATTGCTCATGATGAATTAAGTGTTAACTCATCATTTATTAAGTCTAAATAAGATGTAGTTATTATGAAGTTACAAAAATCTTTGAACATGCGGTTCTTAGTGGTCAATCATGCTTTGATCTAAATATTGCCCAATGAAATGAGTTCACTGCGTTGTTTCTGTCCGTCTGTTTTACAAATGGCCACTGGAGTGTTCCTATAGAGACCCAGAAGCACAATGGAGAGATATTGAAGCAAACACACAAAACAGGAACATAAAAGATTTGACAAACAAGTTCTTGTCACCGGATCTGGCGGCAGGTTTCATATGTCAACAATGTTATTATTACCAACTAAGAGACAGGTGCATTGAGCAAGTACGGACCACAAACCTGACATATATAGCATCAAGAACACTTTGGCATGACACAAACATTTTTATTGGTTATAATGAAACTGAGCTACAGGTTTGACGCCCCGCCCAACAAAGGCATCACAACCTTGCGTCACATTTCCCAAACAGACACCTGGGTTTTTCCCTCCTCCCTTTGCTTAAATAGTGGTACAGGTTGAACAGGCGATCATCTTATAACCAGGAGCAGGACTAAAGACAGCAGACCTTCTGTTCGAGCCACAGCAAACCACTACAGGTAAGATTCACACTTTAGTGTTTCAAATGATGGTTTCTTTCACTTGTTCAAATTCTTTTTTTCCTTATTGACTGTTATGAGTTATCATTTAGGTTAGATATTGAGAAGTACCAATGTAGTATCAATGATTGAGATGATGATAATAATTTAGTTCGAGTTAAGTGACTTTTACAGTTGACAACATTCTTTGCAAAGGTAAACATTTTTTGTCTTTATCTGTTAGGGCTAGTATGGGTTTCTTTATGTTTTTCTATTATTATTTTATTATCTTTTCAATCACTATGGAAAACATCCTTCCAGAGAAACAGCCAACTATTGATTATACTTTTCATCTAAACATTTGTGCTATTGTTTCTGTAATTCATCTCCTGAATCCTCTTTATTAATGTTTGATAAGGGCGTCCACAGCCACGCCTTGATGCACCTGTTACTGTAGAGAAGCCAGCCACCGCAAATTTACACAGCGATGACAGCCGATATTGCTTCTGTTTATTTAACACACTACCTAGCCAGTATAGAATTCAGCAAGTGAATACTTTAGAGACGCCACATCAGCAGTTACCTCGTTTGACATTTGTGATATAAAGGGGAGAAACAACTCGAATCTTCGTTTCAAATTGTTTAAATGTTTCTGGAAAGGAGGAGGAACAGCTTTGAATGTGTTTTTAAGGGTCTAGCGAGGCAAAAAAATGTATTAACTAATGAATTAGGCCCGCCCCTTCACTCCTATTAGTTTACATAGGACTGGAGAAGTCAAGATAAAATCAATTACTACACGAACACAAAGCCGTTTTCAGGCGGCGCAGACTTGGCGCTCTAACGAAAGCGTCAATCCAAAGGAAGTGTTGATCCGAGGCAAAAAGAGGCAAAAGTGGGCGGGGCGGAATAAGGCTAGCTTATCAGGTAAACCCATTTGAGACCTTAAAATGTCTTCTTCTGAGACACTGAAGAGGCACCAAGACCTGCAGCACAGTCGAGGCGTCAAAAGAGGTACTACAGGAAACAGAAAAGGACAAACGAGAGCTGGTGAAGGACTGTTGTGAAGAGGAGGGAGCGGGGGGAGGAAGAGCAGCTCAGGACTAACACCTGAACACTATTTCGTTGTACGCTTGTACAATGGCAATAAAGCACTTACTTACTTACTTAATATTAAACCCATCCAAGTCCAGACATTATTAAAAAAAAACATTTCTCTTTTTCCAACAGAAATGAATCTCAACTGTGTTCCCGTTGTCCTCTTGGTGGCGCTGTGCTGGATGTCAGTGGGCACCTACGCCCAAACACCAACTCCTTCTAACATGACGATCCCTGGATCTAACATGACGACCCCTCATTCTAACATGACGACCCCTCTTCTAACATGACGACCCCTCATTCTAACATGACGACCCTCGTTCTAACATGACGACCCCTCATTCTAACATGACGACCCCTCGTTCTAACATGACGACCCCTCACTCTAACATGACGACCCCTCGTTCTAACATGACGACCCCTCGTTCTAACATGACGACCCCTCATTCTAACATGACGACCCCTCGTTCTAACATGACGACCCCTCGTTCTAACATGACGACCCCTCATTCTAACATGACGACCCCTCGTTCTAACATGACGACCCCTCGTTCTAACATGACGACCCCTCATTCTAACATGACGACCCCTCGTTCTAACATGACGACCCCTCGTTCTAACATGACGACCCCTCGTTCTAACATGACGACCCCTCGTTCTAACATGACGACCCCTCGTTCTAACATGACGACCCCTCGTTCTAACATGACGACCCCTCATTCTAACATGACGACCCCTCGTTCTAACATGACGACCCCTCGTTCTAACATGACGACCACTGGCTCTAACACAACTACTGCAACTACCACAACTACTGCTGCTCCATTTGTGACCAACACAACAGTGACAACACTTCAGGTAAGAAACTATAAATGATTCACAAAAACTGTTATTCATATTGTTAAAGGGCATTACTTTACCAAAAAAAAAAGGCATGGATTGAAAAATAAAAAATGAAGAGCTTAAAGGCACGATGGAGGCTAATCTGCTATGTGCTAAGCACTGGCGGATATTTTACAAAATGTGAAAATATGACATGCTTCTTTTTTTTGTTAGCTTTTTGTTTGATAAAAAGTTGATAAATCTTCAATTCTTCATAATTTTTAACTCTTAGTATTATTATTTTCCAAATGTTTGGGTAAAGTTTGAGTATGATTTTTACTTCCAGAAACCTTAGGTGGGTGGAACTGTTGAACTCCCTAATAAATCGAAGCCAAGTTTATCCGTTTATAACATACCCATGAAAAAAAAAAAACTTTTGCGTGAATTGGTAATCAAAAATCTACTTGCTATCTTTTCAGAGCAATTTTTCCAGAGATGGATGTGGAACTGAGAGGCTTTGTGCCGACAAGCCCAAAAACTGTAACCCCAGCACCTCCAATTCCTGCTTTTTTGTGGGAATAAAGACCATCAGTGGACGCAACATGAACATGCGACTTGCTGGACCAACTGATGGTTATATAGCGATTACTTTGAAATCACCAAATGTAAGTCGAAAGCACTACTTATAGTCTAGCATGTGCATTGATACTTGAAATTCGACTGACTTTCATTGTCATTTACAGAACGGTAATGAGACGGCATATATCTGTGCCAAGTTAAACAGCAAAGATGTTACATTCATTTGTGCTTACCTTTCGGACGGGAAATTCACAAATATAACGGTGAGTCAACTGAGATACTATACAGTTGTGAGGATTTGTCTTATTTTACTAAACATGCTCAAGTAAAAATTGCAAAAAGGAAGGAAGGAAGAAAGACAGAATAATGGAAACAATTTGTATAGATAGAAGCTGACCTGTTTTGCATCTCCCCCCCCCAGTGCCCTGTAAACAACGTGAAAGGGAAGGTCACAGGAAACGGGATCCACTGTTCATTCGATGTCACTGTGCCTAATGCAACAGCCAGAGACGGCCACACCACATTTTCAGTGTCCGTTCTGAATGGATCTTACGACCCCGGTGAGTTACAACCAAAGATTTTTATTTTTATCACAGGCTTTCAACACTTGGTTATAGTAAATGAAAATTTAAAAAAAAACAACTAATAAATAATGCACTCAATTTGTTTCTAGCCACTGGAAGGCTTGGCACCCCTACTGCACAGCTCAAGACTGGCAATGTGAACCTGACTAACACAACTGCCGACACCAGCAACACCCTCACCACGAATAGCGGAGCCATCACCCCGCAGCAGTCCGTCTCCCAAGGTAGAGCAAGTCTTTCGATGTGCTACATTATTCTATAGGTCGTGCATTAGAAGCAGCATCTCTTTAATCTTCTTTATCGTCAACTTTTATGGGATTTTCAGACATTAATTGTGACAACGCACTATTTACTAGTTTTAGTCTTTTGCCAAGAGTCAATCAATTCTTTTCAGTTTTAGTCGACAAAAATTTAAATAAATGTAAAATTAATTTAGTCAACTTTACATTCAAATTATTGTATTCAAGCATATTTAATCATATTCACTGTTTCATGGAGCTTGGAACATTTACAGGGAGGACAGACCTGTAACTTTGGCAGTGAATGATATTAATGATATGAGACTCTTTCAAACTGTGTCAAATGTTTTTAGTTCCTTCTTTTCATTTTTCTTTTGTTTAATATTAAGATTCCGACACTTCTTCAATTTCCTTCTTCCTATAAGACGTTGCTCAGACGTTGCTTAGGGACAGAAAATGACTAAGAGTATAAATACTACGTTATTTTAAGGCGTTTTGACCAATGGAAAATTTCTACTACAAATTCAGAAAATTCACTTTTAACTTAATGAATAAACTCCTAAACGTTCCTGGCAGTTTTAACATACTCTTACAAACAATGATATACAAAGTTCTTTTCCTTTCTCTGCATCAAACAATTAAATCTATTTCTATCTTCTTTTTGTGCAGTTGTCATGATCATTCTGGGCGTTATGAGTCTGGCCTGGCTTTGAAGAACCTGAGACATCCTTCTTGGAGACAAAAAAGCTAAAACCAAAGCTAACCACGGAGCTAAATGCAAAACCTCTCAAATCATAACCAGAACTGTGCTACAATCATTAGTTTTACAATGCAACACCAGATTAAAGATGTTGCTACAGTAACATTAACCATGACAACCAAAGTGAAGCCTTTTGTAATTTGAACTGTAATCATGTTCTACCAAAAAGTATTGTTGTTGAACTCATTGAAGGTTTACTGCGTGCAATATACTGTATCCTAGAGCTTTATAAACTATGTGGTGTTGTCTTACCACAAGAATATTGGGACTTGGGGCGTGGCTTGGCCCTTTTGTCCGCTGAATGTGGTTGCTGATGAATGAGACAGGCCGGAACCTGTCCCGTACCTAATACTTTGGCCTGTTCCAATCATTAATTTTGAAGTGTGACATTGTGCAGCAGAAAATACAGCATATATTTAAGAGAAAGTCAGTATCCTAATATTTATGACACTCACTCAGGGCAATAATCTTTTATCATATCTATGGAGTCAGAAACACCCTAAACCGGAGAGTTATCACTGGAGATCATGTTGTTATAATCCATTCTTTTGTCTATTGTATCTCTTTTTTTGTCTTTTTGTCACTAAAATGGCAGATGCTACTGTTTAACATGAAGGCTGAGTGCAAGGATGACTGCTGTGTGTTTGTTATTTTATTATGAAGCCTTGTCGGCTGATAGTATGCGTGCATGTGTGTGTGTGTTAGGAGATTGGATAGACAGGATGTTACAAATTAATACTGTATTTCTTGAATACGTTTTTTTGCACTCTGCAGAATGCTACACTAAAATTGTCATATTTTTAAAATAAAATTTCAGAACAAAAGTTGTCTTTTTATTTTAATGTGGGTGTTTTGGCCAGCGACTAATGATGAGATTTACGGCTCTTTACGGTGAGCCGAGTCTTTGGGATTCTTTTATTCAAAGAGCTGTTCAAAAGACTGGCTCTTTGTAATATAACATTTTCATAACGCCAGCCAGATAACTCGTTGTTACCTTAATAAATTATTTCCATAGTCCCTGTGGCGGTAATGCAAGTGTTAATGGGATGATTGATCTCCCCCGGTGTCTGGCCAGAAAACCACAACTTTCCTCGGAGGTGCAATACACACTCATGGGATCACAAAGAAGAAGCTAACAGGCTAACGGGCAAAGCTAACTGCGGGCTAGCGCCACTTAAGCAGTGTTTACAGCCAAGTTTCAGTGAAAAAAAAATCTCCATTGTGTAATTGGATGAACAATATCCCTCTCTCCCTTTGTTTTTTCTGTCAGCGTAGTATTTACTCTCACGAACAATTAATGAATAAAAAATACGCACCATGCCACAACACCTGCATTGGCACTTATGGCCTCTAGGGGCATGAGTTACTTAATTCTGCTTTAAATAATCTAAAATTACAATAGTTTTTATTAGCCACAACTAAAAAGAGGCTGCAACTGTCTGACAACTTTTTTTTTTTAGCATTTGACTTTAGTGGAAAAAGCTTTCACTTGTGTTGCCTGCTCCATTACTGGGCTGATTCTTGTGTTCTTTCAGGGGAGTTCTGGGTAAAATTGATCCAGCTCTTTTACAAAGGAAACTCTTCTAATTCCAATTTGTTTCTGTGAGTCTTTTCAGGTTGATATTACTTTAGCAAAAACAAATATATGAATAAAAGTACAGAAAAGAGCCAGGTCATTGATACATCTGTTTAATGTCCAAAGGCTTTTATGTAAACGATAACGCCAGTATTTTATATTCTAAAATCTTTATAGAATGTAGCTCTTTTCCCACAAGGGTCTACATGTTTTAAGTGTTTGTGACTTTGAAATCAAGAACAGAAGTTGAAAATAAACCTCAAATAAACCTAACAAAACATTTTCAAGTAATTATTGGTATTTTACAGTTTATATAGAGAAATTATGTTCCTGTTAATTAAAATGCATTGAAATAATGGTAACTATATAACATTGGTTTTGGTATTCAAGATCAAAATAGAACACAAGAAAAAACATAAGGGGCTTTTGTATACTGTTTAAAATCTATTATGTTTTTCCCCAAAGTATAAACCTAATCGAAAACATTTTATCTGGTTACCTTTTATATTTGACTGTTGAAAACATACAGAAGCTTCCCCCCCCCCCCCCCCCTTTATTTTTACATACCGTGTTCTCTTATTGCGAATTTGTTTGTGTGTGTGACTAATAAGATGCAAGTTTGGCAGTGTTCTCTCTTTCATGCAAACGATAATGCAAAATAGTCACTTTTTGCATATCACTTTCGAAAACTTGATTTAAACATCTCACAGCGCATCGAAGTTCACAAAGCACGACGGACTGGGCAAAAGGCACTGAGACAATTTCTCTGTGACTTTTAAGGAATGATCGAAAGCTATGACTGCGCACTTCATTTTACTTTCCCGTAAGTACATGTATGAAAGGTGTCTTTTACAGATTTTATACAGTTAGTTTAATGCTTCTTTTTCTTCTTTTTTTGTTTCTTTTAAGTGGTTTTGTTAGCGCTAACAACTTTGGTTGCCGGTAAGCTGTTGTGCATTTTTACTTCGTTTCATTCATTCATTTATTTATTTTTTGGAACAAGCTCAAAAGCAGATATTTCTCAATGAACTGCTGCACTTTTAACCCTCTTTGTGTTTCTATCCTTAAGGCGCTCGAATCCACAATATAGCCCTGAGTAAAAGTGCTGAGCAATCTTCAGGATTAGATGCTTCTAAGGCAAACGACGGAAAGACACACACAAGCTATGACAAGTATTCTTGCTCCCAAACCGATTTCGGCAACAACACATGGTGGAAGGTGGATCTGGGAGAACAAAAACAAATTCGTGCCGTCATAATAACCAGCAGCGACAGTCAAGAGAACAGTTTGAGTGGAGTTGAAATCTGGATTGACACCACCACCACCAAAACCAGGTAAACCCCACTCATGACGCTGACTTCCATTTCCGTTGCAGGCTAATGCAATTCATTGTATTTGTCGTGACTTCTATTGTGAATATCCTTGTTTATAAAGATGTTTTCATTTCTTCTTGCGACACTGAAACTGATTTGAGTTGTGCATGTGCATGGGAACACATTTTTTTTGCCTCCTCTACGTATACTTTGAATGGGATTTCTTGGTTTTACTATAGCAGCCTTTTTGTTATGAATGTGCAGAAGTTCTTAAAATGGATGAGATACACTGGAAAGAAGCATTACCTAGCATTACCTAGCAGTGGGGAGACGTTCTTGTCCCCAAAGGGAAATGCCCCCATGTAGGCCTATCTGAGCCATCCATTTTTAGATCTCAAGCTAAGAGTAGGATCATGGTCAGGAGTCACCACTAACTGAAGGTTTTACCCGATTGTCCACGCCATATATATGACTAATCATGACTCACATAAGACTTACTCATCATTAACATTGATATTTCCCTCATCCTGAACCAAGGTGTGGAGTGATTCCCAGTTTTGATGTTGGCAAATCATTGTACCTGTCCTGCAATGGCATAAAGGGGCAGTTTGTGACCGTACGTCTGCCTGGAGATAACCGACGACTCCGCCTCTGTGAAGTCCAGGTGTTCTCCACAGACTCAGGTAATTACCTAGAATTATAACAGTAATGGCGAACTAAGTGATATAAAAAAAACAAAAAACTGTTGACCACTGAACTTTACAAGTAGGCAAAACATGATATGAATTAATTAGAAATGTTTTGATCCAGTTAGATACATAAAAAAATAGTCAGATGAAACAATACATTTCTTAGTAATGGCCATGGCCTGATGTGATGTCTGAAATTAGCCGTGCGCGCTTTGCTGCTCATAGGTGGGAAGCGGTTAAAAATATGATAAGCCAGGTTTTTATAACAGCGAGCCTTCTGGAGTCTCCTTTCGCCACTAGGGAGCGGTATCGCTGCAACGTCAGCACACTGCCATAAGGACCAAAGATAAGCGCTATCCTCGCCCGTTGCTTAGACTGAGGGTGGGGTTGTGGCCTTGTGTTATGGGCGGGGATGACTATAGACATGAAATAAAAATTTGATTTTGCACATCATTTACCTGAACCATGTCACAAAACGCCATTGTCCCCAGCCTATCCTCGGGCCAACGTGGCGCTGAAAGGGGAGGCCGTGCAGTCGTCCACCCTGTTCCCCAGCGGAGCCAACAGGGCCATAGACGGGAAAAGACACACGTTTTACACCGAGGGGAGCTGCAGCCACACCGCCGTGCATGAGACTGCCCCTGGTGGAGAGTGGACCTGCACCAGATGTTTATCATCTCCGAGGTTAAAATCACCAACAGGGGGACTGCTGCCCCGAGAGGCTGGACGGGGCGGAGATACGCATCGGAAACTCACTGGACAACAATGGCAATGATAATCCCCGGTAAATTCTAACATTATGTTCATCTTTTTAGTTCAAGATTAGAAATTAGTTTTCAAATTGAGGATTTGATGTACTGGACAAGAGGTTAAGGTTAAGTTGCAAACTTGTTGGGAGAAGATGCAAACTCCACACAGATGGGAATCGAACCCGGGACGTTCTACTTGTGAAGCACGAGCGCTAACCGCTGTGCTTTAATCATTTTTAAAAATTATCTCTGTTTTTTTGTGTAAAGCCTATGTAAATGAGTGTTATGTAACTACAGTATTATATAATACGTCTGGTGTAAATCACTCATGGAATAATTATAAAAGACAAGGAGAATGTGGTTGATTTACAAAGTAACCATGTCATTGGTTAGTCGTTGACTAAAGCAATATGACATACTGTGATATTAGCCTGTATCATATTGAAGATAATATAACACATCTCTATTTAAACAGCAAATTAATACTTGCCACTGTCTGAACAGAAAAACTGCTTCATTTTATTTCACCAGTCTTAAGTCCGCACCAAACCAAGTGTGGATCGGAAATAAGATTTTTCTTTTGACACAGCCCTAGATTTAACAGTTTCGCTGATTTACAGAAACTTCCACTTTTGTATTTACCTTGTAGGTGCGCCACTATTACCCACATTCCTCGCGGGAATACCTTCACGTTCACTTGTCAGTCTGGCAGTATGGAAGGCCGCTACGTGAACGTGGTCATTCCCGGAGACAACAAGATTCTGACCCTGTGTGAGGTGGAGGTCTACGCCGACCCAACAGGTGACGCCGCAACTCTCACTCTCTGACCCTATTGTCACTATCACTTCAAAAAGAGA
This sequence comes from Neogobius melanostomus, assembly GCA_007210695.1. Classification (NCBI taxonomy): domain Eukaryota; kingdom Metazoa; phylum Chordata; class Actinopteri; order Gobiiformes; family Gobiidae; genus Neogobius; species Neogobius melanostomus. The sequence continues at coordinate 349,282 of VHKM01000011.1, forward strand.
CTTCAAAAAAATATTAAATCAGGAGCACATTTGCACATTTTTAGACAGTGTTTCATCAACAATATAAATCTTAGTCAGATGAAAGACATGAATGATTGAATGAGTTTCCTGCGAGATTTATATTGCGACTCCATATAGGGCGATTTATTGTGTTGCCCTACTTGTTACGCCTCATCTAAACTAACTGGTCATCATTCATTATATTTTTGTTGTGTAACTCCTATTTTTCTCATTTCTTAGTGAAACCACTGAAGCAAGTGGCCCTTGGGAAGTATGCACGTCAGAGTAGCACTAGTGGATGGTGGTACAACTGGCACTGGTACGGGTACTCTGCAGACAGAGCAGTGGGATCATGTCTTGACCATACGCTCAACAAAGACTGCTGCATTCGGACAGATGGGCAATACAACCCCTATTGGAGAGTCGACCTGGGCTCCAAGCACAGAGTCAGCGCTGTTGTGATCTACAATCGAGGAGACTGGGAATCCCAAAAAATCATTAGTGCAAATATTAAAATCGGGGACGCAGAGTCTCATTCTCACAACCCAACGTAATACTTTTGTATTTTCACCAGAGTTCATGCAAAAATATCAGAAACCTGGAGCTGTGTGTTCTGTGTTTGTATTTCAGATGTGCTGTAATGTCCTCTGCGGACCTAATACAGACGTTTTACTGCTCTGAGATGGAGGGCCGCTATGTTTCCGTGAACATTCCCACGCATACTGAGTTAACTTTTTGCAGAGTGGAGGTGTACGGTTCTCCAGTGGGTATGTACATCATGTCCTTCCTTAAACACAGCTCTCACAGTAATATTTTCTTCACTTGGCAAAAATTGCAATTAAAGATAGCACAAGGCGTTAAATGTATTCAGAGTTCTGACAAAAGAGTCATGGGATCAATCAGTCCTTTGACCTGGTGTAGTAAATGGCATTTGTCGTCTTTCCTTCCTCTCTTTCTTTACAGATCCAGAGCCTGAAATATTACCCACTACTCCCCCTCCCATTGTGACCTTCCCCAGTGAGAGCGCGCAGATCGGAGGCAGGACGGTGCTTCTGATGGGGGAGCGGCTGTGCTGGTCCGATGCCATCTTCTACTGTAGACAACGCCACTGGGACCTGCTCAGTGTCCACAGCCCGGAGGAGCAGGCGCTGGTGGAAGAGCTGCTCAAAAACAGCACTTACCTCCTCACTGACAACGTGTGGCTCGGACTGCGCAGGTTAACTTCACGGTTCATCCAATAAGCTTTCTCTTTTCTGCTCGGGTTAACGAAGCACGGAGGGCTCGGCGTGTTTATTGGCAAGCGTTGTGTCAAATGCCAGAGTTAAAAGATGGGATTGCAATCTAGATGCCTTTCCTTGGTCAATGGACAGGTGTGTCTTTAAAAAAACAGAGTTATAATTCTGAGAGGATAATTATTGTGTTCAGGCTGGCATCTCTGATAGGAAATAGCTAAGAGTTTCTATATTCAATTCATAATGTACAGTCAAGCTGTGGTCGAGGGAGCTTAATGCAATCCTAACATCCTGATTCATTCAAAGTTTCTCAGAATGTTCCACTACTCACCATGCGCAAAGTAGAGCTTTACTGTTCGGTCATCAGTGTTACTTCTAGCTAGGGCTGGGATGATCCACTTTTGTCACAATCCAATACTTATGATGATAGTCAGGGGCCGATACGTATTGTGATACAGTAATTGATTAGGATGAGTGATATGTTTCCTTTAAAACGTGTAAAAAGTTATGCGTCCAAAGTTTATAAACCAAATGCCATTTCAACATATACTGAATCGAAAAGTGCATTAACACAAAATGTAACAAGTGCTGTCACTGGAAAACAGGATATAAAATGCCTCCAAACACAAGTATTAAAAGTATTGTGATACTTTATCAAGTATTAATACTTGGTATTGCTACCCTGGTAAACCACACCCATTTCTTTTCTGCGCAAAAGAAGGTGGGTCTGGACATACACAGTAAACAAGTCGGTGATTGGCGGCTGAGGCCGAACCAATCACGACTGTCACAGAGAAGTGACAAGGTTACGTCACTCACAGCACCACTATGTTGTGGTTCAGTCAACAGTGACATGGGCAGGAGGTTTTAGCCAAAACTAATCATGGATGAAGTAGTCGAGGATTTGCCTCCGCACTCTCGTCAGTTTATATTCAGTTCATATTTGATTGGTGATTGGCTGATTGGTTTATTTCACTGACAATCTGTGCGCATTAGGCCCACCCATTCAAACTGCTCCAATTGCTCCGTGACCAGACTAACTTCCCTGCGTTGAATAGACAGGGAATAGTATGGCAGAGCCAGGCAATGGCCAGGCACTAAGTGTTGCGTTCCAAATCCGATCCGATATTTTGTCCCAGCCCTAGTTACTTCCGTGTCGTAATTAATAAAATTGCTTTATAATTTTGTTTTTTCACCAATGTTTCCTACAACATGTCGTAAGGTGACATTACTCACTTAACTCTTCAACCAAAAAAAATGGATGCAGGATCTTTAATTGTTTTGTACAATATCAACTACAGTAAACTACAGTCTGTTGTGTTGCATTCATTTTTCACCAAAATCTTCTCTCTGACTGTGGGAGAGTGTGACCACAGCGCTTCCCAAAGATTCTCACTGAGGTTATGATCTGGACTCTGTGGTGAAAATGATCTCTCCTGCTCCCTGAACCACTCTTTAACATTGCGAGCCCCATGAATCCTGGCATTGTCGTCTTGAAATATGCCCAAGCTATCAGGGAAGAAGAAATCAATTGGTGAAATAAACTGGTCATTAAAGATGTTCAGGTCGTCCGCTGATCTGCACTCTTTGGCTCAAACTTGTCCCTTTTTGCCCCATGTGGAATGTTGTGCTGTGTATTTGTATTTGTGTGTATGAGTTTGATGTGTATTTTTGCAACGTCAAGGATTTAGCCAAATCTCTGTTGTCGGCATATTTGCATTTCCATCAGCCCCAGTGAGTGCATGTATCGCTACTTTGATTACACTGTTTTGCAAAGTCTGGCATTCAAATCACACGCTATATACTATTACAAGAAGAGGTCAAGTGTTGTGTATCTCCTTCGACAGGGAACTGACGGGCCTGCGGTGGTTCTGGATGTCAGGGGATGCCGTGACTTTTGACAAATGGCGCATGTTCCCTCCTATGTTCCCAAACCCCTGCGGCGGCATGGAGGCTGACGGCGGCCTCTGGAGACCGTTGCCGTGCGGGAACTAAACCACTTCCTTTGCCAGACAGGTGAGACAAACTGTGCGATGGAAAAAAGACGAGTGCGATTTCAAGTTATTCTTGTGCGCCAAGTCTGGTTTGCATAAAAAAAATGCAAATTATAACTCACTTATTCAAGTCCTTTAAATGCCTGTGTTTATTTCATGTGGATAGGCTGGGTGCTTAAAGGGATATTTCAGGATTGATGACATAGGGCCTCATTTCCTAGTTATCCAGAGTGTTGTTGATGTCTGGAGATATTTTTTCTTAAATTCATGCAGTTCTTATATTTGAAGAGTCTAGTGGCGCTAGGCTAGGGCAAGGCTAAAGCATTTCTATGGTGTCAGGTTAGCCTGCATTAAAAACAGTCTGACCCACTCCACAGTGCACCTGAGGTAAATCACTTATAACATCAGACTAACCATATAAATGTCTGTGTTAATAGAATCATTTAAAATAACTTATATTTGAGCAGCATCAGCTTCGTGCCTGTAAGCTAACGCAGCGGTGGAGTGATCTGCGAGAAAATAGTCCCTCAAAATGCAGTAATTCATGTGATACAAGGTCAGTTATATTTCAAAACTTATTCTATTAACACAGACATTTATATGGTTAGTCTGGTGTTATAAGTGATTTACCTCAGGTGCACTGTGGAGTGGGTCAGACTGTTTTTAATGCAGGCTAACTGATGCCATAGAAATGCTTTAGCCTTGCTCTAGCCTAGCGCCACTAGACTCTTCAAATATAAGAACTGCATGAATTTAAGAAAAAAATATCTCCAAACATCAACAACTCTCTGGATAACTAGGAAATGAGGCCCAATGTCAAAAATCCCGAAATATCCCTTTAATGTCTCAAAGAGCTTGTGTTAATTTTTGTATAAATTGCCCTGCCTTCTACGCACCTGTCGCCTCCCGGATGTGCGGAGTCTTCCTTAGCAGCGACTCGGTAATTATAAAGAAATAAACCATAAGCCAGATGAAGACATTTTTATCTTTACATCTAAAGGCCAAATTCTATAATAAAAAGTCGGCGTGTCCACCACAATTAACAAGGTTCTGTGCTTTATTCAGTTCTGTGTTTTTTAGCTAATTTTTAAATTTTGATATTAGTATATTACTACTATTTATTTATTTGTTTAAAATAAATAAATAAATAAATATTAATATAGTATAGCCTTAAATAGTGTATGTGCTTAGAAAATAGCCCGCTCCAACAGCTCTAATGAAAACAGAAGCATTGCTAATGGACCAATACACAGGGAAGAGAATTTGACCGCTTTGATCCGAACAAGTTTGGAGAAGTTGTCTCTCGACTTGTATTACTTCATGGATTCCTCCTTCCATTGTTCGAATGGAACAAAATGCCAGTTCACTTCTCATTTTGATGAGGATATAGTATAACCTTATGACCGTGCTAAAGGCTCAACAAAGTCAATTCTGCTTTATAGGTCATCTAAACTAATCAAAAATGCTGCTATAGTTAACCTCCTAACCCCCGCATTAACCAAGCACATTGTCTCCAGTTCAGCTTTACTTAAATCTAAAAGCTTCTAGACTGGAGGCCAGAGTAACACCTGATCTGAAAGCTGAGACCTACAAAACTTAAAGTAACTTTTTTTTGTCGCGTCGTTGCTGCGTTTATGTCACATTTTTAAGCGTTTTTGTCACTTTTGTGTCGCTCTTGTCTCACTTTTCTGTTGCGTTTGGGTCGCTTTTCTATTGTGTTATCGTTGCTTTTCGGTTGCGTTTTCATCCAAATATTCATCGCTATATCGACGCCAAATGAAGAAAATGCGCTTCATTCTTTCATGAAACTGGGTGACATGCAATAACTACAGTAACAAGGACGTTTTTTCTTTTGTCTTTCAGCTCCTGCGCCCACTCCAAATAGGGTGTACTACTACAGCAGCAAGGTGAAAACTCCATAGTCAGGGTCGAGTTTATTTAAAATGCTTGTGCCATTTCATTTATTCATTTTTAGTTTTGTGTATTCATTAATTGTATTTTAGATGTACTGTTTAAACCTGGTGTGCAACTTTGGTGTTTCAGGTCACATGTCTGTATCTTAAAATTACTTGTCAAAATGAATGTAATATGGGAGTAAGTAAGAATGCATACCCTTCTATTTATTCTCTTCACTAATACTTTCAGTTAGTGTGCTGAAGTACGAGACTGAAAGTGTCCTATTACTGACACCTAGTGGAAACATCAGAAAACTACGGCTCTATAAGTTTTATTTCTAAAGACTGACCTAGACATAATTATGTGATGTTAGTAACAGATTGCTACAAAATAGACGTATTAAAAACAGGTCTGAAACCTCCTTAGGCTGCTGTAAGTAGCTAAACATATTTTTGGGCCCGTAAAAGGAGTGGCACAAACCGATCAGATGCATAAATAACAAGTAACGACTTTCTCAAGATTATGAGCCACACCTGCAGCCATGAGACGCGATCTGGAAGTTCCTGTTCATAATCGAGTTTCTCAAAACACCAGTATGAAACTCTCAGATACTTTGCAGCTTATGTTTAATGTAGTGGTGGGACTCGATTCAAATTTTAATCGAGTTAATGATGGCCTTTGTGATTATTATTTATTATTTCCTCTTCGTAGGTATATTTTCGATGCTACTTTGTATTTTCCTACATCTTAACTTATTTGAAGTGGAGATGTGAGGCCTGTGTGCTCATTTCAAACACTTCGAAGACAATAACAGTTTGATTATATTTTGTTGAATGATCTTTTCAGGTTTATGTCGGCTTAACTGTGTGGATAAACAAGTTTCACAGTAAAGCTCTTTTTGGCTTCACGCCGTGTTCGTCCCTAAGCAACGTCTTGCAGGAAAAAAGGAAACTGAAAAAGTGTCTGTGCTGCTAAAATGAAGGGTGATTAATTTCGATTAATATATTTTTAATCGCACTAAACCTCATGTAGTCAATTCATCGGATTTAAAAGGACGAACAACAGTCCCCGACCTGTAATTCCTGTCTATGGGCACAAAGATGACATTTAACGACACTTCTTGAAGACTTTGCATTCTTGTTTTACGTTGTGTTGTTTTCAGACATTAAAGCAAGTTCTGTATTCTGGTTTTCATGTCTGTACTTATTCTTTCAATGGATGGGCCTTTTTGTGGACATTTGCCAGTTCAAAAGTATGTTCAGTGTTGATGTCTTAATTGGCTTCATATTTAAACATAGGTCACATTAGACACTTTTCAATACTTTGTGTTTTAATTCTTTTATTAGCAGTTAAAAGCAGAGTTTGGGGTATGTTGAAGTGTGCTCCTGTTTGTTGTGTACTTACAGCTGTGTGGAAATGTCTGCAAGAAATATGTATTCAATGCACTATATGAACATACAGAGTAATGAGCAGTAGTGACATCTAGTGTCTTGATACACGATTACAAGCCAAGTGCTGCAGAAACAGCATTTCTTTTTTTCAACTCACTCAGGCTTCCCTCTTTGCAAACAGCATAATAATAACCATAAACCTGCTAACTCTGTTTTAGCAGTAAAGTGTGCTATTGGCTTTCTTTGTAAATGAGTGTAATATTTATTAGAGCAGTGGTTCTCAACTGGTATTGTGTCGAGGCTCACCGTCATCCTACAATAATAAGCCACAACACTAAGAAGAACTGAATTTGCTATGTATAAGTTAAACAATTGTAATATACCACAAATCATTGTTGGTGTTTGTCTTCGCACTCGTTTGGTGGACGGCGCAAAAAATACCCGGTGAGTCCTGCGATCACTCGAGTGTGCTGACAACTTTAAGATGCCCCCAAAAAAGGCGATTGTGGAGGAAGAACTTGAGGTCATCAAGAAGTCGCTCAACAAAGTACTGGAGCAAAATGACATGATTGCAAAACAACAAACATCCATGTTGGAGCTACAGTAATGGAAGAAATCAAAGCCTTAAAAAACTATTAATGAGGAGAAGGATAAAATGATTTTCTCCCAGGAAGGTCGTCTTGCAGATCTTGAACAGTACACAAGAATCAATGACCTACACTGTAAGAAATAACCGTAAAAATATGGCAATTTTTTACAGTAATAAACCGTTTTCTTAAGAAACAGCTGATTACCGTAAATTCCCACAGGAAATGACACAAATATATGTTCAGGAAGTCCAAGTTTAAATTTTACGGTATAGTACAATATTTATCCAACTCAGACACATGCTCAGGCCTCCTGTCGTCTGAAGATCTCAATTAATTTCAGGACAATCATAAGACATTTGGAGCTGCAGCTTACTTTACCTGACATTTTTAAAAATATTTTTTGAAGAAGGAAGACGGAGAAGGATTTTCACATGGATCATTGCTTTCCTTTTGAGAAATAAGGTAAATGTTTTCTCTATATGTAGTACAAACAAACACTACACAGAAAGGCTCCTCAGCCTACAGCACCGCCCAATTTAGACACGAATTTTTGGATTTTGTTTGACAGCAGTTGAACATCAGCTAAATACTGGATGGGTGGTGGTTGGCTTGAATTCCATTAATAGACAGGAGCATTGTCTATCGAATGAAATTTGTACTGATTCTTTTATATTATCAATTTTATTTCAGTTCCTGGCGAATGGATGTTAAGTCTTGAGGGCCAAGTGATTTGCCAAGGCAAAGCTGGCCTCAAGTGTGGTCTTTCTGCATATCATCTTTTCAACTTTGAAAACCAAGAGGAAGTCTCTATGGCCTTAAAAATTCATTCAGAGGTATACAAAATATATCAAAATCTAAATGCATAGTGCTACTGTGATAAAACGAAATTAAACTAAATTAATATGTGCTCATTAATTTGTGTTTATTTGTCTCCAGACGTTTCATTGGTATCAACACCGAAAAGGGCTCCAAGGCAGGTCAAGGGAATGTCATTTTGAAGACAACTGGGAAACTGGAAAAAAAAAAAAAGAAAAAAAAAAAAAGTAAAACAGTGACCGTCAATCCTAATGTGGCAACCCTGATTAAAAACCTTATTGTCTATAGAAGGGGATTTATCTAACTGGTGGAAAAGGAAAAACTTTTCCACTTTCTCTAAACATGTTTTACTCACTTTCTTTTAATTAACAGACACATATGTTGGAATGTTGGAACATATTTTTCAAAATGTTTAAAATTGCAGATTTGTAGTTCAAATATTTTGTGATTTGATATACTACATTTGATTTTCAGAGATCTGTGTTCATTTGAAAATGTTCAATAAAGTACTGATCCTAGGAATTGCATTTGAAGTCTTATTTTGAAAAGCCCAGTTACTTCTAACAGTATGATGCCGTAGGTAACTAATATTGTAGTTTACCGTTGAATATGATTACAGTAGTTCACCGTCAAATTATGCCAGAACATCTTACGGTAATCCCCCGTTAAAATAGAAATATTTACGGTTCAATACTGTAACATTTACACGGTTCCAAGCTGTTATTTTAAGAACTTTAGCAATATCGTAAATTTACGGTAAAGAGCTGGCAAATTTTGTTGCCGGTAATTTACCGTAAATTTACACTAATTTTTCTTACTGTGTAATTATCGCGGGCTTGGATCTTAAGCCAAGATCATACGCAAGGGCTGTCACCGTAGGAGAAGAACACGCGGAGATGGTCCAGGAATCAGTGGAGCAACAGGTTGTGTCGTTTCTCAACAACAAAGGCATCAGTGTTGAGAAAGGGGACATAGAAGCCTGTCACCCCTTGTCCAAAAAAACAACAACGTCCAAGTGTTGTGATAGTCCGGTTCGTAAACAGGAAAAAAAAGACTGCAGTGCTCAAACAGGGGCGAAATCTCAAAGGAACAACTGTATACCTAAATGAACATTTGACCAAGAAAAATGCATAGGAAGCACGTTTGCTGAAGAAAGAAAACAAAATTGAGGGTACAAAAATACAAAAGAGGTAATGTGCCCCATTGACATTCCCTAAATCACTGTTATGACTGACAGTACCTACAATGAATCGTCATCTGAAAATGAGTCACGTAGAAATGATTCTATAAATGGAGACTTTGAACTAAATACACTCATCTTCGCTGAACAAAACATACACCAAATAACTGATGATGTTGATCCTGACACAAACTTCTATAAAGAGTATGTGCAAATACTATAAGGACTGTGAAATACAAAATCAAATGAACCGGAAGGACACCTTATCTGTGATTCGCCTAAACAGTCGGAGTCTGTATGCAAATTTCGAGAACATAACAGAGTACTTAGACCAACTCAGCGCCCCCTTTGATGTTATAGCAATTTCAGAAACATGGCTAAATGATAACAAACCTGATAACTTCAACATAAAAGGATATGAAATGTTTAAAGTAAACAGAAACCACAAAATAGGGGGTGGGGTTGCGCTATATGTTAATAACAGCATGCAGAAAAAAGTTGAACTGATATGACTGTAACTATAGATGGCCTTATGGAATGTCTAACTGTGGAACTGTGTTTTGAAGAAAGGAAAAACATATTAATAAATTGCATCTACAGAACACCTGGATCCAAAATTGACACCTTCATAGATTATGTGGAGGGATTATTTTCAAATTTGGGACAAAAGGAAGTGTTTCTTTGTGGAGATTTTAACATTGATTTACTTAAAATAAAAACTCACAGGCCCTCGGAAAATTTCTTAAATACTCTATACAGTCTATCTTTGTATCCTAAAATAACCAGGCCAACACGAATAACTCCACACAGTTGCTCCATAATTGATAATATATTTACAAATGCTCTCAGCGAAGACCTTCCAAGTGGGATTCTAGTAACAGATATAAGTGATCACCTACCAGTTTTTGTTCTGTATAACCTAAAAAATAGGAAAACTAAAGATGAAAAACTCATGTCACTAAATTTATTACATTGCAGAAAAAACTGGAAATCTCTCTTGGAAGAAACCAATGTAGATGCAGCTTATAATATCTTAAGAACTTGCATGACCCTCTATGACCTGCACTATGGATCACAATATACTCCTGAACAAACTACTAAAATATGGGATAAGAGGTATTGCTTTCAACTGGATTGAATCCTACTTAACAAACCGTAAACAGTATGTTCAAATGGGGCAGTGCAGATCCATGTGTGATGCCCTAGTGTGTGGTGTCCCCCAGGGATCGGTGCTGGGACCTAAACTATTTTTATTATATATCAATGATTAGTACCTGGTTTCTAAGAAGCTTAAACTGGTCCTTTTTGCAGATGTTACAACAATCATACTCTCAGGTGCAGACCTACAGCAAATGGTGATCGAGATTACAGAAGAAATGGATAAATTGAAAGATTGGTTCTGCGTAAATAAATTGTCTCTAAACATTACGAAAACCAAAGCAATGTTCTTTGGAAATCGTGTAATGAATGAGTCTATGAACGAGTAATGGAAGAGTCTATGAACATACATTTCTTGGTGTAACACTCGACCATAAAATCAGCTAGATACCCCACATCATAAAAATTAAAACTAAAGTTGCAAAGATTTCAGCCCTAATGAATAAATCTAAATATATCATTGTCAACAAAGCTCTATATACTATATACTGTTCACTTATCCTTCGCCATTTAACATATTGTGTAGCGATCTGGGGAAATGCGTATAAAGTAATCTTGACCCTTTGTTTAAAGTTCAGAAAAAGGCAATAAGAATAATCCATTTAGCTGGATACCGTGAACACACAAATCCATTATTCTTTAAATCAAAAACAATGAAATTTGAGGACCTTACAGAATTTAAGATGGCTCAAATCATGTTCAAAGCCTCACAAAAGTCGCTTCCTGATAGTATACAAAATATGTTCTGCAAACGAGAAGTCAAATACAACTTGAGAGGTAAAATAAGTTTCGATAAACAATACTCCAGAACAACCTTGAAAAGTATGTGTCCCATGAGACGTGGTGTTATATGGAAAAAACTAGATGAAAGTATCAAACTTTGTAAAAACCTGGCACATTTTAAAAAGGTTTATAAAGAGTCCATATTCCTAATATACGAACGAACATTGTGAGTGTTGTTGTACATTCTTTTTCTGTTGTTTCTTTATTTTACTGTTGTTGTTTTTTATTATTGTTCTTTATTACTTGTTGTTACCTTACCCTATGTTTCCTTGTTTATGATTTATGATTTGTTATATGTATATGTTATTGTTTTTATTCTTGGGGTGGGCGCTTATAAAGCCTTTGGCTTCGGCCCACTCCTTTTGAGCCGACAAACTGCTCAAATAAATAATTCCATCCATCCATCCATTTTCTTCCACTTGTCCGTTGCTGGGTCGTGGGGGCAGCAGTTGGAATTGCCCAAATCACATAGCACCAGCCCCTATGGCTCCTCCTGCAGGTGGTGGGTCCACAGAAGGACGGCCTCATGGTTCTAACCGGGCCTGTTGGTCTCTCATAAGGGGCTTCTGAACCGCTCTTTGTCTGACCCGTCACCTAGGACCTGTTTGCCCTGGGAGACCCTACCAGGGGCATGAAGCCCCCGACAACAGAGCTCCCAGGATCATTCGGGTGCTCAAACCCCTCCACCACGTTAAGGTGGCGGTTCCAAATAAATAAATAAAATAAAATAAACTAAGAGTTAAAATGACAAAATACTCCCTGATTACAATTTGTTCTGTATAATGACTTATTTTTTGTATCTTGAATTTGAATCAATCTCGCGGGCACCCGGAGCAGAGCTTCACCACAACCACTTTGCAAACCCCTGCCCCTACAGTTCAGTATGTGCCACAATAGTACATTTAATCGGACTGTAGAGTAAACAGTAGCAGTTTTTTTCTGTAGTTTCCTGTAAACTCCTGTGGACATACTGTATCCGGACTCATGTGTTAACAGTATCACTTTGAGCACATGAGCCTCTGTGTTTGCATTGACAATGTGATCCCTAGTTATGTTTAATTAAGTTTAATTAAGTCACTGTTTGTCAAGTGCAGTTCCTGAAACAGATATGACATGGGCAGCCACGGCTTTATATCGTACAGCACGAGAAAACTACTTCAATATAAATTATATAAAGCAGTGGTTTAGTTTTAAAGTGTGCAAACACACTTTAAAATGTATTTTTTACAGTTTCATATCTATAACTTGATGTTTGAGATGAGGCAGCTGTCCGTGAGCTCCTTATTCGAATTACAAACTTTTGTTTATATATTATTTATGTATTTTTATGTATTTATTTTCGATGCTTCTTTGTATTTTCCTACATTTTAACTTATTTGAAGTGGAGATGTGAGGCCTGTGTGCTCATTTCAAACACTTTGAATACAGCAGCCTGATTTATTTTAGAAAATGATCTTTTTACATAAGTTTATGTCAGCTTAACTGTGTGAATAAACCAGTTTGACGGTAATAGTTTTTTTTTTTGGCTTTACCCGGTCTTGCATGAAAAAAGGAACCTTAAAAAGTGTGGTTAATTTTGATTAATATTTCTAATCACATTAAAACTTAGTGAATAAATTAATTGGAATGAATTGAAAAAAGTGCCGGCCCTACTAATTATGTCTACATACCCAATCCCACACCAGTTCTATGCAGGTATAAACAGTTACTTGAACCCGAGTTGTGGCTGAGAGTCAAAGTCACAAAAGAAAAGAAAAAGAAAATATATTATTTTGTGAAATAGAAAACTTCTAAAATGTAGATACTGTAAAAGAAAACAAAATGTATCTCCTTTGGCAGAAAATGTATTAGAAATGATCTGTGTTTACAGGAACATTCGTTCCTTTTTCTTTCTCGTATCAGTAACAGCCACCGGTCACAGGGCACCTCCACCACGCCTTCAAGATGAAACACAGAGGATGAAGAGTCAACATTGTTTGACAGATTGAATTACACTAACCGACTTTTATTATAAAGGATAAATAAGTATTATGTGCATGCATGTGTTAAATGTTTGCTATATTAAAGTTAGCGTCTATGTTTAATGAATCTTGAATATATTTTCACTAACCCCATTATGTCATAATGATGATGTCATTGCAGGTAAAGGAACAGTGTTAAAAACTCAGGTGTTGGGTAAGTCATTTGGCTGTACTAGATTTTACTCTTAAAATATATAGATTTTATGGTTCATGGTTGATCTTTCTGAAATGAAAGTCTTAAATCCATGCCTCAATGAAAAATAATAGGTGAAGATAATGCAACAAGGTCTGTTTTTTGCTGTACTCTGTGGTGGCAAATATACATTTACTCCACAACAAAAAAAGTCAGGTACCACATTCGTTTTAGTCAATCCTCCAAACTTTATTTATACGTTTTCATAGGAAAAAAAATAGAAGGGAAAGGGCTTTACAAATCAAAACCCAATCACCACATTATGGTTCTATGTCCTAAAGGCACTTGTATATGTGTGTATATATATATATATATATATATTATATGTATATACATATAATATATATATATATTTTTTTTTTTTACCCTCAATAAATTCAAATAGAACGTTCAAGTGAAGTTTCTTTTAAAGTTAATCTAACTGTCAATCAGTTTGGTACGGTTGGGTTAATACAAGCCCTTCTTTTTAAACCAATTAGCATCAAAACTGGCATTAACGACGATGACAGTTTTGTCTGAAACTCAGTCACCAAACACATACAGTTTGTACAATATGTAACATTAAATATTTTATTGTTTAAGAACTTTGATGTACAGTGCTGCCCTCTTGGGTTTTCCTTCCTACAGCCTTAGTAAAAAAGAAATAGAACGAGGTGTTTTTCTCGCTCTTACCCATAGAGCTGCCGTTCCCAAAGTCCGGGACATCGACCCACTGATGCCAAGTGAATACTGCCCACTGTAAGTTTACCATCTGACACATAATCACATTCTAACATGTTGACTGCTCTTTGATAACTTTCTGACTTAACCCTTCACTTTTCTTTGATATGAATTAGAAATAATCTGGTAAAGATTATATGGCTTTTACCATAATGTTCTGTCATTAGCACATGTACTGTAACTCAAGATTATTATTTAAAACGGTCAAATCGAGTGTGAAATAAGTAAATGAAACACAATCTGGGTGTTACTGTAGTCAAACAGTAATGAGACACTTGTACACAGATCATAGTTTTGGAGATGGCTGCTCTTAGAGTATATAAGAAGAGAGCTTTGTGCTGGTCAGTACCTCAGACTGCAGGAGCCAAGACAAGACTGAAAAAGGTTGGCCTCTTCTTCTTACTATGACTCTACCACTGACATTTCATGAATTAATTTGTTTTTCAGGGTTTTGTTGCTGGACATCATCGTCATGAAGCTGCTGGTTTTGTGTCTGCTCTTTGGTGCCGTTCTGGCCCTGACCAGAGGTGAGGTTTCGAGTTTTTAGACCAAAATGTTTGAATAATCCGTGTAAATTCAATATTCCCACTAACTGCTATTGTTGTCTCCTGCAGCTGATCCACCTGAGAATAAACCAAACAACGAAGGTGAGAATAAAAACATGGGACATTTGCAAATATACGGAGCTTAAAACACATACAATTTGTTTCAAGCTGTTTAATGAAATAAATATCTCTTATGACATTTTAGTTGAAGATTTGAGTGTAGATGAAAAGGGTAAGCAGAATTTCCCACAACTTTAAGAAACAGGTTTTGTATTTGTGTGCCGTTTCAAATGTAAAGTTTTACTCTGCTCTTCGGACAGTGCTGGGCGCGAGTGTTTATTATTAATGAGTTGTAAAACAAATTGTTTTATGGACTTAATTATAATTGAGCAGGATACGACAAAAGACCATAATGCAGAGCAAATGTTTATTCATTACTGCATCATTACTGATTTATTGTGGATGAGACTGAGCTGAGTGAAGGTGAGTAACTCCCATTCGGGCCTGACTCTGCTGTGGACATGCA
This sequence comes from Neogobius melanostomus, assembly GCA_007210695.1. Classification (NCBI taxonomy): domain Eukaryota; kingdom Metazoa; phylum Chordata; class Actinopteri; order Gobiiformes; family Gobiidae; genus Neogobius; species Neogobius melanostomus. The sequence continues at coordinate 364,327 of VHKM01000011.1, forward strand.
AGAAAAACATAACATAAAACATAACAAATGATACAGCTAAAAAAAAACTATTCATAAAGGCCATCCACAACAATCCAAATAGCATGGACTTGTATCTATTAAGATGAGGACAGTGGTGAAAGGGGTAAGTCAGTGAAACTTTGAGGTCTGTTGTTTTCATAGAGAAACACCAGATATTGCAAATATATTTAGATGTAATTTGAGCGTCAAGATGATCCATAAACATTGAATTCGTATGAATATTCCTTATTGTTTATGACATTGTAGCTGGAGATCCGGACGTGGATGAAGAAGGTAAGCAGACATTCTCATAATTTTGACTTCAAGGAAACACAAAATTCTGTCTCCCTTTATCCACTTCATCCTCGTTACTGACTTTTACAGATATCGCTGAACCAGAGTCTGTGGATGAGACTGAACTGACTGAAGGTGAGAGGGCGGCAATAGTAGACGATGAGAGTCTGTGTTTCAAAGAGATGCAACAACAAAAATATGTGAATCACAAAGTAATGCAGATTGTCTCATCAGGGTCAAACGTAGTTGAGATGTACTTTGAGTGCTATGATTCACATTCAATTTGCATAAAGTGATACAATAAACAATAAACCTATATATAACAGTCGAGCTGAAGAACTCTGAAGTCAAACACTAAAGATACTGTGCTGTAATGCAGCTCTTTCTTTGTATATTGTGTAATTTCTTATTTAGGATTTACGAAGGAATTAGGAAGACATTTTGTTAAATGCCAAATCCTTTCATGAGCTTTCATTTTCTGTTAGAAAAGTATTATCATTGTCCAAAGAAAATAAGTACATCATTTTTTAAGAATGATTTTACAGATGAGAATGAGTTGAGTCAAAGTGAATTTAAAAAGAAAAACGATACAGCTGCATCATAAATGTACTTTTTACTGTGGATTTTATTCAGTGTACATGTTATTTGTAACTGCAGTACTCACTTTACGAATAATGTTAACATTTTTCTGTGATTTTAGCTGAACCTGAGGAGAGTGGTCAAAGGGGTAATTATTATACATCTATATTTCTATATGAAGTTACCATTGAGAAATGTTGATGAATATTTTTGTTGGTCTTCAGTCAAACGGTGTGAAGGGTCAGGGTACAAACCTCATCAGTGGTACAACCATGGAGGGCGCTCTTACATCTATGTCCAAACAGCCAATAGCTGGGCCGGTGCTCATGTAAGTTCAATTGATAAGTGTTGCATAAATTCTCTAAGTAATATGTGAATTTATTGATACTGTGCTCCCTCTCATTCAGGCGGTCTGTCTGTCTGCGCATGCAACTCTTGCCACGGTTCACAACGCAGCCGAGAACAATTTCTTGAAGGAACTTGCTCAGGGAAAACCAGCATGGATTGGCTATTCTGACGCACAAGTTAGTTACTGCAACAGTTCTGTCGCATCAAAAGCCCATAATAAGCATCAAAATGCATTTCTCTCTTATTTTTAGGAAAGCTCCTGGTTCTGGATAAATGGTAAAGAAACAAGCTTTACCAACTGGTGCAGTGGAGAACCCAACAACAATGGAAATGAGAACTGTGCTCTCATCAACTGGACAAGTAAGTCTCTTTCTGCATTAAACTTACATTGTTTTAGGATTTTGCTGAAGACATGTCTCATTATTTCCAGGTCAGGGGTGCTGGAATGATTTCAAATGCACAGATCCCGTACCCTACATCTGCGAAAAAAAGTAGCTCCAAACTCCTGGGCTGCAACATGAGCATAAACCAGTGAATTATGCTCAATTATCAACGCAAATCTCCAATCAACTCTTTCTTTTTCCTGCTACTATGTAATCGAGTGAAACGACAAGCTACATGTTAAAAGAGGGCTGCTCTTAGGGCCTTGTGTCTCAAAAGAGCAGAATGAAAAGTTTGGAAAGACGCTTTTGACTTCACTGTTCTTTTCTGTCAATCATGATTAAAACGCTCAAGCATTCAAACAAGTCTGAGTTTATTTGTCATGGATTCATATAGAATTCAATCATGTTAAAACGGTAGATTAAACAACAGTTGCCTTATGTTTTTTTGGGAGGGAAAATAATACACTCCTCCAACCACCACAAAAAAAGCTATTTTTTCTGTTTAAACAAAAAGTGCTGCACAAGTCAACGAAAGCATTTGAAAAACATTCAGAAACCTTTAGGTGAAAGATAACACCGTCATTCACATGAAAATGACCAAAGCTTTCATTTATGAGAGATAGAAGCAGCTGCTAATCTAATAACTGCTGAAGAAATGTCCATAAATAATTATATGTACAATATTGTGTGTTCCTCTCCTGGAACCGCCACCTTCACGTGGTGATGGGGTTTGAACCTGAATGATGAATGATAAAACCTTAACTAACCACTGCAGCAATGATGGAGCTTTGTTATTGGTCACAGTCTTCAATAAACATTGTTTAGCATGATTTTAATTATATCTGGTATAACTAGTAGAGTCGTAGTAGATAAATACTTTTCCAATACTCCAGCTAAAAAAATGCCTAACTACTCGTTTCATTTCTCCCAAACCCTGCAATCAGATGATACTGCCCGTCTCTGCACTTGTCCATGAGAAGACGAACTGAACTAGATTGTTCTGACATGCTTATATCAAAGTCGTCTCCACAAAAGACTCCAGAGTGTTAATAATAATAATAATAATAATAATAATATTGCATTCGTTTTATACTGCATAGCGTTTTTTTCTGGAAACGCAAAGACGCTTTACATTGCATTATTCATTCACTTCGTACCATAGCCACAGGTGCCCTGGGGTAGACTGACAGGAAGCGAGGCTGCCAATCTGCGCCATCAGCCCCTCCGACCACCAACCACTCACTCTCACACATTCACCCAGGCATCCTGGTGTTCCTAAACAATTCCCCATCCAAGTACCAACCAGACCCTTATCTGCTTAGCTTCCAAGGTCTGATGTGATCAGGCAAAGCAAAGGTGGTGCGGCCAAGTAAAAACATATAATGTAATGAATTTGAATAATCCATGATTAATGTAATAATTGATTTTGATTAGTTTAAATTAATTCTTAACTTTGACAGACATTCTTTTACCACTATTTTTTTCAGACTCAGTACATGTCCCTGAGTTACATTTCTGTCTATCTGAATTAACGATTGCCTCTTGCTAGGAGGCATATAATTTTTAATAATTTGCAAAGCAATTTCTTGCCTTTGAATCAAAGCCAATGCCATCGAGGCTTTCTCACAAAACACAATGTTCTACCGAGCCAAAGGCCTTTGACAAGTCAATAAAAAGAGCAACACATTCCTCATTCTTCTCAAGAGCAAGAGCAATCAATCAATAAAGCACTTTGGTAAAATTATATAATGTCATGGATTTGCATAAATTATTGATGATTAATGTAGTAATTGAGTCTTAACTTTGTCCTTTTAGGAAAATCATTTGTCTGAGTCAGTACGAGTCCCGTAGTAACATTTCTATTGACAATCATTTGAGATGCTGATGCTAAATTTGATGGAGATATTGTCATAAAGCAAACATGGACGTGTTGTTTCATCGTAAACTTGTTCATTGGCGCGTTTTTTCCCCTGAAATTTACACAAAGATAAACCAGATTCTTCCCCCACTGACCCATGTGTTAACAATGGATATTAGTTTGAAATTTAATACATGAAAAGAACTTGGGTTCTCCATTCCTAATATCTGTATCAGAAAACTAAATGAAATTAAATAAGTGACCACGTCATCAGTGCAAACGCAGTCTCATATTTAGACTAGGGCTGAACGATTAATTGCATTTGCAATTTTATCGCGATATGACACAACACGATTTCGTAATCGCAGGGCACGCGATTTGGGAAGTGAATGGAGCAGCGAGATATGGCAGCAAAGTCCGCTCCGCCGCGTGCTTTTGTTTACGTCTCAGTCTAGTTAAGGTGCGCAGTAGATTGTGGATGTACAGTGAAAATATCAGCGTTTATCATGCAGCCACCGCGAAGGACTATTGCTTTCTTCTCCGTTAGCCTCAGCGCTAATCACGCCATTCTCTCGCTGCTACTACACGCTCTGATGATCACAGAAACTCCCTCACCTCCGGATTCACACGCCTCTGCCTCCGTAAGTGAGCCTGTGCTGCTTGTAAAGAGTAAAGAGTCGTTTGTGGCTCAGTTTAGGAGGCTTATGTTTGGGAATGTTGTGGATAAAGAACGTATCTCAAAAGCATAATGACGGTTCATAACCATAAAGTATCCGCGGAGGCCATGTGCCTTTATTTACCTTTGCATCTACCGCATATGCGCTCCGTAGGTACAGACGCTAGATATTAACACTAAACTGCTGTATGAAAAGTGTTGGAAACTACGATCCGAGGCAGGACTCCGTGCCATGTCTTATTTTACTGAGGAAATGCGCTGTTTACGCTGAAATGTCACTAAATGGCTGCGAGTCAAAGAAAGTAAAACGTGTCTGTGTTTGGCACCTCATGTCTCCTTGCGTCACTGTTTCTTCATATTGTCCAAAGTTACATCCCAAAACCAAAATGCTGCTCCCAGTTCCAGTATGTTTTGGCGTGTGCTCCATCTGGCCTCTCCGTGTCCATCAATAACGCGCATCTGAAGCAACTACGAGTCGCAGCTCAGACAGGGATTTGATGGGCCGAAATAATAAATAGTTTATTTTGTATTAATTGGGAGTTTGATTTCCTAAAACTTTCCAACTAGTTAAAGCAGACATTTGTTTGCAGACTTTTCCTGCACTTTAGTATGGGTGATGTTACTGACTGGATCAGTGAGTTTGATCTTTTTTTTTTTTTTTTAAATATCTATATATATAATGTATCATTTATTTATAGACTATACTGTTAAGTTTTTAAAAAGTGCAGTCCACATGTTCACAAATTTTGGATACGTCAGGCAACAATTTGGTTTGCTTTATTGTTGCAATTTTCACTTCAAATTAATCTAATATTGTTTGTTATGAAACAGACTGATTTATTGCTTGTGTTAGGTGAAAAATACATGAGAAGAGGACCTTGCAACAATAATCGCATATTTAATCGCAATCGCAATATTTAAGGAAAAAATCGCAATTAGATTATTTTCCAAAATCGTTCAGCCCTAATTTAGACCAACGTCGTTTACACATGGGTCAGTGACAGGAGAACAGCACTTCCGCGTTCATATGTCACTCACTCACTCACTCACTCACTCACTCACTCACTCACTCACTCACTCACTCACTCACTCACTCACTCACTCACTCACTCACTCACTCACTCACTCACTCACTCACTCACTCACTCACTCACTCACTCACTCACTCACTCACTCACTCACTCACTCACTCACTCACTCACTCACTCAACCAGGCTTTCTGGTGCTTCCCAAATAGCTGAGGTCTGACAGGATCGGACATAGCAAAGGAACATGATACATGAAGCAGACGACCTTAATTAAATATTAGAAATGTAAAGGTGACTGAATTCATTTTAGATCTAGTCGACTAAATTGTAAATTTACATGCATTTTTAGTCGACCAAAACTAGACTAAAATTTAAGAGAATTATTTGACTAAATTTTGATTAAAACTAAATGACATTTTTGTCAAAGGTTTAGAGGGGGGGGGGGGGGGGTCGACTTCATAAAATTAAGAACTACAGTGGGACGAGGACAGGGCAATGTTAGGGCTTTAGTGAGACTACATCCAAATAGGGCACTACTTCAAGAAAACATGAGACTCGATCAGCTCAGCAGCGCCCCTCCTCGCAGCTGGGTGGACATATAGGGCGGATAACACAACACCTGTGGAGCCGCTGTTCTCCTGTCCAGCTAGGGCTGGGCGATATATCGATATTTAAAATATATCTTTATATTTTGAGATATGGAATTAGACCATCGTGTATATCGGGATATTTCAAATTCACATAAGCGATTAAGTTAACATAAAGAAACAGGTAATCTCAAGCTGATTTCAAAAAAGGTTTATCTTAAACTGAGCACTTTGTTTTGTTATCTCTTTATATATAAATGCTGCCTTCAGAAAAAGATTGACCTGTTTTATTTTATAGGCTATTTTTATTTAAGAAGAGCTTTGTTATACAGTGTTTCTGTTTACATTTTATGGTGAGTTTTCAATAAAACTACTCGTATTTGGCTTGGACTTTGACTTAACATTTCATTAAACAGCTCTCACTTTGCGGAAAAAATATCGGGATATATATCGTATATCGATATTCAACCTAAATATATCGGGATATGACTTTTGGTCCATATCGCCCAGCCCTATGTCTATGGAAGACTATTGGCACCTTAATTCAATTGTCTATTCATTTGTCAAATGGCTATGCATTATGTTATTTTAGTATTTATTTTGGAATTGTGTTTGGCAAAGTGTAATGTTATATCCAATTTTGACATTTAATGTTCTATTCCAAAAGTTCTAATGGCAATTCAATATGTAAAGTGTCGATACAATGTCTTTATATATTGCAAATTACAAGATTTTGAAATGAATAACATATTGACATGGAAATTTGGCCTCTTTATTCATTGTTCTATTCATTCTTAAAATGGCATTTAGTTTCGAGTTGTATTTGACAAAGTTGCATGTTATATCCTATTTTGACATGTAATGTTCTATTCCAAAAGTTCTAATGGCAATTCAATATGTAAAGTGTCGATTCAATGTCTTTATATATTTCAAATTACAAGATTTTGAAATGAATAACATATTGACATGGAAATTTGGCCTCTTTATTCATTGTTCTATTCATTCTTAAAATGGCATTTAGTTTCGAGTTGTTTTTGGCAAAGTTGAATGTCATATCTTATTTTGACTTGGAATATTCTATTCTACTTTTGAGTAAGTTTCATTTAATGTGTTGTGAAACAGCACCTCCCTCTGGATTGCATTGCATATTGCATATTGCATTGCCACAAGGTTTGAGTGCAACTATTTTCAATATGCTATGCAGTTCTTGACCCCTGGGAAGGCGGGCCCTGGTCCGCTCTCGGCCAATCAGAGACGAGTCTATATCCTCCTAGCTAGATGCTCTGTGTTGTTGTTTTTTGCTGGAAGTAAATGCTGTTATGATGGATTGGAAGTAACAGATCACCCTTCATGAAGATTCCAAGTTACTCTAAGGAGGTTCTATGTAAGTATAGAAGCGTGTTTGTTAAAATACCAGTACTGTTTAGTGTTTTCTCTCTCTTTTGTTTATTAAACACTTGCTACCTAGTTCAGTCATGCTCAGCAGTCCCACAGAAAGTCAAACTCCACAGTGTTTCAGCTTCTTACATTTTATTTTGGCCCACAAAAAATATCTGTCTGTAAGTATTCAAATGATAGTGATCTTAGCTTCCATTAGATACCAAATTTAGTAATTTTTAGCATGTTTCCTATTCGTAATTAGGAAGAAAATATTCGGCGCTAATACCGTTAGCATCCCTATGGCTTTTCCCATGTAAATTAGCCTCGTGCTAATAGCTCGCTAATACAATCGTTTTTTGAAGGTTTTAGTTAACTCTAAGCTACTTATTTTCTATTTGCATTGTATATTTACCCAATTGAGATTGTAATATGCATTATTTGTGTAACTGTATGTTACAGTTTTAAAGTACTTCAGTAAATCACACAAATACAGCAAGACGCTTCTTGGTTTTCATTAGATACTGTTCTATCTGCAAAGCTGGTTCTCACACACTAGTAAAGACAGAATACTTACACTAAACCAAACGTGGTGGCACGTGTTTTTGTTTTAATGATTAAGCACTTTATAGGCCTACTTTATTGTACGCCCATCTTAATTTCTATTCTCACAATCTTCAGCGCTGTTATCCTCTTACTCAATTATATCTTTATGCGTGGTGAAACCTCATTCCTGTCAATTTGGTTCACATTTCAGAACAAGAAAAACTAATTAAGCCAGGGTGATACATTTTTCAAACCACCAGGTGCCGCCGTTTAGTAGGGCTGCGAATTACAGTATGATACATTTGATTTTGAATATGTCTATTTCCGTCTCCATCTTCATCACGGACTTCTTCCTCACTTTCCTTGTCTAAAACACGCTGTGGGCAAGAACTGAAAACTGGTATCTTCGGTACTGGGTGGTGCAACCATTTGACATCACTACCCAGAATGCATTGCGATGTAAATAACAATGGCGACCTACGTGCAAAAAATGTTTCTAAAAATATAAAACTAGCGAATGTTTTAAAAAAAATTTTTTGTTTTTTGAATTATCTTATAGATATGTTACTGACAGTGAAATTATTAAATTATGATCTATTTCATATAGATCAAACATGTTTGATCTGCTATTTCAGTTTGTTGTAAGATAAGAAAGGCTGTATTTATCCCATACAAGGGAAATGGTATGTTTGAAATAGCTAAGTACAAAAGAGCAACTGAATAAGGAAGCAAATGTCAAAAAGACCTTGTGTTAAATATTAACTAAATAACAAAAACTATTCAAACATAAACTGTGTACTTCACTATATAAGGTACCAAATTAAATGAAACTAGAACAAAGCGATGACTATGTAGCAAGAGGTCAGGTGACTGTATGTACATGAATGTGAACAGCGTGTGAATATTTGTCAACATTTCGCATAGTGATAAGATAATGCATATCTAATTCTGTTCTATCCTTAGCATCCAACAGTAATCAATATCCTTTTTGTTGTGGTCAGTCACTCTAGTTTTCTTCCTTTGTTCATTAGGGCCCAGAGAAACCTGTAAAGACAGACCACCTGTGCGGACAACAGCCTGCTGCCATCTTCATCCAGTCACCTCAGCGCTGTTGACATGATCACATTCATAATTTTTCCACAAATTCTAACAAATTAGTAATTAATTAAATGCAGACTATCTTTGCATCTCTCAGTTTAATATTTATTTACAAGAAGCTCCTGACAACACAAACGGGTTCAACCCAGCTCCTCTGCGACATTCTCCTAGCCTTCGTTCTTCTGAACCGCTCCTGTACCACACAGCTGCTTCTTGGGGTTGCAGAGAAGAATGATTCCACCATACAAGAAGAATCTTATTGGCCAGTCTAAAAATGTTCTACCGTCTCTTGATATTCAGATGTTGTACGGTCTCTTCATAGCGGCATCTGGAATGTAGATGGTTATAAATGATTAAATAAATAAATAAAACAATGTGTTGTGATGTGTGTGCTTATCAGCACAAACATGCTCCGGCTGTCCAGGTGCCTGGGTAAGACAGAGTTTGTGCCTGAATAACTTAGGTATTACTGATGTACTGTGAAATCTCATGATGCTTTCTAGATGCTGTTAGTACCACTATTATAATCACCCCTGCCTGTATCCGGAATGTAAACTAATTTTGAATATGGGGGTAGGCACTTATAAGCTTTCTTGCTTCGGCCTACTCCTTTTGAGTTTATGTTACTTTATTTATTTTCTGCACTGCAACAAGGTTAATGTAAATAATTACTCAAATAAATCCAATCAATCAACATTGGTAGTAACAGATTAGATTTGTTACACAACTCTGATCTAAAATACAGAATAGTACTTAGCCTCATGTTTTTACAAATGTAGGAGTATTTTGTCATCACGTTATTTAATCTGATCATCAGGATCACTGCACTGAAGAGTGTGAGAATAGAAATTAACATGAGCATACAATAAAGTATAGTTTAATCATTAAAACAAAAACACGTGCCACCACGTTTGGTTTAGTGTAAGTATTCTGCCTTTACTAGTGTGTGAGAACCAGCTTTGCAGATAGAACAGTCTAATGAAAACCAAGAAGCGTCTTGCTGTATTTGTGTGATTTACTGAAGTACTTTAAAACTGTAACATACAGTTACACAAAGAATGCATATTACAATCTCAATTGGGTAAATATACAATGCAAATAGAAAATAAGTAGCTTAGAGTTAACTAAAACCTTCAAAAAACGATTGTATTAGCGAGCTATTAGCACGAGGCTAATTTACATGGGAAAAGCCATAGGGATGCTAACGGTATTAGCGCCGAATATTTTCTTCCTAATTACGAATAGGAAACATGCTAAAAATTACTAAATTTGGTATCTAATGGAAGCTAAGATCACTATCATTTGAATACTTACAGACAGATATTTTTGTGGGCCAAAATAAAATGTAAGAAGCTGAAACACTGTGGAGTTTGACTTTCTGTGGGACTGCTGAGCATGACTGAACTAGGTAGCAAGTGTTTAATAAACAAAAGAGAGAAAAAACACTAAACAGTACTGGTATTTTAACAAACACGCTTCTATACTTACATAGAACCTCCTTAGAGTAACTTGGAATCTTCATGAAGGGTGATCTGTTACTTCCAATCCGTCATAACAGCATTTACTTCCAGCAAAAAACAACAACACAGAGCATCTAGCTAGGAGGATATAGACTCGTCTCTGATTGGCCGAGAGCGGACCAGGGCCCGCCTTCCCAGGGGTCAAGAACTGCATAGCATATTGAAAATAGTTGCACTCAAACCTTGTGGCAATGCAATATGCAATATGCAATGCAATCCAGAGGGAGGTGCTGTTTCACAACACATTAAATGAAACTTACTCAAAAGTAGAATAGAATATTACAAGTTAAGATAAGATATGACATTCAACTTTGCCAAAAACAACTCGAAACTAAATGCCATTTTAAGAATGAATAGAACAATGAATAAAGAGGCCAAATTTCCATGTCAATATCTTATTCATTTCAAAATCTTGTAATTTGAAATATATAAAGACATTGAATCGACACTTTACATATTGAATTGCCATTAGAACTTTTGGAATAGAACATTGCATGTCAAAATAGGATATAACATGCAACTTTGTCAAATACAACTCGAAACTAAATGCCATTTTACGAATGAATAGAACAATGAATAAAGAGGCCAAATTTCCATGTCAATATGCTATTCATTTCAAAATCTTGTAATTTGCAATATATAAAGACATTGTATCGACATTTACATATTGAATTGCCATTAGAACTTTTGGAATAGAACATTAAATGTCAAAATTGGATATAACATTACACTTTGCCAAACACAATTCCAAAATAAATACTAAAATAACATAATGCATAGCCATTTGACAAATGAATAGACAATTGAATTAAGGTGCCAATAGTCTTCCATATATGTCCAGCCCTGGCTTTATGACGCTTTGTGAAAAACTCAGTGAATTAAGTGCTCTTATGAGATGGCGCGCTCGTGTTTGCGTCCACATTTATTCAGATTCAGCCACACCGGTTAACTCCTGCCATCGCAAAGAAACATCTCAACTTGTATCTTCACATTTCCCACAAACGCAGATAAAAACGAGTCAAGGGGTAAAGGAAGCAAACATTTATCCGTCAAATTAATAATTCAGATATTATTATTATCCGAGGGAGGTTGGAGACATGGAGTCCGAGTGGACCATGTTCTCCTCCTCCATTGTCGATGCGGCTGCTCGCAGTTGTGGCCGTAAGGTCTCTGGTGCCTGTCGCGGCGGCAATCCCCGAACCCGGTGGTGGTGCCCGGAAGTAAGAGATGCCGTCAAGCTGAAGAAAGAGTCCTACCTGGCCTTGTTGGCTTGTGGGACTCCGGAGGCAGCTGAGAGGTACCGGCAGGCCAAGCGTGCTGCAGCTCGTGCTGTCACAGAGGCAAAAACTCGGGTCTGGGAGGAGTTCGGAGAAGCCATGGAGGAGGACTATCGGTCGGCCTCGAAGAGATTCTGGCAAACCATCCGGCGCCTCAGGAGGGGGAAGCAGTGCTTCACCAACACTGTTTACAGTGCGGGCGGGGAGCTGTTGACCTCGACTGGGGATGTGGTCGGGCGGTGGAAGGAGTACTTCGAGGATCTCCTCAATCCCACTGTCACGTCTTCCGATGAGGAGGCAGAGGCTGGGGACTCGGAGGGGGGTTCGTCCATCACCCAGGCTGAAGTCACTGAGGTGGTTAGAAAGCTCCTCGGTGGCAAGGCCCCGGGGGTGGATGAGATTCGTCCCGAGTACCTTAAGTCTCTGGATGTTGTAGGGCTGTCTTGGCTGACACGTCTCTGCGGCGTCGCGTGGCGGTTGGGGACAGTGCCTCTGGATTGGCAGACCGGGGTGGTGGTCCCTCTCTTTAAGAAGGGGGATCGGAGGGTGTGCTCCAATTACAGAGGGATCACACTTCTCAGCCTCCCCGGTAAGGTCTACTCCAGGGTGCTGGAGAGGAGGATCCGGCCGATAGTCGAACCTCGGATTCAGGAGGAACAATGCGGTTTTCGTCCCGGTCGTGGCACACTGGACCAGCTCTATACCCTACATCGGGTGTTCGAGGGTTCGTGGGAGTTCGCCCAACCAGTCCACATGTGCTTTGTGGATTTGGAGAAAGCGTTCGACCGTGTCCCTCGTGGTGCCCTGTGGGGGGTGCTCCGGGAGTATGGGGTGCGGGGCCCTCTGCTAAGGGCTGTCCGTTCCCTGTATGACCGCAGCAGGAGCTTGGTTCGCATTGCCGGCAGTAAGTCAGACTTGTTTCCGGTGCGTGTTGGTCTCCGCCAGGGCTGCCCTATGTCACCGGTTCTGTTCATTATCTTTATGGACAGAATTTCTAGGCGCAGCCAGGGGCCGGAGGGTGTCCGGTTTGGGAACCTCAGGATCTCATCTCTGCTGTTTGCAGATGATGTTGTTCTGTTGGCTTCATCAAATCAGGACCTCCAGCGCGCACTGGGGCGGTTTGCAGCCGAGTGTGAAGCGGCCGGGATGAGGATCAGCACCTCCAAATCTGAGGCCATGGTTCTCCACCGGAAAAAGGTGGCTTCCCCGCTTCAGGTCGGTGGGAGTCCTTACCTCAAGTGGAGGAGTTCAAGTATCTCGGGGTCTTGTTCACGAGTGAGGGACGGATGGAGCGTGAGATCGATAGACGGATCGGTGCAGCGTCAGCAGTGATGCGGTCGCTGTATCGGACTGTTGTGGTGAAGAGAGAGCTGAGTCAGGGGGCAAAGCTCTCGATTTACCGATCGATCTACGTTCCCACCCTCACCTATGGTCATGAGATCTGGGTAATGACCGAAAGGACAAGATCGCGAATACAAGCGGCCGAAATGAGTTTCCTTCGCAGGGTGGCTGGGCGCACCCTCCGAGATCGGGTGAGGAGCTCAGTTACCCGGGAGGAGCTCGGGGTAGAGTCGCTACTCCTTCACGTCGAAAGGAGCCAGCTGAGGTGGCTAGGGCATCTGTTCCGGATGCCTCCTGGTCGCCTCCCTCGGAGGTGTTCCAGGCATGTCCTATTGGGAGGAGGCCTCGTGGAAGGCCCAGGACACGCTGGTGGGACTATGTCTCCGAGCTGGCCTGGTGTCGCCTCGGGGTCCCCCCAGAACAGCTGGAGGAGGTGTGCGTGGATCGGGAAGTCTGGGCATCTCTGCTGAGACTGCTGCCTCCGCGACCCGGCCCCGGATAAAGCGGAAGAAAATGGATGGATGGATGGAGATATTATTATTAAGTTAGACTCCAGACAGCGAGGTTTAACAAGCGTATTGACCGGTTGAACACTCGTGCTAGCCCGGTGCAGTTTCCCCAAACTCACGCTACATCAGTTTCATCACTCGCTTAATACAAACACATCCAAAACTGATGTTCCTTACCTTAAAGTTACTGGTCAGGTCCTTTGTACCGATGAAGACAGGGCAGCGAAAGGTCCTGCTCCTCCATGTCATAATCACTAGTGACAATCGTGTCCTTTTTGGCCATCTGAGCAATACCATCCTAGTGGCACTTTACTAATCTATCAATTGTGCGATTGATAGGTGTCACATGACTTTCCATCAACATGGCAACCTCCAGCGGCAGCTTCAAAAACACGAGTCCGCAAAAGGTCCATTCAGTGCCCTAGAAAGCAAACGGTGAGAAGAAGAAACATAACCAACATTGGCGCTAATTAGTGCGTTTTTTGCATGCTCATTGCCCCATTTATAGATCATCATGTTTTTCGTGTTTCAAAGAATAAATAATTAATTGCTAGCAAATATCAACTCAAGGAAAACAACTTACGGATAAAGAGATAGCAAAATGTCGTTGAATCAACGTTGATCTAGCGTCGGGCTTTTTCGTTGAATCAACGTTGATTTCTGACGTTGAAATGGCGTCAACGTTGCTCGTTATGTTGAATGTTGATCCAACGTTGATCTTTCATTGATTATGACATTGAAACAACATCAGATCAACTAGAATTATCAACATTGAAACAACGCCGAATTTTCAACACTACATCAACATTGAATCAACATGGATTTAACAGTATTAAGCATTAATATTTCATTGATTTGACATTGAAACAATGTTCTAAAATCAACAGACCATCAATCTTATTCCAGCTTCTTTATTACACAATTTATTATACTGTAATACAAAAACATGACTGTACAAAACTACCTACTTGACTACCAGACAAAAAATAACAAAAGCAAATGTAACATAAAAATGCATGTGAAGAATTATCATACTAGAAATTAACCTTTTTGTCTAAATTTAGCTTTAATGACACCAAGCCCTATAGAACAAAGTCCGCCCACTTCCAGTCTTGGACATGTGTTGCAAGTAAAAACCCCATTGATTTCATCTATTGATTAAAAAAAAGAGTTAAAAAGCACGACACATGGTAATCAGCTTTGTACTAACTGCCAACCATGGCATGGATATTTTACACAAAGAATCGCACTAAATACTTGAAAATATGGTGAAATGTATTTCAGTTATAACATTTTAAATAAATATTCAGTTTTAAAATTGTGCATACAATTTTAGCACATAGATAATGAGTCTGTGTTGAGCTTTTAAACTCTTAATATTTCTCAAAGTCAATGGATTAAATGGGATTTATACCTTGGACTCTTACTAAAGAACAGGAAGTAGGCGGGACTGTTGAGCTCAATTCAGATAATCACTACAGGCTGCATTATGTTACAATAATGTTACAAATTATGTTTAAAAAATATATATTTAAACTATAATGAATGGCCTTCACAGAGTACATACAGTTTGTAGTTTAGAGCAAACACTTTTAGAAATGCTTTTGATTCTTGTATTAGTTTAACAGTTCATATTTCATTCCTCTCATACTGTGGGTCAAATGCTTTTGGACAAATTAGAAATTTGCTACCTTGCTTTTCATGCCATCTTTTCTTTCTAGTCCATATATCGCAGTGGCTACTTCTTCAGCTCATCATTGTAGGTGAGTTTAGGTGAAGAAAACTGGCAAGAAGCTGCTAGGGGAAAAAAGAAAAGAAAAAGAAGACTTGTTAGAATTTAATGTTAACGAAGAGGAGAAAACCGACACAGTTTGATACACAATATACTAGAATAGACCTAAACCAGGCCCACAGGCTGCACTGGGCCTGATACAACTGAGACTACACCAGAACTACAAGCTGCACAAAACTGACACTCACCTCTTAACACTTTGGGCTCTACAGGGCAGTTCCTCTGGAGCTTAACCTGAACAGCTGCAACAGAAATAATAAAGTCAGATTATGTTTGGCTGGAGTTGAACTGTAGGCATGGTTAAATTGTTGTCCACTTTGGTAAAAGTTTTAGTAAACTATTATCAGTTTGTATATTTAAAGGAAACAATGATGCCAATGTAACAAGAAAATAAAAGTAAATACCTGTATCAAAGAGATCAAATGCAGGTGTGCTGCAGGCCGGTGTAGAGTCTAAAATCAAACAAAAAAACAAACAAATAAATTAAAGGTAACATGTAAGTAGGGCTGTACATGTAGAAGCATAAAAACATATCTAATCATATTCAGGAAGAATATATTCTGCTATAACAGTTAGTGGAAAAGACAGGTTTGAACAAACCTCAATGTGTTTTTTTAGAAATGAATTAGTTGAAATAATTACATACCAAGATTATGTGCGTTAAGCTCATCTTATCCTTGAGGTTAAGTCTAAAAAGACAATGAGACCAACATTACAACATTAGACATTTAATTATTTTTTTTATTTATAGTTTGATTGTATTGACATCAAAGTAGAACAATTAATCTACTATTTTATATCAGATTATACCATGGTCTGGGTGATTGGCTGGAAGGTGTCCATTAAGTAAGGGATAATGTATAGAACGCCGGTCATTATCGGTAAAATAAGTACCGACAGGGCGAACTGGATCCCGACGCGCAGCGGAGGGGTCCAGTTCGCCCTGAAGGTATAGACCGGCGTTCTATACATTATCCCGCTTATTATACGGCTGTTTGACAACTGTACACACACAAATAAACTTCATACACTTTTATGAAGACAGAAAGGTTTATTTAATGATTTCCGCGGCAAATAGTTCCCAAAAGTTTGCGCGTTGCTTGGCAACGTTTGTTGATTCCAGGCAGTGTGGCGAGGCTAGTAGCAGCACAGCTAGCTACTTATTGCTAGCCTAGCTACTTAGTTGAAGGTGCAGTTGGAGAGGAGGAATGGTGGTGAATCTCTGAGTAAGTTGAACGTCGGACTCCCGTTAACTTCACGAGTGATTCCTCAACTTCTCTCGCAGGGACGGGGACAGAGATAGTGTCCGCCTGTCCGCTACTACTACTCGCGGAGTGATATGAAAGACCTGTATTACAAGCACGAACTCCGTTGCCATAGGCAGCGGTCATTATTTTTTTCAGAGGTCTTCTATCAAAAAATAATGACCGGTAGAACGTTGGGAAATCACATTCAAATCAATGGAGCGTTCTACTTGCATTGTGAAGGGCCGTATAATAAAAAGTGATAATGTACACCAGTTAAAAAATGTCACTCCATTGCAGCTGTTTCCATAGTAACGGTAAACAGTTGAGATGGAACTAGTTTCAGGTAAAACTGATTAAAAAGTGAAATATCTCCTGCCCAGGACTTAAAAAAATAAACAGGCCCCAATGAACAGTTTCAGTTTGCCGGACCATGCTATATTAATAACTGGACGACGCGGAGGCGGTTCACGCGGAGTCCAGTTATTCTGATAATGGACACCTCGTCATGCATTATCCCTTACTTATAAGTAATATACAGTATTTAAGTGAGCTAACAAGATAACTAAAAAGTAAAAGGAACAGTTACCAAAAGATTATGTTACATGCTGTGTGGGTTAAGTGTGTACAATTATAAATATTATTAATCATCTAATCCTAATAAAAATCTCAACAAACTTACGGTAAGACGGTCTGCTCCTGACTTCTCCGAGAGAAAACTGCAAGTGGCTCCAGAGCAGTTGAGATTTGAAGGCTTTAGGTCACATGACAACTTCAAATTCCCGCTCTTTTTGCACCTGCAGAATCATCAGGGCCATGTACATTGAAACAATGTTGAATCAATGTTGGCACTTCAACCTTAAAATACCCGCGTTTATTCAACGTTGTTTCAACAGCTTTTTTTCAACCATTGATATTGTGTCGGTGATTAAACGTTGAATTAACATTGACATTTCAATCTCAACCAAAAATAACCAATCTGACCAAAAATCAACGTTGAATTAACATCTTTTGCTATCTGGGGAGCCACGATAAAGACCGCTGTCACTGTGACAACCCGCACGTGGGTAACGGGGGTGTGCCACACTGATTACAGCCCCTGCACAACAGGTGTCCAAACGGAACTGTATATGGATGTATTATAACACAGTGACAAAATAATAATAAAAATAATCATAATCATAATAATAATAATAATAATAATCATAATCATATATATTTTTTAAGAATCAAGAGAAAATAATAATTTTGCAAAGATGCGAAGATGAGAAATCGTTAGCGCCGCTGCTTATGGGTGGGGTAGCCTAAGTAGCTGCTTTTTATTGTCTATTCATTTATGCCACTCTGGGGGAAAAAACGGAAAGTTTGAGAGTGAGAGTGGGACTGTGGCGCTCTTGTTTGGGCCGTGGAGAGGGAGGGGAGCAGAGAGAGAGGAGGGGCCCGGGCAGGGAGAGGGCTGGCTGGCTGGATGGATGGGTGGGGAGTTTTGCATGAGCGACCGTGAGCATTCAGATGGGGTCAAAACTTGTGGACGTTCCCAAGCTGCACGGGGGAGCCGGATCGAGAACGCAAAACCCCGACAGAGGCGAGATTACCCGAGCAAAGACACTGACAGAGAGGACTTGTGCTTTCGGACATATTGTGTGGTTTTAGGCTGAGAATGAAGCGAGGTGGAGGAAATCAGCGCTCAAGCAGCAGTGAGTGACTATGTAGGAATCCCCTAAGTCATCATGGTAAGGCATTTATTTATTATGTGCAATATGTCTGTGTTTATATTTGCCATCCACATGCATTGTAGCTTTCACCAAAGACAGGCTCGACTTTTGTGCTCACTTGTTGCTGTGCTGGTCTTTTCCATTTGTTATAGGAGCCACTTTATTAGCCTCGATTGATTAGTTGAGGTGTACAATGTTGGGTGTATATTTTTTATCTTATTACAAAACCAGATTAAATCCAACTAAAGTGGCTATTGTGAGAGTATTACACGGCAAACTAGTTTTGTTAAACCCTTTACAACCCTTTACGTTACAAATGCCTGGCCAATTTTGTAGTTTTGACTCTAATAAGGCAAAATTCACAGTCCTATAGCCATAGTTAACACGAACTCAGCTGCCATTTATAAGATTGACTTTATTGCCTTAGAAAAAAAACACCTGAGTAGTTACTTGTCTGAGAAGTCCTATACACATAATTTATAACAGTGTTTCCCAACCAGGGGTACAGGGACCCCTGGGGGTACTCGAGGACCTAGCAGGGGGTACTTGGAACTATTTCAGATTGAAAAAAGGGGTAAATGTAACATAATTTTTTTTTATAGGAAAAGTTATATTTTTTCCAGTAAAATGTGTTGCTTTGGGAGAATTTTAGGTTTATTTTGACTCATTTTTTCTTATACAGTACATACCACTTCTAAGTAATTACTTTCTAAATAAACTGTAACACCCTTGAGGTAGGGGGTACACGGACGACCACTGAAAGGCCCAAGGGGTACGCAAGACAATAAAGGTTGGGAACCACTGATTTATAATACAAGTTTTCATAAAGTTATTACCTGTAGTGCAACAAGTGATGTGGCAGACACAATGGCCGCTGGCTGCTCTGCTTTGCGACGACGACACTGGAGGCCGCCATTGCTGTAGTACCGCCATATAGCCGCTAGTCCCCCATTGCAATGCATTGCACTTTAGACACGTTAAAAACAACTTTAATGCCCGGTGCCTAATTTTTTGGAACTGTCTAGAGCTAGATATTCCTCCTGTGATTACGCTGGGTTAGACACAATCAGAGGCACCGGGCTGGTTATCGTAGGATACATTTTAGAAATCTCCTACTTAACGGGGGTCGGACTGTTAGCATTGGAGCTGCGCGAGCTACACGTCACACAAGGGCCGAGTCTACAGTGAAGATCCCGCCCTTATACCCTTATTAGGAACATGCTTCGTCAGAGCTGGGGAGGAGGAGTCTGTAAATCCGCCATGAATTCCCCCTCGAACGTGGTCATTATGGTAAACGTGGAGGAGTGAGTATTAACGGTCTATTAATAATATGTCTATGGGCAGACATGACAAAACTCTTCTTGAATCTCAGCAACAATAAGAGCCTAATGTTTCCTCATAACCTCTTACCCCCCACTTTACATTTTCATCACATTTTTATGTCACTCTTTGTCACTTTTTTGTCTCTTTTTTTGCCACTCTTTTGTTGTGTTCTTGTCTCATTTTGGTCACTTATTTGGTCACGCTTTTTTTTCCCAGCTTTTAGATTTGGATGAAGCCAAACAGGTTAATAAGGTTAATGTACTCATTTCATTTCATTAATACACTCATTTCATTACTTACAACCACAATACAGATAATTAATGTCTAGTCAGCACTGCCATCTCTTCTCTTGACATGCAAAGTTGTCACCTCCCAATAGCAGACATTCTCAAAGGCATGATTTAAGCGGCGTGACGTGAGCGAGTTCTGCGGTTGCTTTGGAAAGACAACCGGGGGCTTCACAGAGCGGGATCTGCCCGTGAGTGTTGCATCTCTCCGGGGACCGTGTTTACCTCCTCCACCCACTCGCGGCGCGAACAGTGACATACAGAGGCAGTGAGGCAAGCGCTGAAGATGACACACGCTTTGATTTAGCACCACTGTATAAAGCCGTATTAACAGAAGCAAGATTTTAATCAAATTCCCACTTGTGTGTGCCGCAGGGTGGAGCAGTCTGGCAGAAGGGAGAGTGTAGGAAAAAGAGTGGAATAGAGGGGGAGTGTCGAGTTACTTTTTTTTAATTTTAGGAGAGTTGGGACGGCGGCAGCAGTGATGGTGGTTTTTCTGATGCCGCGTTTTCCATCTTAGGCCAGGGAGGAAAGGGGGGGAAAGAAAGCGAGTGCGTATCATGGTGAGAAAAGCACAAGTTCAGACCTAACCTAAAACATGCCCGCTTGCACAGTAGACTCAAGAACCTTTATCTAAACTTGCACAATAGGTTCATCTTGCTCGGTCCCAGGGGAACTGGGTGCACTGCTGTCGGTCGCCCACTGCACCTGTCAGGTTGCCCCAGGAGCACTGAAGAATGCAAATGCAGAGGACAAAATTACTGTAGAATCACTAAATTCTACCTTAAAGCCATGATACTGCCTAACATTTCACCAAACAAACCTGTCTTTGCTCTGAGACCTGACTGTATACTTTACTGGGACCGGGAAGTCTCCAGCTCGTCTCCATGGAGATGGTGACTAAAGTAGTGGTTCTCAACTGGTGGGTCGCGGAACCCTTTTCAGAGGGTCGCAAACCTTTCCCTGGCAACATTTCTTTTAAGCTCTTACCCCCCCCCACCCACAGCTTTAACCGAGCACATTTTCTCCAGGTCTGCTTTACCCAAATCTAACGCCTCATTTTAAAGGGATATTTCAGGATTTTTGACATTGGGCCTCATTTCCTAGTTATCCAGAGTGTTGTTGATGTCTGGAGATATTTTTTTCTTAAATTCATGCAGTTCTTATATTTGAAGAGTCTAGTGGCGCTAGGCTAGGGCAAGGCTAAAGCATTTCTATGGTATCAGTTAGCCTTCATTAAAACAGTCTGACCCACTCCACAGTGCACCTGAGGTAAATCACTTATAACACCAGACTAACCATATAAATGTCTGTGTCGATAGATTAATTTTAACCATTTTGCATTTAAAATAACTTATATTTGAGCAGCATCAGCTTCGTGGCTGTAAGCTAATGCAGCGGCGGAGTGATCTGCGAAAAAATAGTCCCTCAAAATGCAGTAATTCATGTGATACAAGGTCAGTTAAATTTCAAAAATTATTCTATTAACACATTTATATGGTTAGTTATAAGTTATAAGTGATTTGCCTCAGGTGCACTGTGGAGTGGGTCAGACTGTTTTAATGAAGGCTAACTGATACCATAGAAATGCTTTAGCCTAGCCCTAGCCTAGCGCCACTAGACTCTTCAAATATAAGAACTGCATGAATTTAAGAAAATAAATATCTCCAGACATCAACAACACTCTGGATAACTAGGAAATGAGGCCCTATGTCAAAAATCCTGAAATATCCCTTTAAAGCTAAGGCCTGTGCTCTTTCCTCATCTTTTTTGTCATGTTTTCGTCGCGCTTTTGTCCCGTTTTCTCGCATTTTTCATCAATGTTTCATTACACTAAAAAACAAAATGCGGCCAAAACGCTACAAAAAAAGCAATGAGAACGTGAGAAGAAAAAAAAACGCAACTTAAACTTGACAAAATAAACAAGGAAGGCGCTTATGAGTTTTGTAGGCCTTAGCTTTCAAATGAGGCGTTACCCTGGCCTATAGGCTGTAAGCTCCAGTCGAGAAGCTTTTAGATTTGAGTAATGCTGAACTGGAGAAAATGTGCTCGGGTTAATATTTATCCGCTGAAAAAGTATAGAAACACGACAAGCAGTTTTTAATCATCATTTCAGCTTTATGGACGTAATTAATGTTATTTTAGCTTTAATTTGTGGGAAATTCCAGCTTATATAACAAATTAAAGTCTTATTTGGGTCGGCTTGTCATTTCATGAGGATGGTGGGTCCCAATGCCATACTTGTTGAGAATCAATTGCAGCCAAATATGAGATTTAAATAGGTTCATCCAAATCCATTCTACTGTATGATTACCCACTGCAAAAATAGCATTTTCTGTGTCGAGCCGCTCATTAGAAGCGTGTTTTGTGTTGTTGGCGACAGTAGAAACCAAAATGTTACAAGGTTATGATGGTTGTCCAAAATTCCCTGGCGGTTTAAATGATTGTGATTGTTTTATTATTTTTGTTGTTTGCCTTGTTTAGTGAGGTGCCCTATAAAGCCACTTTGGACACTTACTTCTAATTTAGTGACCGCAGAAGGAATGAGTGCGCACACTTTCACCTCTGAGGCACAAACACACGCACCATGGTGTCAAACATGTGTCACTGCGTAGTCATGGGAAGTCAAGGCAAGCGCCCCTGCTCGCAAAGTTCAGGAGAGACCTTTACAGACGGAGACAAAGGCGTGAGGAGCAGTGAAAAGTTGCACTAGATTTGGAGGTCATTACAGTATGTTAGATGGATCGGGGGCCAACCCTATGACGAAATAAGGGATGGATGGGGCAGATGAAGGAAGTCAATGAGTCCGTTTGAAAAAGTGGGTAGACAGAGATAACGGCGCTAAAATAACCCGCACAGAGAGAGAAGTCGTCAATCGCAGGACGGCCGTTCTGCTGCTGAATTTCCCGTCATTGTGGCAGCGTTTGACCAGAGCACCTCTCACCGCCGCTCTTTTGTCTCACAGAGCGCGGGGATGTCCGAGAAACAAAACACAGACATGAATCAGGGCTTCCATTGAGCCGCGATGCATTCAGGAACAGTCTGAGTCACGGTCACACAGCGGCAGTGACGTCCAGCGCTTGTGAAGCAGCTGTGGTGATGTAGGAAGGGGTAAGGAAGGCTTTGGGGTTTTATTGCTAGGGACAAGTTTATAGAGGGAAAACGCAACATAGGCTTCTTTTATATATAATTTATCACAGCAAAGTCAAATGCTTGTATTTTATTGCATTTATAAGGTGAAATGTTACGTGGTGTGGCTTTAAGGTTTTTTAATGCATTTTTTTTTTAATGCATTTTGCTGCGAACTATGTTTGTAGTTTCTGTGTTCCAAACTGTTTTGCTGGATGCTTATGTACGTTTTTGCTGTGTTTTTATGGGGTTCGGTGGATTTTCTTTTAACTGCAGAGCAGTGTTAATTTTGACAACATATTTTAATTTAGTTTTAGTCTTAGTCTTTTGATGAAAATGTAATTCAATTTTAGTCGAGATTTAGTCAAAAAATATCTTCAATTTTAGTCTAGTTTTAGTCGACTAAAATTGCAAGTCAATTTAGTCGACTAAATTTAAGACAAATTTAGTCGACTTTGCATTTATAATATTCATTATAATCCTATTTAATCAAGGTCCTCTGCTTCATTGGAGCTGCTCCCACATGAACAAAGCTCAGAGCTGCTCCTTTGGCAGTGAATTTACATGATATGAGGCTCTTTCAGACGGTCAATAGAAGTTTGGATGATTTTAGTCTCTCCTTTTCATTTTTATTTAGTCGACTAAAATATCTGGACATTTTAGTCATAGTTTTAGTCTCATGAAAAACGTTTAATTTAGTTTTAGTCCAATTTTAGTCGTCAAAAATATCACTTTGACTAAAATTAAGACTAAATATTTTAGTCGACGAAATTAACACTGCTGCAGAGAGTTATTAATAGTCCTGAAGAAAGCAGCTAAACAGCTTATGAGCTAAAGACATTTGAGACCTACACATTTCTTCTTCTGAAACGCTGAAGAGGCACCAAGAGCCCCCCCCCCCACACACCTGCAGCACAGTCGAGGCTTCACAAGAGGCGCTCCAGGAAACATACAAGGGACAAACGAGGAGATGGTGAAATACTGTTGTGGAGCAGAGGGAGCGGAGGGAGCTGCGCAGGAGAAAGGAGAAAGAGGAAGTGGAGGAGTTGACCAGACACCACGCTCTGAGACAGAGACAAACCCGGGAGGCGGTTTTTCAGAGGAGCACTGAAGGCAGCCAGCCAGGTTTCCTTTCAGGTGCTATGCTTTCCCCGACCTCCAGAAACATGCTGGTCAGGTTGACCCACAGTCGCAGTGGCTCCTGAACACAATTTCGTGATGACAAATAAAGCACTTACTTACATGTTTATATGTGTGCCAAATTGAATGCCCGTTATTTGAGCTTTCTTATTTGAATCCAACTAAAGTTTGACATAATTTGCCCGTTGACTGCAGCCCCTGATATACGCCCTCTGTTGTAGTGGGGATTAGATTTGATCTCTGGCCTTGTGAAGAAACATTAGCCGTCTAAATCAATCATCTGTACTTTACCATACTCCTCCTGGAACCGCCACCTTAACGTGGTGGAGGGGTTTGAGCGCCCGAATGATCCTGGGAGCTCTGTTGTCGGGGGCTTCGTGCCCCTGGTAGGGTCTCCCATGGCAAACAGGTCCTAGGATATGGGTCAGACAAAGAGCGGTTCAGAAGCCCCTTATGAGAGACCAACAGGCCCGGTTAGAACCATGAGGCCGTCCTTCTGTGGACCCACCACCTGCAGGAGGAGCCATAGGGGCTGGTGCAATGTGATTTGGGCAGCTCCAACAGCTGCCCCCACGACCCGGCAACGGACAAGTGGAAGAAAATGGATGGATGGACTTTACCATATTTATAAATGTATGGACATTGTGTTCCCCGTGCTCATAATCCAGTAATTAGGCTTGATAAAGATGAGCTGCTTCATCCAGACAGTATTTAATGTTGACTCATCATTCTTTATCGAAATAGCGATTGTCTTTGGGGAGATACTTGGAGACCTCTCTGACATGTTAACTCGATCTGCAATCTGCTCATTCAAATCACAGAGAACTAAAGTGGGCCCCTGCGGCTGCAACTTCATCTGATGCAAAACATAACTGGGCGACAGACTGCGGCACTCGGGCCAAACCGGGCCTCGCCATCTGCGCGAGACGTCTGACTTACTGTAGCTCAGGTTAGATCCGTGCAGGCGATCCCAGGAAGGGAGCTGCCCCGGAGCTTTTGTCTGTCTACAGCCACGTTTCCAACAACCCCTCCCATCTTTATGGCATCCTTCTCATGCTTTGTCTTAATTCCGACTCTCTCCTCCCGTCCACTGTGGAAGGAATTGAAGAAAAAAAATCACTTGGAATTGGAATCGCCATCGAAGTTCCCCAGTTTTGTTGTATATAGTATCTCTCTTCCCTCTGTCCTTCCTCTTCTCCTGAGGTCTACATCTGGTTTGTATCATGGCCGTCTCTGCTCTAGTTTCCCATCATTCGCACCGGTCAAGCCTCCTCCTTCTGCTCTTTCCTCCTTTTCTTCCCTGCTCGAACAGTCTTTATAATACCGACTGCTTATCCCCAAAACCACATGATTTAGCACGATCCCTGCGCCGTCTATAAAAGACACGGATGTATGATGTGAGACTGACTGGAAATATTTTACACAGGGCTATAGGTTACTGTGACAAAATGATGTTTACTATTCCAACTGTAGAATATGTTCTATGGTCCAACAAAAAAGAAAAAAAAAACAACTTGCTGAGAGTATAATAGCAATTAATACATTTTACATTGGCCCTGTACTATTGCACAGAGAAAAGACTAGACAGAGGCAGAAACATCTAATTGTTTAGAAATTGCTGTGTGTGGGAAAGTAGCATCTGTTTAGAAAAGGATCTCGTGCTTTTGAGAAACAGTTTCCAGGTTGAACACTCCCTTCACAGATGTTGAGAAAGTGTAACAGAAGCATGACACAGTTTCATATTCTGCTCTATAACTTTGGGGATACACACAATTTGTGCTCTTCGTGTGTGGAATCGGCAGAAGGGCTGCATTTTAACAAATAATTCAATTCATTTGTGGTTCCCTGATTGTTAACCTTTCTGCTGGATATAATAATAATAATAAATTTGTTTTTGTTTTTTTCTCCGAGATACTTGAGATGGTTTGCCTACTTTTACAGACAGCTTTGTCCCAGCAGCATTTGTTGCTTTGCTTTATTGATTTGGTCGGGACAGTGCCTTGGGCTAATTTCCATCCGTCGTCCCCCATGCGCACTCTCAAACCCGCTCTCTTTCATCCTGGCCTATTGTACATGTTTTTAGTGGTAGGGGAAACCGGAGTACCCAGAGGAAACCTACGCAGACACGGGGAGAACATGCAAACTCCACACAGAAAGACCCCGTCCCTGGTGGGAATCAAACCTGGACCTTCTAGCTGTGAAGCACGAGCGCTAACCGCTATATTTAAGGATGGGCGACTATGAAGTTTCTCCCAGTTTCAAGTTATGACCAACCAATACAGTCACTATGGACCAACAAAATGATGAGGAATGATAATCCAGTGGGAATTTACGGCACTTTGGATACCTATACTACAGCAGGGGTGTCCAAACATTTTTCATCGGGGGCTGCATATCGAAGTGTATAGGAGGGCCAAAGATCGGTGGTCAATGCAGGGACATATTCACTTGGGTGCATTTTAGAGATGTCTAAACTGTGCCCAAACAGACCTTGATGTCAGCTCTGTCGCACAATGAAATGTTAGCATTAAAGTACTTTCTCTGGAGATGTGTGTCAATTAAAAAAAAGCGGGCCACCAAAAATTAGTCTGTATAGGAATGTGTGTATTATGTAAGGGCCTGTCCTTAACATAATGAGCCTGTACGTCTATTGAGTTGATTTTCCATCTCCAGAGCTCACTTGTCTTGTAACCAGTTTTCTGGCACAAGCCGCATATTTGATCCTGAGGGGCTCCATTTAACCAGATGGCTCCAAATTCCTCACTTGTTCCACCGCTATAACATTTGTCCCGTCCGACTGTGTTGAACGTATAGCTCTGCAAAAGACATTATCACACAAACAGAGAATGTAAATGGGATGACAAGCGTTTCCCTTGAATATCCACAGAGAAAACACAGCAAAAGTCATGATAGTGAGAAAAATGTTTTATTACTTGCAGTTTGCATGACTTGATATCTTTATACACACAGTGGATCCAGGACTAGGACGGAAACACAGTCTGTCACATTCAAATCTATCTGTTTTACTTTGAGCCTTTTATTAAGTCCAGTGTTGAACTTGCTCAGGTCTTTAGGGAAACTAAACAGGGCTTTGGTCGTGAAGGAAATCCCCCGGACCCCCCTGGTGTGTTTTTACTGGACTCGATATGTTCTGTCATTCAGCCAGAATGCGTTTGAAGCTCCTTTACAAGCGCCGCACCTATTACAGCACGACGGACCAGTGTTAGCATTGCACTGTGTCTCCTGTGAGTGTGATTTTCTGTTCCTACACCCTCATGTGGGTGGGAAGGCGTTAGCCCCTCTCATTGTTGTACGCATACCCAATAGTCTTGTTAATTGGCCCATTATCTTGACTAGAGGCAGCCTAGTAGGTTCATTGGTCACCAGAGTCTTCAATTCCAAACAAACCAGGGTAGCAACCAGGGTAGAAACGCAGAACTGTTTTATTCTTTGTTGTTGATGTTGACTCTAAGTGACATATAGGACTCACAAAAGGCATGTAACTGCACAGTAAGGTACAACATATCACCAAAGGTATTGTTACTGGTGTCACAATATCCATATCTCAAAAAGCCACAATATATTTGCAAAATCACCAAGGTCTTCCATCATACGGCGACACCATTAATGTAGTTTCTCATATTGTGCTGCTCTATGGACCATCCTGTCTCATTGTCTAAAACATGCCTTAATCTCTTAAAGGGGGGTATTATGTAAAATCGACTTTTTCAAGCTTTATATCATGTTATTATGTCATTCCCTCATTAAACACATGCCTGGAGTGTTGCCTTGGCTCATTCACATATTTTTGAGTAATCAGTAAAAACTTAGACGGCAGCCATTTTAGGTGTAGCTATGCCTCAGTCCTCCTAGGAACGCCCCCACCTCCTGGAGACGCCTCTGGACCTTTTGTCACCAGCCAAGCCACCAACCACTGCTCCTCAGCTCAGCAGAGCCCCCTCCCCGCACAGTGTTGTTGTTTAAATGCCACAGCAGTGTGCTGAAGGGGGCGTGTCGGAAAGCTTCTTAAAGAGACAGAGGCCTATTTCAAGACGTTCAGTACAGCCATTTTGAGAGAGCAATTTTATTCAAGGCAGTTATTTTAATTGACTGCATATACAGACCAACAGAAGGTTACGTCATCATTGTAGTATGCTATAGACTGGTGCTATGTGATTGAAAAAAGCATAATACCCCCTCTTTAACATTTTCTGCTGTTTAGCTTTACCCAAATCTAAAATCTTCTCGATTGGAACTCACAGCCTATAGGTCAGTGTCATACCTAATTTGAAAGCTAAGACCTACAAAACTGATTATTTTCCTTGTTTTTGTTGTGTTTTTTTTGCTTTTTCATCACTTTTTCGTCACCTGTTTTGGTGCTTTTTTGGCTGCGTTTTCATCATATATTATTTTTTTGTCACTATTCTGACTGATTTTTGACTTTTTCAGGAAGCTTTTAGATTTGCGTAAAGTCGAACTAGACAAAATGTGCTCGCTTAAGGCAGGGGTTAAGAGGTAAAATACTACAAATCGGGATTCAATACGTGTTCTGTACAGACATATTTTAAAAATGTTTTCTTGGAAAGGCTCACGACCCAGTTTAGTGTTCCGACCCACCAGTTGAGAACCACTGCTACAGATATTTACACACTCCATAGGTTTTAATTGAAGAAAAAACAGCCTGCCTTCTCCTCAATTCTTTCACTCTTTAAATAAACAAATCCAGGGAAAAGCCTGACCTAGCCCGCCTAAACAGAAGTGACATATTCTAATTACTGTGTCCCATGTCATATAGCTTTGTTAGCATGCACCTGTGCAAACCGCAAAGGCATAGCATGAACTTGGCTGCCTTGGCTTTGAAAACAGTGTGGATGAAGCATGTTTTGGTTGCCATACAGTATACCCCAGCCACGCTTAATGGGCTGTTACCAAGCGAAAGTCAAACTCCCTGACTTGCGAGACTTCAGTAACGCTCTATAGGTCCTCCTGAAACACTGAAGTCATGGTTGAAAAATGTGCGTCAGCCTATCGCCAGGAGAGCAGACAGGAAACAGGATCTTACATCTCCGTTGACCCTGGGAGCCATACCAGCAAATTAAAAAAATGCCTCGTCCAGCACAGACTTTTCTCATCTTTTTTTTTTTCAAAAGAGGCCCCACTCTCTTCTCGCCATTGTTAAACTTTTCTCTTTGGCATTTCGGAAACACATGCGTAACGTCTCTGAATTCTTTCCCCTTTCTCTCCTCTTTCGCGGTTAACCTCGAACACACCGGACCTGCGCTCGAAAAAACAAGCCCGAAAACTCAATTTCTGCAAAACATCGGCGCGACTCATTCTCTCCTGGCCCTCTTTCTGCTTCCCTTTTTTCCGTACGCGCTTGTTCCTGTTCCCCCCACACCCCCCACGCAAAAAAAAAGAAGGGCTCCCTCCAAAGACTTGTGTTTCAGTTTGCACAACATGCTGTGTGTTGAATAGAGTCCTGGCGTAATCGTTGTCAGATGAGATGGAAGGGCCTGGACAGATGTAAAGTGTTGGAAGTTTGGAGGGAAATATGAGGGGGAAGAAGAAGAAGAAGAGGTTGCCATGACTACAGCCCAAATAAACAAGTGTTGTACTGTTTTGACCCGCCCTATTTCCAACCACTGTATTAAGGTGAACATACCGTGCATAATTGTGGCGTAACTGTTATAATGATTGTAGCCTGTATCTAAGAATCACAAATGATGCATTCTCACACTGATAGGTTGATGCATGTTTTCTCACCTTGTCTTCTGGTCAATCGTTTTTTTAGATAGCGCTTAAACGCCAAGAAAAGTGGATAATCTGACCGTTGGTTCTTGTTCCCACACCAGACCAATAATGGAGCACAACACAAAGTGGCAGTATAGGCCTGTACATACTGTAGCTCTAATCACCCAAAAGATGCATGCTGGACACTACACATGTTTGCCTGTTGATTTCCAGATTGTTCTTCTCTTTGATCAAATCTCTCTCTATATATAATATTTGGGAGGCGACTGCTGTTGTGAGCCGGCTGATCAGTGCAGAGGAAATGGAAGGTCAACCTCTTAACCCCCACCTGAACCGAGCACATTTTTTTCTAGTTTGCTGCTGCTACCCAGATTTAAAAAGGTCTTGAAAAACGTCGAACACAACAAAAGCAGTACCAAAAGAGCAACAAAAAAGCGACAAAAGGCAATGAAAATGTGACTCAAATGCCACAAACGGCAAACAAAAAGTGACAAAAATTTGACCGAAAAAAAGCCACAAACAAAGCCACAAAAAAGTGTCAAATAAGCGACAAAAGTGACAAAAAATGCCACAAAAAAGTGAAGACAACACGGCAACCACGTGAGGACAAAGGTCTGTTTCCATCAGTTTTGTAGGTCTTAGCTTTCAAATGAGGCGTTACACTGGCCTAAACACTCCAGTCCAAACGCTTTAAAGTGCATATGACATGTTGGACACAATTTTTGATTTCACGATTATATTTAAGATTTTGCTAAAGATTATACCCAGTTTTCTTTAGTTTGACCATTTTTGTGATGTTTATGTTTTCACTTCCTTATTGGACACCGACAGGAAGTGACATCGAAGAAGGTAAACAATTTCAAACTGTTGCCGTGCAACCATGTTAAGTCAATGGGAAATGAATGAGTCAAGCTGCTATGGAATGTTACCTTCTTTTATGTCACTTCCTGTCACCAGCTTAAAAATTCAAATAAAAATAACTTTTCTGCCCAACATTTCTTCATTGCTTCACTGAAAAAAATGATAACTATGCAACTGATGTAATCCATCTAAATAAGTCATATTTTCAAGAGCATTAAAATCTGTCATATGCACTTTAAAGGGACTAGATGCAAGTTGACATTTGTATACTCGCTACTGCCACCTCAGGTCTTATACGTTACTGCAGTCTCTATATTAAGCTCCTGCTTGACGGAGCTTCGGACTCGTATTAACAACTTTTTCAGTGAAGTGCAGGATTTTAGAGGCAGTTGTGGTGAACAGGTCTGGGCTCATTCTACACATTAGGACATTGCTGGAGCATGTAGGGGGTGGAAAATACATCATTTTAACATTGTTAAACTCCGTCTAGTCCCTTTAAGATTTGGGTGAGGCTGAACTGGAGAAAATGCACTTTGTTCAGCGGTTAAGAGATTTCATTTTGGTATTAAGTTTGCTTGGTGATCACAGCACGTACTGTCTTTGATGTGCTTAGCTCTAAAAAATAAGTCTACCAATTCATCTAAATTGGACAAAAAAGTATGGCTAACCTGACAGTGGAGTTTGACAGTCTGCAGTTAGATGCTCTTGAGTTTATACATCCAATCAATATGCAAGAGCTACTACTGTACTGTACATAAAACCCTCCAAGGTGTTTCTCAGTGCACACATTTGTTGCTTGGGCATGCATAATTGAACACTTTCTCACTGTTAGTGGTAAATGGTCAATGAAAATGTCCAGGGCTTCCATTCTTTGCATAACAATGTGATACTTACAACTCGCAAACGTATTAGCGTCGCTGCCAGCCGACTCTGATGCATTGCTCTTTTGTTCTTTGGGCTTTGACATGGCGCTGAGCCTCTGAGGAAATGTTTGGCACTCCCCTTCTGTGCAGCAGGAAGTGGAGTGTGTGCCTGGTGGAAGTGCGGATCAGTGTCCCCGAAACCGACCGTTACAATCCCACATGCAAATTCAACCCCTTTTTTTCCCCCCTGTCCCGCAGGGTTCAGAGGCCATGGAGGATTGTGTCCAGGGGGCGCTCTCGTCTCTGTACCCCCCGTTCGAGAGCACTGCCCCGCCACTACTCTCCCAGGTAAAGAAAAAAAGAGAAAGCGTTTACCATATCTTCAGACAACTACTGCAGATTCAATTAAATGATAAGGAAGTGTTGGGAAAAGGCGATGGAGGGCGGCGATAACGCGGCACTCCCAAGACATAAACAATAGATAAAAGCCAAAACAAACAAAGTCCAGCCAATTATAAACATTATTTTAGCGTCAGGATAAAAATGGTCGGGGAAGTGTTGTCGTATAAGTGCGTTGAATTCTCAGATAGGGTAATGTTAAACCACTGGAGATTCTTTTTTTTTTTAGGAGACTGAGGTGGGGTATTTTAGTGAGATTAAGCTTAACATTTATATAAACACTCATTATAAAGGCTAATGACATGATACGGTGCAGGGTCACAAATTGGTGGTTTGATGACTCTGGAGGTCACGGCCTAAGAAATTCATGCATCTTAATAGGGCTTAACGATATGGACAACATTTAATATCTCGATATTCATGCCAGATACAGTATCGATACGATACGATATAACTATGGGTTAGGTGAAAACCAAGCATTTTTCAGAAAAATAAAAACATTATAATACAAAAGAGTGCAGTTTTATTGATGAAAATCTATATTATATCTTGCTTTTTCGATTTTAATATTTTGAATGTTCATATCTCGATATCGATACGATAACTATATATCTTTCAGCCCTACATCTTAATATGTTGACTTATTTCGGAGAACGGTCATGTTTTGAGAGCAAAAGAGACAGATGTTTTTTCTAAAGCAGATGCCGATTTTGGGGATTTTTATTGGCCAGTTCCTCCAAATGTCTATAATCCTATGTTTGATGTTTCTAAACTATGTCAGTGTTGAACTATGACAGCAGGGGGCGCTTTATTAGGGGCATAAGGCTGATTTATTCAGGGCATTCCTGTTTAGTAGGTACTTCAAAAGGAACTAATTTTAAAGACAAAAAGCAGCAGATTCCAAAACAAAAAAATGTCTGTCGTGTATGGTTTCGAAATTACAAGCAAAAGAGTCTGCACATTAAATATATATACAGGTACATACAGTAAAATATATTAATTAATTTATTTGTTTATTTGGTTGGGACTCATGCATGTAAACACGCCATGCCGGATTGTAGCCTTGGGCTAATTTGCATCCGTTGTCCCAGGCGCACACTCTCAAACACACTCTCATTCATCCTGGCTTATTATATGTTGCAATATTAAAAACACAACATTGTGCTTTTGATGAGCACAAATATCATAGCATGCGAAAAGTTCAATAGACTCCGGACTTTAAAGCAGTCCTAAGTAACTTGTTTACCTTAATAAATCCTTTTCGTAGTCCCTCTGGCGGTAATACAAGTGTTAATGGGATGATTGGGGGGTCTTTCATCTCCCCCTGGTTTCTCTGGCCAGAAAACCACAATTGCAACTTTGCCTGCACCGGGTCGGAGTCACCAATACACACTAATGGAATCACGAAGAAGAAGTTAACAGGCTAACGGACAAAGCTAACTGCGGGCTAGCGCCACTTAAACCGTATTTACAGCCAAGTTTGAGTAAAAAAAATTATCTTCATTGTGTAATTGGATGTATAATATCTCTCTCTCCCTTTGTCTTTTCTGTTAGCGTAGTATTTACTCTTTTAATTAGTAAAAAAATGCTAAATGCTACGACACCTGCAGTGGCGCTTATGGCCTCTAGGGGCATGAGTTACATAGTTCTGCTTTAAATTAATACATATATAATTTCAGGATAATTTCGGGCTATCAATTATTCAACATAACTCAAAACAGTATGAATTTATACAATTTCTTGTTCTAATTGGCTGCAGTTTTAGTAACAGCATTACTTATTATTTTGTAGAGCAGTGAGTTTTCTGAATCGCCGCTGTGCTTATTCACCCGAGTCATAGTGGTCTAATAGTAATCCCCCTTGAAATATTGTAAACAAATCAGTAAAGTATTTACTGTGGCTTCTGATGCCTGATTGCAGTGGTCTGTCTGGACTGTGCACATTCTTCGAATCTTGAGAAGAGGAAGGAATTGCTAAACCCATTGGATACGCTCAAAAACGGCATACCAGTCTGTAAACAAAGGCTCCTTTTTTCTCAAGTGAAACCACTCGTTTACAGATTAAAGGTTTTCCCCAAGAAGCACAGACAGTTGAACACAATAGTTGGTTTTGTGTCAAATAACCAGCTACATTATGTTTTCTTCATTCAGGTCTTCTCCGTGCTTGAATCGACCTATCAACACGACAGTCTGCGGTACCTCTTGGACTACTTTGTTCCAGCAAAGCATCTCCTGCACAAGCTCCAGCAACATGCGTGTGTAAGTCTGAACCACCGAGAACTCACACAAAGATATAATCAGGAGCAGAATCTGCCGTCAAACTCAGAACGTGTGGGTAAAATATCTGTCACCCTTGTGCAGAAGTCTGTTTACACCTCCTTTATGATGAGAAAATATGCACGAGGAGTTGATAGATCAGCCACACGCAGCTTCTGTGAGTTTAATACAGAGAAAAGGCCCGTTTTAGTGCTGGTTAGGTATATGTCGGGTCAGAACAGTGCAGCATTGTGACCCTTCCTCCACATCGCAAGCTAGAATCTTGATCAGGACTCAGGGGTCGACTCTGCTTCTTTGAAACCTACACAAGTTGAACAGGGGACTTTTTTTGTAATGAGGCGAGTTGTTACTGGTGTCATCATTTATTGCAAACGCACAGGTCTTCAAGGTATGGCTCTCAACACATATTTAAAAACAATTTTCCAATCTGGTACCATCCTGTATTTAAAAAGAAAGTACCCAGGCATACTCTGTGAATGAATGAATGAATGTTTACTGTGTTGCTACTGTAATGCTATCACCAACGCTGAAAGTGGTTTATTTACTATCTGTGTAGGCTCTGCAGGGTCTAAAAACTTGAATCGTATAGAAAGATTTAATGTTTCATGTTAGTCTTTTGTGCATTTTATTTAAATAACCACGTGCCCTTGGGTTTAGTATCTTTTGATGGGCCTCAGTGTTGGTACTGGTAGCCCTTTCCAGTTCAATTACTGAACTGTTAATTTCCCCATACTAAAATGACTGGAGATTAGGGCTGAACGATATTGAAGTAACTCGCAATATGCAATATGCCTGTGCAATATTGTGGTGTCAATATTATTGCGATATTTCACTAAACATTTCAACACGACTTAAAAAAAAAAGAAAATACTACGTCACGACCAAAACAAGACTAAAATTGCACTAGTAAATATTTAGCTGAAACTGACTTTTACACATTTATGTTTCATAGTTCAATGCGTTGTTCGTTTTTGGCTGAGTTTGCAAAAAAAAAAGTGTCGATCTCTTCAATGGACAACATATCGCAACATCGATATATTGTGGCTTCTTGCGATACGGATATTGCATCACCTAATATCGCGATACAATTATTTTTTTTGCGATATACTGTGCTTGTTGCATTTTTGTCACTTTTTTGTTGCATTTTGATCCTAATATTCGTCTCATTTTTGTCGCTATTATGTCACCAGTTTTTACTAGTAGGCATTACAGTACGTAAGCTAGATCTGAAGGAAGTATTTTTTGACATGTTTAGTGCATCTTCCTCATTCCTTTGTGCCGTGACCTATTGTACATAATAGCAAAAACGAATGAAGACCTCAGGCCAACGTCAAGTTCAGGGCGTCCATAATTTGACACAATGGTGAGTGTCCGACAGCTCTTGCGGAGGGTCTCGTCTGCTCGGGGCATCCTCGCCGCCCGCTGAAACCAGTGAAAGTGGCTGGTGAAATTTGAGATTTTACTAGCCTCCGTGACCCGCAGACAAAAGAGGTGGTTTCCTGCCTCGCAATGTGCGCAGCTTAGATACACCAAAACACATGGAAAACGGTCAAGTCGAGCGTAAATAAATACTTTCTACTTGTGATTTTCCCCCCACGCAAAAAGAAAACGGCCTTCAATGAAAATACAGCTGACTATAAATCTAACTTTATTTCCAGAGGTGGGAGAGTGGTGTGTTTGAGAAAAGTTTTGAATAATTTGTATGTTTCATTAGTATTGTCATTGCACTATGCTTTTTACTTGTACTTGTACAGCATTATTATCTTAGAAGTAACAGGACTTGGTTAAAGTTTTAGTTTCTATGAGAATCTTTAATGATTCACGTTGACAATGGGAGGATTGAATTCTTGTACTGATGATTATATCCTTTATCTATTACTTTATCTATTCATCTGCATTTTTTTGGGGATAAATGTATGTTCTGTTAATGGGATTATATCAAGTCTAATTTGGACACAGAGTATTACCAAGGGCTTTTGCGGAACAGGAGTGTAATTCTCTAATTCAGTACTTGTGTCTACATAGTTACTACTGTTTATGTTACTACTGTTTAGGCGCATTGAGTTGCCTTGTGTACGAAATGCGTGGTATAAATAAAGTTGCCTTGCCTTATGTCTACTTATCAGTATCTTTTCACAGTAACCATCCACTTAGTTCAGTGAACGTTTGGCTACTTGCACCCATCTCTTTTACTTTCCTCAGAGACGTATTGTCCAGGTTTTGAAGTCACAATACACAAACTCTGAGGTAGGAAAAGTTATGTGCGTACGGAGTTTTCCTGGGCTCACATGCAGATTCATTGTGGACTGTGTTTTCATTGTCGCTGCCCGGGACACGGGAGTTAGACTGTGAGTCACGACGCTAATTCCTTCCATATGTGTTCGCTGTGAGAGAGAGAGATGTTAGCGCAGCAGCGCTGGGAGTGGAAACAGGAGACAGCCAACTTGGAATGAGTTCACTCTGTCTGTGTGCGTATTAATACGTTAGCAGGGTGCTGTAGGAAACAAAAGAGAGCAAAAACCTCACTATAACAACATGTTATAGTGGGATTCTGTTTTCAACTCAAACAACCCAGTCATGTTGACGACTTAATAACCTCTGCTACGAAAACTTGCAGTTGATTTTTCTCTTTATCCAACAATGTAGTGAGGCTACGTCGACTGGACTGGGTTGATTGAGTTGAGGACGTTTCACTTCTATTCACAAAAGCTTCTTCTAATTTCTTGTGGTCAGAATGTGACACTGTACCCAAGCCTGACTGGTCTTATATATTTCCTTCACAAACATATTTATCCAACAACTAACACATGCACAATGAACAAAATAAAAAGAGGGGACAGTGGACATTAGGCTTTACTCTATTTGATGACCGCTTTAGCCTATAAATGCATGTGGAAAGCACTGGTTTTGTTGTTGTTCAGAGGATGTTGCATTCAAACTCCTTTGCCCAAGGTGTGAACTACATGCCTCACAGAACAAGCAGCGCACAACATCAGTAAGCAAACAAGAACCAGACAAAGGCCAGTTGTGTAAAGATCTGGCCTCTCCTGGTTTGGGAGCTCAGTAAAGCAAAATATCTCTGAAGCAAGAGATTTCTACACAGAATGAAACGAGATTATGATCAAGTCTGTGCTTCAATTGATTTGTTTTGATCATTTCAGCCTGCGGATTGCCTTCTCTGCAAAGCATTTCTTGCGAATAGCTGAATGGTATTGCAATGACTTAACTTAGCAATGGTTTATATGCAAAAAATGTACTGTAGGGCTGAAGTACTCCAAAGTGTCCAAAGTGTCAAAAACCCAAATAATATCTAATTTGGGATGTTCATATAGGATGTAAAGCTAACTGAACAGAACAGCGTGTTAGCCAAACCACTCCTTTATTCCTATTGTTTACTGGCATCAGTCTCGTAATACTCCATTGTCTGCTCGTGACAGATATATAGTTGAGCATTTCAAAATTGTACACATTATGCTGTCAGTGTTGTAGCTTAAACTTGGTTGGGCAGAATAGTGCAGCGATTGAGACATCGTTGGGAAACAGGAGGCGGGGAAGCAGCGAACAGTGGGGTGCATTGAGTGAGAGAGAGCGTAGGAAGAGGGAGGCACAGAGAGTGGACTGACTCAGAGCTTTTAAGAGCCAACGGCTGAGTACAGGGTTAAATTTAGAAAAGTGGAAGGAGATCCAAAACAACACTGAACTGCATTTTTACATGGGGAAGTTCATATGGGTGAAAGATAGGAAATGAGCTCTAAACCATTTTGAACACGAGCGTTATTTGTGTCTGTAGAATAAATCGTTTTCAAACCATTTTTTTTATTCATAGGAGATCGAATTGACATTTGTCTAGTAGTAGTAGCACATTTAGCTTGGTGCCGGCAATGGCTGTAAACATTGTGCTACTCCGCTTCCTGTGAATAAATGGGATGCTTGGAATGTGTTAGGAAAGTTATGAATGAGTTTAGACCACAACTAACAATGTGACTCAACAAGCTCCCTTTGTTTGGGTTTAAAGATGACAGAATAAAGTATTTTCGAACTCATGACAACAACATGGCAAATTTCTCTCCATTTGCACTGCAGCTCAACCTCTAAGCCACACAAGCCGTACACTTTTAACAACTGATCTGAGGTCGCTGTAGTTGGTCAGGGTTCAGCAACACTACAGTACGTGCCCTAAGAATGAGATCAGCTGAAGACCTGAACATCCTGAACAGGTTATTCCATCAATGGATTTCTTCTTCCCTGATGGCCTGGGCATATTCTTAGACGACAATGCCAGGATTCATCGGGCTCACATTGTGAAAGAGTGGTTCAAGGAGCACGAGACTTCATTTTCACGCATGGATCGGCCGCCACA
Organism: Neogobius melanostomus; assembly: GCA_007210695.1. Lineage (NCBI taxonomy): Eukaryota > Metazoa > Chordata > Actinopteri > Gobiiformes > Gobiidae > Neogobius > Neogobius melanostomus. Next base: position 402,888 of record VHKM01000011.1, read on the forward strand.
GAATCCAGATCTTAACCCCATCGAGAATCTTTGGCAGGTAGACGAGAAGCCGACATTTTTATTGGTCAGGCAGTATATATTAAAACACAAACTTTAATTTGTTACCTTTTACAACCCATAAAACACTATTGTCAGAAAGCCAGCATGCTTGTGTCGTATGCAACATCCAGTTATGAATCGATACTTTCAAATACCTCCAAGATTGGATTGAAGTGGTTAAAGAGGGGGTATTATGCTTTTTTAAATCACATAGCACCAGTCTAGAGCATACTACAATGATGACGCAACCTTCTGTTGGTCTGTATATGCAGTAAATTAAAATGACTGCCTTGAATAAAATTGCTCTCTCAAAATGGCTGTACTGAACGTCTTGAAATAGGCCTCTGTCTCTTTAAGAAGCTTTCCGACACGCCCCCTTCAGCACACTGCTGTGGCATCTAAACAACAACACTGTGCGGGGAGGGGGCTCTGCTGAGCTGAGGAGCAGTGGTTGGTGGCTTGGCTGGTGACAAAAGGTCCAGAGGCGTCTCCAGGAGGTGGGGGCGTTCCTAGGAGGACTGAGGCATAGCTACACTAAAATGGCTGCCGTCTAAGTTTTTACTGATTACTCAAAAATATGTGAATGAGCCAAGGCAACACTCCAGGCATGTGTTTAATGAGGGAATGACATAATAACATAATATAAAGCTTGAAAAAGTCGATTTTACATAATACCCCCCCTTTAAGTTTTGAGGCTAAACAGAACATGACTGACTACATTTAGGACAGTAGCTTTAATTCAATCAAATAGATGTCTTGTTTGTATCCAATTTTGCAAAGGTATAGAAAGAAAAAACATCACAACTTTCATAATTCCCAACTTTTAATTAAGATTGGGCATCTTTAAAACTAGATAGCAAATAAAATCGTGCCCCTAGACTTTGCTTAGCCTCAGTCTGAACTATGCCTGGCATCTGAGACAGTGGGAGGAAGGGTGAGAAATGTTGTAAGCGGACGGTCTAATTCGATAATGTCCCGTGAGAGAGGGGGGCTGGCTGGGGGAGTCACAGGGCGGCCCGTGTCAGGCGATTAGATACACAGCAGAGAGGAGCTGGCTGGGTGACTTTTATACTTCAACCTTTGGCAGAGGAGATGCCAGTCTGATCCAGGACTTAATCATAAGGTGGGACAAGGGGCTGGCGGACATGATCTGATTTGAAAGTGAATAATAAATATAATAAAGTAAATCATCTTTGACCTTCTTTGTCGTTCCAGTCGCAGTACATTGGCTGCCTGTTCCTGCACTCTGGTTGGCCGCTGTGTTTGGGCGAGAAGGTGGTGGTCCAGTTGTCCACTCTGGACTGGCGGCTCCTGCGCAGTAACGACTTCTACCTGCAGGTGGTGCCCTTCTCCACGCGCTGCCCCCGCCTGGCCCTCAAGTGTCTGGCTCCCGGGGGCCGCACCGTGCAAGAAATCCTGATCCCGGAGTCCCAGCATCCGCTCGTGTTCACGTCCGAGTGGCTCCATAGCATCAACAAGGAGCGCGGGCACAAGAGGGAAGGTAAGAGTCGCGTGGCAGGGGTTTGGGCAAAGAGTCAGACACTGATCCTGAATACTGTTGACTGCACTAGCACTAATGAGGACTTGATTTGGGACAGTTTCTGGGATTGTAGAAGTAGGAGACAGGTTTTAATTCTTGTGGAAATATGACTTATTTAGATGGATAACACCTGTTGTAAGTAGGGGTGTCACGATTTCAATTTTTGAGTCACGATTATTGTGTGAGAAAATATTGCGATTTTACGATTATTCACGATTATCGACCGAATGAAAGGAAAGAACTGATATTTTTAGGTTTTGTCTTTAAAAAGCTTTTTAATACTTGTAAACATTCACCATTTCTAAAAATGAAAATGCTTTAAGATGTTTTGCATTAAAATAAATAGGCCTACATTGAATAATATAAAACAATGTCGACTTTACTTCTTTATAATGACCATAATTATCATAATTATTTTACTATATATTATTAGGCCACAAGCTAGGCTAGGTTTCCTGTTCTCAAAAGTTATGCTGTTGCTTAATTATTTGTCAGATGTTTTGATGAACAGAGAATGAAACGTGTTTACAAAATGACTAAGGAGACTCTTTTGAACAGCTGATTTCCACATGTGCGCGGTTTCACTTTCCTTTCTGCTACGCATCGCTGAAGCAGAGGGGAGCGCGTTAGTTTTTGTTTACATCCTGAGCCAGTTGTGGCGGCTATTTCCGAACATTTGGACAACTTTTTGGGAATTAAGCAGTTCGTTACCTTGACCTGGACATTTACAGCGAAGGATTATCTCCAAGATGTTGTTTATATTCGACGTAGCCGATATCAGCGCCTTTTGCTGCAACTTTCTGACGACATGGTTTGCATAACGGATGTCCATCGACAACAACAACAACGCCTTGGTCATCTTTTGGATCCTAAAGAGGTCCCACTCTGCTGACTTCAATCGTTTTTGGGTGGATACAACACTGGAGGAGAGCGTCCTTCTGCCTTGCTTAACTACCGGTGAGTTTACGCGCTGTTTATGGCGAGCAGCGGCTCGTACGTCAGCGTGAAAATTTCCGCGGTAAACCGTGGCTTCTGAAATTCTTACGGATAACCTACCGCGTCCTTTTATAATCGTGGTAATCGTAAAACCGGTTAATCTTGACATCCCTAGTTGTAAGTAATAATTATCATTTTATTTCACGCAGCAAATTAACGAAGAAATGTTGGGCAGAAAAGATGACAGTAAGGGACATAGATAGAGGTAAAGTTCCATAGTAGTTTGACTCATTTCTCATTGCCATAACATGGTCGGCACGGCAACAGTTTAAAATAGTTTGCCTCTATCTATGTTACTTCCTGTCAGTGTCCAATAAGGAAGTGAAACTAACGTCACAAAAAATGGTCAAACTAAAGAAAGCTGGGTAAATTTAGCACAGTATTAAATATAATTGTGTTAACTATGTTTTAGCAAAAAATGTGTTAATGTATCATATGCACTTTAATAGATCTTGAGCCATAGGATCTAGCAACCCTAAGTGTGGGTCTCTTTCTGTTTTCTGATTGAATAATCGTCTTGAGAATCTAACAAACAAAAATTAAGGAAGAAGAAGAAACTTTATTCATATAGCACCTCTCACAGATAAAATCACAAAGTGCTTCCCAAACAAGAGTATCACAACAACAAGTATTACAGAAAAAATTAACATTTTACTGCCTTGTCAACTAAAAGCTCTTCTGAACATTAACATAAACATCTTCAGTGAAATGTTTTTGTGTGAATATAAACTATGCAAGAAGAGTATGCTAGATTTGTTAGAGAGTACAATAGTAGTTCAATTTTTATTACCGGTAGTGGTTGTTATGGGAAAAATCCACCATGTTGCAAGTAGGTGCTGTATTATTGTTTCTAGAGTTATACATGCAGTAAAGTAAACACAACTGCAGCTGGATACTGGTAAACAGAGTGTCCAAACATCCCACAGCAAATGTTTCAAAAGTATCTTTGTGGGATACGACTCATCACAAGAGCGCTGGCGTTCAAAAGAAAGAATAATGTCCCGGTTATAAATATAGGGTTCCCACGCATCATGGGAAATGTGGTACAAAAATTAGACGTGTTTTCATCATTTATAGCATCATTGTCATAGCAACCATCACCAATAAACCAAACCGCTTCATAAAAAGTGGGAATCCTCTAAGTAAATAATCTTGCCCAGAGGATTACAAAGCCTATAATTCCCAGGGTGAAAATGTGTTGTTGTTCTTGTGCCAGAATGTATCGACTATGAGGGCAAAAGCACGGGCAGAGGAACAGATGTTGCGTTTAAAGAGACAGGTTTATGAGCGACGGCTGGCATGTGGAAAAGGCTGCAAAGGCAAGGAAGTAATAGGTAGGTGTCAGCTGGCCCTTCTGTAATTAACCCAGAAAACTGTAAACAACTACAATCCTTGGGCCTGATGAAGCCGTGTGAACTTGGATTTGGTTTATATAGTCATTTGTGGGTGACCATGTTGTTGCTTCCTTTGATGAGAATCATTTCGACAGGACTGCGACTGTGCTATGATTTAGGATGGCAACTGGATGTAGACTTTGGTCATTTATTGTATATGAAATAGAACACAATATACTGCAAGGAGCTCCTACTGAAATATCAATTCTCTCTCCACAGTTGGGGAGGCCTGGACACCTGTCTGGTCAGCACTTGCGACGGTGTGGCGCGTCTGCCCTGGAAAGAAGTCGTTTACCCCAAATTCCTCCATGACCCAACGGCGGATCTGATGTCCAGCCTCGTGGCCTCCATGCCGGACCGTCTGCCCAGCGAAGGGGGCAGCAGTTTAGGCGGCTGGGGCGGCTCCTCCTCTGGGGAAATCGACTCCTGGTCCTGGGATGACGAAGAGGACGAGGACGCTGCCAATCCGGGTGGTTTGGATTCCGGCGTTAACCGGAGAAGGCGTAGCGAGGACGGACTGGGCAGGACGTCCAGACCGCCTCACTTCGACGGGGAATACGTCGAGCTGCTTGAGCCCAGATTAGGACCGGACGGCGGTGTTGACACGAGGCAGCGCTACCTGGAAATGCATGGGATTTGCAAAACTAAAACGCTGCCTTTGGTTCGGAGAGGGAAGGCTATCAAACTCAAAAAAGGCAAAGCGTGGGGTTCGGGAGTTTCCGGGCCGCGAGGAATAAGGACGCGGCAAACTCCAAGGAAGATGTCAAACCGCGGCTTCCGTTTCGACCACTGGCGCAAAGGGGGAAGTCTTATTCATCTTCTGTGCAGGGTTCGGACGAGAGCGATCGCACGAGCAAAGACTCGGAAACTATGGATAGCAACAGGCTTCACTTTGACGGAGCTTTTCGGGAAAGAAAGCCGGGCGTGGGCAAGGAACGGGACAGTAACGGTAGCGCGCATTCGAGCAAGGACTTAAAAGAAGGTGCAATCGAGAGCAGTGAAGGGACCAATCATCACGCGGAAGGACAATCGGACCAATCGGATTCAGTTTTCGAGGATACGGACAAACCACTGAGCGGAGACAGCGATGCCACTACCCCAACGTCGGACGCCAAAGGAATTCCATTTCCAGCACAAAGTCATGAGTGCAATAGCCGCAGTGCCAAAGGAAGTTTACCCAAACAGCCCGGCGCCTCTTCTGAAGTGAAGGCGGCAGAAGAGGAAGAGGGGGCAAAAACAGAAGAGCGAGTGTGTCCGAGGGGGAAAGAGGTCAAAACAGCAGGATTCAGAGTGCCAAGGTATTCATAAAACCCATTATTTGCTAACACGCGTTTAAGAAAGGACACATCACACTCCAGTGTCTGGACAGGGAGGACAAGGAGCTGGTTGTAAAAGTGAACATGTTATGCCTTCCATGTCATAAATGTTCACTGTAGCTTAAAGGGATACTTCGGGATTTTGACATAGGGCCTCATTCTAATTTTTATGTCTTAGGGAGACTTTTACATCTGTCCAGGACTACGATGAAAAATAGCTTTGGCTAACTCGGGCATTTACAGAAATGTTGATAATGTACACTGTCCTGTCAAAAAATAAATAAATAAATAAGTATCCAGAGTGTTGTTGATGTCTGGAGATATTTGTTTCTTAAATTCATGCAGTTCTTATATTTGAAGAGTCTAGTGGCGCTAGGCTAGGGCAAGGCTAAAGCATTCTATGGTAAATGCTAGCCTGCATTAAAAACAGTCTGACCCACTCCACAGTGCACCTGAGGCAAATCACTTATAACACCAGACTAACCATATAAATGTCTGTGTCGATAGAATAATTTTAACCATTTTGCATTTAAAATAACTTATATTGAGCTTCATGGCTGTAAGCTAAGGCAGCGGCGGAGTATCTGCGAGAAAATAGTCCCTCAATGCGGTAATTCATGTGATACAAGGTCAGTTATATTAAAACAATTATTCTATTAACACAGACATTTATATGGTTAGTCTGGTGTTATAAGTGATTTACCTCAGGTGCACTGTGGAGTGGGCCAGACTGTTTTTAATGCAGGCTAGACTTTACCATAGAAATGCTTTAGCCTTGCTCTAGCCTAGCGCCACTAGACTCTTCAAATATAAGAACTGCATGAATTTAAGAAAAAAATATCTCCAGACATCAACAACGCTCTGGATAACTAGGAAATGAGGCCCTATGTCAAAAATCCCGAAGTATCCCTTTAACGGTATAAAAACATGCATGTTTCAAGATAATAGTCTCAGTTTTGCTTTGTATTTGGCTTTCTTGAATATTTTATGTCCTTAAAGCAGAACTAAGTAACGCCATTGCAACTATTGCGTTTTATTTACTCACTAACTGTCTGTGAGAGTAAATACTATGCTGAGAAAAGACAAAGGGAGAGAGGGGTATTGTACATTGTGCCACAACCCAATTATACAATGGAGATATTATTTTCCGCTGAAACTTGGCTGCAAATACTGCTAAAGTGGCGCTAGCCCAGTGTTAGCTTTGCCCGTTAGCCTGTTAGCTTCTTCTGATTGTGATAAACCAAACCGTACACAGAATACAGTCAGGACTTACCTGCCCGCCATGTTGTAAACCTCACAAAGCGAGCGAAAAGTGACTGAGAGCAGCAAGGGAGATGTTTTCCATTAGTGTGTATTGGAGCTGCTGTGTCGGAGGCAGGGAAAGTTACAAGTGTGGTTTTCTGGCCAGAGACACCAGGGAGAGATGAAAACCCCCAATCATCCCATTAACGCTTGTATTGTATTACCTTCAGAGGGACTATGAAAAGAATGTATTAAAGTAAAAAAGTCACTTAGTTCTGCCTTAAGAACTGATTTGACAAGAAAAGACAACCTAGAGAGGACGAAGTTTGAATTAATGTGATCTCTGTTGTGTTTTAGGAGGAAGAGGAGAGGTAGAGGGGCCAACCGCAGAGCCCGGTCCGGCGGTCGCGGGCACCAGAAAGGAGCGAAGAGTCAAGGTAAAGCTGCCCAGTCAAGTCCTGCCTGCACGGCCCGCGCCACTCTCCCCGCCCCCGAGAAAAACAGGACAGAACCACGTAAAACTGCAGATCAGCCGGACGGAGCCACAACCACTGAGAATACTGCAAATGAAGGGGCTCAAGCGAGGAGGGCAGCACTGGTAATTCTTTGGGCAAATGATTAAATTAAGATAATCTGTACTCAAGAAACAACCAGGTTAATTACCCCTTGTGTCTTTCAGCAGATGTGGAAGCTAAAGTAATATGTAACGGCCAGTCAGCTGTTTCAAACTCATTATCAAACCACTGTAAGATGAGGCCGATTCACCAGTGAATGGCCTCCCGTCTAAAGACGCTCCTCTACTCAAAGAACTAGACACAGAGCTGCTTCAGTCTGGAAAACTGAAGCTGACAGGTATTTCATTTCCCCATCCATCCACCCCATGATGTTGCTACTTTTGCTATTGTTCACAAGCGTTAGCGTTTTTGTCCAAACAACTTTCTTTGTCTTCACGGGACAGGTACTGTGGACAGGCTGGGGCGAGCGCTGGTTTTCACTGACACAGGTGCTTCAGAGGAGGGATTGCGCGATGAAGAGCTGGCCAGAGTGTTAGCCTGCTATCACGAATAACCAGGTGAGGCGTGTTGTAATTCATCACAAAATAGGGCTTTCAAACGTGTTGTCAGCAAAATAATTCTGATTTACAAAGAAAAAGTAACACTAAAGAGAGGACGTGTCTGTGGACCTACAGCAGAACAGAACAAATTAAGCTAAATGAAAATGGTTTGTTTTGCAGCAAGAGCTTCTAAAGTAGTCAATACATGTAAACGTGAATATCACTCACTCCAATATCACTAGCGACTCACACATGACATTCACACAGGCAAATGCTATGAAGAGTGAACTTGAGTAACTAAAGTTACACAGTAAGTATCGAAATCGAAATCGGGAACTTAAAATTGGAAATCGAATCGGGGCTTGAGTGAATTGTTACTCCCTATTCTCCAGTGAACGTCCATTAGCCAGAACAATACTAGGGACAGAAGGCATGTGTGGCTTAGCTGCGAGTCTCCTTTTGTCCCTTCCTTGTTCCTGTAGCGCCTCTTGTGACGCCCCCACTGTGCTGCAGGTGTGGGGCTCTCGGTGCCTCTTCAGTGTTTCAGAAGAAGAAATGTGTTGGTCTCAAATGTCTTTAGCTCATAAGCTAGCTGTTTTTATAAAGCTGCTTTTTTCAGGACCATTATGGACACTTTGCAGAAAAATAAAATCCACTGATCCCACAAAAACACGGCAAAGAGGTACAAAAGCATCCGGTAAAACAGTGTGGAGCACAGGATTACAAACGCAGTTAGCAGAAAAAGGCAAAAATACCGCCGTACCGAGAGAGAGTGAGTTGTTGGTACTTAACATGTAATAACAGTCAGATTGTCATTTGAGTAGTTTAATAGTAAATATACTCTAAGGAACACTCAGAGGACACAGACACAACACTGTGCCACCTTCCCAATAGTTTCAACTGTTAAACTGTTAAGAATAAAGCTGACAGCAGGATGTTCTCTGATTGGGTGAAGTGTCTCAATCATGTCGTCGTCTTGTCAAACTGGTCTTACACTTATTGTTTGTCCTTTGCACAGCACTGAAAAACTAAACCTTACCCTTTTACCACAAAACAAAGAATAAAGGCGCAGCCATACAGTGCCTCACTCAAACCCAGGCCACAAACTTTGAGCAACAAGTACATTCTTGAAATGTTTACCCATCGGATTCAAACCGCTGACCTTTGGATTTATGTTTTGCAATGTTTAAAAAGTTTTAACAACATAGACCTAATACAAAGTAGGCCATGTTTTGCAATACAGTGGGTAAATACTTCTTATATAGTGATTTTCTGAATACTCAACATTTGTATCGTCAGCCTTTACTTTCAGCTAATTCCGACTCTTCATATTGTCATTTTTATGCTATTGCAGTTCATTGTGCAGCTCTTAAGTATCTTGTGCAATAACACTTTGTACATACTTTCTGTCTGTGTAAAAGCAATAAAAAAGTCTTACTTCATTGGTATTAATCCAAGAGGGTTTTCTCATGACTTTTTTGTGTTATCTGCTTTCTTACATCTTCCAATTTCACCTTTGATAGACAGTTTTGATAGAATGGGTTTATTTTAAGAGCATATACTTGAAATTAAATTACACTCGAATGGACTTCATCCTAATTTGATTTCCTTTTGTGCACCTTAATTAATCCTTACTATTATCTCCAACCCCGTGGCTGTAATCAGGTCTTCTTTCTTCTGGCACCTGACTGTACTTCCTCTCTCTGTCCTTGTCAGGCCCGCAGCCAAAGAAAAGGGTCTCACGGTCGTAATGGACAGCAGACGCGCTCCTCCCTCCGCGCCCTGCCTCGCCGCGCTTAAACTCTTCCAGGTGACTGTGGACAAATGTAGCTGCTGAACGTGCTCGCGTGTTTGCTCTCGCTCAGTAATCGAGCGCCGTTGGTTTGTGTCTCTCAGGCAGACGGTGGGAAGTGTAGCCAAAATGTTTACTCAAGCCAGAGAAATGTTACTTTGAAACCGTTTTACACAAGTAGAAGTGAATGGTGGAGTGAGCTAAATAATTAAGCGTTAAAGGGTATTTGTTTTGAGTACTACTTGAGTTCTGGGTAACTGTTTGAATGTAAAAGTTTGAGTTAGTGACGTAATCTAACTAACAGGACTTAAAATAATGAAAAATACACCAGAAACTCAAACTGTTTTGTTTTTTCTTGTTTCTTGTATACATACTCACAGATTTGCTCACGATTTGAAGGGAGCTTACCGCCTGTAGGCCTATATAACAAGTTTTTTGTCCTATTGTGGAATAATATGTATTAGTAGTAATATGTATTAATATCTGCCTTCTACTATTAAGAATGAGTATATAAATATATGCTCATTCATTTATTACATTAAAGGGATATTTCAGGATTTTTGACATAGGGCCTCATTTCCTAGTTATCCAGAGTGTTGTTGATGTCTGGAGATATTTTTTTCTTAAATTCATGCATTTCTTGTATTTGAAGAGTCTAGTTGCGCTAGCCTAGAGCAAGGCTAAAGCATTTCTATGGTAACAGTAGCCTGCATTAAAAATAGTCTGACCCACTCCACAGTGCACCTGAGGCAAATCACTTATAACACTAGACTAACGATATAAATGTCTGTGTTAATAGAATAATTTTTGAAATATAACTGACCTTGCATTTTGAGGACTATTTTCTCGCAGATCACTCCGCCGCTGATGCTGCTCCTATAAGTTATTTTAAATGCAAAATGGTTAAAATTATTCTATCGACACAGACATTTATATCGTTAGTCTGGCGTTATAGGTGATTTACCTCAGGTGCACTGTGGAGTGGGTCAGACTATTTTTAATGCAGGCTAGCTGTTACCATAGAAATGCTTTAGCCTAGCATTAGCCTAGCACCACTAGACTCTTCAAATATAAGAACTGCATGAATTTAAGAAAAAAATATCTCCAGACATCAACAACACTCTGGATAACTAGGAAATGAGGCAAAAGTCCTGAAATATCACTTTAAAAGCAAAGATTGCAGATAAAACACGTCATTTGTCATACACACTCAGCTAAAAACAACTGTTTTCTGCCTCTGCTTCCAGGCACAGGTTCCTGAAGGTCTCGGTTCGGTTCTGGTTTTGGTTGAGGACCAGCAGGAAAGTCCCTCCCTGAGCCTGGAGGGGACAGAGGTGAGCGCTCTTCCCTTCACTTTAGTTCACTTACAGAGCTTACACATTCAAAAGATTATAGTCATTAAATTAACTGGGTCTAAATGAAGGTCATTGAAAAGCATTAAGCCCGAATCAACTGGCATTGAGTTGAATTCCTGTATAAGTTCATCAAAAAAATCCCAAGAAAAAAAAGTTGGGATCAGAAACCCATGAAAAGAAGGAAAAGGGGGAATAATCTCAGGCTTCCAACACAAGAGTCCAACACTTAAACTATAGAGTGAGGTGACGGCTTAGGAACAAAGAATAAAGAATAAAACCATGGGTATGTCTTGCATTTTCCCCATGACTCGAGCTGAAATGAACTGAACAGAATTTCACTCTGTTAAACATACATAATCACTGTATATGAAACTCTATATGCAGAAGGAAGTGCCCATGCATTGTTTGAACAGCAGCATATGGCAGCACTGAGCTCATATATACAATCCTAGTCCCGTACATGCGAGTCTGTAAATCAGCTCTGCACGGTTCACCAGTTTCCTCACAGATCTGACATGTGTTCTGTGTTTCCAGTCTGGCCTGGCTTTAAAAATCATGTTCGACGGGCTCGCTCCGAAAGATGATTATAGTTGTTGCAGCTGCAGCTCTCATTTGAACTCAAATTTAGTATAGTATAATTTATAACCCGGCGTGTCCTCTTCCTCGCGCTTAGTCATTATCAAATGTGGACAACGTGGCCGTGCACAAAAATCCTGTACAAACACGACTTCATCAAACCGCGGCTTTGATTTTCTCACATTTCCCTCGTGTCGTTGATCTGTTTTGTATTTCTCTGTTCCGTCTCCAGATCCACACGGTCAAAGGAACCGGCGTCCTCCAGCAGTTTGTCGACAAACAGCAGCTGCTCAGGGAACTGGAGGGAGATTTTAGCCATAACCACGCTGACTGGCTCTCATTCAGGCTGGTAAAGTCTTGTTTCTGACTTGAGGAAGCTCACTTGTCTACCTCACACTGTGGTAATCCATGAAGAGCCTCTACTCCCTATCACTCTCTTTCCATAGACCTTACTTACGGTACTTTGGATCATTTAAGATCTCAAAATGCCTGCACTTCACTCCAACTACAGCAGGAATCTCCAACCAAAGGCTTTCAACATAATTACTTAAGCTTAAAGAATCTACTTTGAGCTTTTTTTAAATATGTATAATGAGCACACAATCTGCATAATTATGTATAAGTAGTGCAAAACATTGAGAGTAATTATTTTCCTTTCTTAAGTATCCCCAAAGCATAGTGGCTCTCTGCAGTTTGAGCAATGAGCAGTGTGGTTTTCATCAATGAAGACGATAATAAACGCCCTCTCCCTCGCACGACTGACTGTGATGTAACAGGGACTTTATCTTTTCTTAGGACAGTGTTTTTTCCCAATTAGACACAGTAGTGGTATGAACGCAGACAGCATGTTGATAACGCTGCTGTTAATAAACAACCTCAATGATCAAATGATGCTGAGAGCGGCCGCTATAGGGAAAAGCCCTGTTCACAATGATGAGACTTCTGCCTTTGGGCTTGTAATAGAGCTGATAGATATATCGTTATCGTATCGATATCGAGATATGAACATTCAAGATATTAATATCGACAAAGCAAGATATCAGCGTTATAGATTTTCATCAATAAAACTGCACTCTTTTCTGTATTATGTTCTTTTTTTTTTTTTTAAATGCTTGGTTTTCACCTAACCCATAGTTATATCTTATGATATCGAGATATCTGGCATGAATATCGAGATATGAAATTTTGTCCATTCGTTCAGCCCTAGCGTGTAATCTGTCAAAAGATTTATACAATCAGTCAACTTTCATCCCAATTTAATACTTATTGACCTAAATCAATTTGAGGTTTTGTCAACTAAAAGTGGACAAAACTATAACATATATTGTAGAAATTAGTAAAATGAGACAAAGACTGAAAAGTATTTTTGTCCAAAATACTATAAGACTAAAATGAACCTCTTACGCCTTAACCGAGCACATTTTCTCAAGTCCAGCTTTGCACAAATAAATCTAAAAGCTTCTCGACTGGAGCTGACAGCCTTACAGTGTAACGCCTCATTTGAAAGCTAAGACCTACAAAGCTGATCTGAGATTTTTCCTTGAGTTATCGCCGCTTGTCACTTTTTGTCTTATTTTGTCGGTTTTTTTGTCACCTGTTTTGTTGCATTTTTGTCGCTTTTTTTGCTGCATTTTCATCCACATTTATTTCACCCTTTTTTCAAGAAGATTTAGATTTGGGTAAAGTCAAACTGAAGAAAATGTGCTAGTTTAAGGCGGGGTTAAGTTAAGAAGTCTGCCAAAAACAACACTGCTCATAAGAGATAAAAAGCTGCACTACGCCAAATTCTTGAACCCCCTGTTAGCAAATCACAACTAGAATATTGATCAGTGTTGGGTTCGGATCGTGCCTTGTTGGAGGCCGATACTCCACATCACGTTAAGGTAAAGCCCGAACACTGCATACGGCTTTTTATAGAAGGAAACGTCTTATTAGCTAAATCCCCTTTGCCCGACACTTCGCTCAGGCCGTACTTTGGAGGTGATTACTAAATTGCTATGAACATTAAAGGAGTTATTTAACACGGGAGGAAGCGGAGATAAGAGGATCTTTTTGGCAGAGGGGAAAGTGTCGGCTGTTGGTGGTCGAATATTTGCGGGATTCATCGAGAGAAGAAAGCGCACACATCTCATGTTTTACGTTAATGGCTCATTCTCAGACTGTTTACTTGGTTTTATATACACAGACCACATTCAGACTCATATTGACCTCTCCCATAGCAGCTAACGTAAACAAAAAAAAGAAAAGAAGAAGAGTCTGTTGCGACACTTCTTTCGATGCACGCGCGATAATGATTTTGGTTTTCAGAGCCTGGAAAGTCTGAGCGAGCGATGTGAGAGCGCGCTGGCTTTACTCGGAGAAGCTTCGCAGTCTATGGAAACCCAGCCCATGCCAAACAACGTCAAGGTACAACGTTTACAAGGTTTTTTTTTGCTCATGAAAGCGATTTACGTGATGCCTGTTATGCAAATTAAAATGGAAAATGGTTTATTAGTGTGCTTGTTTTTTTTTTGACTATCTAATTCGCAGGCTGTTCCGCTGAGCATAGCCAAACACAAGGAGCTCATGTCCAGCGTTCTGGCTGACCAGCGCCTCACCGAGCTGCAGCAGAGGGGCGGGGCCTGGCTCGCTGGATTGACCAATAGTTCGTCGGGAATGGCACACAAGTCACCGGACTGCAGGTTTCTGGACGATTCAACACTTTAGATCACAACTTTACTGCCTATTTTGTAAAACTTGTTGAGAAGATTTTCAATGTGGTTAGAAATGTCTTAACCCACGCCTTAACTGAGCACATTTTCTCCAGTTCGGCTTTACCTAAATCTAAAAGCTTACAGCCTATAGGCCAGTGTAACGCCTCATTTGAAAGCCAAGACCTACAAAACTCATTTAAAAGGATATTTTTCCTTGCTTTTTTTGTTGCTTGTAGTCCCTTTTTTGACATTTCTTTTCATTGCTTTTTGTCACTTTGTTGCCACTTTTCTGTTACTCTTTTGTCATGTTTTGTTGCTCTTTTGCTGCGTTTTTTCACTTTTCTGTTGCTCTTTTGTGGTGTTTTTGTCACATTTTCGTAACTTTTTTGTCACATTTTAGTCACTTTTTTCCCACTTTTTTGTCACATTTTTGTCAAATTTTGTCATGTTTTTGTCATTTTTTGGTCACTTTTTTGTCATTTTTGTGTCACTTTTTTGTCACTTTTTTGTCAATTTTTTGTCATTTTTTTGTCACTTTTTTGTCAAATTTTTGTCATTTTTTTGTCAAATTTTTGTCACTTTTTTTGTCAAATTTTTGTCACTTTTTGTCACTTCTCTGTTATTCTTTGGTTGCTTTTTCCCCCTGTGTTTTGTCACTTATTTGTTGCGTTTTCATCCTTGTTTTCGTCTCATTTTTGTCGCTATTATGTCACTAGTTTTTTTAAGGAAGCTTTTAGATTTGGTTAAAGCCAAACTGGACAAAATGTGCTCGGTTCAGGCGGGGGTTAAAAAGTTAGTCTGGACTCTGCGGTGTGTGAAAATGACAATCATCGCGCTCCCTGAACCAATTTGAGCGCTTCTCATTGTGTCCGTCTGTAGAGCTGCTCTGTCTGCCACCTCTCAGCTCTACGACAGCGTGGACGACGCCCTGCACCGCCTCGTCCAGGTCTCCAACCAAAGGGGCTGCGACCTGGACAAATTGGGAAGACTGGCCGGACTGGTCGACAAGCTGGAAAAAGTCAGTGTTTTGCAATTGCGATTAGATTTACGACTAATTAACTGATGCAGTTGAGGGAAGACGACTGCTTGGCTGATAGGTGTCCCGGAAATGTGGATAAACTTATGTGTGTGTGTGGTGTGTGGTGTGTGTGTGTGTACTCCCAGTGCGATAAGGAGATTGAGCAAGTCCAGTCGCAGCTGGACGACTACAAAGACCCGCCGCTGTCTCTGAGTCGACTCTCGCTCAAACAACAGAAGTTCAAGACCTTCAGGGAAACAGCCAACGTGAGTTCATTCATTCATTATTACATATCATTGTTATGACGGAAAATGTCTCAAGGCGAAAATGGAGAATATCTACAATAATTAATATCAAATGAGCAGAAATGACTTTGACATGGTAATGAGACGGTAACTAGGGATACAGAGGGAAAATGGGTAACGAGGAGTCATCTTTCATGCCATGAAATAAAGTCATTGATTTTTCTGTTTCTATGTATGTACCATGCTATTCCAATCCTATTACCGCGTTATTACTGTGGTGTACAGCAGGGGTAATAATAATAATGTAGTGCTTTTCCAGACACTCAAAGTCGCTTCACAATTTCGTGCATTATTCAGTCATTCAGATGCAAGTTGGTCATTTTATGCTCACTACTGCCACCTCAGGTCTTAGGCATAACTGCAGACTCTATATTAAGCTCGTGCATGACACTTACCGAAGTAACAACTTCTTGAATGACAGTGCAGGATTTTAGAGGTAGTTATGGTGAACAGGTCTGGGCTCATTCTACACATTAGGACATGGCTGGAACATGTAGGGGGATGAAAATACTTAGTTTTAACATTTTTAAACTCTGTATAGTCCCTTTAAGTGTGTTTTTAGTACAGTTGGTTCATATCATCCTGTTTTTCTCAGGGCAAACAATTGAAAATGTTTTATTTCCGCTCCTTTGATCCTTGATGAAACATAAATGTCATAAAAACTAATGTGTAAACTTTGGCTGTCCTCCAGCGCAGCCATTACTCCCTCTTGATTTGTGTATCCGGTCTAGCCTAAACACACTTCACTGCTTCTCCTGATTCCTGTAGGAGCTGCACAGTGAGACTCTGGCCGTGCTCAGTGACCTGGAGCACTGGTGTGAACTGGACTGGTCCGGACTGAACCAGGTCCAGATCAAGCTGCCCCCGGTCCGAGAGAGGCTCAGGGACATGGGCCACTGTCTGTCCGACTGTTGGACCACGCTGGACAACACTCAGAGGCTGCTGTCCACACTCACCGAGGTACTACAGTAAACAGGAAGTCAAGAGAAATACATTTTCTCTCATAACTGGCCCAGTATCATTCAGTTCAAACACTGACTAATCATATCCTTTATAAATTAGAGTTTGGTCCATTTGGTATGAAGTGTGTGGTATGAACTTAATGGACTTGCGCAAATATACAGTATTCTGTATAAATTGTATATGTTGTGTGGGGAAAATGTTTCTTTGGTCTTTTTTTTTTAGGACTTCCAAGATTTTTTTGACATACAATATAGGCTTTATTCAACATGATGGCACAGGGTAAAAGGTGCTCAAGACTGGGGAGAGACTTTCAGCAAACTGTCAGAGCAGGACACCACGAGACGTTGGTAGAAATAATATAAATAAATGTTTTGAGTGAAAACTCGAGAAAGTCTGTTTATAGCTATGGATTATGGAGTATACATAATTAGATAAATCTGAATGATGAAATGAAGAAATGCTTCTAAAAGAAGTTGATAATTAAAGGTGCATTATGCAACTTTTTAAATACAAAAAAATTGGGTGGTTAGCTTTGCGCCTTTACTTTCCATTCCGGTGGCTCCTATGAGGCTGTTTTGGGGATTTTTGGTAGGTTTTCTGAATTAAATGTATAGATAAGATAAGATAGCCTTTATTCATCTCACAGTGGAGAAATTTACTTGTTACGTTCAGCTCTTAGAAACACTCAGAGTGTGCAAATAGGCAGGAAATGTGAAATAAACAACAATTAAATACTAAATAGTGGTATCTTATATACAAGTACTTTGTGGGGACAGAAAGTGTACACAGTAAATAATAATAAGTAAACAGACTGCAACAAAAAAAATAATGTTATAGTCGGTATCAGCAGTGCAGGTATACGTCCTACAAGCTATTGGGCTGGTAAGTAAAGGCGCTGCGCTGACCACCCAAATATGTATTAATATAAACTTTTTTTAACATTTAAAAAATAACTTTAAATAGGACATGTTTCCTCTTTCTTATCTTACAAATGATATATATCTGTTTTTCCCCCAGGCCACTCAATGGTGCGACGCAGTCTCCTCCACCTCTCCCACCTCCTCCTGCCCGCTGGCCTCCCTGCCGCCCATCCCGCCCTCGCGCTTCCAGGACGCCCGCTCTCTGGCCATGGAGCTGGGCGGGGGGCAGCTCTTAGACCTGTGGACCCAGACGGTGGAGCGGTACCAGAGAACCGTGGCCCAGGTCAAACCGCGATTCCTCCAGTCCGACCGCAGCCAGAGCCAGGCCCCGGGAAGCCCAAGACCCCGTCGGCCAGCAGCGCGTGGGAGCTGATGGGGCCCGAGAGCGAGGGGGAGTGGGGCGGCGAGGGAGGGCTGCAGTCCTGGGGGTCACTGGCCTCTCTGTTCAGGCCACAGACCTGCTCCACGCTGAAGATCGGAGACGAACGGGGGAACAGGAAGGAGGCGGCAGCAGGAGGAGGGGGTTTCTGCACAATCTCCTCAACCCGGCCAAGAAGAGCGTAAGTGGGACATCAACGTTCTGCCTCTCGACCCAGTCTGGTTGATATTATTGCAGTTCACAAACCACAGAAGCCTGTTATTTAGGCTAATGCACAAACAATAGAACAAATGAGACATATTCCAGAGTGCAGTGTGAGGAATGGGATAAGGAAATCGTAAATGAAGAACAATGGATGAATGCGCACAAAGGAAGTTGACATAGGGTTTAGCGGCGTCAGTTTCTGCTGTGGCGTCTGCCCTCCAGGACCTCAGTGCACTTTACTTTCACACCACTTTACTGGCTTCAGATCATCTTAATGCATCGGTGGTTCTCTTCTAAAACTTAAATGAGACATAAACAAAATCGACTTGAGCCTTGGTTTTAACTATGTTGTCAAGAACTTACCTGGAGAAGTAGTTTTTGCTTCATTTACGCAATTTTGTGGAATTTGTTTGACGTTTCCTCTTCTACTGCTGAGATGCTCTGACCTGTATTTCCTGTATTTTGTAGCGTAATAGGAAGCGGTCGCTGCATTTTTAAAAGTCTACCATCACCGCGTCCGGCACCATTGATTTGTTTGCATGCAGCTAGTTTAAAATGGTGGCTTGTACTTTGTTTTAATCATAGTTATTTCCCTCTGCTTTCTGAGATCATTTTTTTCACTCAAACTTGGCTGTAAATACTGTTTAAGTGGCGCTAGCCCACAGTTAGCTTTGCCCGTTAGCCTGTTAGCTTCTTCTTCGTGATTCCATTAGTGTGTATTGGTGCTCTGACCCGGTGGCAGTCAAGTTACAATTATGGTTTTCTGGCCAGACACACCGGGGGAGATGAAAGACCCCCCAATCATCCCATTAACACTTGTATTACCCCCAGAGGGACTAAGAAAAGGAATTATTAAGGTAAACAAGTTACTTAGTACTGGTTTAAATAATCAAATTACTGTATCTCCCCATCCCAGCCCCTGAGTCTACCCTGCCTCAGAAACCTCCCCGAAAACGCCACCCCAGCTTCGACCTCCAGGCCCTGCTGGCCCCGCGGCGCGGCACAGCTTCGCCCAAACCCCCGGAGTCTCCCGTGGGCCCCCCAGCTGCCACTCCCCCATGTCCTGGCTCGGGCGCAGGCACCGGCCGACCCGGTCGTAGCCACGGCGATGGCGGCCGCCGTTCCCGGGTGGGGCGGCGGTACAGGCGGAGGAGCGGCCTACGGAGGGGGCAGTGGCGGAGGGGGGGTGCTGATTCGAGGGGTGGAGGTCAGCAGCAAGGAGGTGGTGGATCACACAGGGTCGCCGCGGCAACACGTGCTGCTGAGTCGGGCCGAGAGGGAGATGGGAGCGGAGAGAGGAGGGACCACGCATCAGAGGTGTGTGAAAACACTTATTTTGACCAGTAGATTTACAATGACTGATTGAAAGAGAGACATTTTGTGTAACTGGCTTTATGTCAGTGTTTTCTTGTATCATATCTTCCTCTACAGTTCTGAAGTTAGCTGAAAGTTCGGCCAAACTATAAACGTGCGATCTCAGTACAATCTCAACTGGATCATTCTATTTGTTTAGTATTTAGTCACAAATCATTTGAACATTGGAAATTGTTTCATCCGTGGCCAATGTTTGCACGATTTTCTGTTTCTCCCTATTTCATTTTGGGTTTACATTGTCTTTGTTGTTGCGTTTCTCGACCCTTTGTTTGTGGCCATAATTAGCTTATCGAAAATGAAATTGTCGACTTTAACACAATGAATTAAATTGACAACAAAAGCAACATTTTAAAGGGGGGGTATTATGTAAAATCGACTTTTTCAAGCTTTATATCATGTTATTATGTCATTCCCTCATTAAACACATGCCTGGAGTTGTTGCCTTGGCTCATTCACATATTTTTGAGTAATCAGTAAAAACTTAGACGGCAGCCATTTTAGGTGTAGCTATGCCTCAGTCCTCCTAGGAACGCCCCCACCTCCTGGAGACGCCTCTGGACCTTTTGTCACCAGCCAAGCCACCAACCACTGCTCCTCAGCTCAGCAGAGCCCCCTCCCCGCACAGTGTTGTTGTTTAGATGCCACAGCAGTGTGCTGAAGGGGCGTGTCGGAAAGCTTCTTAAAGAGACAGAGGCCTATTTCAAGACGTTCAGTACAGCCATTTTGAGAGAGCAATTTTATTCAAGGCAGTTATTTTAATTTACTGCATATACAGACCAACAGAAGGTTACGTCATCATTGTAGTATGCTATAGACTGGTGCTATGTGATTGAAAAAAGCATAATACCCCCCTTTAATATCTGAATGTGTTTAGAGCTATCTTGGACTGTGTTTTGTGACTTTTCTTCTTTGAACCTCACAATAGAAGTCGCAGTAGATGAAAGTAAATGGTTTATTGTGCTGGAACAGTGGTTTTATGTTCAGCTTTTGTTCAGCTACTGTTTTATAAACCTTTGTCCTCTGTTCATTTTGGGTTTTCCATTGTTTAAAACCCAATAATGATAATTACGGTTTGGAAAAGAAAAGTGTATGGGTTTATTGCCAAACAATAAATACCACTGTATAACGCTGTTCTTCCACGTTTCCCGGCAGTAAGCTGTATCTTCTGTGGTGCCGGATGCTGAGCTCAGAGCGTCAGTACGTGGCCGTGCTAAAGGGAGTGGAGGAGACGTACCTGCCTCTGCTGGAGCTGTCCGACACTCCGGCCTCCATCAGGCGCAAAGCCGGCGTGATCTTCCCCTACTGGACCACGCTGTGCAACTTCCACTCGCAATACCTGCTGCCGGCCATGGAGGGCGCCCTGGTGCAGAGTCTGCTCCAGCAGGACTGCTTCAGCAAATATGTGAGTGCGTTTTTATAGACAGGATTGTAGAAGAAAAATCAATCTGCGTTTTTAACCTCCTAACCCCCCGCCTTAACCGAGCACATTTTCTCCAGTTCAGCTTTACCCAAATCTAAAAGCTTCTCGACTGGAGCTTACAGACTACAGGTCAGAGTAACTCCTCATTTGAAAGCTGGTCTTTTGTGGCATTTTTGTCACTTTTTCCATCACTTTTTTGTTGCTTTTTTGTCACTTTTTGTTGGTCTTTGTGGTGTTTTTCCCCCACATTTTCATCACTATTTTTGGCTCGTATTTGATGCTTTTTTCAAGAAGCTTGTAGATTTGTCTCATTCTTGTCACTTTATTGTTGGCATTTTGTGGCATTTTTGTCACATTTTAGTCACTTTTTTGTTGTGTTTTTGTCACTTTTTTTGTGTCTATTTGATGTTTTTTTTTTCAAGATGCTTCTAGATTTGGATTAAGCCAAACTGGACAAAGGCGGGGGTTAAAGGGATACTTCGGGATTTTTGACATAGGACCTCATTTCCTAGTTATCCAGAGTGTTGTTGATGTCTGGAGATATTTTTTCTTAAATTCATGCAGTTCTTATATTTGAAGAGTCTAGTGGCGCTAGGCTAATGCTAGGCTAAAGCATTTCTATGGTAAAGTCTAGCCTGCATTAAAAACAGTCTGACCCACTCCACAGTGCACCTGAGGTAAATCACTTATAACACCAGACTAACCATATAAATGTCTGTGTTAATAGAATAATTTTTGAAATATAACTGACCTTGTATCACATGAATTACCGCATTTTGAGGGACTATTTTCTCGCAGATCACTCCGCCGCTGCGTTAGCTTACAGCCACGAAGCTGATGCTGCTCAAATATAAGTTATTTTAAATGCAAAATGGTTAAAATAATTCTATCAACACAGACATTTATATGGTTAGTCTGGCATCATAAGTGATTTACCTCAGGTGCACTGTGGAGTGGGTCAGACTGTTTTTAATGCAGGCTAGACTTTACCATAGAAATGCTTTAGCCTTGCCCTAGCCTAGCGCCACTAGACTCTTCAAATATAAGAACTGCATGAATTTAAGAAAAAAATATCTCCAGACATCAACAACACTCTGGATAACTAGGAAATGAGGCCCTATGTCAAAAATCCCGAAGTATCCCTTTAAGAGGTTAAAAATTGTGCATTTCTGGCATTGAAATGCGGTTGATCTTTCATAAACGTGCCTTTTTACTTGGACTTTGTTCTTTTAATACGCAGCGGGAGCAGTTTATGGACTATTCCCAGTACATCCGAGCCAAACCAGAGCTGGACTCGCCACTGGTCACTCAGGCTGCCGACTTTTTTAAGGTAAATCCAATCTGAATCTTCACTCTGAATGCAGTGTGCAGGGGGAATCACTCGAGCAAATCATCGAGGTGAACCGTAATCTTGAGATGTTTTTGAAAACCTCCCAAGTGCAAAGCAATTAAAGCCGTCTCATTCAGCACGGGCTGCAATTACACCGAGCAGTGTATTCAGTCAAGCTCAACACGTGCTTAATACAAGCCCTAAAAACATCAAAAGGTTTGTAAAGTAGGTAATTTGGGATCACTAGCAACATGAAATCCAATAACAGTATGAATAGGACACTGAGACTTGATGGGCCCTCAAATGCGCACTTAGATAAAGCGTCCACAAGGAGGCAGTGCATGCACATCCTTTACTACACACCATTAGTAGTTTTGATGTCATGAGGTTAACGTAGGATTGAAAATCTACTGATAATCATGGAGGGTGTGGAGGTTTTCTTTGTTGATATTTAGAGAAATTAAGCTTTTGACTGTCTACGCTGAACTCCACAATTAAAACCACATCTCTAAATTGTTTAATTGATTGCACATGAAGTGGCACTTGAAGCGGCAACAACAACAAGCCGTTCTTCTCCGCAGAAAGCTGAAAAATGTGACAGAGAGTGAGATTAATTAACCTTTTTATTATTATTTTTATTATATTTGTTATATTTAGAACCACTTTCTGAAGATTTTAGTATTTCATCATAGCAATTTGTTTTGTGATGTTTATTGCATGCGCCGATGTTCTGACTGGGAGCCTATTTGTTTTAGCTTACTTCAAATAAGAAAATGAAAATGAAAGGGAATAGTGCCCTGTAAGGTGGCTGCCGGTTTCATTCCCTCTACCACAGTGAATACTGCCTTAGTTTCCATGGGCATGACACTTGCTTTGTGTTCCCAATATACAGGTGCTCGTCATATAATTAGAATATCATGACAAAGTGCATTCACTTCTGTTATTCAACTTAAAGAGGGGGTATTATGCTTTTTTCAATCACATAGCACCAGTCTATAGCATACTACAATGATGACGTAACCTTCTGTTGGTCTGTATATGCAGTAAATTAAAATAACTGCCTTGAATAAAATTGCTCTCTCAAAATGGCTGTACTGAACGTCTTGAAATAGGCCTCTGTCTCTTTAAGAAGCTTTCCGACACGCCCCCTTCAGCACACTACTGTGGCATCTAAACAACACTACTGTGCGGGGAGGGGGCTCTGCTGAGCTGAGGAGCAGTGGTTGGTGGCTTGGCTGGTGACAAAAGGTCCAGAGGCGTCTCCAGGAGGTGGGGGTGTTCCTAGGAGGACTGAGGCATAGCTACACCTAAAATGACTGCCGTCTAAGTTCTTACTGATTACTCAAAAATATGTGAATGAGCCAAGGCAACACTCCAGGCATGTGTTTAATGAGGGAATGACATAATAACATGATATAAAGCTTGAAAAGTCGATTTTACATAATACCCCCCTTTAAACTGTGAATATATGATAGACTCATGACATTCAAAGTGAGATATGTCAAGCCTTTATTTGTTATAATTTTGATGATTATGGCTCAGCTTGTATAAAAACCCAAGTTAAAAATCTCATAAAATTTTGAAAATGGACATAATCATCAAAATTATAACAAATAAAGGCTGGACATATGTCACTTTGCATGTAATGAGTCTATATCATATATTAGTTTCACATTTTAAGCTGAATACAGACATAAATGAACTTTTTCATGATATTCTAATTATATGACGAGCACCTGTAGATTAGGTATAGCAACATCATAACTCTGTAAGTTTTTGCATCTTAAAGGCACCCTACATAACCTTTTAACACAGAAAATGCTATTTTTGCAGTGGGTAATCAAAGAATAGGTTAGGCTCATATTTGGCTGCCTTTAGTCAACATCTCCATGGAGACAAGCGGGTACGTTATTTTATTATCTTTTTCGATAACGATACTTAACAATATCTGTTCAGCTCAGGAAGGACTTGTTTGTATCTAAAGTCAATAGACTAGAACAGAATAGAAGAAGGTGTAGGCACTTATAAGCTTATTGCTTCAGCCTACTCCATTTTGATCATCCACAACTGTATATGAATTTTGAAAGACAAAATGAATGTAAATTTGCTCAAGTATAAAACTAACAATACTTGGTTTACGATACCGATACGTGAGCGATGCTTTTGTTTGTTTGTCATCTAGAACCAGAATACAAGAATGTTGATTTATCCTTTAAAAGACCATTTCTTTTACATTTGTATCATTCATCTGAGCTAAAAACCAAAGATACTTCCTTTATTTCTGTTCCTGGAACAACAGGTATCCAAACTTGGTCCCTAAAGATATAGTATATAGTATCGATACCTGCTTTTGATACTTTATTTTTTTGATACCACTTGCCGCTCGCAGAAGGCAGTTTAATGAGGATTTAATTTTATCTATGAGTAAATGTTTATGCAGTCTATTGTGGGATAAGTGTTGAGTTTATAAGAAGAAGTATGACCCCTCTTAGGCTTAAAGTAGCTGTTTTATACTCAGGTGTATCAGATACAGGATGTCTTTTTCGTGGCCATGTATCTAACAGTATCTAATCTCCTCTCGTCCCTCCACAGTCCAAGCTCCCTCTGGCGTCCCCCCTCTCCCCCTGTCCTTCCCTCACTGCCTCCAGGCCCCGTGCAGCGTCTGGAGCAGTACTGCGCCGCCCTGGAGGAGCTGGGGGGCATAAACCCCGCCTCCGACTCGGCCCTCTCCGTCCTGCGCCACGCCCACCGCCACGGAGACGACCTGCGGGCCAGCGACCTGATCGTGGGCTGTCCGGTGAGAACGCCTGTCCCAGTTTAGGAGGCTCTGATGAGAAGAGAGTGTCTTTTCTTAGACCTCGTCGCACCAGAGCGGGCTGCTCGTAGAGACGGCCTAGAGCAGTGGTTCTCAAGCTTTACCGCCTCTTAATTAGGGCTGGGTACCGTTACATTTTAATCTATACCAGTACTTTCACGATACTTGGTTTTCGATACCGATACCTGAACGATACTTTTTTCCGATACTTATACTAAAATAAAAACCAGTAAACAGAATAATAATGTGTGGAAGGTCTGAGCGTTTTTTAATATCGGGTTCATCTCCAATGTCACAATGAGTGAAAATTAGGGAAAATTTTTTTTTTTAATTGGGAAAAGGTGAAAAAATGGGGGCAAAAATAGGGGGAAAAAGGGAAAAATAGGGGGAAAATGGGGAGCAATTGTGGCAAAAATGAAGGAAAAATTTTTGAACAAGAAAAAAAATATGGGGCCTGAATAAGAAAAAAAATGGTTTGAAAAATGTGAAAAATGGGCCATACATTGTGCAAATAAACAGAAACATTTTGGGGGGATAAATTGAGGAAAAATGGGAAAAAATTGTTAAAAAATAAGGACAGAAATGGGACTAAATTGGGTACAAAATGGGTGAAAATATGGAAAATATTAGTTATATAAATGAAGGGAGAAATTTGGGACAATGAGAAAAAAAGGGACAAAATTAGTAAAAACTTGTGAAAAAAATGGGAGAAAAAAACATTATATTTATTTCAGCTGAAATAATTCTGCCCCTGAACCAACAGCATAAAAATGTGATGATTTTTTATTTATTTTTTCAGTTCATGCTTTTAATATTTTAATTTTGCCGTTAACAGTTCTCCCTAAACTTTTTCTCCCGATACTTAACTGGTATGGTTTAACAGTACCCAGCCCTACTCATAATACATTTGATCGGTCGAGTACCACGAGGCCTAGATCGAGGTCTGATCAGGAAAAGGGTCTACTACAATAGATCTAATTGGACTCAATTCATTATAGCTTTGAATGTGAACAGTAAGAATCCTGTCTATGTGTCCTGGGTAAACCCCTCATGTCCCGTGTCTCCCACATCCACCCACACCAAGATGACTGTTTAAAAAGTATCGGTGGGTGTTGCGCAACGTGTGAAGCCTCACTTACCTCGTGACTGTACTTTCCGATGCTCCAAAATAACATCAGGTGTTGTCACAGCTGAAAGAAGTTAAAAAAAAAAGACTTATGCTGCTTTTTTAAAATATCTTGTGATCCCAAACCCACATTACAGTCGTAAGATTTATCACCCCCTGTCTTTCAATCGCTACAAAGAATCCCCAGGCCTATAATTGACATGAACAATAAAGTCACATTTTGTCAAAGAAGTGACTCAGCGGCCCAATAGAGGCCGCAAGTGTAACAAAGCACAAAGATGGTGGCAGCGCCGAGCGATGTCACCGACGCAAGACTTGTAATAACAACAATACGGCTTTGTCCCATTTATCGAACCGAGATAAAGCAAGCGACTGAATAGTCCCTGGAAAACTCCAACTCCCGCTGCAAGTAAACTCCGAAACAAGGAACTGAGCTCGGGATGGGCTTCGTTTGGTTAGTTGTAGTTAGAAGAGGTAGAGTGTCTCAGCGATTATAGCGTTTGGGTTGTTACCTGCTTGATTAATTCCGGCTGCCGAGACGTCTGAATGTTTTAGATCAGGAAGGCAGCGCGAGCAACCAAAAACAAGCAGGAGGGGGGAAAAATCTTTACTTCTTCTGAACAAAAGAATGAGAAAAGCTAATAACAGATTCGAAGAAAAAACAAACAAACAACAAACCTAAAAAGTTGGTGCATGCTGCAAGATGTTTATTATACCTGCCTTAATTACGCCAGACATCCATCATAGTAACTATGGTAACTGTCAAAATGCAGATTTTTGTTGTTGTTTTTTCGGCTAATATTGCTGTTTTTACTGGGACAATCCACATGAAACAAAAACGGTCACAATGTTCAAAGTCTCCTCTGTCAGCACGTATAAACTAAGGTCTAATTATTTTCTCATGAAGGTGTCCAAAAGGGGTGACAATATTCAGAAACATTAGCGTGATGTTGGTCAGTAGACAGGACTAGCAGCCATGAGATTAATATGTCAGGTTTGTGAATCCAACTACTTCCAAATAATCATCAAATCAAACTTCCATCCATCCATTTTCTTCCACTTGTCCATTGCCGGGTCGTGGGGGCAGCTGTTGGACCTGCCCAAATCACATTGCACCAGCCCCTATGGCTCCTCCTGCAGGTGGAGCTGGCAATATGGGAAAAGTGTCTTGCCCTAGGGCTGGGTGCCGTTAAACGATACTAGTACGATACCCGAATGAACACCTTTTGAGTGACAGTGCAGGCTTTTAGAGGCATTTGTAGTGAACAGGTCTGGGCTCAATCGACACATTAGGACTTTGCTGGAGCAAGTAGGGGGTGGAAAATACATAATTTTAAATTGTTTTTAAACTCTGTATAATCCCACAAGCATGTTGTGGTTATTTACTCATTAATTGTCCGTTAGAGTAAATACAACGCTGACAGAAAAGACAAACTTGGCTGTAATTCAGTTTAAGTGGCGCTAGCCCGCAGTTAGCTTTGCCTGTTAGCCTGTTAGCTTCTTTTTCGTGATTCCATTAGTGTGTATTGGTGATTCCAACCCGGTGGCATGGAAAGTTGCAATTGTGGTTTTCTGGCAATCATCCCATTAACACTTGTATTACCCCCAGAGGGACTACGGAAATGATTTATTAAGGTAAACACGTTACTTAGTACTGCTTTAAGGAATAAATTAACATTACTGTTCTAGATGACAAATATGTTAGTATAGTTATCAGAAAAAGTAGAGGTCGACCAATACATCGGCTGGACAGTCAGAGCTTTAAAATGAGCCCTCCCACAACTTCTTAGGCCTCAGGGGAACAAACTGAGAAACATCGCAATGAAAATCGGTTTGTACGCCTCAGATCATATTTATACATTTTATGTTGAAGACTTTTGCTTATAATTTTGGAACTGTGTTTTGCGTTGGAATCTGCTGAGTTTTGTCTTTCAATCGATGAGTGTCCTGAATAAATCAGCCCTATGCCCCTAATAAAGCGCCCCCTGCTGTCACAGATCAACACATCAACACAAGCTTCATGCACAGGGTTATAGACAAGACATATGGAAAAATCTGCCAAAAATATCAGCCACGCATATCGGTATCGGCCAATAAAGATCCGGTGCTGTCCTAGGACTCTTGCCCAAGGACCGCACCGTAATGCAGTGGCAGAATTGGGAATTACACTTGTTTTGCAAATACCTTCTATCCACATTATTATAGCAGCTATGCGTTATAACAGATCATTACTTTTCGTATTATTTATCCCTGTTGTTCCGCCTGTGCTTTCAGATGCCCGTCGCCGAGCGGGGCGAGCTGGTGCGTCACGGGGCGCTCACCGTGTGCGGCGGCCCTCGCAGGAAACGCAGCGGGGTCCGAAACGTCTTCCTTTATCGGCACGTCCTCGTCTTCACCAAACACAAGAGCCCCGCCCCGGGACGAACCAGCTACAGCTACAAGCACTGCATCAAGGTGCCACTCCATCCCCTGCGCTAAACCACTCTCTTTTTTTTTTTTTTCCAACCCCTCCTAGTCAATTTCTCATTACCGTCCTCTCTATGGGGTGCTCTGTTTGAAGAGGGTTTTTGAGAGAATCCAATTTCACTATTGATTAATTTGAGAGATGACATAAATCAGTGAAGCCTTTCTTAGTTGTTATTTTGGAGAACAAGACAAAATTGTAAACGTGTTTCATTTTTTCACCACACTTTGTCCCAGACTTCTCTATTTTGTGAAAGTGTTATACTCCCGCTGACCACTAGATGATTCTCGATGATTTTTTTCTTTTCTTTTCATCACATATTGAAGCACATACTTTTAAATGGGTGCTTTAAGATTAGGTTTGACCTTGTCCCCAATCGTTTATTCAGTACTGGAGCCTTTTTGCCGGGTCCGACTCACACTAAAATCTGTCTATTGCTTCTTTTGGGCCAATTCAGCAAGAACTAGCCTTAATCTCTAAACCTCTTCTCCAGTTTGGCCTCACAATACAAAAAAGGGACAGAAATGAAATGACAAGTGACGATGAGAACGCTACAAAACTCGCCCAATATGTGACAAAAACAAAGAGGGATGAAGGCAGCGACAAAAGATTTAAAAGAAAGCCACAAAACAGTGTCAAAGAAGTGACCAAAACATAACAAATAATGCTTAAAATATGCAACAAAGAAGTGGCGACAATGCAAGGTAAAAAAGTTAAGATCAGTTTTGTAGGTCTTAGCTTTCAAATGAGGCGTCACACTGGCCTATAGGCTGTGTCGCCTCTTTTTCGTCGTATACTGTATTTGGTGCTATTTCATTGCTATTTTGTAACAGTTTGGTTGCCTTTTCATCACCTTTTTTTTTGCTGCGTTTTCATCCTCATTTACGTCTTGTTTTTTGTGGCTATTTTGACGCTTTTTTTCAAGAAGCCTTTAGATTTGGGTAAAGTCTAACTGGAGAAAATGCACCTTTGCAGATGAACAAATATGACATCCTTAAAGGGATATTTCAGGATTTTTGACATGGGGCCTCATTTCCTGGTTATCCAGAGTGTTGTTGATGTCTGGAGATATTTTTTTCTTAAATTCATGCAGTTCTTATATTTGAAAAGTCTAGTGGCGCTAGGCTAGGGCAAGGCTAAAGCATTTCTATGGTAACAGTTAGCCTGCATTAAAAGCAGTCTGGCGCACTCCACAGTGCACCTGAGGTAAATCCCTTATAACACCAGACTAACCATATAAATGTGTTAATAGAATGATTTTAACCATTTTGCATTTAAAATAACTTATATTTGAGCAGCATCAGCTTCGTGGCTGTAAGCTAACGCAGCGGCGGAGTGATCTGCGAGAAAATAGTCCCTCAAAATGCGGTAATTCATGTGATACAAGGTCAGTTATATTTCAAAACTTATTCTATTAATACAGACATTTATATGGTTAGTCTGGTGTTATAAGTGATTTACCTCAGGTGCACTGTGGAGTGGGCCAGACTGTTTTTAATGCAGGCTACTGATACCATAGAAATTCTTTAGCCTTGCCCTAGCCAAGCTCTTCAAATATAAGAACTGCATGAATTTAAGAAAACAATTAGGGCCGGGACTTTTTTCGATTAATTGCGATTAATTAATTACATGAGGTTTAGTGCGATTAAAAATATTAATCGAAATTAATCACCCTTTGCTTTCCACACTTCAGTTTCCTTTTTTCCTGCAGACGCACAGTTAATGGCAATATTGCACTGGTCTGTTGGACTTGGTTGAACAAAAATAAACAATATTTTGTTGCTTAAGCTTATGTATTCAGTCATTATTCAATGGTATACTAAAATCCTTATGAAAAAACTTACTTCTCACTGTTCTCAGGTCAAATTATTATATGCGATTAATTTCGATTAATTAATTACAAAGCCTCTAATTAATTAGATTAATTTTTTTAATCGAGTCCCGGCCCTAAAAAAAATATCTCCAGACATCAACAACACTCTGGGTAACTAGGAAATGAGGCCCAATGTCTAAAATCCTGAAATATCCCTTTAAAAAGTATTTTCTGTTCTGTAAAAATGTTCAATTCATTTTGTGGTGGTGGATGGCAAGAATGACTTGGATTAAACCTTCCCTTCAATAACTGGAGCTTAATTTATTCAGTAAATGAATAGGTGTTGTGTTAGCTTGTGCAGCTGTGAAAACGCTCTAACTGAGGTATAGTTTTTCTCACTCTTTCGCTAATTCCAAATGTTAATTCTGTCACTTCTCGCGTTTCCTCCAAATGACGAAGCGCTGGGTGTTTTTTTGTCCTCAGACGGGGGAGATGGGCCTGACTCAGAGCGTCGGCGAGGACGGGCTGAAGTTCGAAGTGTGGGTTCGTTCGGCCCCTCGCACCAGGGACTTCCTCACGCTGCAGGCCCCCGACCGAGAGAGCAAAGAGGCCTGGACTCACGACGTGGCGCACCTGCTGTGGTCCCACGCCATCAATAACACAGGTACTATATCGACTTTTTAAGCAGGGCGTCCGCGGGGCATTAAAAGTCACCAAATGAATATATCGCAAAATCGCTGAGGTCGTCCATCTGATGAGGATTTGCACTTTTTTTTTTTTTCTTAACCTCTTAAAGGGATATTTCAGGATTTTGACATTGGGCCTCATTTCCTACTTATGAATAAAAAGAGTGGTGACATGTAAAACTTACATAGGTCAGATTTAGTCCCACTTATCCCAACTATTTTGAGACTTTCTAGCAGAAAAATAATAAAATCGCACTCATGTTTCAATACCCACCCTGTTTAACGGCCACACCTGCCTTCCTAATATGGAGCAGCCGCAGATCACATGCCACATCCACTTACGTCCCTCCCATTATGTTTGGGGCTCGCGTTACAGCGCTACATGGATCGTGATGCACTCTGGCTGCTCTTATAATGCAGTCACTTGTTGGCATTTTGCGTAGGGGTGTCCTCATCTCACCACCTTCCCTATGAAAACAATAGCGCTGAAAAATAGGACAAGTGGATTCTTTAGACTCCTGAAAGCGGCCAGCTGAACCACAAAAGGCCTTTTATACTTGCAAAGCACTGGCAATATGGAGAGAAAGAGAAAGGCAATATGGGACTTAGGTGTTGTGACGTTTCGAATTGTATAACCAGAATATTTAACACAAACAAGTCTAGTTGCAGGAGCGATTATATTGTTGTTTTATATTTCTAATTCTAAGATGAAGTGGGACAAACGGCAAAGTTTTATATAATGGTTTTGTTATATCAGACTGCGATTGGTTAAATTTACCTGTCTCTAACTAGGATCATGACAAACTGTGACCAATACTGTACAAGGAGTGGCGGTGGCCATTTTCCTCTTAACCCTCATCTGAACCAAACACATTTTCTCTGGTTTGGCTTTACCCAAATCTAACAGCTTGAAAAAAAGCATCAAATAGTGATGCAAACAAGGATGAACACGTAGCATAAAGGAAACATATACTGTAAAACATGACAAAAACACAACAAAAAAGACAAAAACATGACCAAAAAAAGCGGCAAAAAAAGTTGACCACAAAGTTAGGATCAGTTTTGTAGGCCTTAGCTTTCAAATGAGGCGTTACACTGTTGCTCTCCAGTCGAGAAGTTTTTAGAATTGGGTAAAGCCGCTCTGGAGGTACAAATATGCTCGGTTCAGGCGAGGGGTAAGAGCTTAAACAGAACAGGCCTAAATGAAAGACTTTTGATTGATTGGATTTATTTGAGTGATTATTTACATTAACATTATTGCGGTGCAGAAAATAAACAAAGCAACAAAACACTCAAAAGGAGTAGGCCGAAGCAAGAAAGCTTATAAGTGCCTACCCCCATATTCAAAATTAATTTACATTCGGATACAGTGATACAACATCTCATGTTTTCATACAATATAACACTTTACAAATTCCTGAATTACACAATTACAAATGTCCGCAGCAGCATTGTTAGAGAAAAGCATTTCATGTTTTACAAGAAGAAAATCACAGGATGTTTACAAGACTTCCAAAGTAAAAAGACATAACACGAAGATAGAAATGTATGCAGTTTACCAATATATATATAAACATTTATATATTTTTTTTATTTATTTACAATTTTATTCCTCTTTCCCATTCACATAATAACCATATCCAATCATTACTTATAAACACCAGTCACCATTCATCATTCACTTTTAAAACAATATAATTTTGTTATATATACAAACATGGATCAAGTCTATTATTCTATTTCCCAAAGCTTTTCTTTGTTTTGGCCACAGCCTAAAACACTGTCCTCTTCATACAGAATGTTCATCTCTGCTGTGATAGATATTTCAATGTCTAACTATCAAATCAAATGTTTATGCTTCAGTTTATATCTGTGTGCAAAGAAGTAGCCTTCACTTGTATTAATTCCCTGTTTATTCAAATGGAAAATTCCCCACATTTAGTAACCCTACTCTTCAGTATGCACAATGAACATATCTGTGAGAATTAACATTTGTGAAAAGACTGAAATATGACCCGCTAATGCAGGAATGACATGTTTGTAGAGCTAGAGTTCACAGTAGACATTTTAGCGCGATGTGATTGCAATTCATCTTGAAGTAAATCTGCAAAAACATTCACCTTGGCAAATACAAGGTCAGGTAAGAGTTCTACATTTTTGCCTGTGGGTGGCACTAGAGGCAAGGTCACGCAGGGTCAGTGAAACGCTCACTTGTAGATTGCATACGCTGCAGTCACTGTGTAATCAAAATGCCACAATGTACAATTTTGGTTTGCATCCACCTTCCTGCCATATTTCCCCAAGTGTGTGCTTCCTGACCCGAACTCCCCCACACAGAGGACACCTTCCAATATGATCGTGTAACTTCAGCGACAAAGTACTTGAGCCGTTCTACTTGTACCTGTTTACCCGGAGCCTGTAACGTGAGTTGTTTATGTGCTTTGCCTTGTGTTTTGCGCAGAGCTGTGTCTGAAGGAGTCTCTGTGCATGGGGATTTCCAGTCGGCTGCTGCTGGATGCGTCTGGAACACAGGCCAACGAGCTGGACTCCATCAGCACCATCAGCGATCGAGGTAAGGCTTCCAACTTTTAACAGACCTCATCAAATCAAGCCCAGGAGCGCGAGGCAAACGGCACAGGCCATATTTAAAGGAGACGTCATGCACAATCCACGTTTTCAGCTCGTCAAAACCACAACTGGAATGTTATTTTCACTTCACTCACGCAGTTTGAGTAATCCTGTTAACTGCCGCGGCGCTCTAATCTGTACTTTCTGGTTTTATTGCGTCGTAGGAAAAACACAAAACTGTCTTCCACATTTTTAAAGCCCATAATCCAACATTGGATCCGTTCTAAACGTTTCCATTTGTTCACCACGGTGCCCCGCTGTTTGATCAAAATGAACGTTTTTACTGAGTCATTCCCACTGCTGCCTGCGGGGGGAGCTACAGGCCAACTCCTCACCTGCCTCTGTGTTTGAGAGCCACTGTCTAATCCTTATATAGACGTTATGTAAGGGATAATGTATAGAACACCGGTCCTTCAGGGCGAAAAAAGTTTGCCCTGTCGGTACTTATTTTCCCGATAATGACTGGCGTTCTATACATTATCCCGCTTATTATACGGCTGTTTGCCAACTGTACACACACAAATAAACTTCATACACTTTTATGAAGGCAGAAAGGTTTATTTAATGATTTCCGTGGCAAATAGTTCCCAAAACTTTGCGCGTTGTGGCGAGGCTAATAGCAGCACAGCTAGCTACTTACTGTATTGCTAGCCTAGCTACTTAGTTGAAGGTGCAGTTGGAGAGGAGGAATGATGGTGAATCTCTGGGTAAGTTGAAAGTCGGACTCCCGTTAACTTCACGAGCGATTCCCTCAACTTCTCTCGCAGGGACGGGGACAGAGATAGTGTCCGCCTGTCCGCTACTACTACTGGCGGAGTGATATGAAAGACCTGTATTACAAGCACGAACTCTGTTGCCATTGGCAGCGGTCATTATTTTTTCAGAGGTCTTCTATTCAAAAATAATGACCGGTAGAACGTTGGGAAATCACATTCAAATCAATGGAGCGTTCTACTTGCATTGTGAAGGGCCGTATAATAATTCAATTTATAAAACGTAAAATATCAGTGTTTTCAGCCCCATATGCATAATACGTCCACTATTAGTAAAGTGGAGTCATTGCCTGTTCTGATTTTATTATAAAGTTCTAGAAATATTCAAAGACAAGCTAACGCATTCAATTTAAGATTATTGAAGGAGAATATCTGGATTCAGTGTGACATGGGTTTATGATTGTATGGATAAAGCCATACACCTCAACCAGCCCCAGATTATAGTCTGGGCTCTTAATCTTCACCGTAGACGGGCCTAACAGAGACATCCAAGGTTTTGATTTTGTGCCGATAATCTGCGTCGACCAACTGCACTGTGTCATCCTGTGGAATTAATATCTATAGCCCAGGAACACTTAATCTTGTAACAGACATAACCTCTTTGTATTATAGGTAACTGAGCCTCGATAATAAAATAATTTGGTAGTGTTTTTAATCCTAGCCCCTGCAGTTGTACGCTTCACTTGACTGATACTGAAAGTCTAAACCACTTCCTCTCTCTAACCGTGGCCGCGGGGAGTCGCTTTGGTTTTTCGTGACCGGATTGGATTACAGGATTGTTCAAACTTGCTGGAATTGACACGGCCTTGAGATTACATCCAGGAAACTGAACGGGTCCAGGGTGTGTGTCCCTGAATGTGACGGAATAATCCACACCACATATGTGGGGTTTCTGTCTCCGAGCCCCAAGGCGACGCTATGAATTTTTGATATTTGTTTCAACCTGAGAGATACTGTAGAGCAGTGACACGAGACCGTGTGGCGCTGACAGTGACATATTTTCTCCTGCTTTGTTCAAACTGTAGCGTGCCAAGTTTCATGTCTTGTTTATCTTGCTCAGCAGATAAAGAATATTAATAGAAATACATATTCAGTTTCATACATAATGCGAAAAGTGTAATGAAAAAAAGTGGTGTCTAAGCGAGAAACATCAAAATGGAAGAATTTGTGGCGGGGGTTTGGTGGTATTTTGTATCTGATATTGCATGTTGATTGGAACAAAACCAGCTTTGATCAAGTATTACTTTCAGGGTTTCCGCGGGGCATTAAAAAGCATTAAAAGTCATTAAATGAATTATTCAAAAATTAAGGGCTTACAGTAAAAGTAATTAAAAAGCATTAAAGAGGGGGTATTATGCTTTTTCAATCACATAGCACCAGTCTATAGCATACTACAATGATGACGTAACCTTCTGTTGGTCTGTATATGCAGTAAATTAAAATAACTGCCTTGAATAAAATTGCTCTCTCAAAATGGCTGTACTGAACGTCTTGAAATAGGCCTCTGTCTCTTTAAGAAACTTTCCGACACGCCCCCTTCAGCACACTGCTGTGGCATTTAAACAACACTACTGTGCGGGGAGGGGGCTCTGCTGAGCTGAGGAGCAGTGGTTGGTGGCTTGGCTGGTGACGAAAGGTCCAGAGGCGTCTCCAGGAGGTGGGGGCGTTCCTAGGAGGACTGAGGCATAGCTACACCTAAAATGATTACTCAAAAATATGTGAATGAGCCAAGGCAACACTCCAGGCATGTGTTTAATGAGGGAATGACATAATAACATGATATAAAGCTTGAAAAAGTCGATTTTACATAATACCCCCCCTTTAAATCGGATTAAAGGAATAGGCCACCGTTTTTCCATACTGAGATATGTTTTGTGGCCTGTTCCTTTAAGACTGGCATTAAATCTAAACTTCTTAGAAAATATCATTTTTCCTTAGAAACTGAACCCACAACGATGACATCGCTCGACTATTTTTACTGCATAGGTTTGTTAAAAACACAAAAACTATGGCCTAAAACAAATTCAGTAGTTCTGACTGGATTTTTCACAATATTTTGCTCAAAGGTTTCTCGTCGTGTCCAATTGGGTTTGAGTCTCACAGTTCCTCCTCACTCCTCTGTGTGATTGACTGTTTACTTATAACACTTCCTACATCTATTGCCTGTTTAAAGCAATGCAAAATCAAAGTTTGAACCAAGAAGACATAATACGTTTACTAAATTAGGCGGTGCCCCCTCGTCTACATGGTTTGTTGGCAAATCTTAATAAATAAATAAATAAAAGCCAAATGAATGAACAGATGAATTGATTAATGGATGTAGGATTGCAGTCTGGAAGTCTGGGATGAGCCAGAAGGTCATATCTTAGCATTATAGCTTTTCAGCAGAGCGTAGTTTTCACCAAAGTCATGGAAGAAGAAAAATCATACCCAAGCATTTGTCACTCAATTCTTTGAAACGAAACAAACAAAAACACACCGCGTTTTTTTTTTTTTTTTTTTTCCATTGTGGCATTTAGAAAAGAGTATTTATCCACCGATCGTTTTTGATTGATTCAAATTCTGGCCTGTTTTGCAGAAGAAAACAACATTGACATTTTTCTTATTCGTCTTTGTCCTAAATAATCCAACAGAGTAAATACCACGGAGGAAAATGATCAGTTCACATCGCAAAAGATTACAATATTGGTTTGAATTTGTGCGAAGGATTTCAGCCTTTTCCCTTATTTTGTTCTGGTCTGAAATATCACAAGACGTACATAATGAACCATGCATAGCCTATCCTATCTACTGTATGTGCGAAATCGTGCGTGATTGCTATATTCCTTTATGGGACTTGAGGAAAATTGACTTTGATGTTCCTATCCTTGCATCTGTTTTTCAAGCCCAAGTGAACACCTAAAGAAAATGTATTTTGAAATTGATCCACTGATTATAAGTTTGTTAAATGTCACTGTTTCCTGCCGTATATTCAAATCAATTCCACTTTGTGCTTTGTAATTTTCTACTTAATACTCCGGCGTTTTTAATCATTTGTGTAACAGCCCACTTCTCTGGGCGCACGGATGAAAGGCGCCAGATCTTTTTAATAAAGCCATAGCTCTCAGTGGTGCTCTTACTATTTAATTTAGCGCTATCATCTCCCACCTACACACATTATCTGCAACAGGTTCCTATAACAATGTTCCCCAAATGAACGCTTCAAGTGCGGTCGTATTCTACGTGCAAATGTGGCGGATAGACGGACAAAGGCGCCCTCTGGCATATTTAGTGGAGAGCTTCTCAAGCTGTGGCGCGCGGTCTAGTGTTGGTACTTGTGTGGAGTTTCCTGTTTTGAACTAGTGCTGTGTGGTTTGAAATTGATATTTGTTCATATATTTTGGATTTAAGTAACTGTTCTCATCTGGGGGTTGCAGCAGTTGGTCTGGTCTTCTTCTTCTTTTCTTCTTCTTCTTCTTTAACTTCTTCCTGATGGTTTTGAATCTAATTGATTTGTTATATATTTTGGATTTAAGTAACTGTTCTCATCTGGGGGTTGCAGCAGTTGGTCTTCTTCTTCTTCTTCTTCTTCTTCTTCTTCTTCTTCTTCTTCTTCTTTCTTCTTCTTCTTCTTCTTCTTCTTCTCTTCTTCTTCTTCTTCTTCTTCTTCTTCTCTTCTTCTTCTTCTTCTTCTTCTTCTTCTTCTTCTTCTTCTTCTTCTTCATTTTCACACATGGTTTGCCCACATTAGAGTCCAGATCTTTACCCATTGAGAATCTTTAGCATGTGCTGGAGAAGGCTTAGCGCAATGGTCACACTCGCCCATCATCTATACAAGATCTTGGTGAAAAATGAATGCGACACTGGATCATTTTGACATCGCAGGAGCTTATTGGAAACAATGCCACAGCGAGTGCGTGCTATAATCAAAGCTGAAGGCAGTATATTATGACAGGTGACCTTTTTTGTGGGAACTTTTTTTCTGTCAGTTAGTGTAAAATCAACTGTTTAAGCTTCCAACTGTGAAGGCATACATGGAGAAGTATTAGAGTTCATCTGCAAAAACAGATAAGTGCCATTGAAAAAAACTCAACGTATGCTTGCTAATTTCTCTTTACATACAGTAGCAGTGTTTTTCATTACCAGGTCTGTTTCAGTGCCAAGAAGATATAAAGTCACTAGATCTTAATCACATGTACACAACTTTAGCTTCACAAGTGTCATCAGCAGAGTACAATAACAAATATCCAAAATGATTCTGAGAAAAATTCAAAACGGAGATATCTGCTTTTGCAAATGAACTCTTCCTTCAGTTTTGAGTATTCCAGTTCCCTTTGGTCGCTTCTTCTTCCACTGATGAAGCGCTGCAATCTGTCTACCTAGATTTTATTGTTTCATAGAACAGTGGTTCCCAAGTGGGGGTCAGGATCTCCATGGGGGGGGGCTATTTTGAATTTTATGTATTTTTGATTGGAAACAGCGTATTATTGTGAAATTGAGCCAAATGCCAAAATACAGTATCCAAACTAACATAATTAAACCAGATTTTAAATGTTTTGCATTTTAAATTATTCCATCCATCCATCCATTTTCTTCCACTTGTCTGTTGCCAGGTCATGGGGGCAGCTGTAGGCTTCTCCTGCAGGTGGTGGGTCCACAGAAGGACGGCCTCATGGTTCTAACTGGGCCTGTTGGTCTCTCATAAGGGGCTTCTGAACCGCTCTTTGTCTCTTAGAACCTGTTTGCCATGAGAGTCCCTACCAGGGGCACGAAGCCCCGACAACAGAGCTCCAGGATCATTCGGGCGCTCAAACCCCTCCACCACATTAAGGTGGCGGTTCCAGGAGGGCCATCTTAAATTATTATGAATGCTAATTCCATTTTACAGATCCTGAGTTGTTGGGTGAGTGATTTTGGGGGTTGCGGCCTGAAAAGTTTGGGGACCCCTGTCCTAGAGGAAAAAGCCCATAATCCATCATCAAAATCGCTCTGCGGGTTCTTGTTCAAAGTGTGTTCTTCACGGTGCCATGGATTTGCTAGATGAAAGGGAAAGCTTGTTGTCATTATTTTAGGAAGTGGCATTCCCACTGCTGCCGTCAGAGGGCGCTCCAGGCCATATGAGCATCTGTAGACCTCTTACCTTAGCCGTCTTTAGACCTGTGCTAGACCTGTTGTACCCGGTCCTGCTGGTGTAAGGGAGGTCTCAGTGGGTCTCGTCCGAGCCGACAGCTGAACACACAGAACAGAGGAGGTATTTACGGACAGCCTCATAATTGGGTCATTGTAGGAAAACGGCATTCTCTGCATTCCGGGAAATACATGTCTGGGATATCTGCGACACTAGAAGTTGATGAGTCATTGTACATTTAGTATATTTTTTGCAAAAGAGTGGAACTAACTGAGCGACTATGAGCCTTAGAGAGGACACTAAAATTATCCCACTTTATTAAGAGATAAATCAGTGAGATTAATTTCACAACAAACCTTCATGTGAGATAAGCCATAATTGACTGTCTGAGTCATGCAGATAATGTTTTGGTAAACAGTGGAGAGATTTGACCTTGTCATATCAACAGCTTATAACGGCATGTACAAAGCAGAAGAAATGTTTACAGCAAAGTGGTGCAGGAAACCTCGTTCTCACACACAAAGAGGGTGTTTATATTTTTGTCTATGTGATGCATTTGTTTTTTTGTTTTTTTTTGTTTTTACTATAAATCAACTTTCAGCATCATTGTAGAGCAGTGGTTTTGGTCTGGCCTTTGCCTCGGAATTATCTTTCTCAAACGGCAAAGATATCATCAGGAAATGCATCATACTGGGACTTTCAAATCTGGCTTTAGTTTTGACTCTTCGTTAAACAACAGGCTCATGGTTCTAGTTTAGTTCTAGTTTTTGCATTCATCAATCATCTTTTCTATTTAGATTTGCAGATACTCAGGCAGTTTGAAATCAGCATGAAAACATACAAACCACTGACCTACCATTGGGTTGAAGCCAGTGTTGATCGCTCTCAAAATGATGTAAGCTATATATTCTTATCATGTATATTATTCCTGATTGTGTGTGGTCTGTTAAAGCTACTATGTGTCTTATCAATGAATAAGGAAGGCTCCGACCGCTCGACCCCCGTGTGTTCCCACTCCCTCTGCAGATTTGTAAAGGCCAGGGCTGCCCCCGGGGCCTCGGGTCGTTTGACATTCACAGCCCGGTGCAGTGCCCTCTCTGCTCACCAGGTGTCTCGCCGAGCTCTCCGTGCACATGCTGTCCCCCGAGACCCCGCTCCCCGCTCTGTGTTAGAAATTCATTGAGCGGATGGAAAAAAAAAAAAAAAGGGGGGAAAAATCTGCCTCCTCACTGTTGGCTGCACGCTGCCTTTGTCTCGTCTTGGGGAAATATGTCGTCTTCAACAGGGGTTCTCAAACGCCGGTCCATGTCTTAATGTTGGATTAGGGCTTATGTGTTTTTTTTCTGATTTAGACAAGTGTTCTGACCCAGTTTGGACTTTTTTTCCCCAATACAGTTCTATTCTATACTTGGAAATACTTCAAATACATCTTGAGGTGTGAAAAGTTTTTTTTTTAGAACCACTGTCCTACAAGATCATATCAAAACTGTTTTCTGAAGCATATCATCAATAACAATAAATGCATTAAAAAGCCTCATAAACTGCCAGTGAAAAATATTAAAGGGGGGTATTATGTAAAATCGACTTTTTCAAGCTTTATATCATGTTATTATGTCATTCCCTCATTAAACACATGCCTGGAGTGTTGCCTTGGCTCATTCACATATTTTTGAGTAATCAGTAAAAACTTAGACGGCAGCCATTTTAGGTGTAGCTATGCCTCAGTCCTCCTAGGAACGCCCCCACCTCCTGGAGACGCCTCTGGACCTTTTGTCACCAGCCAAGCCACCAACCACTGCTCCTCAGCTCAGCAGAGCCCCCTCCCCGCACAGTAGTGTTGTTTAGATGCCACGGCAGTGTGCTGAAGGGGGCGTGTCGGAAAGCTTCTTAAAGAGACAGAGGCCTATTTCAAGACGTTCAGTACAGCCATTTTGAGAGAGCAATTTTATTCAAGGCAGTTATTTTAATTTACTGCATATACAGACCAACAGAAGGTTACGTCATCATTGTAGTATGCTATAGACTGGTGCTATGTGATTGAAAAAAGCATAATACCCCCCCTTTAAGGATCAAAAAGACCAGACTTGTTGCTGTGATGGTGAATATGAAAGTCTGGAGTATTATAGCAAAACTATCTGGAGTTGTTTCCATAGCTTTAGACTTCATTGATGACTTCTTTTTATTTAGTTTGTGTTAAGTGTTAGACAAAATATATCCATCTACATTGATATTCACACTTTTCTCTTGTCTTCTCAGTGCACAGCAGCTGCTCGGACTCCTCGTCAGCGGGCAGTCAGAAGGAAGGGGAGAGCGGGAGAGACCCGAGGAGGAGCTCCGGGTCAACAGGTTACTCACAGGTGAGAACGGCAACAGGAGAAAGAAAGTGAAAGCAAGTAACATTTCCGAGGTCTTTTTCATCTTGAAATGTTATGTTCTCCTCATTTTCATACATTTTCACTTTGGCTTTGCTCTCCGTGAGTCTATCAAGTGATCAATAAGCAGGCCCGTTTCCCTAGCAACTCCACAACTCAGAACTTTTCAATGGTCCCAAGTCTCACAAAATGGCGTTCATAGTCGTGTTACTGAAACCCATGTGTAAATATTTGAGATAAGACGATTAATCTTAAGTGTTGTATTGATTTAAGATTGATTTATCATTATTAATAAGTAGTAGATCTTTAAATTTCGCTTAAATGTCGACCATGTTTTTTTTTCTACCAATTTTATCTCTAAAACCCCCACCTGACCCGAGCACATTATTCCAGTTTGGCTCGACCAAAAAAAACATCTTGAAGAAAGCGTCTAAATAGTGACAGAAACGAGAAGAAAATGAAGATGAAAACACAACAAAAAAGCATCGAAGAAAGTGACAAAAAGACACAAAAGAGCAACAAACGTGGCAAAAAATTTGACAAAATTGCAACAAAAAAGGGACAAATACACATAAAAAATGTGACGAAAAAAATGACAAAAAGTGATGGGAGTGCAACAAAAAAGTGGCGAAAATGTGAGGAAAAAGCGACGACAACATGGCAACAACACCAGGAAAAAGATCCTTTAAGATCAGTTTTGTACTTTAGATTTGAGTAAAGCCGAACCGAAGAAAATGCACTCGTTTAAGGCGGGCGGTAAGGGGTTCATTTAACAGTACCTTAAAGACACTATACCTGATATAATTTTTCTAGTATTAAAACTAAATCAATTGTGTATATTGTAAAGTCAAGCATTTGTGGGAAAAACACTGTGCGTCTAATGATAAAGCATTTGTGTCCATTTCATGACCTTACAGGTTCGTTCTCCTGCATTTCTGTGATAGTGACCCTGAGAAGTGACCTTAAAGTTGTGAAGTGTGTCTTTAAACTCGCCCAGTGAAGAATTGGGATGCTACAGTTACAGTATGTGAGGAGAGTTAGGCATGAGTTTGAACCACAGCCGCCGCTTTCATTCTCTGTAATCAAAACATCAGGTTTAAGGCCTTAAAGTCATGATTTTATAAACAGAAAAAAAAGAGTTGATTGCGGGGTTTAGTTACAATTCAGTCTGATTCTCCCTGCACACCTATATTTATGTGGGATTTGTATTTCATGCTGTAATTGCCATAAAAAAGCATATTCCTGCGATTCTTTACATCATGGAGGTTTTCAAAGAGAGTGTTGATACTTCCATTTGTGGAAAAACCCACCATTTCAAGTCACCGTTTTTGAATTTGCACTTTCTCCCTCCTAATACCTATATTTCTGCCCTCATGATATACTTGGTAAGCATTTGAGCGCCTGCAAAGCCCCGGCGTCTCTATATATATATATATGTTATGAATACCGCGCGCCTCTTCACCCGGCGCTGCGAGCGCAACAACAATACCTGGCTCCACGGCTCATCGCCGGAGTTTAAATGAATTTGCTCTACACAAACACCTCGCATTCTCTCCCATCTTCTTATCGGGTAAACAGAAAAATGACAGATTGGCAAACAGACTGCGGCGGGAGCAGATTGACAGACAGACGGACACGGGCAGATAGCACAAACACAGCGACGTTCGACAACACGAGCCGCGCACATGAACACTGAATAAAAATGTGACTTTTTCCTTCTTTTTTTATTTATTTTTTATGCAGTCTCCCTCCACAGCCGTGTAACTGTCATCTCAATAACTGTAAGTCACTCGGCTTTTACGACATATTCGACTCTCTCTCTCTCTCGCTCTCTCTCGCTCATGTTGTCAGCGTTCCCTGCAATGTTCACTTTGTTAATTTGCACATTTCTGCTTGGCTTGTGCTCAACTAACAGAAAGCAGCTTGTATTTTGTTTTCCAGCTCTAACTGTAGCCAAACGACTGACTGCTTCGACTCTCGCGACTAAAAGGTCACCTATTCGCTAAAACTTCAGGACACCGAGGTCATTCGCGGCCAAACAAAATTAAGACATGAGTATAGTTGTTGAAAATGACTGCTAATGGGTTACTGAAAAGGATTTGTCACACATCCAGCTTCTTTGGCTGGGATTCTC
Organism: Neogobius melanostomus; assembly: GCA_007210695.1. NCBI lineage: Eukaryota > Metazoa > Chordata > Actinopteri > Gobiiformes > Gobiidae > Neogobius > Neogobius melanostomus. The sequence continues at coordinate 446,716 of VHKM01000011.1, forward strand.
GAACTTTTATGGGGAGCCTTCAATACCGATACCTGAACGATACGTTTTCCCACACCTATACTAAAATATTTGTCGTCTAAAACTACAACATAGAACAATAAAGTGTGGACGTTCTGCAGATTTACAATATCGGGTTCATCTCCAATGTCAAGAAATGTGGAATAATTGGGGGGGGAAATTGGGAGGAATAGGTAAAATATTAATAATAAAACATTAGTTAAAAAATGAGAAGGAAAATTGTGAGAATGAGATAAAATTGGTGCAAAAATAAGGGGGGGAAAGGTGGTGGGGGGAATTTGAGGACAATGGGGCAAACATTGGGCACAAAAGGGGAGGAAAATGGGGCAAAAAGTGGTGAAAAATTCAGAAAAAAATGTGGAGAAATTGTGGCAAATAAAAGGGAAAAAATGGGGAGGAAATAGGGAAATATTAGAAATTTAAAAAAGCGCAAAAATGAGGGAAACAAATTGGGAAAACAAGGGGGAAAAAATGTGGGGATTGGTAAACATTGGGCAAAAACATTTTGAAAAAAATTGAGCTGAAACATCCAAGTGACTTCTTTAATGCTGTCCCTGGACCAACAGCATCAAAACATGGATCTGAAGATTATTATTTTCCCGTACCTGTTTTCGATACTTTCAACATCAGTACCTAAACTTCTTTTTCCAATACCAGACTGGTATCGTTTAACGGTACCCAGCCCTAATCAGGACTACTGTAAACTGAGGCATCATAGACCTAAACTGAGCCAAATTACAGTATGTCTGTAACCGTACATTTTAAAATCAGGACTCTGCAAACTCGGAGATGCTCAAACGTATCCAGACATATTGTTGCAATGAAAGGCCTGCCACGATTGCAAATAATGAAGTTTGATATTGATGTGGGAACATATCGCGATAAACGATATTATTGAGTCTAAAGATGCTTGATACTTTCAACTCTAAAGCATAAAGATGACAGTAAACCTTTGTTCTAAAAGTGCATAATCATATCAAAGTTTTACAAAGAAAAAGTAGGGAAAAAGGAAGGCTGATAGATGTACAGACGATAAATATTGAGCCCAAAAATGTATTGCTCATCTGTTATTTATTGAACGATAAGTCGATGTAGTAATTATCGTGACAGCCCGAGCAATATAAGGCTGTTACTATTTATGCTTGGCAGGTTGATGAAGGAAGATTTGTTGTATAAAAACACATAAATACATCAAATCAAATGTTCAGGGACAGTTACAAATAAAGGGAGACGTAGTGTATTGACTGTATCCTTCAAATGCTTTAGAGTAGGTTTGCACAGTTATTTCCAATTGCGCGGAAATTGTCATTGTTTGTACAATAACTGTTTACGCAGTACAAAGTCCTTCGAAAACAATAGAAAATCCTGTCGACATGAAGTATTTGAATGATTACACTGCTAACCCTGTATAGACCTCTATAAACACGTTCTGATTCTCGTGTTAGTTTAGCAGTTCATATGTCAGTCTTCGCTCTAAAGGTAATGCTCCTTGAATTGATAAGAATATCCACTGGAATCTTGATTTCCAAACATGAATTTCTATTTTAATCGTAATCCCTGTACTTGTTTGAAAAAAAAGCAATTTGTGGAACCCGCTTGAGACATTAAGACACAAAGATATAGAAATACAGTGGATATGCCTCATTTGCAACATCTCCAAATTCTTTGTTAGACCATTTTTATTCAAAGAAGCATTGAAAGACATAGGTGACCTTTCATTGACAGCGTGCATGGATGACGGCGAACTGCGTGGATCTAACAAGCATGCCAGAACGATAAATGTAAACCAAAGAAATGTAACTACAACATTATTTTTCTCGTCATAGAAACTGGATCTGTCCAAGTTTCTACTCATCTCAAACAGCACTTATGAACTACAGAGCAGACATTCCCATGCGGACTGTGTTTTGGGACCACTCCGTTCATCCAAAAACCTCCCCCGCCCCCCCCCCCAAAAGGGAGACGCCGAGTGATCCGGTGTGCCCCCGCTCAGCCCCGTGTCAAGCACCAGCGGGGATCTCTTCACTCACTCACTCCTTCCCTCCGCTCTCCGCCATTTTGGATCTGCCCGTCTCAGTTGCTGGCAGAGTCACTGACACCAAAGGCACTTCAGCCACACAGAGCGGCCATTGTTTGCCCCGCGGCTCCCCCACTAAGGCCAAACCACTTGGTCTCTATGAACCACTGCCTTTTCTGTGCTGGCTATAGCTTCACTGTATCCATCACAAGACGGTAAACAGGAAGTCATACTACTAATAATAATAATAACAGTAAGCGACACAAATCTGGCGTGGGACTGCAAAATTTAGACTGTTTATGGATGGAGAGGAGTTTTTTTTTTTTTTTTTCCCCTTCTCGGCTCGTGCCCAAATGCGGCGTAGACAAGGTGTGATTGGATCTATGTAAATGAGCACACACATGCGCTCGGGCTTATTGTTGGGAGGCACTGGTGCTATATTCGCGCTGTGGACATTAGAGCATAACGTCTGGTACAGCCACAAATCGGCAAGGAAGTCCGTCAATCCGCAACATATCCTTTCAGTGTTTGCTCAAGCTAATGCTATTACAGCAATAAGGATTAATGACTGTTTACAAAACTGATCCTGTTGTTGGGGCACTGTGTGAAGTGTAAATAAAAAAGAAGGCGGTTAAACTGAATCCGCTAAAGTTCTTCCAAAATGTATGACATACTGCAAGCAATCCACGTATTGGCTTTGGTTTCATGTGGAAAGAGTTGGCACAATTGTTATAGGTTTACTTCATTGCCATCTTTATTTGACCTGTCCTGACCTGGAGCAGTGGGCAGCCGCAGTGTTTGGAAGCATATTTACTAAACAGGGTAGGATCTGGGAATCTTAAAGGACTGGATCCTAACGTCCACTGAGAATTATAAGGTCGATCTGTCTGGCAGTTCTGAGATATTTAGGTTTAAAGTTTTGACCACTCGTAGAAGAAATGGAAATGGGTAACATGAGTGTTTGCTCATAAAAGCCTCAAACAAAAACATGAACTAAAATCAAAACTTTGATATAGTGTATATTTCTTTTCGTCTTCACAGTGACACGAACTCAACCATTGTTTAGATACACTAATACACAAATACACAAATACTAGTGTTGTTCCTCATATGGACTAAACAAGGGGTCTGGAAGCACCCCCCCCTAGTAAATGTTCAAAGGAACTGACTGTATTTTCATTATTATTAATGGAGTATTTCAATGAGTGTTCATATGTTTGTTGGTGTAATCCTGTTGTCAAATTATCTAGAGGGCCAGAGGATAAAGGCTGAAGGGCCGGATTTCGCCCGCAGGCCTGACGTTGCCTGCAGATTGTGTCCAGGAACAATAATATGTGAATCACTCAATTTCGACCAAAATGTCAGATAGAAACTTATAATTCTCAGGGGATTTTTCCTGTATTTTTGGGGTAGTTTACCTGCGTTGTATTTCTCAAGACATTGAGGGGTCAGAGGATACAAGCTGGAGGGACGGACTTGGCCCTGAGCTGACGATCCCTGGCTTCATGGTCAGGAAGTGGAACCTGGGATCTTGCTGCGAGGCAAGAACACTTACCTATAAATGACACAATGTATTTACAGTATATACCTTTTTACATTGAGACATCCATCCATCCATCTTCTTCCACTTGCCCATTGCCTTGTCGTGCCTTGGAGCTGCCCAAATCACATTTCACCAGTCCCCTATGGCTCCTCCTGCCAGTGGTGGGTCCACAGAAGGACGGCCTCACGATTCTAACTGGGCCTGTTGGTCTCTCATAAGGGGCTTCTGAACCGCGCTTTGTCTGACCCATCGACTAGGACCTGTTTGCCATGGGAGACCCTACCAGGGGCACGAAGCCCCCGACAACAGAGCTCAAACCCTCCACCACGTTTAGGTGGCAGCTCCAGGAGAGGTGTTATTGAGCCACACCAGCAAATTGTTTATCAATTCGATGTTGTGTTTTTATTCACATTATACACAGTGTCCCACTCTTTTCGAACAATCTAACCGTGTATAACCTCTCCGTATGTTTAAGCTAATGTATTTCCAAACAAGGATGAAAGACTTTTCATCTCATTAAGTTATGTTGCCAATGTTACTAGTACATGCTTTCTATAATAAGTATTGAATTTTGTGTATATGCCAAAGATATAAAGTGGGTATCTGTGCAATGTCTATATACAATGAAGTGTTGTGTGCGAGTCCATAAAAAAGGCTTTCTTCATAAAATGGAGAAATGTTGTAGAGTTGAATGTATTTTATATAGGGTTTTTTGAACTGGTTACAGCTCTCTTGTGCCCAGGCGACATGGAGCAATTATTCAAAGAGCATTTTCAATCAATATACTATATATATATATATAATAGACTTTTTCAAGGGGGAGACGCTGCAGGCAATATTCTACTCTTATAACATGCAATCTTTCAACCTAGAAACTACCTAAAAAGCTGCTTAATTTCACAGAATCAACTCTATTCTATTGATTTATTTGGGAAATCGTAGCTTCAAAGGCTGTTTTCTCATAATGCACTGCTCTCCAATTCTGACAGCAACGTCTCCGCCTAAAGTTGCACCGAAAAACATTATTTTGTACTTGACGTTATTTTGAAGGTTTTTCCCTATACGACTTCTATATATCTAATATTATCAAGTTGCACACGTGCGATAAATAACAATCTTTTAATGTCAGTCAATTGATATCTCTCTCTTTTTTCCCATTTTATCTGAAGTTTGTCACCTTAAATGTGTTTGAGTGCTATTTCGGGATATGTCCGCATTGCAGTGTTAGTGCCACGCCGGTTTGAAATATTGAAACATTGGACAAAATGAAAGATAAATTAAAAGCTAATGACCTTTATTCTCTGGAGAAGCTGCTTAACCTCTGGCTCTGCTGACTCCCGGTGCTCTCTTATTAAATCTTTATAGGTCCTACTTATTTAAATGTGCAACGAGGAACATTCGGAACAAAACCGCGTGAATAGCTTTTATTTCCTTTGTCTGGTCAAATTCTGACATTTAGCAAATTTATGCGCCTGGTCGGTGTTGTAATCTGTAACATTGTGCCTTTTTCCCCCCCCTGATTTGCAAAAACGCCTTGATTCTGTATTTGCCCAGAACCGCATGGGTTGATTAGTCCACATTGGCAAATACAATTAACTGCGTATTGTACTGACAAGAAAGAATGGTTTCATTCTTGTTACTCAAGTATTAGAAACATTTTCTTCAGAGACAAAAAGGCAAAATCATTTTTTATGATGCAATTTCTCTGTCACAAGAAGCCGCAATATATCACTGAGCTCTATCTGATAGAGACTTTTGGTAACTTGGAAAAGTGTTAAAGCTCAGTTCAGTCACAATTTTCAGTTCAGTTCAGTCACAATTTTCAGTTCAGTTCAGTCACAATTTTCAGTTCAGTCACAATTCTCATTTCATTCATAATTTTCAGTTCAGTCACGATTTTCAGTGCAGTCACGATGTTCAGTTCAGTCACAATTCTCAGTTCAGTCACAATTTTCTGTTCAGTTCAGTCACAATTTTCTGTTCAGTTCAGTCACGATTTTCAGTTCAGTCACAATTTTCTGTTCAGTTCAGTCACGATTTTCAGTTCAGTCACAATTTTCTGTTCAGTTCAGTCACAATTTTCTGTCCAATTCAGTCACGATTTTCAGTTCAGTTCAGTCACGATTTTCAGTGCAGTCACAATTTTCTGTTCAGTTCAGTCACAATTTTCTGTTCAGCTCAGTCACGATTTTCAGTTCAGTCACGATTTCAGTTCAGTCAGTCACGATTTTCAGTGCAGTCACAATTTTCTGTTCAGTTCAGTCACAATTTTCTGTTCAGTTCAGTCACGATTTTCAGTTCAGTCACAATTCTCAGTTCAGTGCAGTCACAATTTTTTTAGCCTTATTTTGAAATCTTTTCACACAATTTGATTAAAAAAAATTGCTTACAATTTTTGCTCAAATTGAATGGAAGTAATGTGTTGAAATACAGTAGTAATAGTATGATGATATAATCTAGCCAGACGTACAGGCAATATGTTTTTTTCTTCACAAACACTAACTTTACAGATTCCGCGTGTCATTTTGATGTAATCCCTCGTCCGTCTGAGTGATAAAACCTCTATCATGTTTTGTAGTCCAGATAACAATTATCCGATCACTAAAGTTATGATTCATCCTATTAGTTGTGAGATATGCCACGGATTTAGCACATGCCCGAACTGAACTAATGAACAGTCAGCACCACACTCTTGACTTTTTACTCCTCCCGCAAAACCCTATTACTTCTCTGTTTCCCGTTCCGAGATTTATTGTGCCGAAAACAAAGAAATGCTCCTTTTTTTTTGTTCCTTGTTTCACTGTTAGCCGCCGCAAAATGACATCTGAGTTGTGAATATTGCATACGGGGGGAAGTAGTTAATATTTGATGGCTCTGCGCGTTCTTGTGGGTGAAACCAATCAGCGCGGCGTGATTGGAAAAGTGGTGCTTCGGACATTAAAAAAAAAACACAGAGACGAGGTACAAATCTTACATCTTCTATGGGTTCTTCTGCAGCGGGAGGTCAGCGTTATCAGCATCTGCATCCAAATTCAGAAATTGCAAATGGCTATTGAGCCGTTACTGAATCAATATGTAATTTGTTTGGTTGGGGAGGCCTGTTCACGCCGTAGCCCGTAGCTGTTTGGTACATTGCATTATATTGGAAGCATTGTAATGAAGTCCATCTTTCATTCTTATTGCTGTATAGATTGTCATATTCGTATTCGCCGTATGCAAGGCAGTGTTAACGTATACAGGAACTATTCCTCCGCTCTTTTTTTCCTCCTTCACACGATCAGGCGGCAGATGTTTACATTTTTATAAGAGATGGTGGAGAAGATGCATGATTAAAATTGTATTGTTTTTTGTACCTTGTTGCATTAAAACTGGATTGTATTTTCAAATGGTCGCTGTCCGTGTGCTTTTCTTTGTGTGTTTTATGAAAGCCACACTGCAGATTGCAGAACATTCTTGGTTATATGTTGCCTGTAGTGTAGACTGTCATGAAATGCAAATCAAACATGTCGGCGATAACAAAATGTGCCACTAATACTCAGCTAGACACCAGCGATGCTATTTCTGTAGTGGATAATCAAAATAAAACCTTCCGGAGGAGGATTTATTGTTAGAAATCACAGAAACTCCGTCAGCTATCTGAGCCTGTTCCTTCAAATGCATACTTCTGTAGCCAACAGACCTGTTTGAATTGAGCGTCCAAACCCCATACAAATGAACAGTGAAGCCAGGCCCTATATTAAAGTAGGGCAAGGTATGACATGTCCGTTTCAAGGCATTTATAAAATCTCTGTGGATTGCCCTTCATTAACATGTTATAAGATTATGTTAAGTGGACATTGAATGTGTTTCTTACCCACAAAAAGCAGAACCTATGAAGCATGTTTTAGCTCAGAGGCCACTTGTAAAATCTCAAAAGATCTGCACATTCATTAATCATTTCTAACTTTGATATCACCTAAATGTGTTCGATGGGTTGACAAACGCTGAAAACCCGGACCTTTACTATTTTAATGATTGTAAGTATTTTCTTCTGGTAGGTTCAGGGTAGTATGGCTGTAAAGTATTGTAGGTATTTTCTCCAAAGTAAAACTACATTTACCACAGTCCTGTCCACATCTGTCATGGTCCATGACTCAGAGGAACCGGGACGCACATGACTCCCACATAAGCTACAATGTATTACTCTGTTTTGAACACTTCTGCATAAATCAAGGGATTTTTTATGCATATATTTGTTTAATCATAATTTGTTTGCTTTCAAGGTAATAATAATGTTGCATTTATACATTTAAGTTTCAGCCTTTACTTCTTCCATCCTGCAGAAGTATGAAATTCTGTCTTAGGCAGAATTTCCATAACTTCCTTCTTTACCTGTCAGTCTGTGACAGACTGAAATGCTATGTAGCCTCTTCCTTTTTAATGAAAATAAAGAACACACTGTGTTTAGTGTCATGTTACTGTCACTCATGGTGTTTGACCAAGAGAGCAACCCTGTCGAGAGTAAATTCATAGTAACAGTGGTAGACAGTTCACTGCTTAATGTACCTGTTTTTTGTTTTTTTGTTAGTTATGGTTCAAACTTATTCCCAAACTTTCCTGACACATTTCTAACAACCCAGTTCTTCACAGGTATAAGTGTATGCATGTTTCACAACTTTCAGAGTCACTGGCACTATAATGTTATCAAAAACTAGTCTTATCAGCTCATGAAGTTGTTACAAATTCACTTGAACAAGAAATAGTTTCACTTCAGTCATTCACCTGCTGTATGTTCTTCTGGTTCAGAAATGGTTTACACTCATTTTCAACATAACTTGGTCCAGTGTCGGTCTATGAGAACCACTGGTCTTGAGCGAAAGCACCACCACTTTGGACAGTTGAAACGTTGACCTTTGTAGAAGTCACTTGTACCCGAACCCTTCAGACCCTTTCGCCGACAGAGAGTCAGAGTCAGGGGCCCCGGGATGCGAAGAAGTGAATGGTCGGGTTCGGGGCCATTGTCAGAGCCAGCTGTGGCGCACTCTCTAACACTGAGTGATTAGATAACGCCAGTGTGCAGCGCCATATCAAATAGTTGCAGGGATCAAATTCTCCAAATGAGGGGCGGGCGTTTCGACATACACACACAAGGCAGGAATGAGAGATAAAGGCTTTCATAAAAGGCTGTGGGGGGGGGGGGCACAGGAACTGGAGGGTTGGGGGGGGGGGGCATAGGGACACAAGACAGTAGGTGGGAATTATGGGAAATAGAGGGCAGACAGAGAGGCACAAGCGAGGGGAGTAGGAGAAGCCGGAGCAAGAATACAAGAGGGTCTTATATAGAAAGAGGAGACACAAAGTGGAGTTAGATTTTTTTTTTTTATGAAGAGACTAGGGGCGAGCGAGCTGCAGAAAAGGCTATAGGAGCGCGGGAGAGAGAGAGGGAGAGAGAGAGAGCGCGGGGTAAAAATGGGCCGTGTTGACAAAGCAGCGAGACTGTGGCGAACAAAGGGAAACGTGGAGAGAATGAGTCGGGGGGAACATCAAAGGGATTTTTCAGGCCTGGTTACCGGGACAACAGACATTTGCATGCGATTAGCTTTTTACATCATATTAAGAAGGGTTCGGCCGCGGGAGGGGTGAGGGAGCGCCGGGGTGGAGGGGGGTACGGAGCCGGAGAACTATAGATCATACGAGAGAGTGAGAACGAGAGAGAGAGAGAGAGGGACGTTGGTCGGTCATCTCACGCGGATAAACTGACTTATAGGCAGCCAGCCAAGCGTTTCTTTTGTAAACCGGGGGAGTGCGTGGCTTTTTTTTTTTTTTTTTTTTTAAGAGGGGGAGATACAGTAATATGCAGCAGCAGCAGACATTTTGGCAAAGGCAGGTCACGGCCGCCACTGTGCTTTTGATTATATTGTTACATTCCGCGGCTGAAAAATACTCGCCGGACACCAGTCGTTTATGGCCCGCACAATGCACTCAGTGTGCGCAGTTATTCATCGCCCAGTGTGACCTTTTTAAACCATGTGACGCTAGGATAGATTCATTTTAGGTTCTATTGGAGCAGATGGAGTAGGCCTCTTGTGTGTGCCATTCAGCAATAGTTTATCTACTACTTCGTGTCATTGTCGGGGCCTTTAGTCCCACAAGAAAACAGTTTGGGTTTTGGTTTTGTTTGCTCGTTTTTGAAATGTTCACACGGCAGAAGAGTAGATAGCGCACCTGTCCATGGATATTGTTCGATGCCTAGAACAGGTGTCCATTTGTCTGAGTCTGTCCTTCTGTAGGTTCTCTCTTCTTCCTCTCAGGCCAGTTTGTTCATCTGAATTACCCCATATTATTTGTTAGAGCTATTGGTTTACAATTAGGAAGATTTAAGATAACCTATAGAATCTCTTTTAGATCACATATCAAAATAAATAAGGCTTTTAATTTGTTCTGTCTTTGGCTCTGATAGCAATTCAACCTGGATAGACTCAAACAAACAAAAGCGACGATTAGAAAGGTTTATTGACATATGTATATTTTTGGCGATCAGACCCCAGCAGTAGACATCAGATAGGCCTATATGAATTAAAGTTAGTATGGATGGGCAGGTTAGAGTTGGAGATGTCTTCCCGCCGTACGTAGATGGAAGCGGCAGAGACGGGGTGGAGGTGGGTGACAGCACAGCTGGGAAGCGAACGAACCATGAATGCTGGAGTGCTTAAAAGCAGAACCGAGGGCGATGATCGGCTGCTACGAAGGCGTGGCTCGCAGACACGATCATTGGCTGGAGGTCAGAGATGCTGAAATTGGTCTCCCAGGTTGAAATTATGTAGTCAATGCATGCTCAACCAAGTAGACTCTTCACAATATAATATGTATATGTAGCCCCGGGCGCTGCTCCTTACGCGTTGTCCCAGCGGCATCGAAGGATTAGCTGAATGCAGGACAAAGTTGGTTGTACGGTTGTTGTATAATGATGACAAATATAGCACCTACAATATAATCCGTCAGAATACCAGGTATGAGTTTAAAATGTTCACCTCTGGGTTAAGTCTTGGCTGAATACGAGTCAAAACCGCGTCTCTGTGTGTGAACAAATTCATGTTAATCGTGTTGATCTGTATTTGAGTGAGTGAAAAAGTTTTGTAGGAATTTTGTAGGACCCCATTTAAACAGTTGTAGAACCACCAACCACAGACAGGAGTCGAAAATTCTCTTCGTGCATCACATCAACTGCTAACCTGCGTTGTCCCTGATAAATAGATAAATGCATATGATTCAATGTTAGAAAATATACTGCAACACAGTATATGGAGAGTGCAGTGTGCGTTTGTTTCTGAAAACGCACACTGCAATATGAGCTCTTTTCTGAACTTATCATGTCCAGATGTAAAAAAAACAACAACAAACATAAACCACTTTTATGCACCACAAGATTAAGTTCAAAGTGCATGTTTAAGATATAAAGTTTATGTAAATGTATCACCATCCTATCAATGTCTCATTACAGTTTACGCATTCCACTGTGGGCTAATGAGGAAGGCTCCAGCAGAAAGCGAGTACCATTAGTTTCTGTTGCCTATTCACTGATTTCCTTAACAAAGCACATCATTTACCAACAATCCTTTCACACACTACAGACCTCTTGGGCCTGTGCGTTTATTCTAGACGCATGCAACAGGTTAAATTCAAGCCTCGCATTGGGCACATGATAATACCTCCAAAACATTCAGCGTTCATACTCGCTCGAGTGTTCGATGGAGGACATGTGCATTGTACTGCAACCTTTAAATCAAACAGAAAATTCAACCCAGTGCGCATTTTCACACATTCACTGTCTAGTAGTGATGCGATGTTCATCAGACTGGATCTCATTTGTGAAAAGTTATTTTCCTTCCTTGTTTTTTTTTTTAAAGGCACTTGAACGTATATCGCCAACTTATCATTGTTGCAATAGTGCTAATAATATATCTCATAATCCCTGAGGTCCTTAAACCTCAAACAAACCTTAAAGAAAAACCACAATGTAGCGTTCAAAAATGTCAGTTTTAGTCATAATTGTATCATTGTTTTAGTCCTGATTTGTTTTCATGTGTTTGTTTATTTGTTTGACATAATGAAATGGAAATCACTGACCATTTTAATTGACATCGAATGAGACGTCCTGTGTTGAAACGGTTTAGTAAAATATTGAAATAATCGAATGTTAACCTGTTGCCTGTTTTTTTTTATTTTAATTTTAATAACAAACAATAAAAAGAGTGAGCCAGTAAATCAAAATGTTATACTTGTGGTCCAAACTTGACTTTCATACATATTTGTAATATCCTTAGACAAATGTCACACCTTGCAGGGTCACTTTTTCAGGGTCACTGTCCCAGAAATACAAAAAAACTAGCCTGCAAGTTCATGACATGTATACATATGATCACAATCACACAACTTAAAACCTTTTCGTTGTCATATTACTTGACATAGAACTTTTACTGGCACAAAGTATTGATTTACAAGCATTTCGAGGAGTAAAAACGGTCTCGCTGTACGTATCGTTGACCATATTCAGCTTACAGTTCAAAAATCTGTACTACGATGTATGATTCCTGGACGACAGAGAGCCTACACAAACATAGCCTCCGCATCTGACCGGGTTCTTAAAATGTTGATATAAAATCGAGCCGATCCTTTTAATGGGTTCCCAATATCGTGGGCTCCCAAAAAAAGAGCCATGAAAGAGTCACTGTGCTCTGAACCTATGAGTAAATACAACGCACAGCACAGGGTCACGTATCCATTGTGCAGCATTGTTCCCATTTCACTGTAAACACGCCACGCTGGAGTACATGAACATGATGGAGGGAGAGAGAGAGAGTGAAAAAAAAAAACAGGCACCAATCACAAAAGCCATTAAACGTGTTACTATGGGCACACACCCTCCGGCGCTTTATACGTACATGCAACATTATCCGGTGTGTCTGCCACTCCACCCCTCCTCCGCCCCTGCTCCTGTCACTATCACTCCATCCTATACCCGTCTCCTTCCTCCCTCAAGCGCTTCACGCTCGCTGGGTTGTATGTTGGTTTGCTTTGCGTACAGTTTATGCGTACATTATCTTTAATTTCTTGAATCAATTATGTGTAAACTACTGGCTTGATATCGCCGTGCGCTACTTTTTAAATACCGTAAGTGATTCCCGGCACGTTCTGTCTGTGTGGCTTTCCTTACAGTTTCTCCAACCAACGAAAAACATGTACAATAGGGTCTCCTCTGAGGCCTGGGTGAATGATGAGTCTCATTAACATGCACGGTCCTGGGCGGCCCGGTAGTACAGCGGTTAGCGCTCGTGCTTCACAGCTAGAAGGTCCGGGTTTGACTCCTACCAGGATGGGCCATTTCTGTGTGGAGTTTGCATGTTCTCCCCGTGTCTGCGTAGGTTTCCTCCGGGTACTCTGGTTTCCCCTACCACTAAAAACATGTACAATAGGTCAGGATGTATGAGAGTGAGTTTGAGAGTGCGCAAGGGGTACGACGGATGAAAATTAGCCCAAGGTGTGGCTTGTTCATTAACTTGCACTGTCCCTACCAAATAAACCAATAAATAAATAAAAAAAATACACAAATACAATGACATTTGATTAGATCTGGCATCCTTTTTGTTCTGCAGTTTCTCCTACCCATCTCTGTCCACCTTTTTTGTTGTTGTTATTCACAGGCATTATTGGATTACGTTTTAATTTTCTAATAAGGAAACACGGTGAGTTCTTACTAATGACTTCATTATGCGTTTTCCTCACACCCATCATTACCGTCCCGCTCCACACCTTGCGTTTCTTCCTTTCCGCTTTACCAACTTTCCCTATCGTTTCATGGCAAGAGTTGTACGCACTTGGCACGAATGTTGTGAGAAATTTGAATTCTGGATCACACGGGGCCTTTCTGTATTCAATCAAAAAAAACTGAAAAACCCTGTGGGAGAAAAGAGAGACCTCGGAAAGATCCACTCCCATGGACGGACAGGCTATAGATAGACCCAGGACCGATGGGAGTCCCTCGGCAGACGGGCCAAGATCGCAGAACGTCCAGTCCTTGTTGGGGCTTCAGTTGGGGGTCATTTACCAAAAGTTTGCTCATGTGCAAAGCGAGTTAGCACGTGCAAAAAGTAGATCAGCAGCATTGTCTTCTTTACACATCAGATACTGTAACACAATTGACGCCATTTCACCTCTCATCAAAACACCTCAACACGAAGGCAACCCTTTACAGATAACCTTAATAACCTTAGTATGTGTGGTGGAAAACTCCCGGAGAGCGTACCACAAACACGCATTCATCAGTAAAAAGATTTTTGAAAGTGTATATCGCAAAAACAAACAATGCAACGCCCTTCCAAATTTCAACGAGCATTCCGACACTTCCCCCTCTGCTGTTGTCCTGCGTATTAAAGATCATTCAAATGTACCTCGCTCCATCCATTCATTGTTTCGCCCTTCTCCCCTTTGCCCACTTCCCACACCTCTTCATTTCCTCCCCCTCTCCCTTCCTCCATTGTACCGTTCCATTTTGTTGTCCATAATGATTTTTTTTTTTCCCCTTCCAAGTTACTCCATCAATTCTTTTTGTTTTCTACCTTTCCCCCCCCCCCCCTCTTCCTCCTCCCTCTCTTGGTTCTTTCTTCACCTCCCTAATCCCTTCCTCCCGTCTTCACCTTTCTCTCTCTCTCTCTCTCTCTCTCTCTCTCTCTCCCTCAGTGTAAGCGATGTGACGCTCCGGTGCCCTCGGTATTGTAACTGCATTGTAACCGGTAGGCGTCGCCGCGCTTGCCGTTGTCTGGGTAGCGTTGTGATGGAGGTTTTTTTTTTTTGGGTGAGGAGGAAGAGGAGGAGGAGGTGGAGGAGAAGAGGGGAGACGTGGGGGTGTGGAAGAGGGGGAGAGTGGGCCGGTCCCCTTGTCTCATCATGTGTGTGTGTGTGTGTGAGAGAGAGAGTCAGGGAGTATTACAGTATCAATACACTGACACTGCGACAAAAAAGGACAGCTCCAGCCACGCATCACTCCTCCTTTCCTCCTCCATCCCCCCTTTTTTTTTCCCGCCCCAAAATCAATCTCTCCCCCTCCTCCCCTCCCCTACACCCCCCCCCCCCCCCGCCCTTCCGCACAATTGATTCGAACCATATCTCACTGAATATGTACAAATCGATCCGCGCGCCCCCACCTATGCAGCCGCGCAAACCCCTTTCCCCCTCCTCTCTCCTCCCAACCTTGTTTTATCAGACTTCTCCCGTGTGCCATCTTTCTAACCCCCTCCGTTCGCCCGCCCATCCCTCTTCCCTTCTTATTTTTTCTCCCCTTTTTTTTTTTTTCTCTTCTCCTCGCGTGTTGTGCGTCTCACTCACTCTCTGCATATTAATTGGTGCATTTCTGCTGCGGCGGAGAAAACAATCAAAGCGTCAGGGCGGGTGATGATGCCATTGTGGAAAGGCCTGTGGACACATATGTAGCGGCAGACACGTAGCCCAGACAAAGCGTATATATATACAACACACACGCACACACACACACACACACAGAGACGCTCGTATACGGACGCATATGCATAAGCTGCTGACATGCAAAACGCCCGCTCCTCTCGCTCATTGATTTACTGTGTGCACACAACAGCAGACGCGCACAATGGGGGCTTTGCAGTAGCTGATCCGACAGATAAGCCCCGCGTCAGCAAAGACATTTAGATTTTCTAAAATGTTAAACTAAAAAAAAATACAAAATAAAAGGTCTGTTCGCTAAAAGAAAGTGACGTTGATGTTAAAATTCCTTCATCCGGGCTTTTTGAAATACTCTTGGACGTCTTGGGATTGATATTGTCCCGACAGGGCCCGTGACATAATGCGTGTGTCCTTAACACAGCACACTTCTCCTATCATCAGTAGAAAAAATGGTATTGGAAGTGACGTTTCCCCCGTCTACTACAAAAATACTACAAAAATGTGAGCTTCTTCTGTTTTGCAGACTCTTGAGTGACAAAGGGACTTAAAGCGATAGTCTCAAAGTCTAAATGTATTACACATTTTATAAAATGTGTAAAATCGACCATATTCAGTGATAATATGTATCTATTACTTTTTGTAAGTCCCTCCTTCCCGCAACTAATCAGAGTCTAGTATCCTCCCGCGTCGACCAATGAGATGAGTTGTTCCTGTGAGCCAGCCTGTTAGGTCCAATCAGGAGGGAGGGGAGGAGCTTGATCATTTACTTTTGAAAACTCTGTTCCTGCTCTCCTTATTTTTGCAAACTAAGTGGGGCTTTCTGGTTAACCTCCTAAACCCTTCTCCTTAACCAAGAGCATTTTCTCCCTTTCAGGTTTACCCAAAAGCTTACAGCCTATAGGCCTGTGTAACGCCTCATTTGAAAGCTAAGACCTGATCTGAACGGATCTTTTTCGGCACGTTGTTCTCGCGGTCTCACAACCATGTTTCACTTTTATTTATTTATTGCTTTTTTGTTGCATTTTCATCACACATGTTTTTCACTTTTCTGTTACGCTTTCTGGCCTTTTTTTGGGTTGCATTTTTAACGCTTTTCACATTTCGTCGCCCTTTTGTTGCGTTTTCATCCTTGTTTTCGTCTCATTTTTGTCGCTATTTTGATGCTTTTTTTCAAGAAGCTTTTAGATTTGGGTAAAGCCAAACTGGACAAAATGTGCTTGGTTAAGGTGGGGTTAAGAGGTTAAAGAGGGGAGGAATTTGATAGTTTACTTTCAAATTTCACTCCATCTCTCCTCACTTTGCAAACTTACAGACTATCACTTTAAAGGGATATTTTAGGATTTTTGACATAGGGCCTCATTTCCTAGTTATCCAGAGTGTTGTTGATGTCTGGAGATATTTTTTTCTTAAATTCATGCAGTTCTTATATTTGAAGAGTCTAGTGGTGCTAGGCTAGGGCAAGGCTAAAGCATTTCTATGGTATCAGTTAGCCTGCATTAAAAACAGTCTGACTCACTCCACAGTGCACCTGAGGTAAATCACTTATAACACCAGACTAACCATATAAATGTCTGTGTTAATAGAATAAGTTTTGAAATATAACTGATACTTTGTATCACATGAATTACCGCATTTGAGGGAGTATTTTTTCACAGATCACTCCGCCGCTGCGTTAGCTTACAGCCACGAAGCTGATGCTGCTCAAATATAAGTTATTTTAAATGCAAAATGGTTAAAATTATTCTATCAACAGACATTTATATGGGTAGTCTGGCGTTATAAGTGCTTTACCTCAGGCTAACTGATACCATAGAAATGCTTTAGCCTTGCCCTAGCCTAGCGCCACTAGACTCTTCAAATATAAGAACTGCATGAATTTAAGAAAAAATATCTCCAGACATCAACAACACTCTGGATAACTAGGAAATGAGGCCCAATGTCAAAAATCCTGAAATATCCCTTTAAGCGAAGTTAACATGTAAGAAGCAATATTTATTAGGTTTCCTCTGAATACTTTATTATGTTCACCTAAATGCCTGGTTGGAGACTTCTGCAATTGTCAGTGCAGTTAGTGTATATTGGTATATTTTGCGTTTTTCTAACTTCACAAAATGATGTGTGTTGTGACTGAAGTTGACTAAGTGGATTTTTGAATCCTTTTTTAACTTTTTCTTTATGTGTGTGTCATGTGACAGGAGCTGCGATGCAACACATTTATCAAGTGTGGCAAATTGCAGATATATTTAACAGTACCCTAACCATAGCGTCATTGTTTCACTATTTATAACTTAATCATAATGTCTTTGCATAAAACAAACAGGTTAAAGTAATCCAACCCATATTTTCTGAGATTCCGGTCTGGCATTTAAAAAACAATGAGGGAACATTATTACATGGTTAAAAGACCCAAAATAGTGCATTTAGCATATTATGTGCCATTTAATTCGTTATACGTTGAGACAGAAGCAGGCATGCCCAGACACAAGAGCAGGCAATCAAAGCTCATGAACACGCTGTAAACAAAGCAAAGGTGAGATTTTTACATAACCATCCACTTAACTACAGCACATCGCTTTGGGGGAGTGTGTGTGGGCTGCCTCTTCACACACGGCCATGCAGCCGTTATGAAAACTTGTTATCTCCCATCAACGTGGCACTGAATCCAACATTAGACGGCGGTGGGGAGAGTAACCAGAAGATTTACTCGAGTAGAATGAGAGCGTAGCGAGCTGTATTTACTGTATATACGCGCCCAGCATACCTGTCAAGTTTTGGATATGAAAATACGGGACTTTTTGTTTAGCGCCCGCTGCGAGCCGTCTCACCAGCCCAACCAAGCTCCAAGACGGGTGAAAATATGGGAGTTTCCTGACCAAAACGGGACACTTGACGGCTACGCAACCTCGCCACGACTGCCACTCAGGCTTCTGCAGGTGGCATTTCTCACAAGGCTATAGTCACAGACTTCAGTTCGGAGGGGCAGAGGAGTGTTAATTTGTATAGTTTGTAATAATACGGGAAATTTACGGGATAAAACTAATACGGGATGACGGCGGGAAAGGGGGGCAAAATACGGTAGCTACAGTATGCGCTCAAGGCAAGGCAAGGCAAGGCATGTTTATTTGTAGAGAACAATTTATACACAAGGCAATTCAAAGTGCTTCACAGTTGCATACATTTACAAGAAAACAGATAAAATCAATCAATAAAACTTTCAGTTGTCATAAAAATAACTGCTTGGATTTGAGCATTGTCAGAGTTGAGGCCTGTCTCACATCCTCATGGAGACTGTTCCAGATTTTAGCTGCATGAAACTGAAACGCAGCCTCACCGTGTTTATTATTGACTCTGGGAACCACCAGGAGACCCCTCCCTGAAGTTCTCAGGGCCCGAGATGGTTCATACGGCTCTAACATGTCAGAGATGTACTTTGGTGCTAAACCATGAAAAGACTTGTACACAAGCAGAGCTGTTTTAAATTCTATTCTCTGAGTGACAGGAAGCCAGTGCAGAGACCGGAGCACTGGACTAATATGGTCCTATTTCCTGGTTCTTGTCAGGACTCGAGCAGCAGCGTTCTGGAGGATGAAGGAGTGGAAATGCTGCTTTGGAACTGAGCAACTGAGTGTAAAAGACTGGCACATTTAGTTATTTATTGTTATTATTTTAATTGGGACAGATGCAGAAAACAGACTAACAAGAACAATACGAGTATCACAGTGTTTTGGCCCAGGCGAATTTGCAACACCAGTCCTTAGAAGGGCTTTGAACAGGTCACCATACAACAAATGCAACATTAAAGTGATAATAAAGAGCTACACTAAATACAGGTTATGTCAAAAGACCTGACTATTCTTAAGATAAAGAACAATTGAGCTTTTCTTTTCTTTTCCCGTGAAGCTTTGTCACTTATGGATTTACTCACAGTGCAGAGTCACCAAATTCTTGACTTTTTGGGGATTTTTTTGTGGGGAATTTTATATTATAAAACTTAGACATTACTCAAAGGCTAAATGCATACTGTGTCATAAATACAGAGATGTGCAATTTCTTCACAAAATAACGCAAGTAAAGGGAACTGATAACCACCCGCTCTTAACATGACATCATCTTGTCTGGACACAACAACAGTATGGCCTAGTAGTAACTGGGTCAAGAGTCTTTCGCTGTCACGCATAAGGACTGATATTAGTGCATTCATTTTAAACTAGTGTTGAGTTTATGGCCATGACACCTCTGCAGTAGTTGGTGTCATGACATGTTTGTTTACTTATTGCAGAGGAGCCTATTGCCTTATTATTGCCTGGAGATCCATGGAGGACATGTTAGTGTGAGAGGAGAGGGCTTAGATGAACGCAGGTGATTGGCTGCACATGTCGCCTCGGCAATGACCTTCTCAATCAGAGAAACCAACTCTTGGAATAGAACCCTGTAAAAATGCATAAAAAACAGCAATGAAACCGGACTATGCCTTTATTAAGTCAGAAATACCCCACTTAACACTTCAGTCACACCAGCCCTGCACTTAAAGCGGAATATCAACAAAACCTGCTCTTAGATTTTGCTGACTGCTGATTGCAACCGTTTAAAATAGCTCTGTTTGAGTGCGCTTTCCAAAGTTGTTCATGCGATCGGTTTCTTCGCTATAACCTGAAGACCGGCGGTTTGATTCCCCATGTTTGGCCCAGCTGCTGCGACCTCGGCAAGACACTTCAGTCGTGCTTGTGTGCCAGGGTAGTTATGACTCGAACTCGACTTGAGTCACTAACCTGAGACTGTGAAATGGACTAGTTCAGACGAATTGACTGAGACATGGGAAACAATGGCTTTATCGTCCAATCAAACATGAACTTGTTGAGCTATGTGTGATTGGTGGTTAGCGGGGAGGTCTTTGGCAGCGCTGACTGTGTGACTGGAGCGCTATAAAACAGCCTTTAATATACTGTAGATCAAGTTTGAGGGTAATTGTAACACTAAGTCATAGAACAGGGGTGTCTAACCAGTTGCTCTGCGGCCACCAGTTGCTTGGCAGCGCTTTACAAGATGCGTGTTCTTTCTATAATAATAATAATTCCACACTCCCCAAAGACTTTGTACTTTTCAAAGCTTGATGAGTCAATCACTGTTTTGTCAAAAAGAAAACTACATCAACAATAATAATCATAATAAATATACTTGTATCAGGGCGCAGACAGTAGAACGGGTCATCTTGGCGTTTCGAATCCCGCAAAAGTACTAGTGTTCAGTACTTAAGTAAAAGTACTAATACTTGTGCACAAAACTACTCTGGTAAAAGTAAAAGTATTGCAACCTCTGCCTTACTTAAGTAAAAGTAAAAAAGTACATACTCTTGCAGTATATGTACTTAAGTGAAAAAGTAAAGTAAATTGATACAAGCTAGCACCAGCTTTCTTTCTAACAAACTACTATTTTCCGGACTATAAGTCGCACTTTTTTTCATAGTTTGGCTGGGGTGCGACTTATACTCAGGTGCGACTTATATATCGAAATATATAATTTCACATTGTGTTATTTTCACACTGACAGCTGCTAGAGGGCGCTCTAGGCTTGTGTATCAATGACAAATAAGCACGCACTTACTTACTGTACCACTGAAAATAAAAATAAAAACAGTAAAGTTTGGAGTGAGCGAGAAACGTGTAAGGGACTGTTGAAAAGCAGAGGTTACTCTTTGCAAATGGCTGCTTGAATAATGTGATGCCGGGAGAGGCTTGTAAACGGTGCAGTTACTCCTCACTGCCCAGGTAGTTGCCAAGGCTGGTGCGACTTATACTCCGGAGCGACTAATATATGTTTTTTTCTTCTTCATTATGCATTTTTTGGCTGGTGAGACTTATAGTCGGTGCGACTTATAGTCCGAAAAATACGGTCATATAGTGTTCTCAAAGCATTACTAACACTTATATCATTTTAAAACCTCTAGAATGAATCAAATGTATACTAGTAACAACAATACGAAAGCTAAATAACAAACCTGAATGTGCTTCTTCAGATTGGATGGGGAATTCTTGAATGCTGAAAGTTCATTTTTTTGGGGCATCACGAATCATTCTTATAGCCAACAACAACAAAAAGTTCTTTCAGGTAAGGCCATGGGTGCCGTGTTTCTTGTCTTTCGGTGTCTGCGGTATCATCCTCGATGACGCTGTCCTGCTCACTTTCCTCCATACCGACTCATTCAACATAGCGGCGTGACTATCCATGTGCTTGACTAGCTTGCGTCCTCTAGCTTCCTGATTTTCAGCGCTAGTGGAAGAAAATGGATGGATGGATAGTTGGCCCGGGTTTTTACGTTGTTTACGTCATGTTGTCGCTCACCTTTTTGGAGATTTTAAAAGTAACGACCTGATTTTTTTAAATGTAAGGAGTAGGGCTGGGCGATATATCGATATTAAGATATATCGATATATTTTTTAATGAGATATGGAATTAGACCATATCGCGTATATCGGGATATTTCAAATTCAGATAAGTTATTAAGTTAATAAAACGAAACAGGTGAGCTCAAGCTTATCTTTAAACTGAGCACTTTATTTTGTGATCTCTTTAGATATAAATGCTGCCCTCAGATAAAGACTGACCTATTTAATTTTATTGGCTATTTTTTATTAAGACATTTTTTTATTTAAACGTGCACCTTACGGAGCTTTGTTATACAGTGTTTATGTTTACATTTTATAGTGAGTTTTCAATAGAACTACTTGTATTTGGCTTTGACTTAACATTTCATTTCACAGCTCTCACTTTGCAGAAAAAATATCGGGATATATATCGTATATCGATATTCAACCAAAATATATCGAGATATGACTTTTGGTCCATATCGCCCAGCCCTAGTAAGGAGTAGAAAGACAGATACAGTACTTGTGTTTTAAAGGTAAGGAGTAAAAGTAAAAAGTCGCAAAAAAAAAAAATCTCAAGTAAAGTACAGATACCTGAAAAATCTACTTAAGTACAGTACTTCGTTACTTCCCACCTCTGGCACACTGTCAATGGGTGAGTGGTTCCTTGATGTAAAGCGCGTTGAGTGCCTAAAGCAGGTAGAACGGCGCTATATAAATGTGACCGTGCTTCTCAAGCCTTTGTTACCAAGTTTCTAAAGCGCTACACTGTAATCATTATTCATTCGCGCCTTACTCAGTGGTTGTGAGCCACTATTGAGGCCAAAACTTCCCTTGAGGTAGACTGACAGAAGCGAGGCTACCGGTCTGTGCCATTGGCCCCTCCCTCCCCACCACCAACCACTCACTCACATTCATTCTGGCCTGTTGTACATGTTTTTAGCGGAAGGGGAAACCGGAGATACCCGGAGAAAACCTACACAGTCAATTTTATATCTATATCTGTTTTCTCTTTCCAAAATGTTGAGTTATAAACACAATTATATATACACATTGCTTTAAGTACATTGTAAGGTAAAAGTCCTTTAATGAACGACATCATCAGAGTGCCCTGGACATTGCATTTTTCTTTCAGTTCCATGTTTTCACGCGTGCACCTGATTATACTTTGCAAATACAGTTCGGTGTTTTCTTTCTGTGCACTGAAATACCATCTTCACTAACTGCAACCAAAGCATAAGTAGCTCTGCTGTTTTTATTTGGTAAAAATAGCTCGCACGGGTAAATGCTTGCAGACCCCTGTCATATGAGTCAGATTTCACCTTTATAATACCCAGCTGTGGGACATAAATCAACTGGCAAAGGTTTAGACATATCAAATATTTGAGTACAATTTAGGTGCCAACATAGTCATAATATGATACACGTCCTAAAGGCAAGTCGAGGCGAGATACTTTAAACCTGTTCCTCCCAAAGTACGTATACGCACCCACTTGGCTTTCTTCACATTTTGAATAATCGCACAAGCAGTACAAACTTTTTGGAAGAATAGCGGGTGTCAATATACGCCGCTGCTGTTTCTATAGACGACAATTCAATGGAAGTATTAAAATATGTCTGTTAATGACGGCGTCCTTGAGACAGAACTGAATGCCAAGGTAAGATATAAGTGTGTTGTGAAAAAGATTTTTGCGTGCAAACATTCAGGGACATGACGTTATTGTGGTCCAAGGATGAAGTAGGTAAAATCTGAAGAGGTTTTAGACGGGGGGGGGGGGGGGAGGAGAATGGATGATTCCTTTCTTATTTTTCAGTCTGGAGAGCGTAGCACAAGAACTGGGGCCAAGAAGAAAAATAAAGTGGTTGAAGGATGGTTATGGAGTGAAATGTTGCATTTTATACCTTCTATTGATAGACTTACTTTGATAATAAGATAGAGATCGTTATTGTATTTGTCCTTTATTTATACAGGTCAGTCCCTTGAGACTCAAGATCAAGGTTTTTTGTTTTTTTTTCAATTCACAGAGTATATTCAGTCTTATTTCTCTCAAACCCTTCTGCAAATGTTTACCACAACTTTCAGTATTTTACGATGTGTTTTATGTTTTAATGAGATCAAAGCGTCCAACTATCCATGTAATGAATAATGCATTTGTCTTGTATTATAGTGCTTTTCCAGTCACTTAAAGTTGTATATTATTCAATTTACTCCATACTCTGTGGTGGTAAGCTACAGCTGCCCTGGGATAGGCTGATGGAAGCGCAGCTGCCCATCTGCGCCTTTGGCCCCTCTGACCACTCACTCAGACACCATTCACCCATCCTGGCCTATAGTTCTTTATTGTGTTAAGGGAAACTGGAGAGCCTGGAGGAAACTACACAGACACGGGTAGAACATGCAAAGTCCACACAGAAACCAGCCTGGGGATTGAACCAGGGACCTTTTAGCTGTGAACCATGAGCACTAACCCCTGGCTTACTGCAATGTAGGTTTATTTATACTGCCAGCAGCTCGTGTGATGTTTAGGACCCGCTGGCCTTGGGGAATTTCTAGACAATTGTTGATTAATATAAAGCCTTGCACTTATCATACTGCATCATATTATCAGCATGTACTGTGAATGCATTGTTAGCTTGGCACTGTGTATGAGAGGTTGACGCTAGTAACTGATTAAGCTAAGGCAGCTAAGGTTATTTACAGGTGAAACTCGGAAAATTAGAATATCGTTTAAAAGTTAATTTATTTCTGTAATTCAACTTAAAATGTGAAACTAATATATGATATAGATTCATCACAAGCAAAGTGACATATGTCAGGCCTTTGTTTGTTTTCATTTTGATTAATTCGGCTTAAAGCTTGTAAAAAACCCAAATTCAAAATCTCAGATGATTAGAATATTACATGAAATCTATAATAAAAACAATATTTTAAACAGAGAAATGTGGGCCCTCTGAAAACTATAATCATGCATATGTACTTAGTACTTGGTTTGGGCCTTTACTTGAATGACTGCTTTAATGCGGTTGCGTAGCATGGATGCTCTCAGCCTGTGGCACTGCTGAGGTGTATGAAAGACCAGGATGCTTCAACCAGAGGTATATGACATTTGAAGCCCATGTCCAGGATCCGTCTGCGTGTGGAGGCTCTTGATGCACTGACTCCAGCCTCAGTCCACTCCTTGTGAAGGTCCCCCACACTTTTCAATGGCCTTTTCCTGACAGTCCTCTCCAGACTGCGCTCATCCCTGCGGCTTGTGCACCTTTTTCTTCCACACTTTTCCCTTCCATTTAACTTTCTGCTTTGATACAGCACTTTGAGAACATCCAACCTCTTTTGCTATTACCTTTTGAGCCTTTCCCTCCTTATGGAGGGCGTCAATGATGGTTTTCTGCACAACTGTCAGGTCAGCAGTCTTCCCCATGATGATGAATTCTACTGAACTACTGAGAGACCATTTAAAGTCTCAGGGACCCTTTGCAGGTGTTTGGGATTCATTAGGTGATGAAAAGGTGACACTTTGAGCC
Source organism: Neogobius melanostomus (assembly GCA_007210695.1). Classification (NCBI taxonomy): domain Eukaryota; kingdom Metazoa; phylum Chordata; class Actinopteri; order Gobiiformes; family Gobiidae; genus Neogobius; species Neogobius melanostomus. Next base: position 471,632 of record VHKM01000011.1, read on the forward strand.
GACTATAGTCCCTTTTCACAATATTCTAATCTTCAGAGATTTTGAATTTTGGGGTTTTACAAGCTGTAAGTCATAATCATCATACAAAGTGAGATATGTATAGCCTTTATTTGTTATCATGTTGATGATTATGGCTCACAGCTTGTAAAAACCCCAAATAAAACGTCTCTAGAATTTTTTGAAAATGGACTGTAAGCCATAATCATCCAAATTAAAACAAACAAAGGCTTGACATATGTCACTTTGAATGCCATGAGTCTATAGCATATATTAGTTTCACATTATAAGTTGTATTACAGAAATAAATGAACATTTTCACGATATTTTAATCTTAACCTGTACCACTTTTCTGGACATTCTAAGATGCTTTACACACCGCATCGTTCATTCACTCCAACTACAACTGAACTTATAACGACAGATTCCCTGGAGTAGACTGATGGAGGTGAGGCTGCCAAAGAGCCCAAAGAGTCACAGTTACACAGGCAAGGTGGGTGAAGTGTCTGGCACCTGTGGAACCCGGGATGTGAACCGCCAGCCTTCCCGTTATGGTTAGTATGTGTTAGTATGTGCCGGCCTAATGGATGCATTTGCTTTCAGGCTTTTCTTCTGTCATGCATCTATTTGACAGCTCTCTCTGTGTCCTCTTTGCGGCCCCTGCACCTGACCTTGCACTCGGAATAACCAGTCCAACCAAAGTACCACAATCAGGCAGTTCAGGACAAAAAAAAAAAAAAAAAAAAAGTTGATCCACTGCATCCACTCCTGCCAACACTTCCCCACTCAATCTGTGTCAAACGGGGCCAAACTTTTCTCCTTGTCCCTAAAACGTCTTTGTAAAGTGTCAGCTCTCGCCACCCCGGATGCCATATTTAGGATACAAATGTGCGCGAGATGACAGCGATGTAAAATGGAGCCCCGTGCTGAGATTATAATTAACATTTTCAACCTACATCACTCTCCCTCCCACTTTCTACTCTCTCCGTCTCCTTCGCCCTATTCACTCACTCCCGTGCAATAAATGGGAAAAAATGCAAGTGGAGAAAGAATGGGGAGGAGTGTGTGTGTGTGAGAGAGAGAGAGAGAGAGGCAGAGAGGAGAGAGTGGCCAGAAGGAGGGAGGGAGGGGGGAACGGCGTATGCTTGTATACAACCCTGATTTCCATTTTTTTCCCAACTCGTAATGTATTTAATTCAAGTGAAACGTAATCATGACGTGTCTTGTCATTAATCTCCTCGCCGCCTCTCCCGTAAGTACACTGAGTCTTTACTTTCAACATACACCCTATATCTACCTTTTATCTACTTCTATTTCGCCAACTAGTATGTTTACATGTGCACTTTTACGCATGGTCGCGCCACACACTAGGCAATGTTTTAAAATTTAGACATTTAGTGCCTTTTCGGCGAGGGGAGCACAGGGGGCAATGGCCGGAGTAGTAGTTGTTGTTCCGGTTTTTTTTTGTTTTTTTTTTGTACACACTTTCTAGTTTTCGGATGTCTGGGAGAGGAGAGTGATTGGCACACGTAGCATGTTAGCCGTCTGCGCCTGTGAGCACTTTGTCATGTATGTTATAGCCGGTGTACGTACGTAGCGGCGTGTGTGTGTGTGTGAGAGCGCGCGCATGGCTGAGCTGAACGTACATGCAAGCCTCACAGTCTTTGCTTATAGCGGTGACATGACAAAAACGGGCTAAAATTAGCTCTTTTTTTCACCCAGCAAATTCCGCGTTGCATCTCAGATAAGTCGACACAAGTTCTTTTTTTTTTTTTCTTTTTTTTTTAAATGGCATCTGTGGACTGCACGAGGCAAGTGCGTAAAAGTCGCCCTAAGTGGCCGAAAACGTGTATTATTCATAAAAAATCAAGTAACTTTTTTCGCCCAGTTACGCAACCTCGTGTTTATTTTTAGCCGCGTGTTCTTATCACATTTTTTCTTTTTTTAAGGAAAAAGTCACCAGTAGGCATATGCGTTGATGTAGTCGATATTTTTGGGGGGTAAAAAGTAGCTTTACAAAGGGTGGCACAAGTTGACGAAGGGTTCAATAAGCCATGGGGACGCATTGTCGAAGCGTAAAAGTGGATTTTTTTTCACCCCCTCTTTCCCCCTGCGAGCAAGTTGATTCGCACAGCGTAATTTGTAGGTAGACGCGATTAGCTTGACTAATTCTTTTGTTGGCATTGTGTTAGTGCATTGTTTTCGCCGTAAGCCTCGCCACTTCGTAAACCAGCTGGAGGGGGGGGGGAACGCGCTCTATACCCGTGTCTGCACATTTTTTTTAAAATGTTTTCCTCTCTTGACCGAGCGGTTCACTTTTAGCACCTTTTCCCTACTACTCCCGTGCTTGTCCTAACATCACCTCCAAGCTTGTCTACGGAGCTTCCCCGTGTCAAGCTGCAAGTGTATCTACTGTAGCGTGCCGCCTCGGAATCAATCGCTTCAAAACGTAGAGACAAGTTGCGTTTTAAAGTGTGCGTTTTTTTTTTTGGAAGAGGAGGAGGTTTGACTGGTGGTTTTTTGAGTAGGGGAAGATTGGCAGTGGGATTCAAGATGAAATCCATGATGGCACTTCTTTTTTTTTTTTTCCCTCCTCCCTGCTCCGCTCTCGTCTTTCCCCTCCCTTAATCTTTTGTATAGAAAATTTAGGAACAAAATGGAGCAGGGGAGAGAGCGATAGATCGGGCTGACATGACACAGACAACAGCCACCTCCGACTTCTACCAAAAAAACTATACGTGTGCCGCTACTGTTCCGATTCGGGATTTCTACCCGGGATTGCGCGTCTTTTCGCCGGGGCTTGATCTCCCCGTCTTTGCAGCGCTGTCTATCTATCAGGGCATTGTTTGTTGACGGTTTATTTATTTCATTAACGTGCCTCTCTAATTGAGATGGCCGCGAGAGAGAAGAGGGGAAAAGAGCGACTGAAAATGGTTGCACGTTATTGACGCACATCACAGGGGCGAGCAGGAAATTCCTCTTGAGATAAGGCGCAGACGTGTCATCTGGATCTGACCAAAGACACTCCCGCTGCAGTTTTCTATATCCACCCCAAGATGTTTAGGGATCCCGAAATGTCCTATTTTTCACATCCAGCCTAAATGTCACACTTTTTTTTTTTTTTGGAGCGACTGAGCAGTGGAAGTAGGTTGACATCGCTGGCTCGTGTTAAAAGCTGTGGATGGTTGTGTGGCAGCCTCAACTCCCATTTTGACTGAACTTGGGATAATTTTAGATAGGGAAAATGTGTTATCCTTTAAGAAGAAGTGATTAAAAAAAATGAATAAAAACACGGTAAAAGTTGAACAATCATCTCGTGAGCGACGCTTTTAAGGCAATCCAAAAGCATTATAATCGGTATGTGCAAATGCCAAAAGACTCAAACGTCTAGATTGGCGTTTTTACTGCTAGGCTTTAGAGCTATTATTTTAATAGACGGACTACTTGAAAGTAAAACGAACAGGTGTTAAGCCCCCTCCATATCCACCCCCCAGCAAAGTATCCACCTGCAACACTATCACAAAATGCACGCTACCTGTTTTTATTCCTTGCGGATTAAGTTACTGTGGTTTAGGGAAGCACAATAAATCACACAATCATGGTTATCAGACAACAAGCCGTGATATGTCGCAATATCAACTGCTTTTCGCAATCATTTGTCTGCACATAGGGTAAAACAACAATGCACAGTGACATGAAAAAGTAAAAGTTCCGAATTTAGTTCATTTTAAGACTTGCTTTGGCCCAGATTTACTATGTCAAGTCGTGTTTTGACAACCTTTGAAAGCAAAGGACACTGTGTCACCCTGGTGTGGTAAAATATTGCCATAATGTCCTTACTCCGATGTTCAGGATATCATGGAAATAAAGTTGTTTTTAATATTCATGTTGGCCGAGTAGTCGTGAACTCAAATTAGAGCGAGCAGAGACATATCACTGAAGTTCTTTGAGTTGAAAACTAGTTTAGAAAGAAAAGTTACATCATCTCAACCTCCTCCTTATGTCCCAAGTGTAGAGGGACTCTTGCAGGGACATACACTAGGAAGGGCATTTGATGTTACACTTGCAAGACTTTGTTGAAGCTCAAGATCAGGGGTCATGATGGGCTGAAGAGAAAAGTATTCATCTTCCAGCCACCAGGGGTCAGCAAAAACAATGACTGATTTGTTCAAAAACACAGAGGTCTTGGCTAGTGGCTTGTCTGGGTGGGTTTCCTTTGGGGTGCTCTTGTTTCCTGCATCAACCTCCACATCCACCTCCAATCTTCCAGCTAAGGATCAAAATCCAAAGCTGGAGAGTTCTGTGGGTGCCATGTTGCTGTCACCCACCGCTCCGGTCACGTTGACCCAGATTTTATCATTTGAGATGATGTCAATGTCAAGAGGATTCTTTAAGGAGTGAGAGGCTGGGCTGGATTTTGGATTGGCCTGAAGAGTCTGGGAACAGTGAAAATCAGCTTTCACTTTCAGCTAACGGCATGCTAGCAAACCCACTGTACCGTGAAGCCACTTTGAGCACAGAAAGGTTCCAGTGTTGGGTTATGGGCTTTAAAAAGATCAGGAAATACAATCAAAGCGATTCAGCAGTCGAAGAAATGATCAACTAGAACAGAAATGACGAAACTAAACAGGATTACTTAAAACTATACATGAATGAAGCAAAAATACTACTCCAAGACGAGTGAAACATGTTATAGAATTGCTAAAAACTCCAAAGAAAAGTTGCATGAAATCTCTTTTTTAGCTTTAACCAATGGCCGCTGGCTGCTCTGCTTTGTGACTACGACACTGGAGGCCGCCATTGCCCCATTGCTGTAGTACCGCCATATAGCCGCTAGTCCCCCATTGGAATGCATTGCACTTTAGACACGTTAAAAACAACTTTAATGCCCGGTGCCTCATTTTTTTGAACTGTTTACAGCTAGATATTCCTCCTGTGATTACGCTGGGTTAGACACAATCAGAGGCACCGGGCTGGTTATCGTAGGATACATTTTAGAAATCTCCTACTTAACGGGGGTCTGACTGTTAGCATTGGAGCTGCGCGAGCTACACGCAAGGGCCGAGTCTACAGTGAAGATCCCGCCCTTATGCCTTATAGGAACATGCTTCGTCAGAGCTGGGGAGGAGGAGCCTGTAAATCCGGCATGATTTCCCCCTCGAACGTGGTCATTATGGTAAACGGGGAGGAGTGAGTGATGACGGTCTATTAATAATATGTCTATGGCTTTAACCCAGGGCTGCACGATTTTGTACAAAAAGCCTATTTGCGATTTGTCCGACAAATTTTGCGATACGATTTGCGATTTTTATATTTGAAACTGCTAAAATGATGAGTGAAGGAAGTCACGTTACTTTTAGAACATCAAACAACATATTCTTGCTCAAATTGCCCCGCATTAGAACAATACACAATAATCTACTTTCAAAAATATTTTTTTATGTGGACAGCGCCCTCGTCTGGAGGAGTTCAGCTTCCATCTTTCCCTGACATTCAGAGTACCTCTGGGGGACAGCCACGTGACTACAATAAGTCTGGGTTGGAATCACATAGCGTCTAGCTAAACACTTTGGAGTCTGCTTCATGGAAACTCAGACAAACTTTGCAGCTGAACCTGAGATCACAAATACTCCACAATCCTGATTGGCATTTGAGTGATAGGTGTTCACCAAACACAGAAAAATATAAACAACTCAGCCTCTTGAGGTTAGGTTATTGCTGCAGTCAAAACCTCGAATACAATTCAATATTGATAAACCTTGCAGCCATACTTTAACCTTAACCTACAGAGGAGCACGTTTGAGTCTTGGTCTGGCAACTGTAGCTATTGCAACATCGCTGGAGCGCATATTCATTTTTAGCTCTGTACAAATCAATCCGTAAACCTCCCAGTTCAATCATTTAACTGCCTAATTTCGCCCCGTTTCTCTGGCAAGCTGCGGAAATCATGAACCCAAAACCTCCCGTCGGCTGCAATCTCCCCCCCACCCTAAAACCTATTTGTCAGTCCATGATCCTATGTGGCCAATCACGTGAACCTTTTGCACTAATGAACGCCCAGCAACGTCCCCATGTGAAAAGAGGTCTAATGGCTTGGCCCCATTCAAAAACCACTCTCTCCGTCTCTTTCTACTTGTTATATTCAAGCCTCCTCCACCGTCCCACCACGCATCCCCCTCCGCTCCCCCTTTCCTATACAGTCCGCACCACACTGAGAAGCCTACAACCAGGTGCCACTTGGAAACCCCAAGACTCTATACGGCAATAGAAAAGACGTATAAAGACGTGGAGAGAGAGAATGGAAAATGCTTGCGCACCAATCAAGGCTCCTGATTGATATAATTGGGTCATTAGCGCGCAGCGGGAGAGACACCTGCTTGCCCTCACTTCGGCACAATCTGCTGCTTTGTGACATTTAGGAGGCTGTGGAGAGGTGCTGCTAATACTGCTGCTATTAAAGATTAGCCTGTGTTTAGCGCATTAGGGTTAAATAGTGGGAGCTGGATCGGGGAGACAGGGGTTTTGGAGAGAGGATTGAACAGGTGGGAAGCAACGGCAGACGATGTGGGGATATCGTAGCTCAGATTCTCGAATTTGACTGGACTAGTTTGTTTAAGTCGAGGATGTTTTACATCCATCCAATGCCTATATGTATGCGACACATTCTCAACCTAAAAAAGCCCTGTCCAGATGACAATATTTGAAAATCTCTATCACTATGGGGCCGCTTAACCTGTCAGGCGCAGTGGGATCGGACAAATCTCCAGATCTTGAGCCAGGATCTTGGACCATTAGGCTATTGTGCATGTCTTTTAGGTCAGTTGTGCAACAATCTAGGGCTAAGGGTTGCTCAGGAAACATGACAAAAGTGCAAAACTACTACCTGACTGTTCAAATGACGATGATTTCAGCTTTATGAGTTCATTCAATGCTTGAGTCAACAATAAAAATCTGTGGGGAAATACACCATTTGACGTATTTACCAGAAAAATGTGTTTCACTGACTGCAGGATTCAAACTAACTCCTTTTTGGGGTAGTGGAATAGTTGGAACAAACCGAGCTTCCTAAAAAAAACAAAAAAACACCACGGATTGAGAACCACTTCAAGCTCCAACTTGACAATCTTCCCGATCGATTATGTGCCAGCTTCTGTATCTGTCATGAATTGAAAGTTCATGCCTTCAGCTTAACTAGGCTAAATGATTTCGACCTTTGTCCTAAAACTTTCTAAGCATTTGACGCTTCAGACTTGTTTTCTGTACACAGTTGTTTGCCTGTGGTACAGCAGATGACAGTTGAATATAGATGCCTGCCCTGAGTGCCCCTGAGCAGCGCATGGCCTCGCTTAACTCCACGTGTTAAGGTTGTGCGACAAGGTGTGTCCCCAGTAAGTCAACAGTCGTATGCTTTCTTTTGCCACTTGTGCCAATTTTGGAAAGGAAATCTGGAACTATTTTGTCTTCACCTAATTATTCCCAGCAAAAATGTGCCTGTTTGTGGTTTACAGCCACACAGGAACACTCGATTTCAAAACTATAAATGAAAACGGCATGAGTATTGCCATTTTGTCCAAGCAATGTGTTCAGCTTAAGAGTTTGTTTGCTTACTTTGCTATAAGCGCTACATTTGACAATAAATGAGCAACAGTTTGAGTAAGTTCGAGTCCAGTTTTTCTGACCTTCCCGCACCTAAAACAGGAAGCCTAGCCTTATACCAGGTCAAATCCATGATAAAAACAATGACAAATCCTGACTGAAGTTGTTCAAAACTAGGACTAGCCCACACAATGACAGAAAACACAGATGGATTGTCCCTAAATTGAACAAAGTCATGAACTTGAAAGAAGCTTGGCAAGTGGAACCCTTACATCTGATATTTGGTCATAGTTGAGGTTATATAGTCCTCCTTTATTCCCTGATTTGATTGTGAACATAAACTTGTTGCTGGGCTCTCCGTTGCAGCATATTGTGCTGCCTACAGTGCAGCGGACATCGCATTCTTTAAATTACTATGCGCGAAGCCAAGCCAAAACTTGACAGACTCAAATTGTTAAGACAACGTGTCATATGGGCTGACAAAAAGAGATCAACTGCACTGAGCTAGTGTTAACATCCACCCTGCGTAAGTGTATTTCCAAGATGGCAAAGAGTAAATTAGCCCACATGTGTTAGGTTATAACGCACATGCCAAAAGAAGACGAGAGATTTCCCAGTGGTATAAGTCAAATGAACTATCTTCTATATTAAGGCTCGGTTAAGGCTTGTACATGTCTTTATGTGATCCACGTTCTCCGCTGGGAGGTCACCGCGGAAGGTCAGTGTCTGCTGAGGATTATTGTCATCTCAAGGACAAAGATGATAGGTTTGAAAGGATAACACTAATATTAACTAATAGCTTGGATTTCCTGAAACAACAAATGCGTTTTCCCTCACTTATAAACAGTTTGTTAAACATTATATCCTTAATATATGGACAAAGTATGAGTAAGACTGGCTGCAGGTCTACACTGAGCACTGATTCAGTCAACAGTTGGATCATATTTCTTCAAACAGTAAAAAAAGGTGTAATGGACACATTTGCACAATAGTTGCATTGAAAAGTTAACCGTCGAGGTTTTAGAACAGCTTCCAGTATTGAAAAATCGTACTAGAAGTAATCGTTTTAAGAATAGTAGCAATAGCTGTTGTGTTAGTACTGTACTGTATATGTTTTTCCAATGGAATTTAAGTTGTAAAAATAGTTTGGAAACCGCAAACAGTCATCAACAGGTCTACAGGTAGCAGCAAGTCAAATGTAATGCTTTTTCATGCAATTAAAATTTCAATGGGCGAGTGGTTCCTTGATGTAAAGTGCTTTGAGTGCCTAATGCAGGTGGGAAAGCTCTGTCTTAATAGGGACCATTTATCATATTTAAAGATGTGTAACCTTTTTAGCAAACAGCGGGGAGGGGAGGGAGATGTAGGTATGTAAAAGAAAACTGAATGAAAACTGTAGTTAAACAATAGTAGGGCATATTTTTGTTTTTACTTATGGAGTAAAAAAGTCAAGCACTGGCCTTATTTTCAAAGACATGTCACTTTAATACATGCTGGAATTAGGGCTGTCACGATAAGTACTATATCGACTTATCATTCAATAAATAACAGATAACGATATATTTTTGCGCTCGATATTTATCGTCTGTTCATTTATCAGCATTTCCCCCCTATTCTTTCTTTGTAATACTTAGATTTCTAACTGAAGCAAATTGAGTTATTTTGGATATGATTATGCACTTTTAGAACACAGGTGTCTAGTATCGTTAGAGTCAATAATATCGTTTATCGCGATACTTTCCTGCCTCAATATATCGAACTTCAAATTTGCTATTGTGACAGGCCTAGCTGGAATCAAATGTAATGCTTTGTAATCAATTCTAGGCCCTAATTTATTGAATAACTTACAGAAACCCCGTCCGTAAGTCTCTAAGCCTTCAAAAGGTTGTGTCAAAAGGAGGAAGGGCGTCCCGTATGAAGCCATTTCACTGTGCAAATGTCAACACACAACCTAATTCTGCTGTGCATCTCGTCGGCCCTGTTCTCCCAATTGAATGCGCACACTCTCCTCTTGTGGGACGCTGCCATGTCGTCTGCCCCTTCAGGTGATCCCTGGATGTGCATGGATAAGCCTTTTAGCCAGAACAAACCGGCTGATTTTTGACGACATTTGCATGCTCCCCGCCCCGTCCTTGTTTGTAATCCTTCCTACAGAAGACGGGCTTGTTCCTCGCCGGGTTCAGGCTCCGCGTCGTCGTCGTCGTATAGGCCCGCGCGATGTGTGTGCGTGCGCGTGCGTGTGTGTGTGTGTGTGTGACTGAGCGCCAAAGAGCAGTCTGCCTCCGTAACGCTGTGATGTTTCTACACTGAAGCGTCTGGTACTTCTCCCAGATCAGCCATTCAGCGCCTGTTGTGCCGCGTCTGTGTGTGCTCCCCGCCAGAGAGAGATTCATTCATGAGAAAAAGAAGCAACAGTTGGGTGGAAAAGAGTGGGCTGTAAAAAAAAAAAAATACCAGAGGGATGTAAGGATAGTACTAGAGGCTTGGAAAGAGCAAATCGTACAAGTGCGAAGGAAAAGAAGTGGCTTTTCTGGATAAACTACAATCCGGTCGAAAGCATTTGTGGGGGCAGTGGTGCTTGGTTTCAGCACCAAGCCTATATAAATGGAGAAGTAGCACCAGGAAGGGCATTCAGTGAAAGAAAAAACAAACAATAAACACGCAAATCAAAAATGAATGTGCAGATCGCTGCAATCTGCATCCAATCAATGAACTGTCAACTTGTCTGTTTTTCAAATGGAATTAGGTGATCGAATGATTGATTTTGGTATACACAGAGAGAGGTTTAATCACTCATGTGTATTTTTATAAACTCTATTTTGTTTGTAAAGCCACACCGTATTAATTGAATAAAATAGAAGTAAAGTGAGATATTACTGCGCGGACGCCGAAGTGCTCCGAAGGTAATATTACGCCTTACAATATAGTACCCCTTTTTATCCACTTACAAAATCGACATGTTTAATTTTGTGTAATTAGACTTTCATGTAACTGTATTTAAATAGGGAAAACGTGGAAATGCTTGGTAGCTTCTAACTTCGCCCCAGTGCCTATGCTGGGAGAAGCTAAACGCTAGCAACATTTGCGTGACTGAGGGCACGCACAAAGACCAGACAGCTACGCATCAACTCGTCTAAGCTAACACATCTCAGTATGGAAAAACGGTGGCCTGTTCCTTTAATAACAGAAGATTCAAACAGGTGATGTCCTCATCCACAGTAACCCAGGTTTGATTACCCACAGATAAAATACTCTTTTCTGTATCTTGCTGGTCATTAGGAGCATGTTTTTTATTGCTCGCAGTCGCAGCGTTATCATTCATTACGGTGAGCCTGTAGGTACCAGTATACTAATGTCTTGATGTCACTTTAGCTTCACGTGCTTAAAAAAAATAGTATAAATGTATCATTTTTCATGTGTACACTGCAAAACGTAATAAACTAGATTAGTTTAAATGTCTTAATTTGAGCATAATAATCAAAATTTAAGTTGTTTTGACTAGTTAAGATTTAGTTGAGCATTTCACCTACATTATTTCTTGCTTCTGACTTGTATCAATACATTTCGTCTCTATTTCAGGTAATTTTCTTTGCCAATGGGGTAAGCGAATTGCTCTTATCCCATTGGCAGTTTTTATTTCTTATTTCAAGCGAGATTTACCTTAGAACTAATCTGAAATGCCATTTAACCAGCAATGTAAACTTGATCAGCTCAGGAACAAAGTATAAATGAGTGAAAACTGCTCAAAACAAGATATATTTCCTCAATACAAGTGCCAATGCTTGATATTTACTTTTTGTAGTGTAATTTTCACATGTGTTTCTTAGTCCATCTCAAATGAACCCAAGGAAAACTTCATATACAGAAAGGAAAGAAATCTCAAACCTTGGTGATAACCTCTTCAAGGCGCATGCACACTTATTTAGTACAGCCCATCTAATAACCAGAGGGTACCTGAGACAATATAGTCTTATGTTAAGTGTCAGATGCCCATCCTGAAACAAAATTCCCCTCTTGTTTGTTCTTTGGTGATACTATTTTGAGATCATCTCCAATTTTATCTTCACACTCACGGCAGGAGACTTTTTTCATCACCGTCAGAGCCGAGGAGGCGAGCGGTAGACGCCGGTGTGCTAGACTAACTTGGGCCAAAACAAAGCAGGCACAAGTGTTCGCACGGGGTTCAGGGAGAGGTGAAGACGAGGAAATGAATCCCGTCTACGGTGGATGCCGCCACACGTGAAAGTCGGTTATAAAAAACAACCCACAAGCCCTAAATTACAGAGCGCCGCACAGCTACAGTGTACTCCCCTCACTCCGCTTGACAACACTTTGGCTTCGGTACAAGGCAGCGCGGTGGTAGTTCAGTCCACTTTTTCCCAGTGGACCCCCCGCTCTCCTGTGCTTCATCACAGGAGAAGTCAAGGAGGAAAGAAAGATGATACCGCTGTTAGATATTATCCGTAACGCCTCCAGGGAAAAGGGCAGGCAAATAGATGAGACAAAGTGTGAAAATCGAGTAATGCTTTATCGTAAGAAGAATATTCACATTAAAAAAGGCTTTAGATATACTTTTCAATTGGTGCTTGAAGTGGATAGTTGTGGCCTTTTCTGTTGTAGTGATCGCAGTACTTGAAGTAGTGAATAGACATGAGGCAAGCGAGTTGTAGTACACATTTCAGCAACATTTTATCTTAAGAAATAACACCTGGTTCAGAACCTTTTCTCATTGTAACTTCTACAAGAAAGATTCTGAGGTTTCAAAATGCTATTTCCAGGGGAGTCCTGGCTCCAGAAAGGAACCTTTGTACATGTTTGTAGGATAGAGACGGAGAACATTCGAACTCCACGCTGCATGGACCAAACCTACTTACTTACTTAGGGCTCCTGCTCTGCATCCTCCACAGCAACTCCACATTGTTGGAGGTCACCCGCAATGACGTCGAGATCGGGTGCGGTGCCTCGTGGTTGTTTCAGCCCTCGGGTCACACTGGAGAATGACTCTCGTCGGATGTCAGGAGGAAGGCAGAGGACATGGTTGAACCAGGGGATGTGACGTTGCACAGCCAGGCACGATGCTCTGGGCTGGCACGTGCGGGCTCTAAACACTTGGTTAGAAACCCGCTGGGACCACCGGATGTTCTCAATGGTTTGAAGGCCCTACTATCAAAGCCATCTATTCTTGCGGCCAGAGTCTTGTTTAAGGGACAAGATTCCGAGCCATAAAGCAGGATGGAGAGTGCTGCTGAATTGTACACCCGGAGCTTCGTCTTGCGTGAGACGGTCTGGTGGTTCCAGACAAACAAAGACCCCAGCTGTCGGTACACTGTGAGGTGGCAGCCCCATCAACCGACTATCCTGCGGGAGGGCTAAAAACCCACCCAAGAGAAACCTCTTTTGTTATGAAACAGGGACAAACCTGGAACCTACTTGCTAACCGCTTTGTGTCACTGACATGCGCTGAGTTGCCAAGGGTCGAACCTTCCCCAAGAGTATCAGAAAAAAGACCCAAACCCAATGTATTTTACTATAGTTTGTCGTTCATAGAGTCTCCGAGCGCTGCTGAAAATGCGGGACCACTTTACTCTCGCTCTCTCACAAACAAAGCGGATTTGATTGCCTTGGATTTGAGATTGTGTCATTTATATTAGCGCTGTTGATCCAGGAATAAGCTAAAGATATAAAGAAAACAGCACAACTAAAACCTTTGACCTTTATTTCCCACCTGTGGATTACTGTGGACGTGGCAACCCTGGTTGTCCATGCTGCCAAGATGTAAACTCCTCTTCGCAAATGAATGCATGCAAAGAAATGGGATGTGTGGCTACAAACGAGTAATAGTTTATAGTATTTTTGTTCCTTTTTCACTTCTTTGAGCAGGGGACACATTGAGCACCAAGCCTTTAAGAATCATTAATATTAAATACTGTTCATGTTTACTTTTCTTGAGAACAGAATCACAGAGCAACAATATCATCCGCTGTCACAGAATCATTTTCACAATCAATTATTATGTTTTTGACCTTACATAATAAACCTCTTTTATGCTAATCCTTCCTATGAGCAAAAGCAACCATTATTTATTGCATGTATTCTCCTGAACGTTCACCATCTGTACGTTATCCTCAATAACAGGGATTTCCAACTCACTCCGGGCGCCATCACAGCGCCATAAAACAGGCAAATAACGAGCTGCGGAGCGTTTTGAGAGGCAGACCACATGGCTTAGCGCCCGCAGATATGTTTATTCAAATGGTGATGGAGGTGGAGGTCATTGGAGTTTGCCTTTGAGGGGTAACTAATGCTAAACATAGCCCCCTATAAAAGAGCTTCCACTGTCGTAGTTCCTGCCCAGTGCCCACACAAGCGCTAAGTGAAAGTTCTCATTCACACCCTCGCATTAAAGCTGCATGCACGGACCTGCGCTTGGATGCTTACAAAATGACATCAAATAAATCCTCTAAAAATAAACTTGTCTCAACATAGTGCGCGATTGTGACTTAGCAGATTTAGTGGTGATCTAGATAATTGTGTGTTGTGGTTTTAGGGACTTTCTGATTGGAACCATCCTGCTGACAGAATTTCTTTATGTCCTTTGGTAACTTAACCCGCCTTGCCCCCAGGGTCAGCGTAAACTGGTAAATGAGAGTGTGTGAATGGGGGGTTCCTTGGTATATAACGCTTTGAGTGCCCTGTGGAGGTACTAAAGCGGTGGTAATGTGACCATTTTGACCTTTTTCTGGTCTGATTCAGAACATGTCCAGTTCTCAAAAGCCATAATTATCACTCGTTAGTTGGAAACTCTCAAAAGTAGAGGTTAAGCTTGTGGCATGACCAAAGTCCCATTAATTGACTTGGACCACCCCAACTTTCTTTCAGTGCATCAAACGCTGTTCTTGGTTGTTTTGTTTTGTTCGACCTGTTGTTCGAACTGTTATGATCTGGGAGTTGCTGCAGTTGGTCAGGTCTAGGTTCAGCAACACTATGTGGCCCAAGAATGAGATCAGCTGACGACCTGAACCTCCTGAATGACCAGGTTAAGTGGATTTCTTCTCGATGGCACAGGCATATTCCAAGATGATAATGTCAGGATTCATCGGGCTCACATTGTGAAAGAGTGGTTCAGGGAGCAGGAGACATCATTCTTCGCACATGGATTGGCCGCCACAGAGTGCAGATCTGAACCCCATTGCGAATCTTTGGGATGTGCTGGAGAAGGCTTAGCGCAGTGATCACACCATAGACTGTTAAAAAGAATAGACAGCTCCTCCTCACTCCTCCCCGTTTACCATAATGACCACTTCGAGGGGGAAATCATGGCGGATTTACAGACTCCTCCTCCCCAGCTCTGACGAAGCATGTTCCTAATAAGGGCAAAAGGGCGGGATCTCACTGTAAACTCGGCCCTTGCGTGACGTGTAGCTCGCGCAGCTCCAATGCCAACAGTCCGACCTCCGTTAAGTAGGAGATTAAAAAAAATATATTTCGAAAACCAGCCTGGTTTCTATTTTTTGACTAACCCAGCGTTATCTCAGAAGGAATATGTAGCCATATTAAGTGTTGAAAAATTGAAACCAGGCATTAAAGTTGTTTTTAACGTGTCTAAAGTCCAATGCTTTTCAATGGGGGCCTAGCGGCCAAATGGAGGTACTACAGCAATGGAAGAGCAATGGCGGCCTCCAGTGTTTGCGGTCACAAAGCAGAGCAGCCAGCGGCCATTGGATCACACTCCCAACATTAACACAAGATCTTGGTGGAAAAATACCAACAACCCAAAGCTTTTGACGTTGCAGAACCTTACTGAAACAATGCCACAACGAATGTGTGCTGTACTCAAAGCTAAAGCCGGTCCAAGGAAATATTAGAGCCTGTGACCATTTTTGTGGTGGCGACTTATTCTTTGGTCAGGCTGTGTATGTCACACAAACCAAATGATTTTCACCTCCGTGGCCAAACTAGATGTCACGACCCCCGAATTGAAGTTCACTGCTCTAGAGTTCTATCTTCTATCCAAGGACAGAAGAGTCTTTCTTTGGTCTTCTTGGTCAAGGTGTGTCAATGCAAAGGTTAGGGAATACTTTATCGTCCCCATGTTATTGCATTTCCTTCAACGGAATGGGGCAGCACCTGGGGAGCTAGGTTTAGTGCGAACTACCTTGCTGGAAGATTACACTGTTGTGCCTGTTTTTATAGTTTTTGTCAGAGGAAGCACATCCAGACACTAGGAAAACTTTCAAAATCAGTACCTCGTTGCTGTAGGGCGCGAGTTATAACCTCAATACCACAGTGGAGCAGCACATTGTGTACAATGCAGCTATAAGCGCATGCAGCCTTCACTCCAAAATGCGTTATCTCGGAGGCGCCCACAACTTACTCTATAATTACACCAATGACAACATCATTACGAGACTCTACCGTGGCTTTAAGTGCCTATTACAGCTCTTAAGTGGTGTTGTTACTACACTCCATTTAAGGGTCAGCGTGGAAAGTTTGTTTTGTACCAACAAGCGACGCAAAGGCTAATTTATGCCACGTTGCAGACCAGAATGAGCGAAGGCAAGAACGTCGAATAATCTTTCTCTTGGTGTTGGATTTCAAACAACGCAACAAAGCGAATCAGATGGGTTTAATTACATATAATCACTCCTATAACAGCGAAATTAGTTCCATATTATGCATAATGGTTCAAACATGCATTGTTTTAGCTGAGTTTATGTGATCTGTGGAAACAAATGGCACAGTTGCTCAGATTTGGCAACTATTTGTGTGTTTTAGAAGATAGGGCTGCGCAATATACTAAAAATGACAGATCTATAGCTAAATACATACCACAAGGCAGTTCTCTAAACAGGCTTTCTCCCATCTTTTGCTGCAATTAAGAGAATGTCAGTAGGTTTATTGCGTACACCATAAATAGCATAAGTGCGATGTGTCTGTTCAGTTTCTATTTCGGTGCATCTCGCATTGACACTGATTATTTAACACACTAGAGAATTTGAGATTAAAAATACATCTGTTTGTGGTTTTATGAAATCTGCCTCTCTTAAAGCTCACAATGTCTTCAAAGGAGGGCTCAGCGTTTGTTCTTTATGTGTTCTGGAGTAAAGGCTAAACACAGTGTCCATCAACAGTGACCACACACTTCGAAACCTACTCTGATTCCTTTTCATTTTCCCCACAGAATTTGGGGAAAGTTAATATCTCAAGAGCTTCGGCGATCTGCTTTTTTTTTTACTGTTTAAACTTTCAGCTAAATGTTCAAAGCAAAATGGTGTGTTTTATGATCACGAGTTACCACATAGCTAATTAGCTCCACTAGTGTTTTATGCTCTTGTGTTTTTAAGGCTAAGGGGAAAAGACGGCAACACGTCATAAAAGGGGGAAGAAACCCTCTCATAGAATCACAATTTTTTTCCTCTCTTTTTAACCGTTTTCTGGAGAACTATAAACATAACAAAAAAGTCAAGCAAAAATCTGGTCTATATGGATGTTTTTCACAGCAAATTGTTCAGTAGAAGCGAAAAGCAGCGCTCGTTGCTAACGTTAGCATATGTAGCATGAAGCATAGCGTAAGCTTCCTGGTTAGCATTGTCCATTTTTTAAGTATTTATGGGCTGTTGAACCACTTTGCTCCTACCTTCATGTCTTTGTATATTTATTTAGTAGAAAAATATATCCATATTTCAGCATTTGTTAAAAGTATGGGAGAAAGTTTAAGTTTTTTCTCCTCTGTTTTCCTCCTCTGGTTGCTTCGAACATGCCCTTGATTATAAGGGCAATTCCAAAGGTGTCGTCTGTATCTATAGTAAGAAAACCTTAGTGAAAGCAGTTTGAGTATTGAAATGATCAGTGTTTGATGAAGGGAGTAGGGTCTGTCTGCAGCCTGCAAGACAGAGGCGTGTCGTGAAGTAGGTGTGTCGTGAAGTGACGTCACTAAACGCCCATCACACGAAATGCATAGGAAAAAGTACAGGCTTGTTGTCAGAAGTAGTGACACTCAGACCCGAATTTTAATGCAAATTTGCCATTTATAACCAAGTTTGGACTTATTTGAATTCAATTAGATTTTTGTCTATTAAACCAATTTGTGTTACGGATTATGTGATGGCCCTAATCTTAAAATACTTTGGTTTCTAATGCCTAATCTTAAGGATCACGGTCTCCAGCCTCATTGTTGGAGGGACATTTGAGTTCTGCATATACTGTATACATTTCTTGACTTTGCATTGTGTTGCGGATTATGCGAGCCTTAACCTATCCATGTCTCTAATCTGAAAATACTTTGATTTTTTAATGCTTAATCTTAGGATCACAGTCTTCAGCCTCATTGTTGGAGGGACATTTTGAGTTCTGCATATATACATTTCTTGACTTTGCTTAAATGTTAGTTATTTTAGTGTTTAGAGCTCAGTTCAGGATAAGCCTTGGTGTCGACAGCGTCGGGTTACGCGATGTCACTTCACAACACGCCCACATTACTTCACGACACGCCCCTGTCTTGCAGGCCGCAGACAGATACACTTGGATGAAGGTGTGTGGACTTTAAAAACACCTTGTGACATCACCAGGTGAAACTGAGTGTTTTGAGCTTTGGCTTTATTCATTGTAGTACGGGAAAGCATGATAACATTTAAATCCTCTCCCAGAAAAGTCAGATTAGCTCAATTTTGTCTAAATAAATATCAATATCATCTTGTTATAAATGTATCTTAATTTCACCAGGACCAAAATCCATCCATTGCTGCAGATTCCAATCAGCTTATACTTGCGTCTCGTCTTGCTTGAGCGATTCATTTGGACATTTCGTGCTTCATTTACACCTGGACACCGTGTGCTCCTTCTGCTCCAGCTGATTTCAATCTCATTTGTCGTGTCAAAAATCTTCCCCACTCTCCCGCAGCCCTCTCCCCCCGCTCCACCCCTAACACCCCCTACCTTCATGTTTTTTCCCCCTGCATTCTTTGCTGCACCTTATCTCCGTCGCTCCATCTATCCAAATTTTCTTTTATTGGCCTGACGGGGCTGGTGTGGCTGGCAACAGCGCGCGTCACGCCTGGAACAATGCATTGTGATGCTGATATTCATATGATAATGCCGCGAGATAGATTCCTCTCCATTTTTCAGTGTATTGACTTTTATGATTTGGGAACGTTGTCGCCGTGCCCGGGCTCGCCACTTTGCCACCGCTCAGATCCTCTGCTAGAGAGTGTTTCTCGCTTTTGGCAATAAAATGAAGTCATTTCATTTGGGTTGCACAATATGAAAGCAATTGCGATGTTCGAACCGGCTAGTACAGGGTTCCCAAAGTGGGGACCAGGGTCTTCGAGGTACTACAGGGGCCCCCAATGCTTGTGTACAAAGCAAGTACATTGAACAACAAAGAAAAGGAAGAAAACAGTATTTAACAGTTGCTTCTTTTGTAATTTTAGATGTAAAATAAAACAAATTCCTTTGAATTGAGTCATTTGAATACATTTTTATTATTGGGTCCACGTGAGAATTTCGGATCGATAAGGGAGCCGCGATGTCCCGGACTTTGGCACTGGCTGGTCTAGAATACTGCTTTAATAATATTATTGAGATATTTTGCTAAACCATTTAAACTTTTTTTTTTAAATCAAAACTCGGTACTAAAACACTAATCAGGACCAAAGGGAAGCTAAAGTGAAACTAAATTATTTAAATCATGATTAAAGCAGAACCTTATAAGTTACCATGCATTTTCTGTATTGTAGTAGATGCATGTCTTCATCCATGCTGCAAAAAGTCATTGAGAAATAAGTGACATTTTGTTGAAAAGTACATTTGTCCTTAATTTCAGTATCTAATTTCAAGAAATCTGTCCATGGAGCCTGTTTTACACTTAAATTAAGAAAACATATCTACAACAATAAATGATTTCAAGTCAGTTAAGATTGTTATCATTTTTGATTGTAATGAGATCTTTTTTTCTTAAAAAACTTTCCCCTATGGACAGATTTCTTGAAATGAGTTACTTAATCTAAGTCAAATTTACTAAATAACATTTTGGCAATAATCGATCGCCAGCATCAGTTCAAGACTGTAATCATCTGAGCTCATATTTGCAGCTGCAGGTGTCGACCCATGGGCCACGCTTGTGTCAGTGTGTGTTGCCAGATAAGATGGTTCAGGTATTCTCTGCTAAACTGATCTACAACAGTATGAGCAGATTCTTGTCTTCATCCAGGTTAAGAAATAAATAAACATTAAAAGTAGCGGGATGTTCGCAGAAACGTTTAGATCGACCTTTAAACCGTGTCCAGGTGACTATAGTTGTATTGTTTTATTACACATGTGTTTTTGCTTTGAAAAATCTCAGTCGACCTTTGTGATTTTGTGGCATTTTGTGGCCTCTTTTGCCTATATGGAGTGTGTCACCTTATATTGCGACAACAATAATTTAGCGATACATTGTCAGTGTCCAACCCTTGCCACAATCCTCCATTGCCATTGTGCATTGACCTTTTATGATTTTGGCGAATATCTCCTCTATTCCTCCGCTTTCTGCCCAAGTATATCTGTAGCCCTCATGAACACACGTTAAATCACTTTCAATCACTTTTTTAAGCGCTATACCCTATTTGTAACAACGTTAAAACACCCTACGTCTCGCTCTCTTTCTGCCCCATCTGCCTTCCCTGCGCCATGTTGGCAGGGCCCAATCCACCAGCTGATATGAGCATTCCCTGGCACCGGGCCAACTGGCAACACTGCAGGAGAGAGAGACAGAGGAGAGAGGAGAGAATGAAAGAAAATTAGTGAATAATAGACGGAGGAACAGAGGCGGGGAGGGCAGGAGAAAAGAGGGAGAGGGGGATGGTACGCACAAAAGAAGGAAATATGGATAGAAATGACAATAACAACACCGGGTTTGGGCAGAATCTCCCGGAGTGACTGCTATAGGTTTTAAGGTGACAACGCCGGCCTGTTGTGTTTCATGGAGATAGGAGTGCGACCATTAGTAATACGGCGATTTTGTGAATGGATTGCAAAATGGGTCCTGTCACTAATATAAGTAATCCGGCTTGACATTCATGGATTGTGGATGTTTCCTGTGAAAATAACCAAATATGTGACGCACAAATGTACGGTATGCTCCTGCCCCCCCCATCATCATCATATTGTACTATCTGTGTACAGCCAATAGTGCGATAGCCTTATGAGTCATAGTCACACTCAAATGTCAAACAGGATCTCTTTGTCACCCACGGGGGAGAGAGAGAGAGAGAGAGGGGGGGCATAGTGTTGTTACAAAAAAGGAGGGAGTTAGAGCAAAAAGGTGAGTGAGAGACAGAGAGAGGGAATGGGAGGGGTAAAGGGGAAGAGAGAAAGGGTGAAAGGATGAGAAAGAGAGACAAGGTGAGAAAGAGAGAGTGAGTGTGGGGGGAGGGGGCAGAGAGAGAGAGAGGAAAGAGTGAGGAAAGCATAAGAAAGAGAGACAAGGTGGTTGAGAAAGAGAGAGAAAGGATGAGAGAAAGACAGGGTGAGGGAGGGAGAAAGGGTAAGAAAGAGAGGGGGTGTGATAGAGAGAGAGAGAGAAAAAGGATGAAAGAAAGGGGAAGAGAGTGAGGGAGACAAGATACGAAAGACAGAAAAGGTGATTGAGAGAGAGAGAGAGAAATGGGAGAGAGAAAGAAGAAAGGGGAGAGAGGGAGAAAGGATATGAAAGAGAGAAAAGGTGACTGAGAGAGAAAGAGCGAGAGAAAGGGGCAGAGAGTGAGGGAGACAAGATAAGAAAGACAGAAAAGATGACTGAGAGAGAGAGAGAGATGGGGAGAGAGAAAGGAGAAAGGGGAGAGAGGAGAAAGGGTAAGGAAGAGAGAGAAAAGGTGACTGAGAGAGAGAGAAGGGGGGTCTGAGAGAGAGACTCATTTAAAATCTACACATATGTGACCAATACGCAAAAATGGCGGCCGCACCTGCCTCCACAGATGTTCCATTGTGTTGCCACGGTGATTGATGACCTTTTGTCGGTTGTTTGTTGTTTGTTGTGGGCCGTCTCGTTTTGACGCGCACCGCTCTCGCTCCAGAAAAAAACAAAAAAAACACACAAAAAAACAAAATGGCAGACGGCGACAGAACGAGAAGGGGAAACGTGAGAAAAGTTGAATGTGGATCTTGGAACTGCAGCGCACTCAAATATTTAGCGCCGTCTGACTGAACGCGCGAGTGCTCGATACGCCGTACATCACGTTTAGTGCTGACGCCGTCCTCCGGGCTGACACGGGCACTACAGTAAATACAAATGAAGGGAAAAGAGCTTACAGTTGTCTTCTCCCAATAGTGAGTAAGCAGCGTACAAGTCGTAAACCACACCCGGGCGACGGAGCGCATATCTGTGCTGCGTGTGGCGTTTGGATATTGCAGAAATTGCATTAAACAGGCCAGTGCATCTGCTGGGGTAATTAGGCGCTCGATATTTGGGAGTGAAAAGAACGATCACATTGTCAACATTTCCCACACACACAGTTTAGAAGTCGACCATTTACATAATCGCTCCTAGCTTTAAAACTCCACTCAAACCAATAGAAAAGTTCATATAGGAAGAAGAGGGGTTCGAACTCGGACAAAGTGAGGCCTTTCTGTGTGGAGTTTGCATGTTCTCCCCGTGCCTGCGTAGGTTTAGACGAGGAGGAATCACTAAAAACACGTACAATAGTCAGGACAGTCAGTTTAAATGTCATGTGGGTTCATTAACATGCACTGTCCCGACCAAATAAACAAATAGAAATGTGGTTTGTTCATATGTAGACATTGTGATATACTTTTATACTTATAACCAATTTCAATGTCAGTATAGGACCAACAATAAGATAAAGGTGGCCGTGATTCATAAAACTAATAATACTGATTGGAGTATCACATTTACTACATCATTTCGCCTTACGGGAATCACCCTGTGTATCAAACCCTATTGGGCCTGTTGTTACATGAAAACATCAAAGAAAGCTTTCCCCTCCTAAGATCAGAAGGAAACACTTAGTTTGGGATTAGCTGTTTTTTTGGTTTGTTGATTTTATTCCACGTTAAAAGCAAACTAGCATTGTGAGCAAATGAATACAAATTCCTGTATTGTAACTTACTGCTTTCAGCTGTTTATAGACCGAGTGATGAATGTATTTATTTATTATTGGTGAGACAGTGACAGTGAAATAGATGGTTTTCCCTACGATGTGTCCTGGTGAGCCAATATGCTAATATTTATCTGTGTACCTGTATTTTGATACGATTACTACACTGTAAAATGTAAAATTTGTTTCAACTCAAAAAACTCATTCCAAGGGCTGCCAAGAAATGTTATGTGTAACCAATAACCATTTTACAATCTAGTCGATTTGAAATTTGAGATTCACCTCTTTCGTTCAATTGTATTCTTAGGTTGACATAACTGTTTCCACTTGTCTGAAGTGAAAAACGTCTGTCACAAATTAAATCAGTTGTGTCAACCTAAGTTTTTCACTTCAGACAACTGGAAACAGTTATGGCAACCTAAGAATACAATTGAACGAAAGAGGTGAATCTCAAATTTCAAATCGACTAGATTGTAAAATGGTTATTGGTTACACATAACATTTCTTGGCAGCCTTGGAATGAGTTTTTTGAGTTGAAACAAATGTTACATTTTACAGTGTACTGTTTGTCCTGACGCCAAACCTGTCAAACACTGCAAGACAAATCTACCTACAGGTACTAATAAAGTAAACCTTTCATCCCGTATGTGTTATGCATATAGTTGGCTAGAACTGACTAAATTCTATTCTCTAAATGTCTTTGTTGCAATTTTCCCCTCTCATGGCATTTTTGTAACTCATTTCAATTCTACATAGGAAATGGGTACAGGATGCGTCATCACAAGAAGAAGTAAACATTTCTTAACTGTGACTGTGCAGCCATACTGCACATAAGGGCCATGAGTGAGTCCCAGCTCTACCATATCTTTGTCTTCTTATGTCACATTGTTTCAGAGCATAGACACTTTTCTCCCCATAACATTACTGGCTAACTGGTGCAAAACTATAGTTAATAGTTACCACTGGCATCAGAGTAAAGAATAAATAACAAGAAAAGCCTGTAACCCTTTATGTAATGCACTCTACATCGTACTGTATCAGTCAGCTGCTACTGTTACGAGCACAGGAAGGGTGTGTGGGAAGTCCAAACAACGCGCCCATCCTGTTTTGGGACACTGCACGTCCCGGATTAATGCCCTTAAAACGTCTAAACACACATACGACGCCGGTTACAGCACTTGTACAGACGCACGCTCGCGCCGCAGCTAATCGGCCCCATATGTTCAGACAGTATGCTGCGGAGATGCAGGCAGGAGGCAGAACAGGTGCGCACCTGTTACACGCACACATAAAAGAGACCCCGCGCAACAAGGAATAAAGATTGGCTTTCGTATGTGCGTTAAACATATTCGGATTGGGCTGTAGTCATTGTGCGGTATTGGCGGGTTGAATTTTAAGGCGACCTCTCTGCGCCATGTTGTTGCCAAACAAGCAACTCATTTGGCTCTTGTTGGTTAATGATTTTACAAAAATATAGCAATTATTACACTAGAGGTGGGTACTGTATTTAAGTAAGTTGAATTTTCATATAATTTTACATTTGTCACAGTATATTGTCAAATGATCCGTATTAGGTCACACGGTTTAATTTATATGTGATTCTGTTCACATGTTTATGGTTACATGATCCATCACTATTGAATGCTCAAATGGCTGATATTATAACCACCAAAAACATTTCTACCGTTGCTTAAAGAGACTAGATTCAAGTTGGCCATTTTATGCTCACTACTGCCATCTCAGGTGTTATGCGTAACTGCAGTCTCTATATTAAAGAGTAACTAAACGGGCGTGCCAAAGCCTTTCCCCACCCACAAACAAAAGTCAAACATTGCAGCGAAAGAGGCGGTCTCTTAAGTTTGGGGTGACATGCGGGGGTGAGTGTGTGGGCCTTTGCATTGGCACAATCACAGCAGACTGATTACGTGGAGGGACTTGGTTATAACCACAGGTACAGGGGCAGGACAATGGGCAGGATAATGGCAGCACCTGATGACGATGTGTGGAGCTGGTGCGGCTTATGACGTTCTGTGGAGGCCGTGGACACGTCTCCAGTCAATCAGGAAATTCTAATTTAGTCGCAGAGTTTACCCTGAAGGGGGCGCAACCCATTCGTTTTCAGGTCAAAGTTAGGATTTAACACATGTTTGCGCCATAATGTCAGAATAATGTCAGGGACCAGTAGACAACACTATGAGACACCCATTGAGACAGTTCAGTAAAAAAAACTTGATTTGGTGTTTAGTTGCTCTTTAAAGAGACTAGATTCGAGTTGGCCATTTCATGCTCACTACTGCCATCTCAGGTGTTATGCGTAACTGCAGTCTCTATATTAAGCTCGTGCATGACGCCACTTCGGACCCGAAATAACAACTTTTTGAGTGACAGTGCAGGATTTTAGAGGCAGCTGTGGTGAACAGGTCTGGCTCATTCTACACATTAGGACATGGCTGGAACATGTAGGGGAGGAAAATACTTAGTTTTAACATTTTTAAACTCTGTATAGTCCCTTTAAGTCAGTGTTTCCCAACCAGCGAAAAAAAAGGGGAAACTGACTGTTTTGTAGTAAAAATGTAGTTTTGGGAGAATATTAGATTCATTTTGAAAGCAACATTTAACCTCTTCTGAATTGAGCACATTTTCTCCAGTTCGACTTTACCCAAATCTAAAAGCTCCTTGAAAAAAGAGTCAAATTAGCGACAAAACGTGAGGTAAATGAGGATTAAAACGCAGCAAAAAGAGGATCAAAGAGCGACAAAAATGCAACAAAACAGGCGACGATAAAGAGATGAAAACGTGGCAAAAATTGAATGAAAAAGTGACAACAGTGAGAAAAAAATCTTTCAAATGAGGCGTTACGCTGACCTATAGGCTGTCAGCTCCAGTCGAGAAGCTTTTAGATTTGGGCAGAGCTGAACTGGAGAGAGATTAAGTGATTGCTTTCTCATAACACCCTCGACGTACATGGACTCCCACTGAAGGGTCCAAAGGGTCCGCAAGACAAAAAAGGTTGTGAACCACTGATTTAATTAATCATTTGGAAGTCAACTTTTTAATTCTGTTTGAGTCAAATTTGTTCGATCTAATGCAATTCGCACTTGAGTAAATATTTTGCCGGCTCTCCCCACATCTGATTATACCCTGTTAATTATTATTGCTTCAACATTTACAAATATTAATCTGGTAATTTGTCTTTTTTTCTTCTTCGTTGTCACTGCAGGGAACTGAAGGAGGAGCCTGCTGCACCGTGTCCCCCCAGATCCGAGTCGCTAAAGAATGGCATAACATCACACGCGCTAACGGTAATTATTTATTTTGGGGAGCCGTAACAAAAGCACTCTAATTGCGGGTTGCTTATTATTGCGCCTGTCCCTGGCTATCTTCCATCTTGGTCAAGGTCGTTTAGCAAGGAGACTAATTACGCACATGCAAATATAACCTTTTCCCAGATTTAAAGATGACAACTGCGCGGCGGCGTCTTGTATTTGGTAAAAAAAAAAGCAAGATATAAGTCTGGTTTCTTGTTTGCCGTGTTCTGCGTGTGGTTAAAAGCACTCATACTATTTGGGGAGGCATTTAGAGGCGATGATGCAACCCATAAATTATGCATGGTGGGTGGTCACTAATGGGGCATTACAAAACGCACTTTTAAGACAGGTAACTAGGCTCTTAAAGTTGAAAGATTTACTCTGACATTTAGCATTTTTATATTCATTTCTACTTTTATTCAACACTTAAAGACATAACCATTGTCAGTGTCCCAGATAAAAGGGACTTTACTCATATACTGTAGCTGTTGATTTAAATCTTTTGGACATGAACATCGTTTATCTCACAATGGTGTTAATAAAGTTTTTAGTTTGACCTGTGAGAGCCTAAGGTTCAAGTAAGAACACAAGAAATGTATGTCAGCGGTGCTCCCATCAGAGCAGTCACCTCCTCTGTGACTCCCTCTCACAGGTGGCAAAGGCGCAAAGCACATAGCTCCGCCACTCGGATAATAATTCGCCAGGAGCCTGCGCCCCTCCCTGTGCCAGCACAAGATCTGGCCCTTAATGTGTTCACAGCTCAAAATTGGCTTTATAGTCAATTTAGAATTAGGTTTCTCTCAAAGCCTCAGTGCAAGATATGTACAAAATGTGGTAATTGGCGAGAGGTGGTCAGAGTTCTCTGTCCTTGAGGGGGAACCATCTAATTGTTTTGACTGGTTCACATATGAACACCATTCAGCGTGAAGCTTCTCATGATAAACCTAAACATTAAAAACGTTTCATTTGTATTTTTATGCGTAACTACACTGTAAAATGTAACATTTGTTTAACTCAAAAAACTCATTCCAAGGGCTGCCAAGAAATTTTATGTGTAACCAATAACCATTTACAATCTAGTCGATTTGAAATTTGAGATTCACCTCTTTCGTTCAATTGTATTCTTAGGTTGACATAACTGTTTCCAGTTGTCTGAAGTGAAAAACGTCAGTTACAAATTAAATCAGTTGTGTCAACCTAAGTTTTTCACTTCAGACAACTGGAAACAGTTATGCAACCTAAGAATACAATTGAACGAAAGAGGTGAATCTCAAATTTCAAATGACTAGATTGTAAAATGGTTATTGGTTACACATAAAATTTCTTGGCAGCCCTTGGAATGAGTTTTTTGAGTTGAAACAAATTTTACATTTGACAGTGTAACAGATTATTGCAGGTCACACTGAGCAAAAACACTAAAGAAAAGGCCATTAACACACTGGTAATGCTCAGTTGGACTACCTACTTTAGCTGTGGGTTATTAACATGAAGCATTTGAAGAAGACCTATTGTAGGTCTACAGTATTTGAACTTAAAGCTGAGGTACCTGATTTTTCCTGTTCACACTGTGACATTTTTAGTTTTGGCCCAAACTCATTTCTAGCTGTTGTTCAAGCAAATAAATTATATGCACATTTCACACCCGTGCACAGCTTTGAGTGGTGCTAAAGTAAAGCTGAGGGGACCATGCCCAAAGTAAATTGATCTAATTTAGATTCTACTTCTGTCTTCCATCGCTCAATAAACAATTAGGTGAAGACAATGCAACAAGGTCTGGTGTTGCTGTGTTTACAACATACTCTGGTGCCAAAAAGTACATTTAATCCATAACAACAAAAAATCAGGTACCCAGCTTTAAAGTTCAGCCTTTCTGCATGTATATGATGTGGCAGCAATATCTACATGAAGGCGATTAGTGATGTCCCAGCAAACGAACGAGTAAGAGTAAGGTCTGAGGAAAGGCGAGTCCATTCACAGTTAAGACGTATGTTTTTGGAGGTATCCTAATAGAAATATATATCCTTATGTTTTATTCTATTTGGGCAAAATGTTTGGCTTTAAGCATGCAGCAGAATGTTTTTGAACTTGAGATTGTCTAAAATACTTCATGAGTTCGTGAAATTCTGATGATCTTTTTCTCATTTGGTTCTTGACAGAGGATGGATTCTCCGCCAGAGTGCGTCCTGTCGCTCTCCCATGATCTCCCACAGTCTCCCCCTGCTCTGCCGTCTCTGGACCACAGCCCCCAAACGCAGCCGTCTCCCCCGGACAGCCCCAATGTCCTGCCTCTCCACAGCCCCGAGCCGTCACCCCAAAGCCCGAGCACCACGCCCTCTTTCCCCCTCTCTCCCTATGTCCTGGACCCGGATGAAAACCCCCAAGAGGACGGTCTCGAAAATGAAGACGACGACAGTGAAAGTTTGGATGGAGTTCCCGCATCCCCCACCCCGGCCGTGGCGCTGTTCCCAGGCGGAGCGGGGCCGGAGGCGGGACGCAGCCCGATTTTGGACTCCTCTCCCCCAGCCACTCCGTCAGCACCTCCCCTCGGGTTCGGGGCCCTGGAGATAGCCCTTTCCTCGGGTCAGAAAAGCACAGATGAACTCGACCTCCAACTTTTCCAAAGGGAGACTATCGCGACCAAGCCTCATCCGGGAGTTGCCGCGTCCGCTTCTGGCCCGGCGCTGAGGTTCCCGTGTCACGTTTGCGGGAAGAGATTCCGTTTCCAAAGCATTTTGTCCCTCCACGCTCGGGCGCACTCCTTGGACAGGCGCGCTTCGGCGATTTACCGGACCAGTTATCCCTCAGCACCACTAAAGCAACACCTCAAAGTCCAGCCGAACCACAAGGAATCGTTTCACATTGGTCAATCGAACCAGCGTTTACTGCCAAACAATCTGATTCACTTGACGCAGGACGACGAGTCCGATATCAAGGAGTTAGAGGGTCTACAATCTGAATCAAATCCACATTTTCTCTTGGATGGAAGCACACCACTCACCCCTCCTTGACCGAAGACCCCATAACCTCCCCATATTCTTCTAATCAAATCGGGGAGGCAGCTTCGGCACCAAACGCCCCCACTTTCCGCTGCCACGCTTGCAAGGGTAAATTCCGCACCGCTTCCGAGTTGGCGCGCCACGTCCGGATCCTCCACAATCCCTACAAATGCACTCTGTGCCCCTTCTCCGCGAGCCAGGAGGAGATTTTAGCCTCGCACTTGCAAGAGAGCCACCCCGCCCTGGAAGCCCCGCCGGTTTACGTGCCGAGGCCGATCGTGGCGAGTCCGGAAACCCCCGTCCCGACGCCTTCGCACACCCCCGCCCCGAGTCAGCAAGTCACTCCGACGGCCGGGGCGGCTGCGGGGGCGTCGCCCGCGGTGCCCGCTTTCCGATGCGAGACGTGCGGGCAGCGCTTCACCCAGTCCTGGTTTTTGAAGGGGCACATGCGGAAGCACAAAGACTCCTTGGACCACAAGTGCCAAGTGTGCGGGCGCGGTTTCAAAGAGCCTGGTTTCTCAAGAATCACATGAAAGTCCACCTCAACAAACTCGGACTGAAATCTGGACTCCCCGGCTCGCTCGGGACAGCCGCCAGCGCCGAGCAGCAAGCTAAGGTCGCGCAGAGCAACCAGCTGAACGCGCTGTACTCTAGTTTGCTTCTTGCCCAGCGCGGCGGTGGCGGGAGGGGGCGGTCGGACAGGGAGGGCAGACTGGGGATGGGTTCGAGCAAGTCGGCCATCTTGGGATACCTGGGGTTGCCTAGCGATGGTGGCGGGGGTAGCTGTATGGAGAGGCTTCAGGCCGTGGCGCAGGTGGCGGAGATGGGTAACGGGGGCAGCATTGGTGGAGGGGACCAGAGGAAGGCGGGGGGCAACAGCGAAAGTCCCGGGACGATTTCTGAGGCGGGCGACCAGGCGGTGTGGTGGCAACTGGTGGCTAGGAGCATTGCTGTCGCCCAACAACAACAACAGCAACAACAGCAACAACAACAGCAGCTGCAACAACAACAACAACAGCAGACTAGACCTCAGCAGCGGGGTCAGAGAGGCCAGGGACGGAGCTCCATGATCAGTGAAGCCGATCAGGTCAGGGCCTATCTCGGAGGCATCAACCAAAGGGAAGAGATCGGAGGTACGGGGGGCAACACGGGGTCATGGGAATGTCCTGATTGCGGTAAGCTCTTCCGAAGTCTCCAGCAAGTTGTGGTCCATGCCAGGGTGCACGCTCAAAGGGGGCAGAAATCCGGAGGAGGAGGAGGAGGAGGTGAGGAAGACGCCATCGGCAAAGGTCGTGGTGGAGCAGCAGGGGTTGTAGGACATGGGAGAAGTGAAGCATTGAGGCAGGAGCTTCACAGCGGCAGCGGCGGCTCACAGCAGACAGGAGAAGCGAGGCAAGAGTCGAAAACGCACATCGGAGGAGTGCAACAGGCGGCACTAGCAACAGGGTTTCCCTCCGTCATCTCCAACTTCAAAGGTAAATAAACAAATGCAATGGAAGACTAAGGCAACATTACTGCATAAAATCACAAACTCCATCTGTGCAAAGTCTTCCCCCGCTGTTTGCGAAAAGTAGTGACAAGCAGCAATAATATGCAGCGAAGTGTCACGTTTCTTGTTGAGGGATTTAAAGACAGGTATTGTGCAACACTGTGTAATCTTTACACATACTGTATGTACCCAGTGAAGCTTGCTGTATGCAAACATACACATTCACACAAGAAAAACCTGCCTCTTGTTGTCAGATGGGCAAGGATTACTCTCGTTTGGGCAAAAGGTATAGGTTTCTGGATTTGATTAATTGTTACCATTATAGCCTCAATAATTATAGCATCTTTAATTTGATCTTTTGCATGAATCATTGGGTTAGGTTTCTTATTCTAAAGCTACAGATGAAACATGTTTTACCATTGCCCTTGTTCCCTAAACAGTGATTATCATTATCCCTCTTTTGTAGTTTCAAATAGTATTCTTATAGACTCCTCCAGGGGCCCAGCATGTTGTCTTTATGTTTCTACATTTCTCTGTGCTGTTGTAGGAGAGAACGGGCTGCAAACAGTGCCCGCCATGCCCGCTCTGCCCACTAGGGAGCGAGTGCGAGGCCGGGGCATCAAGGACTGTCCCTACTGCGGCAAAGCGTTCCGGTCTTCGCACCATCTCAAAGTCCATCTCCGAGTTCACACAGGTACAAAGCTATGGAAAGAACCACGATCCTCCCGTCCCCGGACAAAATGCTTAACCCACTTCACCACTGCCTTTCGCTAATTAATATAAGACTAATAACGAAAGTTTAAACTAGTCCCATTTCGGTTTAATATGTTGAAAGCGAGTCATGTAGAAATATTGGTTTAACAGTGTGGCACAATATTCTCTCCTTTTTTAATCGTTCGAGCTCTGCCCGGGAGAGCTGGCCAGTGCTAATCATAGCCATCTACTCATAGCACACCAGAGCACCTCTTGTTTAAGTGGCCTGCCTCGGGGTATATTAAATGCACTTCGGTTCAGTTACTAAATCTGCTTCTTTTACATTGTCCTGTAGGATTATGGGTAAAAATGTGTAACACTTTGAAGTACGAATCTCGAACGAAAGTCATTTTTTGGGAGATTAAAATGTTCATAACGAGGATAGATAGGATTAGGAATTAGAAGATCAGAGGGAGAGCTCATGTCGGAGAATCAAGTCAAATGTGTTCAGACTGAGATGTGGACAGAGGTGATGTAGTGTTTACATAAGTAGAACGATGCCGATGCTTAAGAATAATCGGGCTATTTGAGCGCAGCTGTGTTCTGTGCTCTCTGCTTGTGGCGGCACGATGGCGCAGTGGTTAGCGCTCGTGCTTCACGGCTAGAAGGTCCCGGGTTCCATCCCGGCCGGAGGGGGGCCTTTCTGTGTGAAGTTTGCATGTTCTCCCCGTGTCTGCGTAGGTTTCCCTATACCACTAAAACATGTACAACAGGCCAGAATGAATAAGAGTGTGAGTGAGTGGTTGGTGGTGGTGGTGGTGGGAGGGGCTTATAGTGCAGACTAGACTTCCATCAGTCTACCCCAATGGGCAGCCGGGGCTACAATAGTATTACCACCACAGAGTATGGAGTAAATGATACAGTGTGGCGCTTTGAGAAACTTGGTAACACAGGCTTGAAAAGCGCAATACAAGTGTAAGCCATTATTATTATTATTGTGGCTGACTCAGACGGATTCACGTAATTGGATTAGAGCTCACAGACGTAGTAGTAGTAGTAGTAGTAGTAGTAGGACCTGCACCACAGCGGAAGAGTGGTTATCCTCACAGGAACAATGCCCCAGGTTTGATTCCTGTATACAGTATTGTGAGTGCTATAACCTGGTACAATGCGTCCTCCATCCGTCTTCTTCGGGTTATCTATTGCTGGGTCACGGGGCCAGCAGTGTAACCTGCCCGATCACTCTGCACCAGCCCCTTATGGCTCATCCTGGAGGTGTTGGGTCCAGACGACGACCATGACGCCCCGTCAGGCGGAGCTCAGCGGTGACCAGCCTCTGCCAATCAGAGACGTAACCGGCCTTGTTGGTTCTGAACCGCTCTTCCTCTGACCTGTCAGCTCGGACCTATTTACACCTCAAACCCCATCCACCATGATAAAATAGCAGTTTGAGGAGGGAATCATTTCTTAAATGATCCATGTATTGTACATTGTCCCTGTATGTATTTAAACATATCATGCACATAGTAAAGTACACTTTACTAAGTAGCAGTTGAAGTTTGAGAAAAACGAATATGTGATAAGCACTGACATAAACAGCAGGCCTATAGTATCAAGGCAATTTAATATAGTCGCACACATTGAGTAATGCTGGTAATAGTATCCCAGTGTACACTTGCATACAGCTTAGTGACTCTGGTCTATGTGAAATATAGGGGCTTATTCAGTGCTATATGACAAGTCTCTACATACAAGACATACAGTCGTGGGCTTTATGAAATTAGATTCAGACTATATTACCCAGGGGCTGAAGGCAATGCAATCGTCCCATTAACTCATCTGGCCATTTGTCAATTTAAGTCTGACACCAGAGCTGTAATGGCTTGGAAGCTCATATGTGCCAACCTCTCAAACTGTCAGTGTTGATTTTAACCTAATTGTCCCGCGTCGCCTAATTTTTAAACTAAATCTGCTGAATTTTGAATGAAGCTTGTGACAAAGAATGCGATAGAAAGGGGGAAAAAAGCGCGATGACAAAACACACACGCACAGGCGATATTAATGAACCTGTTGTGCTGTTAACACTGCTGACAAATGGAAGTGAATTAAATTAAAATTTAGCAGCACAGCACACAAACAGTCCGGGTTAATGATCCGTACGTTCGATCCATCTCCACATTGTAAAGCAGACGCAGTAGAGGGTTTTTTTTTTCCCACAGTGCGAAGAAAAAAAAAAAGATCAGTGAGAGCCTAAATGTTAGCTACAATGCAAACCCCCCAAAATGCGTTCTGCAACTGCTGCGCCCCTCCTCTTCGCAACATCCAGCGTTTTGTTCCTGATACAGCAAGGTTCACATCTTTTTTTTCTTTTCCCCCCCCCCTTACGATTTCCATACATGCATTTTAAAGGCCCTTGAGATTGCTCCGGTTTCAAATCAAATTATTTTTCTTTTTGAGGCTAATTCTGTTCTGAATAGGCTCATTAATGCTTTTCACATGTGATACAATTTGTGATATTGATGCTCGAGCATGTAAGCCTCCCCTCTCCCCTTCTCCCTTTCTCCTTCCAGTGTCTATAAATGATGCGATACTGCCACCTGCCTTTCAAATGCGGAAGTGCACTCCTCATTCAATTATAGACAATCGCTAGAAAAGTATTACTGAGACTTATTAAACTGTACATGGTTTTAATTGAATGTTTGTAAGAAACCAGAGCAGACGTAAACATGCAAACTCCACACAGACAGGCATGGAACCCAGGTCTATGTTTGCTTTGAGGTGAGAGCTCGAACCTCTGCCCGAAGATGTCAGGAGATGGGTGCCTCTGTGCTTCAAAATCTCAATGAATCGCTGCTGGAGAAACGCTCAGTGTTAGTTGTGTCTTGAGGAAGGTGTCAATAACGAAAGCAATCATTGGTGGTTTTATTAGCAGGGATTACAGCAGTCACGGTAACATTTGAATGATAAGAGCAATCCAAAATATGGTTTCAATTATCGGCACGGGGCTTTTCCACTGACAGATCTACAGCCAGTCATGTTGTTTTGTGTTACATGGTGTTGCAGTGGAAAGCATCGTTTTCTATAAGTGAAAGACTATCATTGCTACATCCATGAACCATAATAGTAAAAGCCTTATTTACTTGCTATTAGGGAAAAGTGATTATCTGCTTAATATTTGCCCAAATGTTACTTGTAATAATGGGAGTACACACCTCTCAGTGACCTCTCATCTGGATCATTTAACAAAGAGCGACACCATGTACATGTATTTGACCTCTCTGTGTTGAAAGCGCTCCATAATTGTAGCTTATTCACAAGCGTCCCTCCTCTTGTTTATCCTCCCTTCTCTCTGCAGGTGAGCGTCCGTATAAGTGCCCTCACTGTGACTACGCAGGGACTCAGTCTGGCTCCCTGAAGTACCACCTGCAGAGACACCACAGGGAGCAGCGCAACGCTCTGGCAGCTGCCGCCGCCGCCAACTCCTCCTCCTCGGCCGGGCTGACCGCCGCACTCAACAGCCACAGGTGAGGAGAGGATATCACATATACTCAGATTACAATCAGAATCAGAATAGTGTTTATTGCCATTGTTTGGAACAGGTTCACAAACTAGGAATTTTTCTCGTACAATTGTATAAAACATATACCACAGAATTTAGATAAAAAATAAGCTATAAAAACTTTAAAACTATAAGGCTATAAGGGCATGCATGTAGAAGATTAAAATAAATAAATAAAAAATAAAAGTAAAATATGATAAAGACGACAAGAATTGACATATAACATATTACTCAGATATTACTAACAAAAAGTCATATTTATTTAGTGAAAGTAAAAAAGTAGTTACTACAAAATACCTTTATGAATTAAAATGACCAGAATTACAATATTTGGTTTGTTATAGTTGTGTGGAGACTTTTAAAGTCAGTAGTTCTAGCTCAAGATGTTTAATAGTTACAAAATAGTACCATATGGGTTCACGTGCAAAGTGTATTATTTCAGATTGTAAACAACATTTGTTTAAGAAAATATTAAATGGGGGTATTCTGCAAAACCAACTTTTCAGAGCTTTCAAGCCTCTTACAATGTTGTTCTCTCAAAAACATACCTGAAGTTGTATTTGGAGCCAGTGGCTATTCTTAGCAGTGCCTGAGATTATTACCAAATGCCTGCAAAGAGCATAACATCTCCACTTAAAAAGAAGTACATGAAATGCAAGCTTAATTCTTCTGTCGCGCTACCACATACTGTATGTCAAGTCAAGTCAAGTCAAGTTTATTTCTATAGCACATTTACAACAGCCACAGCTGCCCAAAGTGCTTCACATAAAAAGGATAATAAACAAAACAAAAGAATACAGGGCATAATAAAACATCAAGAACAATGAAACAGAAAAAACAATGGAGAAACAGCTCAACTTATTGAAAAGCCTGTGCAAACAGGTGGGTTTTAAGGGAGGACTTAAAACTGCTTAGAGTCGGGGCCAAACGGATACTGAGGGGCAGACCGTTCCACAGCCGGGGGGCAACAGCGGCAAAAGCTCTGTCTCCTCTGGTTTTCATGTGTGTTTTGGGCACATCCAGAAGGAGCAGGTCAGCTGAGCGAAGTGCTCTGGACGGGGCATGGACAGACAGGAGCTCAGACAAGTACAATGGTGCCAAGCCATGTAAACATTTAAAAGTAATAAAAAGAATCTTGAAATGGATTCTGTGACAGACAAGGAGCCAGTGCAGACGGGCGAGCACAGGTGTGATGTGCTCCCGTCGTCTGGTGCCGGTCAACAAACGGGCTGCTGCGTTTTGGATCATTTGCAGCCTCTTTATGGACGCTTGGTCCAAACCACAGTACAAGGCGTTGCAATAATCTAAGCGAGTGCTAATGAGGGCATGTACCGCTTTTTCAAGTTCATTTGGGGGAATGTAGGATTTGAAACTGTGGTCTGGAAACTGTGGTCAACTTCTCGCTCTAACAGTCTGCTGAATGTCTCTCTCTTGTTCACTGTTTTTCATAGTGCTTTGTCATGTCTATTTAAGTCTACAAGCCCCCGCAATAATTTAAAGGTGCATTATGCAACTTTTTACGTAGAAAAAAAAGTTGATATTTTTTGCATATTTAACCTTGTAGTGACCTAGCGGCTGTATGAGTGGTCAACAAGGAGCCTTTACTTTCCATCACAGTGGTCTCTAGGACGCTACAGGATCAATTGTTTGGAAGGTTTTCACCGCTGACGGACCCTCTCACCAGAAAACCAAAACAAGTGATCCTGGAGCGTTGTAGAGGCCACCGTGATGGAAAGTCAAGGTGCCATGCTGACCACTCATACAGAAGCTGGGTCACTACAAGGTCAAATAAGCACAAATATCAACTTTATTTTCGCATAAAAAGTTGCATAATGCACCTTTAAGCAAATAAGTCATTGAATTGGCTCTAGTTTACTCAAGGCAGTGATATTGAGTAAATGTAACTCATAGCTACCCTTCTCTGTCCGCAGCTTGGCCTCTGGGACCATGCCCATCAACAAACGCCGATCTCAGCCGAGCCACGGACCGATAAACCGCGCTCCCGCCGGCACGCACGCCTCGAGATCAACCGATCAACAGGCCGCGTACGGGCTCCTGGGACTCCCTGACCAGAACAACCACCACAAAGCCCTGTCCGCTCTGAGAGACGCCGACCTGGATAGCCAGTATCGGTATCTTTCCGGGATGATGGGCACGCTTTACCAAGAAGGAAACTGGATAAGGGAATCCCCGCCGCCCAAAGTGCAGAAAGTGTCCCGCCGCAAGCCACTGACGACGAGCCGCATGGTGCAGCCCGCGAAAGACGGCCCGCCGACTCAAGAGGGCGGATTCGAGCCGCTGGATTTGTCCCGACGCACCCCTCCTGGTCTGGGGGGTCAGAGGAAGATGGAATTGTCAGTTTTGGAGAATTCGAAAACGAGCAAACGGGCATTATGCTTAGCCAATGCGTTTTCTGCCCTTTCCGCACGTCTTCGGCGGAACTGATGGCCATGCACCTTCAAGTGAACCACACCAGTAAGTCCAGGCGCAAGAGAAGCCCCCCGGTCGCCCTCGACGTCGACGGGAACGCGAAGCTGTCCAAAATCGACGCCGCTGTTGTTCCAGAGACGCGCGGGATGTGGAAGGATATGGACGGATCGGACAGCCAGGCACCGTTGGACGAGTGGTTGGCGAACCCGTCGCACAACGCCCACAACGGACTGCTCGGCGTCCTGGATAACCAAGACGGCGATTTGTCAGAGGCCGTCGGGAACCATTTCAAAGAGATGGAAGACGACAACCAAGACGAGGAGCTGGCGGAGAATCTGGATGAAAGCAGTTTGGAAAATTCCCCGGAGGCGGACGGACACGCGGGGATGTCCGCCAGCGTCTCACCGGCGGCGATTTCCAACGCCGAGGAGGAGGACGACGACTTAGATTAAAATCACTTTGTCGAGATAAAAGTGAAACCGAGAGGAAGTTAGGAGGGGGGGGCCTCGCTCGCTGTGGAGTTAGCGGTCATCCATTGTACAGTATTGTCGTCAGCACAATATAGACTTGAGGACGCTTCTTTTGCGGAATTTCCTGGACCACGTTTTTTTTTTTGTATTTGATTTACGTCTTTGAACACGCGAGCGTCCTTTTTCCAGAAGACTAGAGAGAAAAAGCATTCATCTGCAAAATCATGTTTATCTCGAACGGACCATGGCTGTGAACGGAAATAGTATTATCTTCCGGAGAGACTGTTGGAAATCTCTATTCAAAAGACACTGGGGGTTTTGCCAAGTTGTCAATCACGCATGAGCTATTTGCGTAATGCTAATTTGACTTGGTGATTCTTCCCTTTGACCTAACTAGAAGTCACTGCCTCATGTCTTTGATCGTCTTTTTTTGTTTTGTTTTGGTTTAAGCTAAAAATGAAAGAAAACTATCTAAACTTGTTTGTTTTAAGTCGTAATGTCGATTCCCTTTGAGGTGTTGCAGACGTGTTTATTTCTATATACAGTTAACTCTAAGTAATCTTTTTTTTTTTTTTTTTTTTTTTTCTTTAGAGGTTAAGCGAATAGTAGTAGCTTGACACGTTGCCGGCTCGAAAAGAAAAACAAAACGAAAAAAAAAATGTGTCGATGTTTAAGACGATACAAAGTTCAATCCCCGAGTGAGAAAAGTGAAGTGTTTACAAAGCCGCGGAAAAAGCCTGTCGTCAAGGCAACACAAGGTCATCATCGCGCGCTGTCGATGCTTTTGAGGAGAACAAAGCCACGGAGAGAAGCGGAATCTGTATTTTTTTTTTTTTTTTCTTTCTTTTTTTTTTTTTTTTTTTGGAAGGCTGTAGGAACATTTCTCGAGCCGCCCCGAAAACAATCAACGAGAGAACCCTTTTCAAAAGAGACTTAAATGAGCAACTGTGTCAAAACATTTCTTTGTAGGAGGAAGAGACAAGGTAAAGCTGACCCCGACGAGAGGCACTGTGTACTCTTTGGGGGGGCAGCGGGTTGTTTTTAGAGGAATAGGTCCCCTCCCCTCTTTTGTATAAGAAAAGACAATGGTAGGAGTTATTATTATTATTATTATTATTATTATTAAAACACTAACAAATGCATAGACATCCCAGTAGAATATGTGTAGCTTTTGTAAAGACCAGAAAGAAAGAACGGAAAAAAAAAAAATCTGACTTTTGTTTATTTTGCTTTGAGATGTTACAGAAAGCTTATGGATATAGGTAATATTGATTCTAATGTTTGTGAGCTAAGACTAGTTGGAATGTCTATACAGAGCACTGTGCAAGGTTTGCGTTCCCAAAGTAGTTGTCTTTACTTTGACTTTATGATAGACCAAACGTTTTTTGATGGAAGTGTCACTTTTGCTTTGATGTTTTATGTGTAAAGCTGTGGTTTCAATACATTTAACCCCATTGATGACAAAAATGTCCAACCACTGAACTGGTTGTTAAAGAATGTTCAGAACCTAGTGTTTACTGCCAGAAGAAGCAAAATGTTATAAATTATTGACTTTAAAGGTATTTAAACACTCTAAGTGTGCTACATACTATCCTCCCTGACTGTGCTGAGAAGCATGGTTCCCCTTCGTGACTACTGTATGGGGTATTCTTGATTGCAACCACATTCAATGTGCATTAATGTGTTTCAGTTCTGTTTAGAGCACCTTTTTAGTTCATAGTGATTGTCCCTTAGTGGTGTCTCCTTTACAACTACTGTCAATGCCACCGTGCCTTCTGTTTCAAGCACTTCCTGGTGTATTTGTACAACTCACCAAAAGCACTTACCCATCTCTACTGCTTCTTATCCCCATTCTCTCATCAACCTGTTTAAACCCTATTATATGATTTAGATTCATCTTTTTTCCTGATCGGTCTTTGAGGTCGCCAGGCCTAACCAATTTCCATCTGTTTGCATGAATTGTAAATCTTCCTAACCTTTTAAACGTATTGAAGAATTTGGATGAAATACTAACATTGGAAAACCAAAGTTCGGAGGCCAGTTTAGAAAGGTGTCCATGAATGACAATTATTCACTGCCACTTTTACTCTCTTAAAGTCACTAATACGCCAAACACTTCATTGGACAATTATGTTCAATACTCTGTAGGAAAATGTGTCCTCTTTTTATTCTTCAACGCGACTGAGGCAACCTGTCAGGGGACCCATCTCCAGATCTAGAACTATAGCTTTATGATCAGGAATACAAACCTTCAAATGTATGGGACTGAATCATGCACCGTCCTCAACAATCTAAAAGTGCAGTGAATTTTCGAAGACACGTCTCTGAATCTGGCCCAAGTCTAACCCGTATATTTAAACACATGAGGTGCCAAACTTGTCCGACGTGACACTAAACTAATAACTATGATCATGTTTTGATGATAGTCTACCTTTCACTCCCCTCTTCTCCGCCTGTCCCTTGCTTTCCTCCGCGCTCCTCTCTGGTCCGTTAACTGTCCAGCGCCACTTCAAGGTGACACGTACTCTCTGGTATTGAGGCCTTTATGATTATTACTAGAATTTATTTCGGTTTGTGTGGTGTTCGTTCGATGCCGTCGAGATGGAAAATGCTCTTCTTATATCAATGATTATTATTGTTTCGGCATTATGCTTAAAAAAAAAAAAGTGAAACTAAAAAAAAAAAGAGAAACGTGTTGTTGAATGTTGTACAGATAGCACTAGAAATGTTGTGTTTCTTTTTGTACGAGCGCTCGAACCTAAAGCGCGGGCCTCTCTCCTCGTCCCGCCAGGCAGAGGGGACTAAAACAAACTGCCAGTGATTTCAGAGGTGACAAGGCTAAAATAACTTCAATCTAGATACACATTTTGTACATGTTCGCTCTCAGACCTATCACCAAATCCAGCATTTCAGCCGTCAAGGAAATGAGATGTGTTTACTATTGTGCACTTCCTGGTCAACGGTCGATGCTAATGAACTTTGCACGTCAGGGTCAACATGCAGAAGTCAATCGAAATTTTTTATAAATCAGCACAGGGTTTCGCCGCACTTTATTTTATTGTGATGATGTGTGCCAAATTTAGGTGTGAGAATCAAACTCCGTCAACTTTTCCCAAACTTTACTTCTTGAATTTTGAAAATGCACCTTAATCTGAAACTGACCAATAATCCTGTGAAATTGCTTTACAGACATCTGAAAGGCAGCATGTACAAGTATCCTTGAGCTAAAACAAAAGTTGTTTGACAAATCGACGGAGGAGAGAGGGCCGCGCCGCAGGTTTGGGCTCTTGTGTAGCTGACTGCCATCGCAGTGAGGGAAACTGATCTAACATAGTAGTGACTAATATGACTTTGTGGACAGAAAATACAAATAAAACACGATAGAAATAAACAAACAAAAGTGTCTTTGTCAGTGTTTGTTTTCCAGATTAAATTAGGTTCAACGAGCTCATCTCATAAACAGAACATATCTTCATTGATGGTTTATCATTTCTATCAGCTCATGTTTGAAAATAGGAGCATCTTGTGGTCTTTGGATGAACTGCAACGTGAACTGCTCAGTGTATTTTCAAGTGATTTGACGTGATCTTAAAGGAACTTTACCTGAATTTATTCTAGCAGTGGAATGAAATTAGTTTCGTCCTCCTTTAGTATATTGTGACCTCAGACATGTGTGGGAAAAACACTCATTTTAAAACATTTGTATCAATTTCATGAAGTTTTGGGCCCGTTTTCAAACATTTCCGTGACAGTGATGCACCGACATTTGTGACAAGTATAAAGTGACCCTGCAAGTTATAAACTCCTCCCTATGAAGAATCGAGATGCTGCAAATACAGGTGAAACTCGGAAAATTAGAATATCGTTAAAAAGTGCATTCACTTCTGTTATTCAACTTAACCTGTGAAACACATTTATGATAAACTCATTACATGTGAATGTGAGATGTATAGCCATTATTTTGGTGCTTTTACAAGATGAGCCATAATAATCAAAACTATAACAATAAAAATCTCATTAATAATTAGAATATTTTGAAAATGGACTGTAAGCCATAATCATTCAAATTATAACAAATAAAGGCTTGACATATGTCACTTTGCATGTAATGAGTCTATATCATATATTAGTTTCACATTTTAAGCTGAATTACAGAAGTAAAGTAAAACTTTTTAACGTTTGAACTTTTGATATTCTAATTTTCCTAGTTTCACCTGTATGTTAGTAAAGTTAGAATGAGTTTAGACCACAATAACATTTTCATTTAGTGACTTCCTCTGTAACTTCCTGACTTCTTCAGTCGGTGGGGAGTCCTTACCTCAAGTGGAGGAGTTCAAGTATCTCGGGGTCTTGTTCACGAGTGAGGGCGGATGGAGTGTGAGATCGATAGACAGATCGGTGCAGCGTCAGCAGTGATGCGGTCGCTGTATCGGACTGTTGTGGTGAAGAGAGAGCTGAGTCAGGGGGCAAAGCTCTCGATTTACCGATCGATCTACGTTCCCACCCTCATCTATGGTCATGAGATCTGGGTAATGACCGAAAGGACAAGATCGCGGATACAAGCGGCCAAATGAGTTTCCTTCGCAGGGTGGCTGGGCGCACCCTCCGAGATTGGGTGAGGAGCTCAGTTACCCGGGAGGAGCTCGGAGTAGAGTCGCTGCTCCTTCACGTCGAAAGGAGCCAGCTGAGGTGGCTAGGGCATCTGTTCCGGATGCCTCCTGGTCGCCTCCCTCGGGAGGTGCTCCAGGCATGTCCTATTGGGAGGAGGCCTCGTGGAAGGCCCAGGACACGCTGGTGGGACTATGTCTCCGAGCTGGCCTGGTGTCGCCTCGGGGCCCCCCAGAACAGCTGGAGGAGGTGTGTGTGGAACGGGAAGTCTGGGCATCTCTGCTGAGACTGCTGCCTCCGCGACCCGGCCCCGGATAAAACGGAAGAAAATGGATGGATGATGGATGGATGGATGGATGGATGGATGGATGGAT
The DNA here is from genome assembly GCA_007210695.1 of Neogobius melanostomus. Classification (NCBI taxonomy): domain Eukaryota; kingdom Metazoa; phylum Chordata; class Actinopteri; order Gobiiformes; family Gobiidae; genus Neogobius; species Neogobius melanostomus. Next base: position 514,244 of record VHKM01000011.1, read on the forward strand.
GGATGGATGGATGGACTTCCTATAAAATCTGGTACAGGGCCTTTACTATAATGTGTAACATGGAGTTCTGCATTCAATCACTAAATCATTTTGTTTTATCAGCAAGATTATTTTGATGTAAGTAAAGTTTAAGCTTGCATTGATTATCTTGAACAAATAATGTCATAATAAGGTGATCCAAGATTCAGATTATCAGACTCTCTTTTTTAAATCTGCCATTTTAGCTTTGGGCTCTGCACTTCTTCCTCACCCTCAGATGTCCAACTGCGAAAGGAAAGCTACACATTTCGTCACTAGTAAATAATAGATGAGGAAAACATAAAACAATTGCTGAAAACAAAACAATAGCTACAATGTGCTGCTTTACTGTTATTCCGCTGATCCAACGCTGCCCTCTAGCGGAGACTACTGGATTTACTCGATTGTACCAATGCAACATTGCTCAACACGAACAGTGTAAAGTACTCTTTAGGTTCGACCTTGAAAGTGCCATGTTGATTTGTGCTACAGGTTTGTCCGTTTTTAGACATTTTTGTAGCTATGCAGATTGGAATCGTATTTTTGTTAAATTGTTTTTGAATCTTTGTTTGGTACCTAATTATTTTTTCCACGTTTGGGGATTAAAAATGTGAAAATGATTTGCAGAACGTGCGAGGCTCCTCACTTCAGCCTAATGTGGGTTGATCCAGTAGATTATTCCTAGATCATATCAAACCAAATGTGTTAGAATTTTTAACCCACCTGACCCTCATAATTAAACATAAAAACCTGCTGGCTCAAATGTTCTGATGTCATCTGAAAACCCGCGGTAGAAATGTGCGTTTTTGCAGCAAGGAAAATATTGTTGTTTCCTTGAGCGCCAGGGTTACGCTCTTGCTCTTCTCATTATGTGACTATTAGCAGCGCGGATCCCAGCGGTAGCGCACTGAGCCTTCCCCTCTGACAGACTCACAAGAGAGAGAGAGAGAGAGAGAGAGAGAGAGGAGAGAGAGAGAGAGAGAGAGAGAGAGAGAGAGAGAGAGAGAGAGAGAGAGAGAGAGAGACTTCACTGTCAGTCCAACAACGCGGCTCACAGCATCCAAAGATCCTCTCCTCTGCTGCAGCAACGCGCCTCTTTACGCCTGAATCTTCACGGTCCACGGTTCGACCCGAAAAGATCATATCGTCTCTGCGACACTACTCCATCTGACATCACCATGAGCGAGGTGAGTGCGACCCGCGTCTTCGTTTCCGTATAATATCAGTTTGAGCGACTTTTTATATATATATATATTTTTTTTACGCATTGGCACAGGCTGCGCTTTCCCCCCTCCTCCGATAAGCTCTCGCTATAATATCATGCCCGTGCAGCATCGGCGCACCTGTGTGGCATGAGCTGTTTCATTATTTCACACCATGCAAAGCGCCCCCCACCACCACCCCCCCGGACACGACCACGCGAGACCCGGTGTTATCCAACCCCGCTCTCTCCCCTCGCGCACTCGCTTTGCAGCTCCCCCGGAGGAGCCAGAGGAGCCGCAGATGTGCGTCTATGGGGAACACGATGTTTTAGCGCATCCTGCTGCTGGCTTCCGTCCCAACTATAAAGAGCGAGAGAGCAAGTCAATGCAGTGGTGCCTCTCAATGGGGGGGGGGGGGGATGAAGATAAGGCTGTGGGTTGCTCCAAGACATGGCGCGGTATGGGGTTCCCTAAAACACGGGGTGGGATGTTCCCATGTCCCCGTAGCTGTCACTGTCATCGTGCACACACTACATTCTTATCTTATCCTGGCATGCCATCTTCTTGCAACCCACCATAGCTATTTCTGTGTAGGTTTTTTTGTTTGAGTTTTTTTTTTTTTTGGGGGGGGGGGGGGGGGTAGTTTTAAAAATTGACATGTAACTATCACTGCAGAGCTGACAGGCTGGCTTTTCCCAATCCCTAATTTCTCGCTCTCCTTCCGTGCGCTAGTGGGAAAGCCGGAAAGCCCCCTTGCATCAAAGTTGCTGCATATGCATCATTTTCAGCCCATGCATATTAAAGTAGGCAGTGGAGGGTTTTTTTTATTTATTTTTTTTAATGACGGAAACTGCGCTCCAGCCTCGTGGCCATAGTCGTTAATGAAGAGCACTTTTTAACCTTTAAGTGTTAATGCCCGGGCCTTTGAGTGGACATGATATTAGCGCCTATATAACACCTTATTTTCTATCTATCTATCTATCTATCTATCTATCTATCTATCTATCTATCTATCTATGTTTTGTACTTCCATCTCTGTGAACATCTGCGTAATCTTATGTATGGCCTATGATCACATGTGTAGCCAGATTACATAACCACCTATGGATATACGCTCATGTACCGTATGTGTTTGTTCACAGAGGTTTTTGTCGCTGAAGAGCACATATGACTTTATTTGACATGAGCTCTGGGTGAAAGGCGGGGAGAGACATTCAGCAAATTCAGTTCTATTTCTTGACTCAATTTCAGTTCTTCTCTCGATTCTTGCAAAGACTCGGTTTAGCCCTGGTGCCTTTTTTATTATTTTTCTGAATTCCCGTTAAGACTTGGGGATTGGGCATGTTGGTCCTGGTCCTCGTTTACTCCAGGTTCAAATCTTATTTATCCGGATTAGTCCGGGTTAATCCGGTTTAAATCCTTGACCCAGAATAGTCCTAGATTAGTTAAAACCTGGGTTTGTGTTAATTCAGTACATCTTTATCCTCGCTTTAGTTCTGAGCTACTTGATTACGTTTCATCGTTGGTTTAGTCTCTTCCCCCCTTCTGATTTCAGTTTGGTTCGGGCTGGTTCGTGTCCGTAAAAAAAATACAAAATTCAAAACAAATGTGAACTTAGGTGACGCAGAGATGGATTCCACTCGAATGGCGTTATGCGTCCGCGCTCCCGCTGGACAAGTAATCCCTGTCCCAGAAGCAGAAGCAGGGGCCGGCTTGGCTGCAAAAGGCTATGTTGATTCCACACGTTTAGGCCGCTAATCCATGTAATTCCCTTGTCATGTGGGCAGCTGGGAGATGTCTTTTAGATACAGATGATGCCATTCGCGCATACGGGCTACGGCAGAACAAGCCCGATATCAGAGCAGATGTCGCTCACTGGTAGAAAGCCAAACGTGTGTTGTTTTTTTCCCCATTCCCTTCTCTTCTCTACTGTATGGGCTATGTTTGCCACACAGGAGGTTTCCATAGACTGACGTTCCCAAGCTTAAGTTGTCTTTGTGTTGAGGACGTTCTGCCTCTCTCCTCAAGAGGCTTCGTCGGCAACTCGCAATATGTTACAAGCAGGCTACATTTATATGGGTTACCCTCTATAGGCAATGGTTTTAGATTATTTCATATTTCATTTTTAGGGCTATAAAGTTTGGTATTGCATGTTAATATTCAAATATATCAAATCAACAACATCCAACACTACTCCACACTACTGCTTAATCATTTAATACTACACGAACAGAGAGCTGTGTACCCTTTTCAATGTCATTAACTATTGCTGCAGCGGGTTGTACTTCACAGAAAGATGGTCCCGGGTTTGATTCCTGGACCTGGCGTGGCCATTCTGTGTGGCGTTTGCGTGTTTTCCCTGTGCTTGGGTAGATTAAAAACATGTACAATAGGCCAGCATGAGTGAGAGTGGATGGAAGTTAGTTCAAGGCTTTCAATCCGGCATGTATCCGTCCCATGTGTATTCATTAACATGCGCTGTAAGTAAGAAAGTGCTTTAAATGCGACTGAGCGCGCCGCCATTGTGGGTCAACCTGATGAGCATGTTTATGGAAGTCGGGGGAAACAGCGCTTCCGGGGTTTGTCCCTGTTTCAGAGCGTGGTGTCCTGCACTGGTCAGCTCCTCCATGTTAGAAGATAACATTGAATCGCTATTTATCATACTGGGTCAAGCTGTACAGTCGTACTATCTCTGTCATAGCCTTGACTGTGGTGCTCAGGCGCCCACTATCAGCCACTGAATGTTTTGCTTGTGTATTAGTATGACGCTCTTAGAGGGTATTTACCTCTCTTCTGTGGAAGCATAGACAGACTTGAATAGTAGGACAAGGGCAATGTCTCGAGTTCATGTCTCCGGGTCCCGTAATGATGGAAAATAAACTTCTCCTGCATAAGACATCCTGACTGCTGCCTATTCTTCACCAATCCTCTCGAGCACTTTTGTTATTTCCCTAACACTCCATCTCCTCCTTCCTCTTGCTCCTGCGCAGCTCCCTCTGTTATAATCCGTTTTATTCTAAAAAAAAACGTACATTAGTCAGAACAGTAATAGGGATAGAAGTTTGTCACGGCCTTATAAGCAAATCATGAGCATGTAGTTTTCTAGTTTTATGACATCAGAATGTATTATTTATATGAACTCAATGGCATTGATCTTGTGAAACATACGTGGATTGATATAATATCACATTGCAAGCCATGAATCGGATATCAATGGTATTAAACGGTGAGGTAACCGGGCTTCGTTTTTTTCACATGTGCCTGCGCCGGAAATGGCAGGGATCCGTGCCGAACCACTCTGACATCCTCTAAATGGCCCTAATTTGCGCGCACAGCCACACAGAGCAGTGACGACGGCAGCGTTTGATGCTTTGTGGCAGTGGCTGGGCTCTGGTAAAGCAGCATTAAGGGGTTGGCTCACCGTGAGGAGGTCGCTTAGACATGGGGATCAGGGCTGCGGTGGACTTTTTAGCGTCTTTTCCCCGAGCCACTTCAATCTAAGCCAGTCGCCAAAACAGCGTTTAGTCAGAGAAGCAGAAGGAGCAGGACCACACTCTTTAGATCGTGAATTTTTCATGAGACGCAACGCACGGACGGTTCACGGTTGACACGGCAGCCATGGACCGATGGTGGACACTGCCTCTTAGTTCCTATCTCCAAAAATGTTTTAACTTCTAATTGTATCTTATTGTATGGTAACTTCCCAAACCCAAGGCAACTGCGATATCAGTTTTGAGGGTGAATTTTTTTTATGATGTGAAGGCCAAGCATTAGACAGCATTAATTATTAAAGGGGACACTCTTTTTTGGTCTAAAAGGGAAAAACAGACTCGCGATATAACATTATTTCCAAATCAAAAACTGGAGCACCTGGTTTAGCGTCATTCACGTGGTTTGGAGTAGTCCTGTTAACTTTGGTTGTTTCTTCTTCTACTACAGGAGAGCATAAACATAAAGTTGGGTAACAATGGAGGCTTGTAAATCGTTTTCGGCATGTTTTTCCCCCCTGGCTGATAGCGGAAAGGCACTCCCACCAAAACTTTGAGAAGCAAATGAACAGCCCTTGGTCTCCTTTCCATACACTGAAATGTTTTCATGTTATCAAATGTCCAGTAATAAAGCTGAAGTACTCAAAAGCAGGTCTATAAGTCACAACACAGTGATTTTTTGGACTGAAGACCACACTCCCGATTTAACATTGCAGCTGGCCAAATTGATCTGGGTATAGGATATTTTAATTTTTATGATGACATGGTTTACTCAGTGGAGAATGGAGATGCAAATTCAATAGTATTCTCAATGTCCCTGTAGAGCAATCCACGGTCACATCTGGCTTCACATTAATAGATTTCGAAGTACTGCGGACCAAAAGGCACTAAATGGTTGAATCGTAGATTGCATAAGACTCTCTGTTCCAGTGGCCCTCGTAGATGAAAGGGTTCATCCTTGGCATGGTGAACCTGGCTGCCCTCTGCTGTAGCTGATGTCGGCCTGTGTGTCTGCTGTATCTGTGCATACATACAACCCCATGTTAAGTGAACTGTAAAAAGCATTTCAGCATTACTTTAATATGAAAATCCTTCACTCCGATGTCCACCCATGTGCCGCGTGCCGCAAATCCGGTTTGTTTCAGATTTGTGAACCGCAACAATTGGCAAGGCATCTTTGTTTATACCGCGCATTCCGTACACAAGGCAACTCAATAGCCGTCTGTAGCAATAGCATGTCACTTACAGCTTAGTGACATGACTTTACATCTATGTATTTTTAAATACATTTCTTACACACTGTTCTTTGTGAAGAATTTGCAATGTATTACTGTAACATATATCTTATGACAGTGCATGCACAAACAATGGTAGAAAAGGTTGGGTTGTTTTTTCAAACTCCTCCAGTAGGGAAGAGGTCTACATTGTTTACCATAACATCTGCTCTCCTTCTTCTTAGTAAATTGCCCAACTGTCTCGGGTAAGTGCTCTTCCACTCTTCAGTTTTTCACTTGCGATTTCACTTTTGTTTTGAGTAGGGGTGAGTGATAAAATCATTGGATACAGCATTAACATATCTCTAATGTTCGGACAAATAGTTGGTGAACCATAGGTAGAACGAATATCCATATCCATTTATTGGGCTGGATGTCAGCGTGTTTTAAATTACTTGATACAAATTTGCCCTTTTATTTTAATCTGGTTTTGAACCAATCAATCCACAGTCACTGGGGATGGGCCAAGATCTGTGCCACGAGATCCCGCAAGCTCAAAGTGCCAAAGATTTTCCATCCCTGAGTAAAGTAATACTGTGGATTCATTTTTCCCCCCAGGCTGCATCCAATACTTACTGCAGTCTCCTCAATAGTATTTAAATTAATATTTGGTTCGGTAAAAAAAAAAGCCATCTTTATTCATTAACAAGAAATCTCATGTCTCGTCTTGTGAAATGTGTATCTCAGCCTACCTCTTAGAAACCACCAATCATCATGTGTATGTGTTCAGTTCATCTTGCCATAAAAAGAAAAGGGTCATAATGTTTGAATTCAAAAAGGTGGATTACTTCCTTACATCAGTCTTAGGCATTCCCCCATTTCTTAAGTCAATGGTGCGGTGATTTGCTTTCAAAAGTAAAAACTGTTTCTAAATATCCTATAACATCTTCGACTTGCATGCGTCAATTACTTTAATTATGGTAACATTTCACGTAATAGCGCACTTCTGAGCTTCACTAACCGCATCATATCTCCAATTATTGAAGCCGCCGAACGTCTCCCCCCGCCTGTGGAAGTGCATTGATTTTAATTGGCCCTATGACTGCTCCCTGTGGCGCGCCCCCCGTCCCATCGCTTTGACAGACCCTCTCTCGTTCTCTCCTCATCCACTTCACCTCCTCTCCGCTTTTCTTTCATTCATCCACGCTGCGCCTCCCTGTGCCCCCCTCTCCCTATGAAGGCTTGAGTCTTTTCTCCTTAGCAACAGCGAGGCAGGGGTATTATAACGCTTGCTTGTGCACATCCGCGAGCTAACATCTGCACCAGGAAGTCAAAGAAAAAAAAAAAAAAAAAAGTATATGGAAGACGAAGCTAGAATGTGCTTCACTGTATGAATGAGTTTATTTTTTTCATTCATTTTATTTTTATTTTTCCAGGGCTGTTATGTAATCCATGTTTTGGCTTTGCATCTGCTCATGACAGCTGCTTTGGTGGATCCCCCCCACCCCCACCCCCCTCTTATCCTCCTTTTTCTATGTTGATTCAAAAGTCATTTTTAATACCTCTAAATTTGAGCTGCTAATCCTCCCGCGCATCCAAAACACACACAAAAATAACATGGGGCAGAAGCAGCTCGGTCGCTTTCCCGGTCGCTGCCTGCAATTAACGCTTTGCAGGGATCTCACCCCGCTTCACAAATTGCCAGTGCATTCAGAACAAGCTGGCAGGGCGCAATTAACCATAGGCTGAGGCGACTGCGAGGCCAATGAGAAGGCACCGAAGACGGGCAGAGAGAGAACCAAGCTGTGTCGCTGTCAGTCTGCCCCCCGATCCATCTGTCTCAATGTCTTCGCGCCTTTGGCATACAGACTGGTGGAGAGGCTGTATTACTATAGTCTATAGGAGAGAAACTAAGCGTTGTGTTTCTTGGATTTGTAAGAACTGTGGGTGTCAAATGATGGTATATGTACTAGTGGCGGTACTCGGGCTTCTTCAGATGCTACTTGGCCCGTTGTAGAACCTTTTGTACATTTGTTTCCGTCCTTGATTGACGCCCCTGTGGTACTCGGAAGGTCAAAAATCTTTTTATGAGGTGGCACCCGGTGTGAAAAAGTGAGAATCGCTGTGCGGGAAATTACATGGATTTGACTGTGACTGTGAATTTGCTGAAGAAAACCTTGGGCGGTTGTCAAATCTGAGCAAAACAAAAAAAAAGCGAGTCTGTTTTACGAATGGCGTCAATATGTTTACTGAATACTGTGACCATTTAAGTTGGATTTCCTTGGAAAACTGCTGCACTGAATAAGTTCCAAGAATATGGATAACACACAAAGACTTTAGGTCAGTAGTTCACACATTTCACTTTCAGTCTTTAACTAATTATATCACTTTTAGTACGACGTGACTTGCCATAAAGGAGAGGGCTTACTCCTTCCTGACCACAACATCTTCCTTTATGCATGTTTGGGACTGGCTCAAAGGCTGCAGTTGGCCTTTTGGTCAATAAATGTACTGTGGCCATACCGCCTTTGCTATGCCCAATCCCGTCAGACCTTGGAAGCTAAGCAGGGAAGGGCCTGGTTAGTACTTGGATGGGAGACCGTTTGGTAACACCAGGAAGCCTAGCGAATGTAGTAAGTGAGTGAGTGGTTGGTGGTGGTCGGAGGGGCCGATGGCGCAAACTGGTAGCCTCGCTTCTGTCAGTCTACCCCAGGGCAGCTGTGGCTACAATAGTAGCTTACCACCATCAAGTATGGAGTGAATGAATAGTGCAATGTAAAGCGTCTTTGAGTGTCCAGAAAAGCGCTATATAAAACCGATGCATTATTATTATTATTATTATTATTACTGTACGTTGCATGTTATTCTGCACTGAGCAACACCATTACCCCTACATATCACCCTCTCCTTCTCTGCACATATACTTAGCCTCTTTTCCCTCCACTGCAGCCCACCCCCGCAGTGCCCCCAACCGAGATGCATCCACCGCATCTGGCATGTCTGGAAAAAAAAATAAAAAATCTCTCCCCTTCTCTCCGTTCTCCCTTCTCCTCTCTTCATGGAGGTCTAATCCTTTTATTTCTGTCTATAAATACATTTGTGCTGAGCTTTTAGAGGCTTTTTCCCCCCCTCTTCCTTTCCTACCTCCCCTCCTGACAGCCCCGAACCTCGCGCGTATATGCACGGCGTAAGATGTTCACTGTCTATGTTGTCATTGAGAGGAGGCAGAGAGAGAGAGAGAGAGAGAGCAGGAGGAGGACTGTAAAGAGCTGAGGTTTCCATTAAGAGAAACCTAAGAAGTAGCCCGGTCCAAGCCGTCCAATCAGCAGCATGGTCTCCCCCCGGGGTTTAAGTCTAGTGTTTATCCGATATCATACGGTGATGTGATTGTTTGATGACATAGATGCGTGCCCTGAATATCGATTGTAAACTTACTTTGAATGTGCCAGAGCTAATCCATCACAGTATCTTCTTCGTAGCAGCGGTGCTAATCTACACATATCAGTCACGTTATGCATTTTAAGTGACTTTCAGCTTCGTGTTCTCTTCATAATAGTTCCTTCGTCAAACACCTAGTTCTTGTTTCCATTATTCCCACAGTTTTGATGAATCCTGTTGAAGTTGGTTGTTTCTTCCTCTACTCGGAGAACCACTGAACTCTGTATTTCCTGGATTTTGTTTGACGTGTAACGGAATCTGTAAGAGTCCATAAACGGCGCCGATACCGCACAGAGCCTCAATATTATTTTTGGTTTTCTAAGGACGTCATACTACAGTACATTTGGCTTTTGCTTATGTTAACCAATCATATCGCATTTGTCATTTCACAGAGCTACATCGTGTCGCTCATAAGTTGAAGACTCACAGGCTCTCCTCATACTATAAATATGTATTCGCACTCTCAGCTGCAGCAGACTTGTGCAAACATTAGTGCAGTAGAGGCTTTGGAGTGTCTCTCCTCTCCTCCTGTTGATGTGTGCTCTGCCAGCCACACTTTTTCCTCCTCTAGAGCCACGCAGACTTGGTAATTACAGCGCTCTCTAATGGATTCCACTGACCAGTAGGCTATCATAAACAACACTATTGCTCTTCTTTACAATTCAGGGTGGCCTGGTTTGATGTGTAATGTCGATAAGAATCCCATTGGACGCCTACATGTTGTTACATTGTCAGGCGGATAGCTGATAAGATGCAACAGAATAGGGCATAAGGACATCACCATGTGCTAAAGAAGTACTACAAGAATCAGAGCTGCTACACTACATTGAGAGGATTGTGTCATGGGTTCTTCTACGGATGGCAATGAGAAAAACATCCGACAGGAGCACCTTGTCTATGGAGTTTTCCTGACAGGGGTGAGAAAGTCTAGGAACAGGGAATTTTGTATATTCCTGCTTTTTTTCTAATTCATTCTAATTGTTAATTTTGCCTGACTAAAGTATTTATTTTGTCATAATTTTAGTCAAAGTATTTTTGTTGCTGACTAAAATAACACTAAAACTAAATTAAAAGTTGTTTATAAGACTAAATATGACTAAATAAAAATGAAGAAGCTAAAATCATCAACACTCCCAATGACAGTTTAAAAGAGCCTCATGATCATTTAAATTCACTATAGTGAGTATGGACGGGTAGGTTAGACTTAGGGGTGTCCATACTGGTGGTATAGGAGACCGGTGAAGGAAGTAGCAGGGTGAAGCCACGGACAGAAGAGGCGGTGAAGCAGTGTTAATTTCGTCGACTAAAATATTTAGTCTTAATTTTAGTCAAAGTGATATTTTTGGCGACTAAAATTGGACTAAAACTAAATTAGAAGTTTTTCATGAGACTAAAACTATGACTAAAATGTCCAGATATTTTAGTCGACTAAAATAAGACTAAATAACAATGAAAAGGAGAGACTAAAATCATCCAAACTTCTATTGACCGTCTGAAAGAGCCTCAGATCATGTAAATTCACTGCCAAAGGAACATCTCTGAGCTTTGTTCATGTGGGAGCAGCTCCATGAAGCAGAGGACCTTGATTAAATATGATTATAATGAATATTATAAATGCAAAGTCGACTAAATTTGTCTTAAATTCAGTCGACTAAATTTACTTGCAATTTTAGTCGACTAAAACTAGACTAAAATTGAAGATATTTTTTGACTAAATCTCGACTAAAATTGAATTACATTTTCGTCAAAAGACTAAGACTAAAACTAAATTAAAATATGTTGTCAAAATTAACACTGCGGTGAAGGGGTGGAGGTGAGTCACAGCACAGCTGGGAAGCAGACGAGCCATGAACGCTGGAGGCTTGACCGCAGGACTGCGCACGATGATTGGCTGCGACAAAGGTGTGGCTCTGCACTGATAGGCTGAGGTGGAAGTGTGACCCTTGCAGACGCGATGATCAGATTGAATTTGCGCCAAGGCTTCATATGTTGTCAAAATTAACATTGACTGCATAGAACTACAATGAAGGTAAACATTACTTGCAAGTACGTACTAATGTGTTCCTACCATTCGTTGGGCCTGGGTACAGCAGGATGGGAGAGGTGGCTTAGGTGAGTGGTTGGTTGGCGGCCATAGCTTACCATTACTGTGTAGAGAGTAAATGGAAAACTGTCTCTTTTGTGGTGTCCGTGAAACAGCGCATTACAAATACGATTCCTGCACATGGGGTGTGTTGATTAATTTACATGCATTTTAAAATTGCCTTTTAATGGCGTCAGGTGCAATCGAGGACACCGCGGCTCTCCCACCAGGGGCATTACCTGTCCGAGCCACTCTTGTTACCATCCCCAAACAAAGCCCGTCATCATCCGCCGCCATTACCCCCCACCTGTCTCCCCCACGGGACGTCTAACTATTACTGAAGTGCCTCTCACACACCCGGCCCGTGCCCACTGCCTTATATAAAACCATTAGCTCAGGCATGGGGGCTATTTTTAGTGGCAGGTGCACTGTGTTTTTCATGGCGAGGAGACTGGACTGCAGATATACGGGAAAAAGAACCGCGTAACAGATGGAGATGGATAGTGGCATTAAAAATACATGTGTCCACAAATGCACCACGAAGATGAAAGGACATAAGCTGATAGGACACATTATGCATTGGGTAAGCTGGTTAAAAAGACAAGTGCACCGTCTGTGGAAACAAAAGGTCACACGCACACAGTATTATAATATTCATTTACCATAAGAGCATTGTCTCAAGAGCTTGAAGTCCATTACAGTTTTATTTTCAGTCTTTTACAAAGTGCGCCAGACTGGAGGTTGACGAGGATGGAGATTATGACATCTGTTAAATTCGACATCTTAAAGCAGTGCTAAGTAACTCGTGCACCCTAGAGGCCATAAGCGCCACTGCAGGTGTCGTAGCATGTTGCGTTTTTTTAAACTTATTAATTGTCCGTGAGAGTAAATACTACGCTGACAGAAAAGACAAAGGGAGAGAGGGATATTGTACATCCAATTACACAATGGAAATTATTATTTTTTCACTCAAACTTGGCTGTAAATACTGTTTAAGTGGCGCTAGCCCGCAGTTAGCTTTACCCGTTAGCCTGTTAGCTTCTTCTTCGTGATTCCATTAGTGTGTATTGGGGCTCTGACCTGGTGGCAGTCAAGTGGCAATTGTGGTTTTCTGGGAGGAGACACCAGGGGGAGATGAAAGACCCTCCAATCATCTCATTAACACTTGTATTACCCCCAGAGGGACTACGGAAAGGATTTATTGAGGTAAACAAGTTACTTAGTTCTGCTTTAACGCGATACGATACGGTGCTGTGTACAATAAAGGCAAAACAAGTTGATCTATTGCTGTGTTTAGCTGTAAGTCCAGTCAGTACTTCTTCATAACTTATCGTACAAAAAGTGCACCATCAATAGTATGAAGTTTATTTGTATAGCGCTTTTCAAATAGCACAAGTCACCCAAAGCGCTTCATAGTGTCGGAAGGTATGCTTAATTGCACATTTCCATACACCGAAAACAGTGTGCCTACTTCACTTCACTTCACTGTCCTATTCATTTAAACTGTTTATACTTTCCCATCGGTGTCCATTCCATCTTACTCCTCATCTAATCTTACCCAAGTCTAAAGCTAATTTGAACTTTCGGCCGAGTCCTTCAAAATGGACAGAAGCGCCAGTAAATAAATCACAAGTCGCTTGGTTATGAATAGTTCCATGTTTTGGCCTCTCTGGGCGTCCGGCGGCTGACAACGCGCTCCATTTAACTTACAGTAACAGCAGATGCCTTCAGAAGGCACGGCTCTGACGCACATCTGGCGTGCTAACCCACACATGTGCGCCACTGGAGGAGTGGACACACAATGGAAAGGAAAAGGCACGTACAAAGAGTGGGAGTGCAAATTAAAGGCTAAAGAGCTGTGTCCAGCCAAGCAGAAAACATAGGCTCTCATAAGGCGCGTATAAAAGGCAACTATATGTTATGTAACCGGGTGCAAAGCGAGGCCAGGGTTTGAGAGATAGTGAGATCTAAATATTTGGGATGTGGAAAGTATAAACATTGACAAAAATTGTTTCAGATTACAGAGCCATACAAGGTGGAAATGGTCTTGAATCAGGGGTTTCAGTGACATTATTTTGAGGACTGTTGACATTTCAAAGCGACGATATTTTTATGGCTCTTCAACTTCATTTACATCAGTTGAAACCGACAACAGTTTTAAGAGTGGTATAGAAGTGAGAAAGGTTTGTCGATGTGGCGGCATTGATATAAGTTGACTTAATTTCTTGCTTTTATTCTGTAGGTGTTTCATTGCTATTATTCACAGGGTGCAGTAACAGTTTAAGCCAGCAGGGGACAGTACATCAATGTTGGACAGAGGCATGGAAGTTTATTTTACAGCTGAGTTTCACAAATAAACAATAAGGGATTAAGCTAGTGCTAGTGCTAGTATGACTGTGTTATATAAAGTTTAAACTGTTAGTGATACATTTAGACCAAAATATATTAATTCTGCACTCTATCCACTCTCTTGAAATCCAAATTCATTGACACATTCCTGTTACATGCACATTGTTTTTTGTGTGTTTTCTATGCCATTCAAAATTGGCTTGGTTTGGATTAATTGATTAGCAGCTGCCCAAATGACAGTAACATAAGAAATGCACCAGGATTCTCTTGAAGTGGACCTAAGAACATTTACAGCTGTGGCAAATATATTTTTGAATTGGCCAGTCCAGTTAACCAACCTGGACGATGCGTTACTCACTTTCTTTTTTAGAAAGACAATGCATGTTCTTACTGCTCATTTTCTTACTTGTACTCTGATATAAATTGCTAATTGTTGTACACCTTGAAAGAATACATTATATTGCCTCATTGAATATGTTTTGCAGGCAGTCGCGTAAAACAAATTCCTACACATCCCGGCTTAGCTTCTCGAGTTTGACAAATGTACTGTGGGAAAAACACCCTCTCCTCTGGGACCAATTAAAGTGAATCCAATGTGTCACCATACTTAGACATGTAATTATGCGTCCCATTGGATCCGCTGGCCTTTTCAGAAGACATATCCCGGGATGTTTTTGCAGGATAACATCATTCCTCCGATGCCCAGAACCCGCTGCTTTCTGCCACTTTGTAATGGTCCTGCTAATGCGGCTAAAGACTCCACTCAGACATATTGCGAGACATCCACTGTCCCTTGTGACGCCATACTGCCGACTATTAAACATTTATACATGATCTATTGAGGCTGGGTTGATTGTCTGCGGCGCTAACAGACTCTTGGATGGAGCAGTGCGGCGGGATTCTCAAGTCGTAATTATCATTCGCTCATCTTTGTGTGGAGGAATGGACGGCCATTACCTTGAAGCGTGGCTTTAAAGGCGGGGTTATGGGAGAAATGTTGGTATTGGTTACTGGCAGGTAATTGTGCATATTTTGGGGCCAACTCCAGGGAAAAGATGAGAAAACCATGCCCCTAAATATTTGACCAAATGCACAGTGCAGGCTCGAGCGATGCCACTGTCCCAAAGCATTCTATGTCCAGCCCTGTAACAAACCCTCGGGGCCGGAAACAGCACGCTCCCTTTGAAATGAATAGACGTTGACAACGGCGGGCGGCTCTCTCTAGAACCCTTATGTAAGTAATTTAATATCCCGTTATTCCGTCAAGACCTGGGTTTTGAGATTGTCCCGGGACGAGGTGACGAAAGGAGTGAAAAATAGACCGAAAGAGAGGGGGGAAAGCATGGGCCGAGCAGGAAGGAGATAAAGGAAAGTGACAGAAAGTGGAGGAGAGGTGTATTCCCCCGAGGAGACTGGTGGGAATGAAGAGAGCCAAGGAAGTGGGGAAGGGACAGTCTACGGTTTGCTTTATGTCTACGTTGGAAAGCATGCAGTAATGTTGACTCCAATTATGAAATGATGATACTGTGATATTTGCTTCATATTGTGTTTATATTGTTTACGATAAAGCTCTTTTGTTTTTTTTAGATTTACTTTATTTTCCATTTTCAAAGGGTACAAGGGTTGTCATTTTAATTTGCCCTGCACGTCTGTGGCATGATGTCACATGAAATCTATGAATACAAAGGGTAAACTGGGAGCAAATTAGGTCAAAAGTAAAGGGTTGGCCAAAGGCAGCAGTGACTCAGTGATTGGGGCGTCCATGGATCTAAAGGTCGGCTTCAACTGGTGCTTACTGTCGTCGAGCGAGACCCCTTTTGTGGCGTGTGAGTGATTGGTGGTGGTCGGAGAGGGCTGTTGGTGCAGATTACATTGCTCTACAACCAGACGGTGTGAGAATGGATTGGTCCACTGAAGCACTTTGAGCGTCTCAAGCTTGTAACGTGCAATGCAAATTGAAGTCACTATTATTATTACCACCAATCAGGTTAAGGGTGGGTAAAACCAAGCACGGTCTAAAGCAGGGGTGTCCTTGCCTGGCCTGCCAAACGACATGCCTTTTCATAGATTTTTCAAAGACATATAGTCTGGGAGCGAGCGTGATCTCAACAATTTCCGGTGGGCGTGATTGACAGACGGCATCAACCAATTAGAGCAACGCTAGATACGTTGCAGTAACAAGCGGCAGAAAGCCTTTCCAAAAACGTCCTTTTTTACGAGGAACGCTTCGAACGCTGTTTCTTGCTCCGGTTTTAGGGATTTCATATTTTCCAAATGATTTAAAACAGACGAAAGAGCCGAAGAAAACAGTGTATCGGCCGCCATCTTTAATGTTTGGAAGAGTGCATGGTGGTGACCATGGTGGTGACAGGTGACGGCTTCCGTCTCTTGGTGCGTGATTGGACCGATGTGGGTCAAATCGTGAAATGATTGGCTGCGAGCAGCTGCCCAGACGGTTCTTCTTTTGAACAGAAAGGAGGAGTGTCTGGCAGGCCAGGCAAGGGGTGTCCATTCTGCCTCTGGTACTGTGTGCCAAGTACCAACGCAGCAAGAAACCTGAGAGCCTGAAAACTGGTCTGGCTGCCACATTTGGCCCCTGGGGACGGACTTTATGCACCCCTGGTCCAAACAAAGACGAGGGGAAGACAAGGGCAGAAATAAATCAGGTTTAAACCAGAACTAAACCAGTGCAACGGGGCAACAGTGACACAAATGGTTGAGCGAGTCGTCTCATGATTCAAAGGTCAGGGGTTCGAATCCCGGCTCCTGCAGGTGCACACTATCGTTGTGTCCTTGGGTAAAAGACTTCACCCACCTTGCCTCCAGTGTCTGTTTGTGTACATTGGTGTGAATGAGAGTCGGGGAGTGGTTCTTTGATGTAAAGCACTTTAGGTTAAAGCGTTAAATAAGTTTTAAAATACTGCCTGATCCCATTAGGTTATCCAGGTCTAAAAGAACAAACCAGGACTAAACAAGAGGTCAACCACTTACAGTTCCTTGCAGATTGAAGGGGTTACCTGGTCCGAGACTAAATTGAAGCTGAATCGGTCAACCAAGGATAAACCAACCCTCAGAAAAAACCCACGAATACACCCGGGGGACTATAAGAAAATCTATACATTTGAAGTACTTACTTGCCCAATCTTGCACGTATAGTGCCTCTCGAAAGTACTAATACACCTTGAACTTTTGCACATTTTGTCATGTTTACAACCATAAACATAAAGATTTTATTTTGAATTTTTACTGAAAATTCACACACAAGTAACAGACAACTGTGAAGTTAAAGCAAAATGATACATGATTCTGTTATTTTCAAAAAATAGAAAACCGAAAAGTGGGCGTGCATAAGTATTCATACAGCATGACTTAATACTTTGTGGAACCCCCTTTTACTGCAATAACAGCAGCAAGTCTTCTGGGGTATGACTCTACAAGATTTGCACATCTAGAGACTGACATTTTAGCCCATTCTTCTTTACAAAACAACTCAAGCTCTGTCAAATTAGGAGAGCGTTTGTGAACAGCAGTTTTCAGGTCTTTCCACAGATGTTCCACAGGATTTAGGTCAGGACTTTGACTGGGCCATTCTAACACATTAATATGTTTGTTTTTAAACCATTCCATTGTAGATTTAGCTTTGTGTTTAGGGTCATTGTCCTGCTGGAAGGTGAATCTCCGCCCCAGCCTCAATTCTCTTGCTGACTCCAGCAGGTTTCCTCCAAAATGTCTCTGTATTTGGCTCCATCCATCTTCCCAACTATTCTTACAATCTTCCCAGTCCCCGCTGAGGAAAAGCAGCCCCATAGCATGATGCTCCCCCACCATATTTGACACTGGGGATGGTGCACTCAGGATGATGAGCAGTGTTAGGTTTGTGCCATACATAACGTTTTGCATTTGGGCCAAAAGTTCAATTTTTGTCTCATCTGACCAAAGCACCTTCTTCCACATGGTAGCTGTGTCCTCCATATGACTTCTAGCAAACTTCAAACGGGATTCTTATGGCCTCCTTTCAATAATGGCTTTCTTCTTGCCACTCGTCCATGAAGGCCAGATTTGTGTAGAGTACGACTTATAGTTGTCCCATGTACAGATTCCCCAGCTCAGCGGCAGTACGTCGCAGCTCCTCCAGAGTTATCTTAGGGCACTTGGTTGCATTTCTTACCAGTGCTCTCCTTGTTCGGTCTGTTGGTTTACGTGAATGGCTGTGTCTTGGTAGGTTCGCAGTGGTGCTATACTCTTTCCATTTCAGAATGATGAATTGAACAGTGCTCCGTGAGATGTTAAAATCTTGGGAAATTGTATAACTTCTCCACAACTTTATCCCTGACCTCTCTGGCTCCGAGGCCCTCACAGAACAGCTGTAATTATACTGAGAGTAGATTACACACAGGCGGCCTCTATTTAATGGTTAGGGGAAGGTGTGAACTTTCTGCAGTCATTAGGAATGTTATAAAAGCAATTTAATGCACTCCGAAAATGCTGTATGAATACTTATGCATGCCTCACTTTTCACTTTTCTATTTTTTGAAAAATAACAGAATCATGTATCATTTTGCTTTCACTTCACAGTTATCTGTTACTTGTGTGTAAACTTTCAGTAAAAAATTCAAAATAAAATATTTATGTTTAGGGTTGTAAACATGACAAAATGTGCAAAAGTTCAAGGTGTATTAGTACTTTCGAGAGGCACTGTATACCACTGTCAGTAAAAGAGGCCATAAATTGATGTATCTCCATGCCGTACAGTGCAAGTATATTTAAACTGCCTCTATGTCATGTTTTTATTTCTTCCCAGTGTTTTTCACACCTCTTGCCTGCTACAACCCTCTCCCATCTCTCCCTCTCTCCCGTCTCTCCCTCTCTCTCTCTCTCTCGCTTCCATACATGTCTTTGTCTTCCTCGATCACCTTCAGAGCGTCCCCAGGGCAGCGCTGTTAAATGGTGCAATCTGTCTCTGTCTTCGGCCCTGTCCCCTCCCCGCACACCGCCTCCGTTTCTCTTCGTTCCCGCTATCTCCCTCCCTCCCCTGGTCATGAATCACTCCGTTAACTACTACATGTAAAAGAAGGGGATATCCCAAACTGAGCTGAGCCGGAGAGATAAGGAGGCCTACGCTTGTATCCTTAAGGCAGAGTTCAAGCTGCTCAATGGCGGTGGTGGGGTTGGGGTTAGGACCGCATTGAGAGGGGCCTGAGGCATGGCCCGGGTTGGCACAATGCAAATGATGGTAAAAGCTTGGGAGAGTATTATAGATGGGGATGTGGAGACTACAGGGGCTAGGAGAGATTTAGGATGGTGAGGATGAAAGTGAAGTATTAGAAGCACACAGCTCTGATAAAGAAAGATCCTATAGCTCGCAGTCTAAGAATAGCTGGATTTCAACTTATTGTTGGTATCATTGGCGGTACTTAGACGGTACAGTAGGTCTAAATTTCCAAGTGGTCATTGCTCATTTTTACAATAAACTTACTGATTTTCTCTGATGTTTGTTCTGGTTCAGTGCTAGTTTTTGTAATAATGCACTTTTTTAATTTTTGTTTATTATTTTACCTAAGGTTAAGGTTAAGGTATACTCTATTGACTGCATTTGACCCATCCTTTGATGCCGCTGGGGCAACCCGTAAGGAGCAGTGGACGACGGCAGTGACCCATCTCAAGATGTGAGCCAAGCTGATGGTCAGAATCTCCTTGCTGGAGATTTACCTATTATATATGTTTTTTTTGTGGTAAGGAAAACCGGAGCAGACACGGGGAGAACATGCAAACTCCACACAGAAAGGAATCAAACCCAGGACCTTCTTGCTGTGAAGCACAAGCACAAACCGCTGTGCTACCGTGCCTGAACTTACTGATTCTACCGTCTTTGACCCATAGATGCAAGACTATAGAGTGTACCTTATTAGCACTAAGTAGAAGATAAGTTTATGTTATTCTATTACTGATATGACCTAAATGTTAAATATTATCCAAAAACATATGTGTGAATAAAATGGGTCCCGAATTATACACTGCCTGACCAAAGAAAACAAACCACCACAGAAAAGTAGATCACTCTAATATTTGTTGGACCTCCGTTAGTGTGGCCAATGCACAAAGCCTTCTCCAGCCCATAAGACTCCCGATGGGGTTGAGATGGTGCTCAATCCATGTGTGAGAATGATGTCTCTGAACCACTCCTTCACAGTGTGAGCCTGATAAATCCTGGAATACGCCCGAGCAATCAGGGAAGAAGAAATCCACTGGATATTCAGCTGATCTCATTGGGCACATATAGTGTTGCTGAACTTGGACCTGACCAACTGCAGTGACCCCAGATCAGAACAGTGAAATCTATGTGGTGACTTTTTGGTCAAGCAGTGTAGTTCCTCCTTTGAGTTATTATTATTATTATTTTCCACAGCCTGTTTTCTTTGATTTGTGCATGTTTCTGTAATCCTGCATGTTCACACTCAAAGCACCAGCCTCCTCTCCGATATGCGTCACACGGAGTGATCCATGAAACGTTTTGAAGTTGTTCTGATCGTGTGAGTGGCCAAACCACAGTAGCTTCCCCGTGTAAATTTAGCATGTTTGCGGCTAGCTTCCGTTGACGTTACCATCACGTCTTTGTCCACGCTGATTGTGATTGAGACAACCCCCCACAGTAAAAGCAGCCCAATAGTGAGCTTTCCCCCCACTCACTGACGCTCACTCACACGTCTCTAATAGTTACAGGAAGCCGCCACTGTCCGTATAGCATTAATCTTGTAAGGACGGGCACGGATCTCCAGTGGAGCAGAAGGGGCTTAAGTGCCCGTGCAGGCTAATGGCAATGGGAGTGTGTTTTTCGTTCATTTTTTTTTTTTTTTACCCAGCAAGCACCAAGGCCGGGACACAAGCTGACGACCTTCTCCGCTCTCACAAAGACTCAGATTCCGCGCAACTTTTCTCAGGAAGTGCAGCAGCCATGAAACCCTCCATCTGTCCGTTCAGAAGAAATTAGTGCAGTGAAGGCAGGGGGTTAGCGAAGAGAGAGGGAGTGATGAGACACAAACGTGGTGCAATCTAAGGTAACGCTATAGCTATTAGGCTCGAGCACTTGAGCATTGGTAAATGGCTTTATACATGTTTTTCAAATGTGCAAATTAAGTGTTTGCCAACGCTTTACATATGGGTCACAGTGTAGAGAAAGCAAATATAGTATATAAAGTGATACCTATTTACTCACACCTAAATCACACTCTGGCGGTGACAGGCCACAGCTGTCCAAGAGCAGAAATGTGGCTGCCTAGAGCTGCCTTTCCACAGGCTGGCGCGTATCGGCCCGATGCCTGGTCAACCCCGTTATGCGAGCTTTTTTGTGGCCATACCGCCTTTGCGATGCCCAATCCCGTCAGACCTTGGAAGCTAAGCAGGGTAGGGCCTGGTTAGTACTTGGATGGGAGACCGTTCAGTAACACCAGGAAGCCTAGCGAATGTAGTGAGTGAGTGAGTGGTTGGTGGTGGTGGCTGATGTGCGCAGACTGGTTGCCTCGCTTATCATCACCGAGTATGGAGTGAATGAATAATGCACCAAATTGTAAAGCGACTTTGAGCGTCTGGAAAAGCGCTATATAAGACTAATGCATTATTATTATTATTATTATTTTCCATAGCAGTAGCCAGGCCCAAACCGGTCTGACCAGGTATACGTTTTGGGACCGATATCTGGCTGTGGCCAAAGCACGCTGAAACGTGACATGAACAGACTGCTGGCTGCTGATAGGCAAATGGGAGCGTGAACAGCCCTCACTAAAACAGGCTGGTCATGCAGATTTAATATTTTATAACATAAATTCGCTGTTCTAAAATGGGATTTTGCCGATATTAGCATTTAGCCGCTGTTAGCGCAACTTTAGCTGGTGTTAGCATAACATTTGCATGTTACTTACCTTCATAGTTCTTGTTTTAGCTGTTGCATTTCTGTTTTATTAGCTGGCACCTCTGAATGATTCCATAACCCTCACCAGAAGGGGGTTCGATTCCCACCTGGATGGGGCCTTTCTGTGTGGAGTTTGCATGTTCTCTCTGTGTCTGTATAGGTTTCCTCCGGTTTCCCCCACTAAAAATATGTACAATAGGTTACTTTCCTGGTTAAATAAAGGTCAAATAAAGGCAGCATTTGTCCACATTTGTTCTCATCGCAGCTTACAAAACTTTTAACGACGATCTGTACAGCGTGCTCCTCTGCTCACACGTATCCCTAAATAATAAATAAAAACTTTAAAAAGTTTGAAATAAGTCTGAACCAGGACTTACAATTTGAAATGAGCTGGATCGGTCTTTTCCTGGTTTGAAATTGGGAAAAATTTGGTACATGGTCTTTAACCATATAATCACTCTTACTCATTCCCAACAAAAATGGAAGAAGACGCTGATAACACCTGGTAACCGGGGAAACGCTGTGTAGTCATCAATCTAGTATGTTATTATAAATCATGCGAGCCTATAAGTGCTACTTTGGACCTTAGGCAGAGCAGTGTCATCTGGAAGGCACTTAAACTACCGGTAATGAATTCCCATGACATAATTATTACTGTGTGGCTTCTGCACTCTAATTAAACCATCAAAGACTATGGATTAAGATAAGCCAAAAATGAACTTTCCAAAAAGCCAAATCAAGAGAAGGAAGTCATTTTGAACAAGGTCACGACTTTTTCGTAGCGTCAACGCCACGGGAAATGACAGCAGCAGATTATTAACACGTATCACAGCGGAGCCTGCTGCTGCTGACAGCCCACAAGTGACAACACAAAAGGCTTTAATCACGGCGAGCTCCTTAAGATGCAGTTTGGACTAAAATGGCAGATTTGGAAAATCTCACTTTGGCGTTGACAAAAGCAATTCGACTTCTGAGCCGAACAGTGCTGATTCAGGGACTCTGTGTAGCTGTCCTTTTAAGTTTGAGGATTTAAACATAACAGTGGCCATTAACCTTGGCGCCTCTGATAAACATTGAGGTGATTTAGTGTTGTAGTTTTGAAGACTTTTTGACCTCGAGACATTACTACCTTTTAAGGCCATCATCCTCCCCACACAGTCAGAGTTGCGTAGCTGAGTGGTTTGGGCTCTTTTCTCACAGCCACGAGGTCCCAGGTTCGATTTCAGGGCCTTTCTTCACATTGTCCTTGTATCCCTTTTTCCTCAACCCAAAAAACATGCAGCCAAACTCATGACCAGACCTAACTAAAGGTCTCTGCAGTGACCCACTGCTCCTGACAGGTTACCCCACTGCCATTGAAGGATGGGTCAAATGCAGAAGAAAAATCTCCCTACAGGGGACAATCGAAGTACACCTGGGATGAGATGATTTTCCAGGATGATTCAGGATATGTTCCTCTCTAATATCCAAAAACATGCGCAGTACAGGCTACGGGCTATGGGGACACACGATCAAGTTAAGATCCACTTGTTTGAAGGATGGGTCAAATATAGCACACACACAATAACACACAATATGTAAATAGTTCACTTAAATCTCTTGCATAGCCCTGTTTGTAACATTTCAATTGAGTTCCTTCTTGGTTCCTGCTCCATATTGCACAGAACATATACATAATTCTTGGACGCTGTGACCCGTGCGGTGCATAAAGCTCAGATGTATCGACAGGGCCTCGGCGACAGGCGGCTCTTCAGTCACACATGCGCCAGAGGACATTGAGTTATGTCCAGGCCATTTGCTTCACGGATCATAAAGAGCAATAAGGTCACAGTTATGAAGGGTTGGATGGGCAGACACACTGCGGGTCATCGTGGAGACGGGCTGAGTAATGCTATTTCAAACATTTATTACATTTTATGAAGATCCATGGCTGACATCACAATTTACGGTGTTTCAAGATCATGATGCATACAGTACTGCATTATAGGTGATTGGAATGTTTTCTACTGTAGTTGAAGAACAATCCATCATCTGTACTGAGACATTTCACCACAAGAGACTTCATCAGCAACAAACTTTTTTCAGGATAAACATACTGTACACATGTTTGCCTGTCTCCCAAACATGTCTAAAAGTCCAGTTCTGGTCAGTTTCTCATCTCTCGTGACTCACTTGACTACCAGACAAATGCCGGCCGCGAGCTGGGGTTTGTCCGGTGGCCAGCGTCAGGGACAGGGCACAAGGCTTGAGTCAAACAGCGTGAAAAGGGGCTCAGAGAGAGCCACATGAGGCCGGGAGCTGGAGAGAAGCTGTTAGCTCTCCATCATGTGTCAGCCTGGGCAGAACCAGTCACGTTCGAGGGGAAACAGCCGGCGGGAAGAACGTGTCAAAACTAACAACGTAATCACACAGAGGTCAAGTAGGGTTCTGCGCTTCAACCACATACAGCTATGGGAAAAATAAATCAAAATCTCTCTCCATTTTCACATAGAATGGACCATGCTTGGTGACAAAGGGCTGGAAAACTAAAAGGGAATAAATATTGAATGGCTACATTTATATACATTTCTACCTCCACGGGGAACTCGGAGCACTTTGCATCTTGCCCGGCTAGCCATCCACTACAAGAATGTTCGTGTGTAGATGTTGATGCTTCATCTTCTCTAAGAGGATTTTCTTCTTGTTGCCGTCTATCAAAAGTTATTTTGTGCCATTCCGAATGTACATTGATTGACACAGCTGTTGCGCATTCATGTCTATTTCTCCGACGTTTAAAATCTGAACCGAGTTACGAATGACTCTTTGTATCCTTAACCTGTTATCTGCCAGTTTAGGGTTAGGGTTAGAGTTAGTAATTATGCATATCCAGATCCCAAAGCGTATTGACAGGAGAGCTTACAGCCTCTATGTCAGTGTGATATGACATAGATCAGTCACATTAGTCTCTGCTCTATCGGCCGATGCTTCGTAAAACCACTAACTTCCTTGTTGACCAAAAAAAGCGCTGCTTGCTGTTTGCTTCAAATCCAGCTTTTCTCTGATTGGTTAATATGCTTGTGAATCACGCGCATTGGGAATTCGAAGATCTGATCGTGTATCTGATTCCAGATACACGTTACGTCCAGGAACCACTCGCCCACGCATTTTCAGGAAGTTGGGATCAAACTGACAGACTTTCTGATGTTCACTTACTGTTGACCCCTGTTACATCACTCTCTTAGCCAGTCTACTCTGCGAATTCACAAAGAGATACAGATCCTAGCCGGAGAAGTAACATTCCTGGAGCCTGCGCACACATTACAGAAGAGAAATCGCCCCTGTTAGCTGCAGTAAAGATCTGCCTCGCGCTCCCCTCGATCTCCATCAGCTGTATTAAAGCTGGCCCGCTCTATCCGCTCGTATGAAGACGCCGTACTGTCGCCTGCCTCCTGTCTGCCAAGAGTCTGTTATAAATGAGGGACTATCAGCTCGGCAGAGTTATGTCACAGTAACAGAATTAGATGGGCTCGGAGATGGAGATGTAGTGCGGTTATTAACGGGACGCGCGGCACCCGAAGCATGACAGAAAACATTAGAGTTTGTGGAACGGCAGGTTGTTAACACAGGCATTGACAAGGGCTTATCAATCCAACGTGGCTGACGTATCTAAGCGCACATGTGGGCTCAGGGAGTGGGCTCTATTTATTCCTATGTTATGATGTTGAAGTCTGATACTGAGAGAGTTCATTTTTCACACTCTTAAAAGGTTTACACTCAGGCTTATGCAGAGGCTTTCTGTTATATGGGAAATTAATGGTATTTATGAAACTTTTATGAATGTTCAGAAATAACACAACAATCAGTGAAAGCAACAGAGTGTCACCAATTTTTTACCAAAAGAAATTGAACTTATTTGTTGATGGGATCAAACTGCAACAAAATAAAACAGACGTAACTATAAGAAATCTACAAGCACTTTGAAACCACATTGTGCTACCAGTGTAATGTGATACATCTATGTGTTTATGGTTATGCAAAAAATCAACCGTGTGTTTGTGTTTTTTATAGGTGGCATCAACTAACTCGGCTAACAACAGCCAGACAGCCGCGGCTGACAACAAAGGTACGACTGCCCTTTACACTACCCAATGTGGTTGATTCCCATAATAATACAGGTAATTACAGGTGCTATCCACACATTCAAATCCAAACATGCTAAAGTAAGGAGAAGAGTCGTGCCCAAAGCCACAACAATCACCCTTTTAAACCAAGTCTACCATCTCCGCTCCTGCAGTCCCATGTACAAACTTGACTTATAATGCTATAACAGCATCGCAGCATTGCAGTAACCTGTAGCACAGTGATGTAATTGGAGTCTGGTGTCTCTGCAGAGGTTACAGCGCGGAGCTGCAGTCTCCTCTCAGCTCTGTCAGGTTTGTTCATTAAGAGCGGATCCACTGCTGCCTAAAGAAACATAACCACCGAACCCTAGAGTTTACTTTTAACAATGTGCCTCTCTGCAGCACGTCTGAAGCAGATACTCACTAGGAAGTTTATGTGGACTGCATGAATACTCCAAGATACTGTGTATTGAAGGGCTGTACCTGTCCGAAATATAGATTCCATAATGTAGCAAATTATTACCATGTTACACCGTTATTCAAAAGATACCTGGAGTAGTATTTCCTTCACGCAGTTTTGAATAAACCTGTTCACTTTGGTCATCTCTTCTTCTAATTTAACCCCGATCTGTATTTCTGGATTATATAGAAGTAGATAATCCATAGCCCATAATCCATCACTGGACCCTTTCTGCGCTCAAAATATGCTCTTCATATTTTCCCACTACTGCTGATGGTCAATACTCTAGATAGACATTATTTCACATGTTAAATAAATATTCAGAAGTAAAGAATGTTTCTAAGCGCTTATTTCTGCACAAAATGTCAACTATAGCATGTCTAAAACCATCCACACTACATCAACAACTACAGAACTTATCAGAAAGTTCAGCAAGAAGATATTTTTCCCAAGAACTGTTCAGCCCACACTGTTTATGTTACCATTAATTATTAAAAGTCACCGGATGATAACAATGCATAGACTTTGGGGCTATTTTTCCACTGCTCCTTGCTTTCTCTTGACGAACATAATTTGAGAATCCTGACTTTCCGCTTTGCTAAGGTCACTCTGCTGTTTCCGTGAGCTAAGCAGCAGAGACAGAGTTTTTTGGCAGCGAGAGGCATCATCATGTCAGCTAGAAAGAAGTTTGTTGGAGCTAAGTTTTGAACAATGCTCTTCATCAATATCTCATCGCCGCTCTGCAGAAAGTCCCATCCATCAGAGCCCCAGCGAACACTTAGCCCACGGTGGGAGGGCGCCGGCTGTCTCAGGAAGGCAAAAAGCACCAACATCTCAAGGGATTTGGATACTTTTGCATGTTGTCTGGTACATATTTAAATATTGAGTGTATTCAAATTTTACACCAGACAATTTATAAGAAAGTCATTTAAAGTACCATGTAAATGAAAGAAAATGAGAATGTCCGATGGATGTCTATCGTTCCTCCTTTTCAGTGTCCATACTGAAACCTGTACTTGAGTTATGTTGTGTTTATGGACCCCCTTGATAACGAGATGGCACATCTCCAGGGGCATTCCACCCCTCGATAAGAAAGAGTTTGGAGACTTTTCTTAAAACAAAATAACACAAAACATGTCCTCAAACAGATCTAAATATGCTTAGAATTGCTATTTTTAAGTGGAAACTTTGCAAAAGCTCACTTCTGCACTCCAAAAAATGAATATCTAGCTACTGTGTAAGCTCTCAGTCGTCCAATGCATTGACAAGGAGGATTGGGAGCATGGATCCCTATGAGAAAACCCTCTATGGGCACTATCCAAATCATTGTTGCTGAACCTTGTCTCCATAAACAAACAAACCCAACCCAGCGCTGTATGAACTAAAGTGCATACATTATGAGCCAACCTCAACAGGAGTAAATGTCTTTTGACATCTTTAATCGATACCCCATCCAGTATTTTCTGTATCTGACATCAAACCTGACACATACAATCTAATGGCAGTGTTGTATCGGTGCGTCTTCTGAAAACAGACACATAAGACTCAAAAATAAATAATAACCTGTAGATGATTTACCGGTTCCTCTATTTACTCTATCTCTCAAAACAAACCTCTCATTTTCTCTGTTGCAATATTACACCTTGGCTTCACGTTACATTTGACTCAGATATGGATGATTTGTGAGGTCAGCCCAAGGCGAGGTTTCACTGCTCCAGTGGCTGCACATAGTAGTGCATACATATAAGGAGTGAGCGTATACTTTGGGTAACTGCAGGCTGTTACAGAGAGTGATTCATGTAGCTTCATGAATAAGGCATATGCAGCCCAGGTATGTGGACTCCTTTTTATGTATTTATAATGTATGTACTAGTGCACATTGGTGAGGGGTTTGTTTTGTAAACTCTAGTTCTCCCTTACACATACATTTGATAGTTTTCAGGCTGTCTGCTAGGAGCGAACATTTTTGTGGAAATATCTAACTGGCCATTTCTCAGATACTGTGATTGCGATTCAAGTGTGTGTTGCGTCAGTTCACATTAACATAATGGGCCCTATCTTGCTTTTCGAAATACTGTTGACTAGACTTTTTCGAAAACGTGGGGCGCTCTGTGAAATCTTCAGCTTCAGACCTGGCACAGTAAATGGGCCGGACAGACACCCATGAAGATGTTATGTACAGCAGCAGTCCCTCCCCAAGCTTTACCTATAGTGGGTAAGATACCGACTACTAGGTAAAGCTTGGGGAGGGACCGCTGTCTGGTAGGGTCTAGGCAAGGCAAGGCAAATTTATGTATACAGCACATTTCATGCACAAGGCAACTCAATGTGCCTCACAGCAACACCTAATACACAATAAAACACAATAAAACAAATCAATCAAAACACTCATACATACATACACATAAACCCATAAAAATATACAAATAATAATAAAAATATATATTAAAAGTGGTTAAAATACCATCAATTGCAGTTTGCAACAGAAAATAGGCATGTTTTCAGCCTGGACTTAAACATAGTAAGAGTTGTGGCCTGTCTCACGTCCTCGCTGAGGCTGTTCCAGACTTTTGCTGTTTGAAACTGAAACGCAGCCTCACTGTGTTTAGTGGCGACTCTAGGAACCACCAGGAGACCCCTCCCTGAGGATCTCAAGGCCCGAGATGGTTCATACTGCTGTACCATGTCAGCTATTATTATGGTGCCCGACCATGAAGAGACTTATAAACTAGCAGAGCTATTTTAAAATCTATTCTCTGAGCGACAGGAACCGGCGCACTGGACTAATGTGGTCGTATTTCCTGGTTCTTGTCAGGACTCGAGCAGCAGCATTTTGAATATACTGCAGCTGTCGAACAGCTCGTTTAGAGAAGCCAGTGAACAGGCCGTTACAATAGTCTAATCAACCGGAGACAAATGCATGGATTAATCTCTCCAAATCTGGTTTTGACACTATGTTTTTTATTTTAGCAATGTTTTTTAGGTGGTAATAAGTCACTGATGTAATGGACTTAATATGACTGTTAAAAATTCAAGTCTGAGTCCATGATTACCCCTAGATTTCTAACTTGATCTTTAAGTTCTAGTGAAAGAGCTTCAAGATGACCAATGACAACTTCTCTGGTAGGGTCTAGTAGTAACTAGACCCTACCAGACTGGAATATTTTCCGCTACTGTGTGTGGCGGTGGGTGTGGGGTGTGGGGGGTTTACAAGTGCTGGTGTTCTGGTCACATTTCTGCGTCGTGGAGTTTGCCGCCCTCTTTAATACTGGCACTAGAGCGGACCATCGTTATATTCGGGATATGGACAGTATTTAACTCACAGTGGGAGAAATAGTTTGTCTTAAGATGCGCAAGGCTGCGTGCAGTGTTAATAATGAAGAGGAGAGCAAAGTGGAAGCAGCAAGTGCTCATTGTCAGTGTTGTTCGTAGCCGACCTCTTTTCTCTGTAAGTGACACCCTCAGGGCACCGGCGAAAGCACCGTTGTTTGTACACAACATTCCAACTCCGTCTTGAGCAACATGGTTGTGCCAGGCAGAAGATGGAGCCTATTGAGTGAAACTGACATTGACTCAAAACAATGGTTCTTTAATGAGGGAAACCGACTTCTCCCCTTGGGAAGAGCCATCTTGAAATACCAGCATGATTATCAAGTCTGATCAGATGAGCAAAGAGAAGCCTCCGTGAACTCAACTCAAACAATCTAGCCCAGTTGATAAGTTTGAAAATGTATTTGATTCAATTTATAGTACACATATCCGCCATTAAGTTTTGAGAGAAGACTGAAATATGAACTAAGCTGACGTTTTAGCATGTTTTATACACAATGAGGACTAGTTTGTTTTCACACCTGACCGTGTTGATGGTTACTACCTCAGAGTGGTCCTGCTGTTGCTGTGTCATGTCTATTCAGCTCATTTAAACATGTTTTGGTTCTGTCTCCCTATGTGGCGAGGTAGGACAGCAGCACCGTTTCATGACATTCTTATTTGACCTTTTAAACCAGAGAAGTCCCACAGAAATTAGTATTGCCTATAACAGCAGCCTTGGTGATTTGCATCTATTCCCTCTTGCACACTGTAGCACAAGTAATTATATGTACATTTGATGCTAAACTGTGCTGCAGGTTATTATAAATTAACAAGCTATAAGAAATTGCTGCTTAATCTTATATCATGTCCATTAGATGCTGGTGAGTGTGAGTACTAATGGACAATGTGCCTGGGGGTTGCATTGCTGTATTGTCTCACTCATCGCAGACGTGAGCTCAGTCACAATTAAAAAAGTGAGCAGCTTTTAATTCAAGCAGTAAAACAAATAGCTCAGAAGCAATCAGCCAGACATACAATGGATATAATGAAGAATGAAAAGTGGCATGCATACAAAAAAAAGTAAAATACAGCAATCCTCTTGGAATGCAAATGTAAGGGATTAAAGAAAGAAAGAAAAGTAGACGTGTCATTATTTGGAGCTGAATTTTTTGACTCAGCCATGCTCTTAAGTGGACATTTTCCACTGACCTAAATGTTGGTGTTGGACCCACAGGCCTGTGTCCCTGGGCAAGACACTTCCCCACCTTGTCCGTGAATGTGTTGAATGAAGGGGCAGGTTTCCGTCAGACTGCTCCAGGGCGGCTGTGGTTATAGAGGCTGCTCATCACCAGTGAGTGTGACTGAGGAGTGGATGAATAATGCAACGTGAAGCTCTTCGAGAATCTATTAGCCCGGCATGAAAACACAGAGAGTAGGACATCCACTTAGAAACACATTTGACTTGATCCCGGCTTCAACCTGTTCAAACCACTGCTGTGTGCCTTGGGCAAGACACTTCACCCTCTCTACCAAAATGTGAAGGTGTTGTATGAATGAGTGAGTGATGATGGTGGTCGGTGAGGCAGCCACGTCAGCCCCAGGGCAGCTGTGGTTGAGTAATGCATTGTAACCAATGCCTCTGGTTGCACTGCGTTATGACTGCGACGCTAGGGGCCGCCATTGCTGTAGTATCTCCATATACGGGCGGAAAAACAAGCTAGTTTCCATTAGAAAGCATTGCACTTTACGCACGTTCTAAACAACTGTAAAGCCTGGTGCCTAATTTTTTAACACTTTCTACAGCTAGATATTGCTTCTGTGATAACGCTGGATTAGTTACAATTAAAGGGACCAGGCTGGTTTTCGTAAGGAACATTTTAGAAATCTTGTATACAAATGAGGGCTATGACCGAACTACGCACCACGCGAAGGCCAAGTCTACAGTGAAGATCCCGCCCTTTTGCCCTATTTAGGAACATGCTCCGTCAGGGCAGGGTAGGAGGAGTCTGTAAATCTGCCATAATTTCCCTTTCGAACGGGGTCAATATTATGGTAAACGCAGAGGAGTGAGCAGAAGCTGTCTATTAATTCTACGGTCTATGATTGTAACACGACTTTAAATGTATATGACAATCTGGACAACCCATTTCCCCACATTTTGAAAAAAGTCTCTTACAGTATTTGACTTTTTTTCCCCCACTGTAATGTTCCTTATTGTACACGGGATGTTCATTACCTTTGCCTTGCAACCATACTGTACCAATGGGCCTTGAACAAGTCTTCTTGTTTGCTCATGTGCAAAACCAGTTGTACAGTGCCTTGCAAAAGTACTAATACACCTTGAACTTTTGCACATTTTGTCATGTTTACAACCCTAAACGTAAAGATTGTATTTTCAATTTTTACTGAAAGTTCACACACAAGTAACAGACAGCTGTGAAGTGAAAGCAAAATGATACATGATTCTGTTATTTTACAAAAAATATAAAAGTGAAAAATGGGGCGTGCATAAGTATTCATACAGCATAAATACACTCCACTTGTGCTGCTACTCCAAAAGTGGAGTAGCAGCACAGTCATTTGTGAATTATTTACTCAAGTAGCACTTTCTCAATGACATATCAGATGTATGGCCCTTATACTGTAATACACATCATTTCAAATGCTAAATCAAGTGCAACATTTTTCAGCGTGCACCTGTATTGATAAATGACCTCTTTTATGTTTCACAATATCAACTTTTCTCAACTTTTTTCATCAATTGACACTTAAAACTAATACTTATCCCACAGGCACTATCCCAACAGACTAAGTAATAATAAGAAAAGTGTTTGAAATATCTCAATAAAAGAACAATACATGAATATTAACTATTTGGATTCTTTCTTGTAATGTTTTGCATGTCTTCCTATGTTCCACAGAGAAGGCCTCAGCGGTGAAGCCCAGGAGCAGGAGGAGGAAGTCGACATCGACCTGGAGGCGCCGGAGACAGAGAAGGCAGCGCTGGCCATTCAGAACCAGTTCAGACGCTTCCAGAAGAAAAAGAAGTAGAGCCAATGACTGTCTTTACACCAACATAAAAGAACAAAACCTACAAAAAAAAAAAATCAAAAATCACCCAGATGTACAGAAATCTAGTAGTTGATCGAGCCGGGGGTGGGAAGTGGGGCAGTCATTTTAGTAGTTCAGGAACTATCGTCGCATTGTGCAAAGTGTGACGAAAAGAGCCTTTCTCTGCATGACTGGAAAAAAGGAGGAGAAAAATAACAAAGGAGAAGGCGTGGTATTTATATTCTAGCATGTTCGAATACTGTATCCTCTGGCCATTTCATTAACTTCTAACATACCCCCTCATCGCTACACGACAACCCCTCCCCTCCTTCCCCATCTTGTCTTGTCAATGCACAACCACCCACAACAAAGCAAGCACACCTTTCAACACGAATGAAACGCACAAAGAAAGAAAGAAAAACCTAGCACACCCTATGCCCCGCGTCTGTCTCGATCCGCTCCCCTTGTGCTGCATTAAACGGATGGTGACAATTGTGTTGCGGTGGTCATGGAAACTGGCTCCAACTCAAGTGAGGCTTTCTTTCTTTTCTTTTCTTTTTCCCCCCCCCCTTCCATTTTCGATCAATAAAGGATGGGAAGAAAGGTGCGGGCGGCGCGGACAGAGGGCGGCTAACACCTCAGACGCATTAGGGACGGCGGAGCGCGGACAGGAAATTAATATTTGAAGAGCTAAGCGGGGGATACCTGACGCCGGGTAATGTCAAAGAATGTCAGACAGGCCGACCTTTGCGCGGCCTTGCTCTTTACAATGCGGCCTCGGTGGAAAATTGGCTCGGACTGTGTCTATATCGGAGCGATCTCGCTTTTAAGGTTTTAACATAGTATCGGGGCAATATTTACACTATAATGTCAGTTTCATCCTGATATTATAGTCTATTTTTGCAACAAAGACGTCGGATTTGATGTTTTTCAACCGATTGATGTCAAAATGTTTGCAACTTGGGAACTAAGAACTCACGGCTCGTCCAATCACAGCGTTTGTCGACCAGAATAGACTTAAGTTGAGACAATTCATGAGAGGGGAGTATGGAAAAATGTGACAGGGCATTGTAACTCTTATAAGCTCTTAGAAATGACAACAATCACCAGGGTAAACCAAAGAATCCGTAGCAACATCCTTGATAAACCTGATTTGGAAGAAAAGCTAAGAATTTCATGAGAATCCTCAACTGTAGCATGAGTTCAAAGCCACACACAAAATATATATAAACTGACGCATTACAAAAGGCATTCAAAAGGAGGTTCAAACTCAATGTGACGCGAGGTCCGAGGCACTGTTTTGGAAATCTAGATCCAAGTCTCATTTTCCGACGTCACTCGGACAGACGTCTTGAACCCCTTGACAGCCGAACAATACGTTTTATAACAGCGTCGGCTTTTCACCCACGACGGCGGCTCGAATTGGCTCACAGTTCACTGACTCCGAAAGAGCGTCTGATATTGGCGAGTATCGCGTTGCAGCTGCGCCTCCGGAGTCGCCATCGCAAACATTTAGCCTCAGCCACGAGTCTGGCGTTTTATAGATCCCGCTGGAGACAAAAGGAGAGGGGGGTCGGGTTACATACTTATACCCGTTTGTAGGTAATTCAAACCTATAGCCTCTTTAAATAAACACTCGGTATTTAAAGCCAGTGCCGGGCCGCAAACAACGTCGCCTGTGTGTGTGTGTGTGTGGTGTGGTGTATCGGCTGGCCACTTTATTAGGTAAAGGTCCAGACCCTGCGATACCGATTTGCTCAACCGCCATGCTGCAAAGTCAATTAGGCAACGTTTTCAATCAATGCCGCGAACAGCGTAGGCAATTCCGAAGTTGTTATGGCGCCTAATCGAGTAAACATACCCAATAAAGCGGCCAGTCGAAACCGCAAGGAAAGGATTGGGCAGTTTCCCTCAGCACATGTAACCAACGCACAAACATCATGAGAAATTACACGACTATTGTACATATTATAAAGCTCCGACGCATTGTCTTACGTCTCTCACTCCCCCCCCCTTTACTCATGTGTGTATGTAGCACAGAAAAGAAAAAAAAAAGATCGAGACCGTTTCCGTAATAATCCCGCTAATTACTCGAATTATTATTGGAATGTAACCTCTTTTCTATTTGAGGTAGAAAAACTAGCGCTGAAATTGAGCACAGGCTGGCGTCATCCACCCGTCGCCCCCCCGTCATTCACAAAGCGAGCATGTGCGGTACGGGTTATCAAACGCTTACCCCCCCCACCCCCCACCCACCCTTTTATAAACGCTTTGATAGTTTTTGTTTGTCTAATAACACTTTGGATGGGATTTAGCTGGATCCGACTTGGCAGGCATGGTAAATAGAGGGATTAAGACAAAGTGAAGTTGGGACGTTTACGCACGGAAAGTGAGGCTGTCAAGCTAAACACTGTCGCACAATGCAAAAAAAAAAAAAAGAATGGCGTCATCTGAGTAAATCCAAACATTGTGAGAAAAGACATCTTTTTTTTCTACAGTATATGCAAAACAATATAGCCTATATTCCACATAAGTGTCTCATACATTTAGCAACGTCTCCGTTTCACTGACTTTTTTGCGTTCCATTTGAACAGAAAAGAAATAACCTTACCCTTTCTTTTTTAATGCACCAGTAGCCTATTTTTAACAAGGCTCCTATCGTGCATGACAATACGTTGACAGAAGAAATTCATGAAATTGCAGGTTTGACAAGACCAACTTGGCTATGTCATTTCTCTAACAAAAAAAAGGAAAAAAGAGGCAGATCTGTGTAATTGAGGAAGAGATTGTTGCCGCAGGCTGTAAATAGCGACCTGTCGGAGGCTAAACGTCGCTTGGCAACAGCCTCTAAAGCAAAGGAGTTTCACCGGGAAATGTGACCAATAAAGAAAAAAAACATTAGGTGCCCAGCGAAAGACCTGTAAGTAAGGGATTCCAAATAATTCCCCTCCACTACCACAACTTTTAGACTATCCCAGCGAGATAAAAGCCTTGCCCAGTGGAATCCCGCCTCGCTAACCTGTGTTACATGGTGGACACATTGGCACGAGCCGCTTGGCAGGTAGCCCAGGCGGAGGGAAGCGAGTCAGCAAACCGATCATGACGGGGGTACTGCAGGCTCCAGGACGGGCTCCCATGTATTTGCATTTTCAAGGCTGATGCACACGTCGCAGCTAAACTACAATGTTATAAATACAGTATATTGCCTGCGTTTATTCCATGTGTTCTCTGATACTAATAAAACGGGGGGGAAAGCGTTTGATCAACTCCGAAAAGCCAGATGGTACTGAAAGCAAAGCCATCATTGTGTCTTGTAGGCAGTCCGTGACTACTTTTGCATGCTCCAGAACTGAATACTGTAATATTATCCACTTTGTACTCGAAAAACCAAGCAGGGATACTTGGGTTTTTTTTTTCTTTTGTTTTTGCAAGTACCTTTACCGAAATACTTTTTTTTCTCTAAATAAACGAATAAACAAACAAACAAACAAAGCCATTTCCGTGGACGCACTTTGCTTACGTAGTTAGGTTTAGATGCTAACGGTTAGCATGTGTAGTGCGCGTGAGTACGTATATAGAAAAAGTCTGTCAGGTTAGAAGATGCGGCTGATCGTTGATTGTTAAGTTAGCGCCCCCTCCAGTCACATATCAATCATTGCATGTATAGACGCCATTCTTTCCCCCCTTTTCTGTGTCGTGTTTTTGTTTTCTCTATAGCTTGACCTCATTTCACATTCGGGCCCTGGAGGCAAATTTGTTACAAGGAGGGGAGAGCACGGCGGGCTTTGAGCAACTACTAAAGGCCTAAGGAACTTGCTATCGCAATCGTGACTGTACCAAGATGGCCGCCTCCTTTTGACATCACTTCTTTTGTCCTTATAGCATTGTCTGTGTCTCCTAAACATGTGCTTGCGACATGAAAATAACCGTCACCGCTTGCTCGCTGTGTGTCCATGTATCGCTTCGAGAGAATATATCAACTATGGGAATCCGACACAGTTGTACAGCCTAGAAGCAGCATTAAAGCCATACTTGAAGAAAAACGCGTATATTTCTATAGTCTATCCCTGTACGTCCACACCTTGTCGTCGAATTGCGCACGGGGTCAACTCATCAAGAAGAAACACTATGAGAAATTGTATAGTTTGATGATTTTTACGATGGTTTTCAGTGTGATTGTGATAGAAAGCATGATTTTGATGAAAACGTGGGCCGATACACGAGACCACCATTCAGGGAGGCATCAGCCAATCAGGAAGCTCCACAGGGCCCCCGCCCACCATGAACGACCCTACAACCAATCAAAACTTTGCCTCGTGCTTTATTTATTGCTGTTCTTTGACATATTTATATAATTTATGTGCGTATATTGTGGATTCTCCCTACCTGTTTTTGTTGTAGCATGTGGGATCCATTTGTATCTGTTTACCTGTTTACCTCTCCGTCGACTAGGACATTTCAGTCTAAAAATGTGTTAAGTTTTCAAAATGGTGGCTAAGGTGAGAATGCACAAGAACACTGTACTGTGTTTTCTGCACTGAATAAAATCTGCTGCATATTGCAATGAAGCTCCTACCACCTTGTATTTGTGTTTCTTATTAAGTTTCAACAGTAAATGGTGTTAATGTTCTCTTTAGAGCAGTGGTTCTCAACTGGTGTAGTGTCGGGACCCACAACCACTCTGGGATGACAAGCCGCGACCCAAATATGACTTAGACTTTTAAATATAACGTCAAATATACTTTTCCTGAAAAAAAAAAAAAGGTTGTTGAATTTGCATAAAATAAGCCAGAAAAGCTGACATTGTGATAAAAACAACTTAATAACAAACTCAAATAGTGATTCTATACTCTTTGTGTAAATATATATTTAAAGAAATGTTTTCTGGGAAAGGCTTGCAACCCACTGAAATGGTGCCGTGACCCACCAGTTGAGAATCATTGCTTTGGAGTGATCGAAGAAGTTCACATCTGGGCATAAGGGGCACACTCTGGACAATGGAAATATACAGTAAATGCCATCTGGACACTGAAGAAAAGTTCCCATTCATTTTTCTCATAAACTTTCTGAAAAATTGTAATGTTCTTATTTTTAAAAGCACAATATGAAGGGTAATCAGTCAGGATCTGCAGGTCGCATTCACACCTGAAATACATATAGGAAAGTTGAAAATACATTAACTGCTTAACTTCCGCCTTAACCGAGTGCATTTTCTCTAGTTCGCCTTTACCCTTTTAACGTTTCTTGGCTGGAAAGCTATAGCTAGCCTGGCTGGGACCACCAATTCATTTTCTCGTGGGAGAGGTGTGGTTTACAATTGTCCATAGCCGTTTACTGGGCGCTACGAATGTCTATCATGCGTTGCACGTAGCCATAGCCAATCATATCATTGTATCCGATGACGTATGACGTACCCATAGGCGCCGATCCTGTGGGTGCTGCGGGGCTGGAGCACCCACTCAAATCTTTGGGCACCCAGGCGAATTTGCCCTGATTACAAAAATGATTAAATAAATAATGCCTAACCTGTAAAGCCGCTACTCAGTTTCCCTCAAATACAAGAGCGCGGGGCTGTTCATAAAACTGATATACGTGTGTTTGCTGCTGTTTGTTTCGCTTATTTAGCTCCATAGGTAGAGCGCAGGGCTCATATGGCCGGGGTCCCAACCATGAGACCGCTGGTTCGAGCTCGACCTCGACTTTTTTTTTGACTGGGCACCCACTGGGAAGAACATAAATCGACACATATGACGTACCTGTTAGTGAAATACTAAAGAAGTCCGGAGAGACATGAGCAGAAGCATGGGACGAAGTCTGGATGTCTTAAGTAGAAGAAGTGTATTACCGTAATACAGGCCTGGAGACATTTGAACAGTCAACACAGTGTTCAGGCATTGATCATTCAGAATCTGGCGATACTTCCACATGAAGAGAGTTAAATAATCTTGGTTACACGTAGGCACTAACAGTCTATGCACTGACAATGTGCCACGTTGACTAGGCCACAAGTCATGTAGAAGGTCGGCGCCCAAATGTACTGATTACGATATGATAAGGGAAATATGTGAGGGCCGATTTAGCTCTATAATTCCCCATCAGTACCCGCTGTAAACTTTCGAGCTAAACTATTTAGAACACGGTCTAAAGCTTGATCGAAAGATGGCGTCGCGTCTGCTGCTGTCATGTTGGATCCGTAAATACAATTTTTTTATATCCCTAAACAAACTACAAGCTTCCGAATAGCGCGTCATTGTCTTGCCGTCCCTCCTCGTTCTGTGATTGGTCCCTAAATCCATGCGAAGATTTCAGCCATGGTCCCCTGACTTCTGTCCAGTTCGAAATGATTCGAGCCCACACAGCAACATGGGTATTCCCAGGCTAGCTATAGGCCAGGTTAAGATCTCATTTGAATGCTAAGACCAACAAAACTGATCTAATTAGATCGTTTTCCTTGCATTGTTGCCGTGTTGTCACTTTTTTTACTTTTATGTTTTCCAATCACATTTTGCCACTTTTTCCATTGCCTTTTTGGTCTTTTTTTGTCACTTTTTTGTATCATATTTTTGTCACTTTTTAAAAAATAAAAAATTGTTGCGGTTTCATCCTCGTTTTCGTCCAGTTTTTTGTCTCTATTTTGACGCTTTTTTCAAGAAGCTTTTGGATTTGGTTAGTGACAAACTGGAGAAACTGTGCTTGGTTCAGGTGGAGGTTAAGAGGTCAAAACTTTGTGATTAAAGTTTCATCCACTGTAAAGGTAGGATGAAACTTAGTCTCTAATTCCTAAAATCTATGATGGGCTGCCTTAACCTGTTTTCAATTGTTGACAATAGAAGTTACGCAGATGACAGCAGGAACAGAAGTCAAATGAGCGGCACGTCTCCATTGTTTTTAATCCATCTGATACTCTGTACGGCCTGTGGAGGGTTCTGTTTAGAATGAAAAGAATGCAAACCCTTTACACTGATCCTATAAATAGGATCTGGCATCCCAAATCATAGCGCTCTGTCAGCTCTCCGAGTGGACACCGTGGTCTTATTAAAGCTGCACTACCTGAATTATCCCATTGTCAAACCGCATCTTGGTCGTCTTTGTGAAACAATAATAATAAAAGTCCTGTATCCATCCATCAAACTTTTATCATGTGTATTTCCACCTCTCCTAATCCCTTTAATAATTCCGCACATCGCGCCTTACTCAGCGACGGCCCGCGTTTGATCACCTCGCGTTACGTATACGTTGGCTGGTGTTGGAGCCTCGGGGGGGATGTATACTATCGGCCCGAAGCGTCCTCACAGGAGCCGTCTCTCATCCCTCCCTCTGGCCTTGTCCCAGTTTAGCTCTGCCAATCACAACACAAGACTTTATCACTGGTGCTGGAGGTATGGAATTTAGAGCACTCCATTACGCACGGGGCGAGGTAAATAGGACAATAGGTCTTTTCATTTTCCTCTTGACACTGATATCGTACAGGAATGAAGACAGAAATCGGTTTTAGGACAACGTGACGTAAGCGTATAGCACTTGTGGTCCCGACAGGTGCAAGCTACTCAGATTAGAAGGGCAATTTGACAGGGATGGGCTTTTGTGTTCTTGTGCAAGGGCTGATTGCGTTAAAGTCCAAATAATTTAGAGAAAGATTGAATTATATGTTCTTCAATGGAAAATGAAGAAACATGATTTGCTTGTGTGGTCGGAAATCTCATAATAAAGGAATTAGTCTAATGTACTAAAAGTTTAAGAGAGGGGGAGGGAATGAGTAAGTTTAAACTCCGTCCCACTCCAGCAGCTGTGACTTTATCTTTTGATCACTGGTTTTGACCATTGTTTTACACATTGCAAATTTTTTCTTCTCTAAATAAAACTACTTACATTGCTTTGCATTTTTTCCTCCATCTTGGCTCTAAACATTCTGGTACGGTTCTCTGACCTTTAATTTCTCCTGTAAGTAACTGTTGTGATATAGAAAATGCAAAGAGCAGCTTATGCTTTGAGGATACATGATTAACAAAGGATTTATCAGAGTACACCCTGGGCAGTTCAAACTTAAGTCAAGATAATATTTAATACAAAGAAAGAAAATTTATTTCTCTTACTGTAAGACTTTGCCATACACATGCACATACACATGCTTGTAGCCTGACGATTGTGTTCCACATGTTCATAACTCAATCTCTTTGAGCGTGAAAAGAGAAAATGCATCAATCTTGAAATGAGTGATAGAGAGGAGTCGAGAGCCAGTGGGTGCTTCTGGCTTTAGGTTGAAGACCTGTATCTTTGGGAAACATCCTAAATACAGGGACATGTCCAGAATTCTGACCCGTGTCCCCCTAGTGATAGTGATAAACGAGGAGAGTGAGAGATTTCAAAAGTAAGCAATCAAGCTCCCTCCCCTTGTGATTGGACATGACAGGCAGGTTCACAGGAAAAGCTTGTCTCATTGGTCAATGCTAAGGCACTGGGGATTCTGATTAGTGTCATCAAAGGGATGGACTTTAATAATTTTATATTACTTGCCAGACATCAAAATGCAGGGCCAGGTGTCATCATGTGTAATCAATAAAATTTGTCACATTTTTAAATTACAAACTATCACTTTAAAGAAGAACCAAGTAACTGGTTTACCTTAATAAATCCTTTTCGTAGTCCCTCTAGGGGTAATACAAGTGTTAATGGGATGATCCGGGGTCTTTCATCTCCCCCTGGTGTCTCTGGCCGGAAACCACCGTTGCAAATTCCCTGTCTCCGGGTCGGAGTCACCAATACACACTAATGGAATCACGAAGAAGAAGCTAACAGGCTAACGGGCAAAGCTAACTGCGGGCTAGCGCCACTTAAACAGTATTTACAGCCAAGTTTGAGTGAAAAAAATGATCTCCATTGTGTAATTAGATGTACAATATCCCTCTCTCCCTTTGTCTTTTCTGTCAGCGTAGTATTTACTCTCACGGACAATTAATGAGTAGAAAAACACAAAATGCTACGACACCTGCAGTGGCACTTATGGCCTCTAGGGGCATGAGTTACTTAGTTCTGCTTTAAATATGATTTAACCTCTTGACCTCCACCGTAACCGAGCACATTTTCTCCCGTTCAGCATTACCCAACCTGAGAGCTTGCAGCCTATAGGCCAGGGTAACGCCTCATTTGAAAGCTAAGGCCTACAAAACTGATCTAAGATTCTTCCTTGTTTTTGTTGTCACGTTTTAGTCGTTTTCGTTGCTTTTTGTTAGGTTTTCACCACATTTTTGTTGACATTTTTAAGCACTTTGGCAACATTTCATTTTGTTCTGTAATGTAACTGATGTAGCCACAAAAATTGAACTAAAACAAATTTGACAAAAACCTTAAAAAAAAATAAAAAAATAATTGAGGCCAGAGCTTAGGTCTTAGCTTTCAAATGAAGCATTAGACTGGCTGCAAGCTCCAGTTGAGTATCCTTCTTTTTGCCCCATAAAGTGTGTTGTAAAATTAGTAATTTGTGAAACAATAAGCCGTGAAGTTTGTATTGTGTTATGATTTGTTGATGTTGTGCACGGTCAACCCAAGTAGTCAATATAAGATGAAAAGTCACATCGTCACATCAGGTTAAAAATACACCCACTTTTACACTCTCAACCAACATTGCAATGGCACGCCGATCGTAGCTGAAAAGTGAGAAGACTCATCGAACGTTGCACAGGCAGCGACTTCCTGTAGAGAAATGCGATACAGACGCTGCAGATTTGTAAGACCCGCTGCTTTCGCTTGTCAGTGTTTCTCTAATGGAACGTAGCGTCAATAGTAAAGTGTGGAAAAAGTCCAGGATGCTGTAGCTCCTAATGTCATTATGACGGGCTAATTTTACAAGACTTGAGCCCGACAGCCTGAAAATCCAGACAAAAGATGAAAGCGTTGCATTTCACCCCTGAGACGGTCGGTCAATACTGTTACATAAGGCACTCTGCAAAAGGGCCAGGGGTCAGGAGCGTCCAGGAGTCCAATAAAAGAAAAGTCAATAAGGAAACGCTGCAGTGGTGAAGGAGAGATTCAGACTTTACAAACAAAGGCGCAGCGATTGGAAAAGCGTAAAAAAGCGAAGTCAAATTGTGTGCCTCTTAAACCTGGTTTGTCAAGGTTTTTTTTCTTCTTCATGTTTTTGTGCTAACCTCCGAGCCGCTTTTTCAAAGGGTTACCTCAGTTCTACCTTGCGCTTGTTGTTGTTTCCCAAGGCTAAGTATTCTTTTATGTCACTTGTGTTTACTTCAGTGCGGCAGTGACTGCAGCGCTCAAAGCTACACGCCATAAAACATTTCCACAACCTCTATTTTAGGTTACCTGGCATTTTACTTTTTCAACATTTTCACGCTAGACTTTAAAGAGGGGGTATTATGCTTTTTTCAATCACATAGCACCAGTCTATAGCATACTACAATGATGACGTAACCTTCTGTTGGTCTGTATATGCAGTAAATTAAAATAACTGCCTTGAATAAAATTGCTCTCTCAAAATGGCTGTACTGAACGTCTTGAAATAGGCCTCTGTCTCTTTAAGAAGCTTTCCGACACGCCCCCTTCAGCACACTGCTGTGGCATCTAAACAACACTACTGTGCGGGGAGGGGCTCTGCTGAGCTGAGGAGCAGTGGTTGGTGGCTTGGCTGGTGACAAAAGGTCCAGAGGCGTCTCCAGGAGGTGGGGGGTTCCTAGGAGGACTGAGGCATAGCTACACCTAAAATGGCTGCCGTCTAAGTTTTTCCTGATTACTCAAAAATATGTGAATGAGCCAAGGCAACACTCCAGGCATGTGTTTAATGAGGAATGACATAATAACATGATATAAAGCTTGAAAAAGTCGAATTTACATAATACCCCGCCTTTAAGGCATTTACATGTTTCCTTCTGTGCGGGTGATTTGCTTTCGATCCTAGATACTTGTGACCAACATACTGCAATTAGATCGAGATCTGGAGGAAGGAGGAAGCTGGTTCTGTCCTTGTGAGTTCGAGTAACCGTCGAAATCGATTTGCTGAATGTCTTTAACTCTGTTCCCCCCGGGCTGTCCTGTCGAATAAAGCCTACGGGCCAAAATTCCTCAGATAAATCCTTTACTCTTTGGAAATCAGGGGGACAGTAGAGTTCGCTGCTCATCAAAAAAATCCCACAAGAGTCAAACCTGCATTAAAACTAGACTGAATTTATCACTTTTTTTGCCACTTTTTCTGTTGGTCTTTTGTTGCTTTTGTGGCTAAAGCCAAACTGGAGAAAATGTGGTCAGTTCAGGTAGGGGTTAAGAGAGGGGTTTTTGGTGTTAGAAATAAACAAATTCACGGACCTGTTGAGATTTGACTTTAGATAGGAATCAGCGTGTAAAAGTGGCCTCTATGCTACATGCTAACTCATATTCAGCTAAATGTATGTTCTTTGTGGGGTCAGAAACACATCCGAATAGAAACTAAACATCATCTTATATGACATGTCAATAATAGAGAAACCACGGAATTATATAATTGCCATGAACCAGACATGTCATGCCTGGTTTTGCTTTCAACGGGATTGGCTTCTTTTGAATGTGTCATAATTCAGACCAAAAGGAATCTCAATCTTCTTTAACCCTCTGCCTTTTAAGGTTTTGAGATGATCAGCCCGGGCTCTTTGTCTGTCGGCTCTGGTACCTTCAGATCTCCCATTTCCCCCGAAAGAAAACCCCGCAGATAAAAATAATGTGTGTTTTGAAAAGAGCTATTTTTAGACGCCATCATTTTCGGCTCTGCTTCCTGGTGTTAGGTCGAAACCCTGTGACTCCGTCTTTGAAGATTCCACACATTTTCTTTTGTCTTTTTGGGTATTTCTGCCATTTTTGTTTTCTCTTTCAACCGCACAGGATGGGAAGAGACAACATCAGAACACATCCAATCACTTTTGCAGAAAAACGCACCATATGTTTGGACAAAAATCAACTCACGCTTGAATCTCTCTGCTTTGTCTTGTTTCAGTTAGGGGTTTT
Source organism: Neogobius melanostomus (assembly GCA_007210695.1). NCBI lineage: Eukaryota > Metazoa > Chordata > Actinopteri > Gobiiformes > Gobiidae > Neogobius > Neogobius melanostomus. The sequence goes on from VHKM01000011.1 coordinate 558,847, forward strand.
TGCCGATGCAAATCAGCAGTCTCCAGCGATTTGCGTAAAGATTTGCAACCTCCAGCGCTGAGCAAGTTAGGGCACAATTTCAAAGGTACTTAAAACACAATGGGTTGCAAATTAGTTGGTTTGCAATGGACAAATCATGTTAAAGTGGATGTAATCAAGCAAAATCTACTTTCTTGAGGTTTAAACCATGTTTCACCGTTGTTCCCTCGTCAAATCAGACCTGGAGTAGTACTTTACAACATTCATGCAGTTTTGAGTAATCCTCAGACAAAGCTGTTAGCTGTTTCTTCTTCTATGGCGTCAGCGCCTCGTTCTGTACTTCCTGATTACAATTGCTTCATTGTTCAAACCCAAAAACTGTCCCTCAAATTTTTAAAGCCGATAATCCAACATTATTGATTTTGAGCCGTTCTGTGCTCGAAGTGTGTTTATCAGGCACTGCTGGAGCTGCTAACCATGGCGTATCCAACCTGCAAGTATTTTTTTTAAAGAAAACTATCCCTATAGCTGCCAGCAGGAGTCACCCCCGTCAAGATTTTCACCAGCTCTTTCACCTGCATTTCATTTTTACTATTTAAAGCAGAACTAAGTCATGCCCCTAGAGGCCATAAGCGCCACTGCAGGTGTCGTTGCATTTTTTTTACTCATTCCCTTCCTGTCTGTGAGAGTAAATACTACACTGACAGAAAAGGGAGAGAGGGATATTGTACATAGTGCCACAACCCAATGACACAATGGAGACATTTTTACTCAAACCTGGCTGTAAATACTGATAAAGTGGCGCTAGCCTGCAGTTAGCTTTGCCCGTTAGCCTGTTAGCTTCTTCCTCGTGATTCCATGTATTGCGCCTCGGTCGGAGGTCGAAAGTTGCAAATGTGGTTTTCTGGCCAGAGACATCAGGGGAAGATGAAAGACTTCCCAATCATCCCATTAAACTGGCATTACCCCCAGAGGGACTACGAAAGGGATTTATTAAGGTAAGCAAGTTACTTAGTTCTTCTGTAATTCTTACAGAGACATATTTTCAAATGATAAAACATAAAATATCAAAGCTGAGGCACTCAAAATAAGTGTCTATTTTGGAGTCTATTTTTAGGTTCCATATGCATGACATGTTCACTTGAAAGGCACTGCTCCTATTATTGTTTCCGTTTTCAAACCGGCTTTAATTTGTATTTTTGTGATCCAAATTTAGACTAGTTCTTCACCGTGTTTCGCACCTTCCAGTAGCAAAGTGACACGGTAATGATTCCAATAATAGCCTGCACCGATGCTAAAAACAACTTACCTTCAGGTTTAATCGGCCCTCTCCTATTCTCACTCTCCTAATACGCTGTAAATGCCATGCAGTGGTCTCTTTTTTACCACAATATACCTGGGAACACAATATACCTGCACGTACTTGCAGAGGTACATCAAGAAGCGGGGGTTTTAGTGACCCGTTGAAAAGGAGGCTGTACGTGGGTTTGACTCCGGCTGACATTTTACTCCCACTTCCATAGAAATGCAGTATAAATAAATGTGGAAGTGAGTAGTTTTATATCTTTGTGCCAAATTCTGCAACAAGCAGGTCACCGTGTCCAATGTAAGTTACCTGGAAAGGCTTTAGATGAATAAATTAAACAACCTGGGCTTCAGAGGAGGTACAACAACCTGAACCCAATATCTTGTACAGCCATTTTCAAAAATTCTAACTTTGGGAATAGATGACCGAAAACATGCGCAATACGCTAATCTTCCAGCTCCTCGCCTACCGCTGCAGCCCTGAAGTATGGGTCAAATGCAGTTCATTAACTTGCTTGAATGCGGCTTCTCTGTGGCTATTTGGCAATAAATCATTGGTGCAACGGGATCTAAGCCTGCACACCCGATCTGGACAGAGGAGGGAGAGTATCACGTTTATCACTCAGAGGTGACGTACTGCAGAGAGACCAGGGCTGTCAGGTCTGTAGCGCCGGGTTTTTCGGACAGACCCGACGTCGGACGAGGTGAATAATTTACGTCTCGCCTGTGGTCAGGGACATGAAAAATACACAGCCTCAAAGTTGATGAATTGTGCGCCAAGTGAACAGCAGCGGCACTCCTGTTTTGTTTCCCAGAGCTGTCAGAAAATAGGTGTAAAATGAAAGAAATCGTTTCCATTTTTATTTCATCTTTCTGCGGTTCTGGCAGTGAGCGATCGATCTCCCAGCGCACGGTGATTTGCATATTGATTCGGTCTGTTTTAGGTTCTGCGGCGCAGTGTTTTGCAAATATCTAGACTTTTGTGCTTACAACAACTAAACTGGCTTTCTTTTATATAAAGTACGACGATAATGAAGTCAATGACGCATTACTAGAGTAGACAACATGAGACAAGCTGCATTGTTGTGTCGGTCGACTGTTGTGCCTGGGAAAGTTATCCTCTGCATTTGACCCATCCCTCAGGGCAAGTGTTGGGGAGAATACAGAATGTCAAACACTTGCCTTAAAGTGCAGCTTTTGTCATGTATTTTGGTACTTTGTCCAGTCAGAGTCTTCTGAATACTTCTATATATTCATGTATGACAGTGTATGGTTAAAAACAACACCGCCTATTACACACTTATTTACCACTAATTAGGAATGCAAAAAAGTACTTTGCGAATACCAAAGGTGAATGATTGAGTCCTGCAATGTATTCCTTTGATTTTAGAAAAGTAATTGTATCTTAATTACCCTCAAAAGAAAGAGTAATTAAATACATATTATATATTGATGTATTTGTTACTACCCAACACTACTCAGAGCATCCTTGTCAGGTGCGGAAGGCGACGACAAACAGAGCAGGAGTGGAGTTGACTAAGGTTCAAGATAACTTTATTTATACCCGTCGGTAGAATTGGTTTGCGATTGAGAGTTACAAAACACAAGACACATACTGTATGAAATTTCTCACATTTCTGCCTAAATTGGTAATAAATGTGGTCTGATCTTCATTAAAATCATAAGAATGAATAAACAGTGTCAGCTTAAACTAATACCACCCAAACATTTGCATTTTATTATATTTTTATTGACCATAACATGTAAACATTCACAGGACAGCGAGGAAAAAAGTAAGTGAACCCAGGAATCTGGCTGAACTGCAGCAGTTTTGTAAAGAGGAATGATCCAAGATTCATCCTGATCATTGTGAGCGTCTAATCTGCAACTACAGGAAACAGTTATTGCTGCATAAGAAGGACAGCCAGCTATTTAATATAAATATAATATAAATGGAACAGCACACTAACATCAAAACCCTATGCTCACTTTGAAGTACGGTGCAGGGAGCATCGTGGTGTGGGGCTGTTTTGTTCCTCAGGGCCTGGACAACGTGCTATCATCAATGGAAAAATTAATTCACAAGTTCATCAAGATATTTGCAGAAAAACCTGAGACATTCAAACAGCGTGGAATAAGTAAGTGAACCCTTGTATTAAATAGCTGGCTGATCCTTCTTTTGCATCAATAACTGCTTTCCTGTAGTTGAGATTAGACGCTCACAACGATCAGGATGAATCTTGGACCATTCCTCTTTACAAAACTGTTGAGTTCAGCGATATTCCTGGGTTCACTTACTTTTCCTCGCTGTCCTGTGAATGTTTACATATTATGGCCGAATAAAAAATATGTAATTGTTTGGGTGGCATTAGTTTAAGCAGACACTGTTTATTCATTCTTATGATTTTGATGAAGAGCAGGCCACATTTTATGACCAATTTAGGCAGAAATGTGAGAAATGCACATACGTATTCTTTCCTCCAATTGTATTTCTCTCCAGCTGAAGATTTCGTTTTTCGTGGGTATGGTAATTGTGCGATAGGAATCTGCTGAGTCCTGTGCATTGATTAACTCAGTAATTGATCAGTATCTGTTCTGTACACGACGCACTGACCCTAAAGAGAGACCCACCTACCTACATCGTGATGTTGGTGACAGTTAGACAATTAGAGTCAATCTTTATACTGGACCTTCAATCATTTAAATAAAAAGACATTGGAAGTGCAATAAAAAGAACCATTTGTCGACTAGTCAGCCACTAAATTAATCATCAGCTTCCCTTAATTATGCTGTATTGATTTATGTATAGATGTTCCATACCAGTAACCCTGTGTCATTCAATTTACAGGTTCAAGACACTGCCTTTTGCTCCTTTTGGCTGGATTAGTTTTGAAAAACCCAATCATTCTCCTCTTACTATCATTTTATATTCATTATAGCCACACTCCACACACAAAGACAGCGTCGCCACATTGAAATCAATACAAAATCACAGTGGAGCTGAAGGCGCTAATGGTACAGTATCATACGGGAGCGGCTCGTCCTCATGTTCCCAGGGCACGTGGAGGTTATCGCTAACACAGACAGCGAGACATTATCCACGCTATCAATAACCGCTCCGCAGTCAAAGCTACCTTATCCCCTACAGGAGGTGAAGCTCGGGCTGCAGGGAAACCAGAGAGCAGCGCGAGCAGAGGAGCGTTTTACATACGGGTTTAACCATGCAGCACTACGGGGGAGAGGGGCAACGGAGGCATCAGGTGGTGTCATGATGGGACGCTTTTTTAAAATGCACAACGCCACTGAAAGGCATTAGCCACAGAACTGTAAACTGGGATGGTCAGAATTCTGTTAACCGCATCTAAATAGGGATTACGTTTTTATTCAGTCAGTGAATAAGTTTAGACTCAATTATAAACATGCCTACACCATTTTCCTGAACTTAATCCCTAATTTTTACCAGACTCGCGAATGGTGCACATTGTCACTATACTATCTCTTTAGATGCTATTGAATATTTTTATATATGTTTTTGTCATAATAGGCTTTAAAGATTATATATGAAACTGTGTTGATTGTAATCTGTGCTTTTGGGGTTCATTTTGAATTGGGCTGACATTTTGCTGTATCGTTGTTGTCTTTATTCTGATATCCACTGGGGGCAGTGTGTTATAATGCGGAGTCAGGTTGCGCAGCAGAAGAAGCATTCCAAGGGCGCTGATTGGTTCTTCGACAAGGAGACGCCTACTTCCTGTGTTTATGAAAGGCCCATCCACGGGCCTCCTCTCTCTCTCTCTCTCTCTCTCCCCCTCCTGGCTGGCCGGTCAACATGTCCAGATGTACCTCTCTGTGCTTAGATTGTAATCTTAGGGAATAAACAATGATTTGATTAAAGACGGGGTATTATGCTTTTTTTCAATCACATAGCACCAGTCTATAGCATACTACAATGATGACGTAACCTTCTGTTGGTCTGTATATGCAGTAAATTAAAATAACTGCCTTAATAAAATTGCTCTCTCAAAATGGCTGTACTGAACGTCTTGAAATAGGCCTCTGTCTCTTTAAGAAGCTTTCCGACACGCCCCCTTCAGCACACTGCTGTGGCATCTAAACAACACTACTGTGCGGGGAGGGGGCTCTGCTGAGCTGAGGAGCAGTGGTTGGTGGCTTGGCTGGTGACAAAAGGTCCAGAGGCGTCTCCAGGAGGTGGGGGCGTTCCTAGGAGGACTGAGGCATAGCTACACCTAAAATGGCTGCCGTCTAAGTTTTTACTGATTACTCAAAAATATGTGAATGAGCCAAGGCAACACTCCAGGCATGTGTTTAATGAGGGAATGACATAATAACATGATATGAAGCTTGAAAAAGTCGATTTTACATAATACCCCCCCTTTATAGAACGAGCCTACATATTCTTTATCATCCATTTTTTGAACACAATAATGCTTATACATGTTAACAATGAATAGCCTAAGTATTTAACTTTGCTACACAATAATCGCTTGATAGTTTGTTGTAAAGTGTGTGACCAATTTTAACACAAAATGAGTTGAGACAGTTCATAACAAAATGCAGCACGGTGAAGTTAACATTCTATTACATTTTGAACAGTAGGAAGGAAACTTTAGGACAGATTAATCAAATAGGACCCTTTCATATGGGACTTGGGCACTGCATAACCTCATCTGCAAGAATAGGAATTGAGTTTCCTTCACCAGATTTACCTAAATGTTTGCAGATTGTGCTCAAAGTGAGTCATCTCTTTGAGGCACAAAGAGCAAAAGCATGAGTCGTTTCGCCGTGTTCAAATTTGACTCACCAAGCTTCTGTAGAAATGTGGAGCTACTTGAAAAGAGGTGGAGAGTTCTGGTTGCTCCCGAGCTATGGTTAGGTAGCACATGCATGACAGTTTTCTTGGCAGGTAAGACTGTTTTTCTCCACTCTTTACCCCAATTTCACACTTTACTGACCAGTCCAATAAGTCCAGATTTGGTCAAAATTGTTTGCTGCAGATGTGCAATTTTAGATTAAAGCTATCTCTACTACAAAAAGATAATGAAGTTTTCAGGGACACACTTCACCACATAAATAATATAAATGCAAATGATGATTTTCATGCTGTAATCTTTTTGATAATATTAGTTCAGGGAATGGACTGAACTGAATTCCAAAACATGTTTACAGAGTGAGTTTATCCATGTATAACTTTGCACCAGGAATGATATAACGTATAAAATGAGCATAAAGTGCACAGTCTTAAGCACTGCAGCATCTAACGTCCCGGATTGAGCTGAGGATCGGATTTTGAAAGAAACTGCGAGCAAAAAGTTAAAACGGGTCTATTTTAAGCTAAAACAGACTGTGATTCCCACTGAGTGCGACGAGAGTGTAGATCAAGACAAAATGATGAAAAGCTGTTGCAAAGAAAACAGTAGCAGAGCTTGGAGAGAGAAAGGAGGCGGGAGAGAGAGACGGGGAGGGAGGGAGGGAGAGAGGGGGGGGGGTTAGCAGGAGGTGGGAGGAGGAATACATTTACCTTGACTGACACTGCGACAGGGAGAGAAAGCCCAATCCCACCATTGGGCGCTCCATGAGGCCATGCGACACACTGCAGTGGGCTCCGGTCGATAAAACACTGTGGACTCACACTGGAGCGGCTCGGGGCAACTGAGGGCATCCTGCCGGGCACACGGGCATTACACACAAGCATGCGAGTGTGCAAGCCTTTAGCTGCAACAAGGAAGACATCAAAGGACACTGGGTAGAGCCTGGACTGACTCATTCTCTTCACTGGTGGGTCAGTCTGGGTATATTCTATTTATTTCATCGCCACATATGCAGTATGACTCTGTTACAGTGTGTGTCATTACCAAAACCTGCTGGGCCGAACAACCTATACAAAAAAGTTAAGAGGCAACATGTTAAGAGAGATAAGATAGAACCTTATTGATCTCACAATGGAGAAATTGACTTGTTACAACAGCTCTCAAGAACACACAGAAGAACAGGTGTGCAAACAAGTAATAGTTTAAATATAATAGCCACATATGCAGTGGGAGGAAAATGTATGTGAACCCTTTGGAATTCCTCACGTTTCTGCCTAAATTGGTCATAAAATGTGGTCTGATCTTTATCAAAATCACAAGAATGAAAAAAGAGTGTCTGCTTAATCTAATACCACCCAAACATTTACATGTTGTCATATTGATCATAACATGATCATAGGACAGTGTGGATGAAGTGAACCCTTGGATTTATTAGCTGGCTGACCCTTCTTTAGCAGCAATAACTGCGTTTTCTGTAGTTGCAGATTAGGATGTATCTTGGACCATTCCTCAGCGAGATTCTTGGGTTCACATACTTTTTCCTCCATGTCCATGTTATGACCAATAAAAATATGATAACATGTAATTGTTTGGGTGGTATTAGTTTAAGCAGACACTGTTTACTCATTTTTGTGATTTTAATAAAGATCAGACCACATTTTATGACGAATTTAGGCAGAAATGTGAGATATTCCAAAGCGGTCACATACATTTTCCTCTCACTGTAGCATAGTTACCAGTCAGTGAGAGGACGGCAAGTCACAAAAAAGGGTTAAACAACACTAATATTTTCACTGACATACAGTAATGTAATACTGTAGTTCTGTGATTTGGCTGCTTTTTTTGTACATGTTTAGACAGTTACAGGCTGTAGGACTCCCCTTTAAACAGCCTCTCAGATCTCAGATGGAATGATATTTTCCAATCAAATAACATAGATGATAATAACAAATAAACACAGCTCAGCAGTGGGAGTTTGTTTCTGCATTTGTTGTTCTAAAAAGCCTTCCGAGGACACATCCAATCACAACTAAAGATGCAGCTGTCTTTAGAGAGTTGAGTGAAACTAAATCAGCCAAAAAAGATGTACAGTAGGCAATGCTAGAAGGCTGACAGATATGTAATGTTAAAGGTGTTTCATAGGAAGCGTTCACTCTTCAATTGAATGTTAGAATATTCAATCACAACCACTGGTGATAATGGAAAAAGGGTGGACCTAAGGGTGGCATCCAATCTGGGTCGATAACAGCGGCATCGGCTGCTCTGCTTCTGTATCCCAGGTATGTGAAAGCAAAAAAGCCCTCTCGCCCCAGTTTAATGTACGCAAAATCATGAAAGCAGGAAGAAAGCATAGAAACGTCCTAGTTACGTGATAATTATGTACATAAACTATGCTTTTCACTTGAACATTCATTTAAAACATTAAACAGAGAATAACACCAGAAAGGCTGCTTGCTAAGTTCCCAGGTTTCATGTCACACAAGACCAAACAAACAGATGATTGGAATTCCACGTCTTATACATAGTTCCTGTATCACGACCTGGTAACCTTGTCCATTATTTATCATTATTAGCTGGTGGAAGATAAAGCCACGCTGAAAAGTCGATCGACAAAGAGAAGCGGTGACATTTGCAGGAAGTGAACGTTATCGATATTATCTGAGAGACCAGCGCGAGTGGTCACTTTATGAGACCACCTCGGCTCCCCCTCGTCATCTCCTTGTCTCGGCATCAGTCACATCAATATGCCGCAGTGGACAAGAATTCACTCGTTCTTCCAGCCTCATCGTGACAGAGGAATGCATCTATTTATTTGCCCATTAAGATTCATAGACTATCAGCGTCTCTGGAGAGTTTTGTCCTTTGCATTTGATCCTGTATGCATCGATCTTCCCCCAACAATCCCTGTCAGAAGCTGTGTGCGACTGCATCGAGCAACCCATCCCGAGATTTCGAGCCCTTCGGTCAGGAGTACTTAGAAAAAGTACAGTCACAGGTCATGAAAACATTTTTCCATGACCTGAGGAGTCCCCCAGGGGTCAATCTTGGGACCCCTCTTATTCAACCTGTACATGCTTCCATTGGGTCAGCTAATAAACAGCAACAATGTGTCGTATCACAACTACGCAGATGACACTCAGATCACGTGTCACTGACGGCAGGTGAACATGGGCCTGTAGATACACTCTGCATCGAACAGATCAGTTTGTGGATGCAAAACAACTTTCTCCAACTAAACTCAGACAAACTGAGATCATTGTTTTGGCCCACAGACACAAAGACAAAGTGTTATCAGTCACCTTGAGTCTCTCTCTCTAAACCAAAAAATCAGGTTAGAAATCTAGGAGTAATCATGGACTCAGACCTGAACTTAAACAGCCACATCAAAGCAATAACATCATCAGCTTTTTACCATCTGAAAAACATTGCTAAGATCAGAGGAATAGTGTCAAAACCAGACTTAGAGAGACTCATCCATGCTTTGTCTCCAGCAGGTTAGACGGCCTGCTCACTGGCCTTTCTAAACGAGCTGTTAGAGCTGCAGTACATCCAGAACGCTGCTGCTCGAGTCCTGACAAGAACCAGGAAATACGACCACATTAGTCCAGTGCTCCGGTCTCTGCACTGGCTTCCTGTCACTCAGAGAATAGAATTTAAAACAGCTCTGCTTGTGTACAAGTCTTTTCATGGTTTAGCACCAAAGTACATCTCTGACATGTTAGAGCCGTATGAACCATCTCGGGCCTGAGAACTTCAGGGAGGGGTCTCCTGGTGGTTCCCAGAGTCAATAATAAACACGGTGAGGCTGTGTTTCAGTTTCATGCAGCTAAAATCTGGAACAGTCTTCATGAGGATGTGAGACAGGCCTCAACTCTGACAATGTTCAAATCCAGGCTGAAAACAGCTCTTTTTACCCGTGCATATGAAAACTGAAAGTATTTTATCTGCACTCTTGCCTTTTACTGTCATTGATTAACTTTATGTTGATGTTTTATTGATTGATTTTATCTGTTTTCTTGTAATTTTATGCAACTGTGAAGCACTTTGAATTGTCTGTGTATGAATTGTGCTCTACAAATAAACTGGAATTGCCTTGCCTTAGCTGTGGAGGATTAAGTAATGTGTAATGTTGTGGATTGATTATTGATTGAAATTGGATCAAGAAACTCGGGCTGAACATGCAAAGTCAGCACAAAAAGGTCCAATAATTGCATTCAGGATCTTCTTGCTGAGAGGCAGCCCACTCAGTCACTGTGCCCTCTATGACACTGACAGCAAAGCACTCTCGCCTCTCAGTAAGAAGATCTTCTTACTGAGAGGTTTTTTGGGTTTGTTTTTTGGGTCTGATTTCTGAGCTTTCTGTGTGGAAGAACTGCCCAACCAAAAAGAAAGGCACCACCTGGAGATGTTGCAGTTGGTCAGGTCTAACACTATGCGCCAAAAGAATGAGATCAGCCGACTACCTAAACATTCTGAATGGTTATTACGTGATTACAGGATTCACTGGGCTCACATTGTGAAAGAGTGGTTCAGGGAGCATGAGACATCATTTTCACGCATGGATTGGCCATCACAGAGTCCAGATCTTAACCCCAGTGAGAACCTTTGGGTGCTGGATAAGGCTTTGTGTAGTGGTCACTCTCTCCCGTCATCAATACTAAGATCTTGGTGGGAAAATGAATGCAACGCTGGATCTTTAGACATTGCAGAAGCTCATTAAAACAGTGCTACATCAGCGAATGTGTGCTGTAATCAAAGCTTAAGGCGGTCCAACGAAATATTAGAGCGTGTGAACTTTTTTTTTTGGAGGGGTCAGGCAGTGTATGAGTCCCCAATATGTTGCTCCTAAACTTTAAATACTAGGCTACTTAGAGAGTTGGACATTAACGATGAAAAATGGCCTGGAACTCGCTTTAAAAAAAGATCTGGCTCAAGATCTAGAAATGGCTCCCCTTGAGTTCCAGGATAGGTCAAATGCAGCGGACACATTTCTCAGTAAGGACAAAAAAGGTCTACAAACGCAGAAGAGTAGAGAAGTCCTTTTAAGACAATGTAATCATTATCCAGATGGTAGGCTTTTATATCCACATTTACATTTGCACAGTGTGGCGGTGTGTGACTCTATCCTCGCAGCTTTTCCATTCACAGCTCCTTTGTGTGAAGATTTCTGTAGGTTTCTCTGTTACTCTCGCGTTGCTAGGGGCAACAGCAGCAGCTTTACTGTATGGAGTAAAATGCAGCGTGATTTCGAAGCAGAAGATGTGCAAGAGCTGGACTGATCCACAAAGCAAGATCAATGACGCCCACTAGTGGTTGAGGACAAGGAGTACACGAGCGAGGATCATTTTCTGTCAATGTTGCATCTCATCTCTCTGTTTTAGTGGGGTGATCCCATTTTTTTAAATTACATTTCAGTTCTGGGACAACTGATTAATTAGGGTATGCTAATCATAGAGATTGAAAAAAAGGTTTGTTCTATTGTCAAATATAAATAATTGTTTTGGTGCAAATCCAGATATCGACCACATGTTGATATTGCAATAAAGGTATTCTTGCAATATTTTACAAAACCATTTTAACACATTACCTTAGGCTACGTTATGAGCAATTTTTTATGTATGTTTTTTTTTTTTTTTTTGGCGCAGTTGGTAGAGCGGGGAAGGTCAGGGGTTCGAATCCCAGCTCCTGTAGGTTCACACTGTCATTGTGTCCTTGGGCAAGACACTTCACCCTCCTTGCCTCCAGTGTCTGCGTACATTGGTGTATGAATGAGAGTGTGAATGGGTGAGTGGTTCCTTGCTGTAAAGCAATTTGGGCCTAATGTAGGTAGAAAAGCACTATATACGTTTTTACCTTGCAAAATGATAATACAGAAAGTAAATATGAAAATAACTTGAATTGAGGAAATGTATCTTGTTAGAGCAGTTTTGTTTTTTCCTGATCTTTTTCCTGATCTTTACTTTGCTTGTTTGATGACATTTTAGTAGTACTTTACTAGTTTTAAGGTAATCTCACTTGAAATAGGAATGGAAAATTGCCAATGGGATAATACCAATTATCTTACCCCTTTGGCAATGACCTAGCCTGGTTTTACCATACCCTCGTACTCATTTTGTTTCCTACAAGGGTCTGGATCTTCACAATTGAGTTCCGTTAACAGGTGGGAGGGGTGAACTCCTTTGAAACGATTGGATCTGATTTATAGCGTTTGGTTGTGACGTATGTAATGCACCTGAGTTGAGTGAAGCAGCTATCATAACTCTTAGGAGCATTCCTTGCACATTCGAAGGCTTCAGTTATAATTTCTGGATATTTGGGAGCCGAGCCAGAACGGATTGAAGAGCTTCCTTTACTTTCGTATCCGCCGCCATTGCCGAACTACAACCAGCAAATGCGGCGCAAATGCTTGACGTCACCTACAACACCCGCCTCCCCCTCTCGCTGAATGGTAGGTTGAAATTCAACCGATGAAACGCAGCCACTGAGATCAAGCCCAGACGTACATGTAGGGAAATTAATTGACCTGAGTTTACGGATGGCTAAGGCCAGGCAAGCAATGACCTGAAATAAAGACGAAATGTATTTAAATGAGTCAGAAACATCTCGGAACAAGTTACATCATCAAATGCTCAACTCAGTCTTAAAGGAACAGGCCACCGTTTTTCCATACTGAGATATGTTCTTACCTGAGCTTAGACGAGTTGATGCGTACCTTTCTGGTCTTTGTGTGTGCCCTCAGTCATGCAGAACGACCAAACATGTTGTTAGCATTTGGCCTCTCCCAATGTATTCCTATAGCTCCAAACGGGGGTGAAGTTGGAAGCTACCACGCTATTCCACGGGCACAAAGACCAGACAGGTACGTATCAACTCGTCTAAGCTCAGGTAAGAACATATCTCAGTATGGAAAAACGGTGGCCTATTCCTTTAACTAGTCAAAACAACTCACATTTGGATTATTATGCTCAAAATGAGACATTTAAATGAATCTAGTTAATTGCTTTTTGCAGTGTAGGACCAAAGCAAGCCCGTCGGAGAGCTACTTATGCTTCAAAGACACTTCAACCAGGAGAAGTAGTAGAAGCCAAGATGAAACTTCAAAGAAAATCACTTGAGTTTTGTACTTATACTTTACATGTATTGACCCACATGTTTGCAATTGTGTTGCTGCAAGTTGAGAGCAAAAGAAAATGCATCTAAATGTCAGTCATCAAGCGTATGTTGAAATGTAGGAAGTCTTCAGCGAGCTAAAGGGCTACTGGTTGGAGATCCCTGCCCTACACTTGCAATGTTATGGTCTATATAAAGCAGGCACCCAAATGTTCTCGATATAAACAGCTATATCTAGATTTTTCCCTCCCACACTTCCTTCAGCTAGATCTTATTTGCACATTTAGTTAGTTCTACCATATCATTATAACATTTGTATTAGATTTCAATAATAACTTTTGCTTATATTGTCAGACCCATATCTTCAAGTCTTTTAAACATTTCCGAAGGCGCGTCGCAGTACATCAGAACACCTGACACCGAGCGTGATGAATGAGGGATAATTTTGACGAAAAAGCTCGTAAAAAGCGTGTGATGAAGTAGATGGTCCTTGAAGATGATGAGAGACCTACAGGTGATCTGATAAATCACACTATTTTTACCCCCGCGCTCCCGCACCATTCATCACACATCACACGGAGCGCCATTTATAACAGGGATAATTACGTCCTGAAGAAGACCGCGCGAGGATGTCTGCTGTCTCAAGAAGCAGTTTCTGGACACCTTTAGGTATTTTCTCACTTTCAGTTTGTGCTTTACTCCCTCTGTTTCCATTATGGGATGTGATGCACTTTAAAAATGACACAACATGCAATTACAAGAACTTAAGGGGAGACACTAGGCAAACTCACCTGGAAACAAAAAAACAACAATCTAATCTTCACAATTGCATGTTTAATTATTGCAGTGATTCAATGTTTTGAAACTAAACAAGATACCTAAAATGCCCGCTGAACAAAAGTGTTTGTAACAAATATGTCAACAAAATAAAACCATAAATGTAACCTCTTAATCCCCACCTGAACCGGGTACATTTCTCCAGTTTGCTACAGTATTACCCACATTTTAAAGCTTCTTAAAAAAAGCATCTAAATAGCGACGAAAACGAGACGCAAACAAAGATGAAAACGCAAGAAGAAGAAGAAGAAGAAGAAACTTTATTTATATAGCACCTTTCACAGATAAATCACAAAGTGCTTCACAGGGGCACAAAAATAACAAAGGTTACAGGGAAATGTATTAAAACAAATTAATTAAAACAATCACAGCCTTTTCAACTAAAAGCTCGTCCAAACAGCCATGTCTTCAGCTGTTTTTAAAGGTATCAATGGTGTCGGTCACACGTAGCGACAGAGGAAGGTCATTCCACAGTTTAGGAGCAACAGCTTCAAAGGACAAGTCACCTCTGGTTTTAAAGTGGGTCCTTGGGACAGTGAGGAGGTTCTGGCCCGAGGACCTAAGGGTGCGACTGGAGGAGTAAGGGCACAGCAGGTCAGACACGTATTTGGGAGCCTGACCATGCAGCGCTCTAAAAGTCAAAACTAAAATTTTAATTCAATTCGAAATTTGATGGGAAGCCAGTGCAGAGAGGATAAAATGGGAGTAATGTGGACCTTCTGCTAGAGCCTGTTAAAAGCCGCGCTGCAGCATTTTGAACCATTTGAAGACGATTCAAAGCAGATGTGTTAAAACAAGTAAAAAGGGAGTTACAATAATCTAAGCGAGAAAAAGCATGAATCACCATCACAATTTTTTGCTCCGGAGCAATTATCAAAGTTTCAGTCTTTTAGAATTCAACTGAAGGCAGTTTTCACGAAGCCACGACTTTACACTTGAAAGACAATCCATCCAACTCTGACAGTCTGTGCATCTCTTACTCCTTAAACGAAAAGTACAGTTGAATATCATCAGCATAGAGATGGTAAGAAACATTTTTAAAGCGGCTAATGGTTTTTCCAAGAGGTACGACAAAAACAAAATAGGCCCCAAGACGGATCCCTGAGGAACCCCGTGTAACAAAAGAGCAATAAACAAGCGATGAAAAGGTGACAAAAACGCAGCAAAAATGCCACTAAAGAGCAACAAAAAAGCGCCTCAAAGTCATGTCATGTGACTTACACAAAAATGAGACAAAACCACAACAATAGAGCCACAAAAAAGCCACAAAAGGGCAAACACAAAAAGTGACAAAATGCAAAGAAAAGCAACAAAAGTGATGGAGAAAAAAAAGTAAAAACAAAAAAAGTAATGACAGCTTTCAAATGAGGCATTACACTGGCCCATAGGCGGTAAACTCTCCAGTTGAGAAGATTTAAGCTTAAGATTTAAACCTTGCTTGATCCATTATTCAGATTTCGTCGCCGAAATTCCGAGAAAATGTGGGCATTTTAGGCATATTTTTTACATGAAAACATAAAATGACAGAAAACTTGCAATACATTTTGTTTCTCATATTTATTTCATTAATCTAGTTTGTCTCATATTGATATCTCTAAATTTAAAAAGTTTCCCTATTCACCTGCAGTTCCAACCTTTTTAGTCACGACTGGTGTTTAATTCATATAGAAAACATGCCAGTCATACGAACTGCAGAATGTTTATACAGTATTTAGAGTGAAAAGGATTTAAAACTGTCTCTGATATTACTCATTTTGAAGGCTCTATGTCATGATGCTAGTACAAAGCAATGTGACACTGATAAGGTGAGAAAACGTCAGAAGGCGTTCACCCAAATGTGATGAAAGCGAAAGGTGACTCTTGTGTCTGAGGCAGAGAAAGAAATCAAGAAGATCTATGAGTGGCAGCGCTTGAGGGAGACTGAATTAAGAGTCACGCTGGAAATAAAACAGATCCAATAAACTAAATCGTAGAATAAATCTAAAACACGCAAATATTCTGGTGAACAGACGATTTTTGTTTAATTTATTAGTCTTTTTTAATTAGCCTTTGTTATAATCTTTTATTTTAGTATGGACTATGGCAGAGGCAGGTCGGATCAATATTTACAAACAACATCAAGCGATTTCCAGATATCCTTTACTGCATTTTGCAATGGGAGAAAGTTTAGCAGAACTGACTGACTTTATGACTGTTATTGATATGTAGATCACACTATCAGAACATTGTCATACACCTCAATCTTTCTTTCTCTCTTCATCGCATTGGATAAAGACATTATGTATAACACTGATCTGCCTCCTGTTTATGTTATATCATAGTGGTCCATAATCCAAGGGCGGGCAATTCATTTTTACAAAGGGTGATAAGTTAGAGGGCAGCATCAACAATAACTTGACTCTGTGCATAGCTTCAAATCATAACGCCGCCCAAGAAGTGACTTCCTGTTTCGATCCAGCACGCCAAAATAAAAGCACACAGCTCGTCTCATTGATTAGTTCAGCAGGTACTTGCAACATTACAAGAATACATTGTAAGTGTTAATAGTTATTTTGCCGTGCTGGATCGAAACAGGAAGTCACTTCTTGGGCACCGTTGTTATGATTTGAAGTTATGCACAGAGTCAAGTTATTGTTGATGCCGCCCTCTAACTTATCACCCCTTGTAAAAATGAATTGCCTGTCCTTGGATTATGGACCACTATGATATGATAACATAAGGAGGCAGATCAGTGTAATACATAATGTCTTTATCTTAACCATGCAAAACACTTTCAATGCGATGAAGAGAGAAAGAAAGATTGAGGGTTGTATCACAATATTCTGATAGTGTGATCTACATATCAATATAAGTTTATTTTGATGGTGGTGAAAACACATTGCTCAAGGTGAAGCCTAATTTAATGTTTTGTATCTCAATTCACTCAAGCGTCCAAATGCTACAGGCTAAAGTTCTCCAGTTGACTCGATTTCCTGCTGTTTAATATCTTCTGTTATGAACCATTAGCGTTAGCATGCTGCCGGCTCTTAGCTAATGTCCAGTCATTACCCTGGTGGCCCATCGTTAGAAAGTGTGATTTCCACAATGGTCTTTAGATTGTTTGTGGTTTAATAACATTGTAGAACTATAAATCATCTTCTTATGTAAAAACTATTAGAAGTACGCTACTAAGTAACACAGTAAATTGGTATCAGTGCACTTCAATACTCGATGTGCAGTCAGTCAGTATGAAACCTGTCCGGCAGCTCCATGGCACACGTTACAATGTTGAGTTAGGTTTAACTGGAGGTGTTTAGCCTCTTGTGCATGTTTTGGGCTGATAGTGGAAACCAGAGCACTCAGAAGAAACCTACCCACATACGAGAAGAACAAACGTTCTGGGAATCAAACCATGCTGTGAGACAAAAGAGACAAAAGCATCAAACCACTCATAGAAGTACTCGTAGTAGTAGTAAGGCAAGGCAAGTTTATTTGTAGAGCACAATTCATACACAAGGCAATTCAAAGTGCTTCACAGTTGCATAAAATTACAAGAAAACAGATCCAATCAATCAATAAAACATCAACATAGTAGTAGTATTTCAAGTGTTCTATCTTAGTAAAACTCAAATTGATATATTTGAACAATGCTAGCTGTAAATTCTAGAAGTGCTCAAGTAGTAGAAAGAGACGAATGTTGGAGAATTCCTGTTTGATTCAACTAGAGTTGAACACAACTTGGCTGATGTGGAGTGATGTTAAACACCTGTGCGCTGTTCTGTGTCACCTTCCAACTCTGGAGAAGTGATTTGCTTCACAACCAAATGTTGGGCTGTTTGTATTGAGAATTATCGAGCCATTTTTACTTCGACCTTGATTAGAATTCCTGTTTGAGTTGGCGAATATAGTTGTATTATAATAGCAGCAGAGAAGCAACACTTAATTCCATGTCAGATGAACAAAACATCATTGATTTGCTGCAAACTTGTAAGTGTGTGAAGTTTTGAGATGGTATCTTTTTTAGTTTGTGAAGAAATGTGGGGGTTTCGTTGTATTTTTTTTTTTATGTTGGCGTGTCAGGCCTGTGAAATTCCAAACTTTGACAAACTCAAACTGATCAACCGTTTGCCCAAAATTAAAGACCTGATTTTTTTTTTTTTTTTTTTCTAACAATGAAAGCGGAAACCACTAAATGAAAATGTTGGTTGAGGTACAAACCCACACCCAATCTTCCCAACATATTTGTAGTGTCTCAGTTCTTCACAGAGACACGTTTCTAGACACATTTCACAACTTGCAGGGTTACTTTTCAGGGACACTTACACAAAAATGCAACAAAACAAGTTCATGATATTTAAACAAATGCTTTATAATTAGATCTACAATGTTTTACCCACAAATGTCTGAGTTTACAATATACTAAAGAAGACAAACTAATTTAATTTAATTCCATAACTAGAAAAAAAAACAGGTATAGCTCCTTTAATGACTTCTTCAACACATTGTGGACTACAGATGTAAAGCATATAGGTCAGTCTTGTATGCAAAATGTTAAACTTATGGCTTGCCAAATATTGAAAAAATTACATTTATTCTACAATTTGGACATACAGTACATTACTATATAAAAAACTGTGAGATAACAAAGTCATGCTACTTCATTACTGACTTATTGAAAATCTCTGTCTATATATTTGTTCTTTCTTAACCAGTAAAGTACCACAAAAAACAACTTCACAAACAGAATGAAATAAAAATCTGATGTAAAATTGGATGTTGTTTCCTGAAGTAAAGTGGTACTTGTTCTCAGCAGTGATTTCTATTTCTTTGTGTCACATTCGTCACTTGATACTGAACCGAAATTCCCTCAAACCAAATAAAAAACAAAACCCTCCTCTCCACTTGTGTTTTGGCCTGTTTGCAAAACAAATCCCCAGCAGCAGCGCGTGACAAAAGTAGGTGAGCCTGTAGGGTGAAAGTGGGCGGGGCTTCAGGACAAGTTTCAGGAAGCCAGGACTGGGCACCTGTGTGTGAACCAGAGTCAAAGGAAACGACGTGAGGTGAACAACTACACCCTGCTACTGCATAACACCTGGGAAATGAGTAAGTTATATTTGTCATTAGTAATGTTGATTACTGACTTTGGTCCAAATGAGTAGCACTTAAGGCTAACAATAATAGTTTACCTGGGTAACTTTTTCATTGGATTGTCCTTAGTCGAGCTTACTTTACACTTCAACATGATGTTCTTAAAGTAATCCAAATCTTCATTGTTTTCAAAAAGTGGTATGTTCTGCCTTACTTGAACAAAACAAAACAATCTTTTATAGTGCTGCACAAAAGCAATTAGTAATTTACACAGTTTTAGTCATGATTCTCGTAAAGTAGGTCCATTTAGTCTTGTCTTGGTCTTTGATTTTGTCTTGTTTTCATACAGTTTAATTGCATTTCCTTCCAGTTATGTTTTTTTTCCTTTTTCATATTGTGTAGCTCTGGTCCTTTTCAAATTATTCTGACATCTGATGGCGTCAATACTCCACCTTACTCAGATTGTTTGCCCCAAACTGAATTTATGTCTTAATTTTGACGTTTTGCGGAGTAACTTTATGGATGGCTTGCTTTAAACTGTATTATTTCACACTTTTACTTGAGTACAAAGATACGGATGCCAAAACCTCTGTGATTTTCTGTGGTTTGGTCAGTTATTGGTTGCTGTTGCCTCATGCTTTGGAGATATTTAAAAGCTTCTTGTTCAATGACCAAACTTTCCAGACCTGCATTGTTTTCTTTTAAAGCGAGCAGGTGGCTAAAAGCAGCGGCTGCATTTCTTGTGTTTCTGCATTCTTCAGATTGCTCCACGCCTCCACAGGGCAAAGTGACGTGATGAGGGCACTTCCTGCTTTTTGACTCGGCTAAATTAACCACTTAACTAGGGTTAACAACTATTTATATCCAAATCTCAAAGCGTATTGAATGGAGAGCTTACAGCCTATAATATTATGCCAGTGTGAAGCCAAGACCTTCTAGTTTCTGAAAATATGTGTGAGTTACATTAATTACATGTGCCGTTCTTAGCCCTAATTCTATCCTGATTAGGGTTAACTAACCCTAACACCTGATCAGGGGACGGCAGGTAACAGGTTAACCAAACATGCCAAACTATACAGGCCCATTAGCATCAGTTTGAGAACCTCTGATCCAACAATTACAAAGATTACAACCTTACGAGCTTGATCTTTGACACGTACATGGATAAGGCGGGACACAAAGTTCATTTTGGTGACATAAGCCTGAGAAAACAATGTGGTTTATTGCCTTTTGTGATACACGTCGTAGAGTTTGTGGTATGTGTGACTTGAGACACATTATGCAAAGTTGTTTAGGAGACACTGACATAATGTGGTGGTGTATTAAATAGAAAGGTCTGGCATAATTTTAACCACTCCACCCAAAAGGTGAAGTTTTCTGTCTGTGATTAAGATCTTTAATAAAAACAATGGCACACCCAACCCTGTCACTGTAACACATGCTAGAATAATAATGTTGCTTGTACTTTTGCTTATTCAAATGTGTTGGACAATAATCATGTCCTTTATTGCATTTGGGCACGGATGTCAAACATGTTTAACCTCTTAATCCCTGCCTTAACCGAGCGCATTTTCTTCTGTTCAGCTTACCCAAATCTAAACGGTAGGCCAGTGCCTCATTTGAAAGCTAAGACCTACAAATCTGATCTAATTGATCTTTTTCCTCGCGTTGTCACATTTTATATTTTTCAACTTTTTTTTCTATCGCGTTCTTGTTGCGTTTTCTTCACACATTTTTTGCAATTTTTCTGTTGCTCTTTTGTGGCTTTTTCGTCGCTTTTTCGTCACTTTTTTGTTGCGTTTTCTTAACTGTTCTGTTGCTCTTTTGTGGCTCGTTTTTGTCACATTTTGGTCACTTTTCTGTCGCTCTTTTGTTGCATTTTCATCCTCGTTTTCGTCTTATTTGTGTTGGTAGTTTGTCGCCGAAAATGAGCTTGGTTCGGGTGGGAGTCAAGAGGTTAAGTCACATTAAATATAAACGTTAGAAAAGGCAATAGTTTTCCCCTACCACTAAACATGTACAACAGGGTTCACTCTGGGGCCAGAGTGAATGAAAATGTGAGTGCAACTGTGAAACAAAAGACAATAGTTGGCAAACAATCTGATGTGGTGTGTTCACATGCAAGAGTCTCATGCAATGTCCATCCATCCATCTTTTTCCACTTGTCCGTTGCCGGGTCGTGGGGGCAGCTGTTGGAGCTGCCCAATCACATAGCACCAGCCCCTCTGGCTCCTCCTGCAGGTGGTGGGTCCACAGAAGGACGGCCTTGTGGTTCTAACCGGGCCTGTTGGTCTCTCATAAGGGGCTTCTGAACCGCTCTTTGTCTGACCCGTCACCTAGGACCTGTTTGCCATGGGAGACCCTACCAGGGCACAAAGCCCGACAACAGAGCTCCCAGGATCATTCGAGTGCTCAAACCCCTCCACCACGTTAAGGTGGCGGTTTCAGGAGGGGCTCATGCAATGTCCTGCCCCCAAAATAATGATGTCATTTTAAAACAAAATACTTATACTATTACTTATGTTTATTTTCGTATGGAATGTGTGTGCTTTGTAATGTCACTCTCCATAATGTTATTTGAACTGTTCTGCTCACTACATGATTGACTTCTACATTTGTCCCATTGCTTCCTGCAGGTTTGAAGTCCAACGGGAGTAAGCACTCTCGGAGGATCAGTTCACCTGCTCCATCTGCCTGGAGATCTTCGTGGAGCCCGTGTCCACGCCATGCGGCCACAGCTTCTGCAAGGCCTGCCTGTCGGGCTACTGGAACCACAGCAAGAAGTTCCTCTGCCCCATGTGCAAGAAGGGCTACTCCAAGAGGCCCGAGATGAGCGTGAACCGGGTCCTGGCCGAGATCGCTAGCCAGTTCCAGGGGCTGATGATGGCAGACGCGTCTCCGGGAGGTGCGTCGAAGTCTGCTATGTTGAACCACAGCCATGGGCCTTCCTCGCCCGGGCCGATGCAGCAGGACAGCGGAGAGTTTGCGGGGCCCGGGGACATCCAGTGCGACGGCTGCATCGGGAGGAAGCTCAAGGCCGTCAAGTCCTGCATCAACTGTCCAGGGTCGTTCTGTGAGGACCATCTCAGGCATCACAAGAAGGTATATCTGGAGGCTCTATGGAAACACTTTCATGGTCACTGGACGAATGACTGAAACCTCACTTCTAACTTGTACGAAATGCTGATTGTTTAGGTGAAGGCGCTGATGTCCCACCGTCTGATCGAGCCCACGTTTAACCTGGAGGAGAAAATCTGCAAGAAACACGAGCGTCTGCTGGACATTTACTGCCGCACGGACCACATCTGCATCTGCTCGGCCTGCGCTGAAGCGATGCACAAGTCCCACGAGATCGTCTCCGCCACCCACGAGTACAAGAAGAAAATGGTACGCCTAGTTCAGACTGTTTTTTTCCCCCTTTCTGTGCCATTGAACGTTTTCCGATAACCGTGTTATTTCCTTCCAGAATCATGTGAACAAGAAGAGATCGGAGCTGAAACATCTGATCAAAGAGCGAACCAAAAAACTGGACGAAATCAAACAATCCATCAAAGTCATCAAGGTACTGTCAGTAAATGGTGCATGTTTTCCATCAGGGTTTTTGTCGGGAAGTTTTGATGCCTTCACTGGCTCGTTCTGTTACATAAAGACTTTTACACTAATTTCCTCAGTACTCAAGTAGTCTTTTTACTTCTTGAGCAGAATGATTTTAAAGCAACCTTATCACTTGACCTCATGCTCTACTTGCTACTCATTTGCATTAGATTTAAAAGTAGTTGAACAAGTTTTGCGTTCTGTTGTCACTTTGTCCTGTAAACAAAGCATGTTTCCCTCTTGGCTTGTGGGGACGTTTCGGCGTCTTTCCAGCTTTTTCTGATGAGGCTGTTTGCGTAAATGTATCTGTACAAGTGTTACATGCTCCTGTCGCTGCCTTGTGTCTGCACTTTATGCATGTCTGCTGTTGCCATCATCTCTTGTTTCAATTCCATTCATTCAAGAGCCGTGTTTATGTGCGAACGAGTGGTTGGACCGGTACGACCAGAGCGAACTCCTCTGCCCCACACCCATTACCTTTCAACCGAATTTAAAAGGACAAAAGAGTAAAGTTTTCGTTTTAGACTAACCGCAAATGTATAATTGCATCTAAACGTACAATGATAGTGTTTTGTAAGCGCTTCAGCCAAAATGCTACCTGTGCTGTGCATGGTGTTATGTGTGTTTGTAAAAGTTTGAAAGATACAGTGAGGCTCAGGTTACAGAAAGAAGCTTTACGAGGCGGGCACAGACTTCTGTCAATATGTACTGTAAACACACACAGTCATGTCGGAGCTATTAGATAAGAGGAGAGTGTTTGAAATGAACTCGAATGTAAAATGGTTGAAGCAAAGTTTTTTTATGCATCAATTTAGAAATATTTAATGTAGAGATTTTAAAGGTGCATTATGGAACTTTTATATTTGTGCGTATTCAGCCTTTTAGTGACCCAGTGATTAGCATGGCACCTTTACTTTCCATCTTAGTGGCCTCAATGATGCACCAGGATCAATTGTTTTTAGAGTTTCTGATACGTTTTCACTGCTGACGGACCCTCTCACCAGAAAACCTACAAAACAATTGTCCCTGAGTCACTGTGATGAAAAGCAAAGGCACCATGTAAACCACACATACAGCCATTAGATCACAAAAGGTAAATTACGCACAAATATCAAGTTTATTTTTTGCCATAGTGCACCTTCAAATAAAGGCCTTTTTCACTGACTCCGTGTGACTGGATTTCACATCTTTTATTTTCAACTTAAAAACCCCAAATATATTTCTTTGAATATGTCAATATGAGCTTGTCTATGTTTTGTGTGACTCTAAGGATATGATTTGCTTATCCAGTATAGACTTAAGAATCATGGGTTCAGGATTGGGTCACCTTTTTAACTCGTATAATAATATAACTCTTTCTAAGACTCTAAACATTCTGAGTACACTTTAGCTATTTAGTTTAGTTTGTTTATTTGATCAGTATACATGTGGTTTTTTTTTCTTCACTTTAAACAGTTACAGATGCTCAAAGTAGTAGGCTGATGCAATCTACCCTATTATCAATATAATAAACTAATTACCTGATGCAGACCTTGTGCCAAAAGTGTCACAGGTACACTGTGTGTTGGGGGGTGTCCAGGGAAAATGGCTATAATTAAAATGTAACTTCTGCACAGGTTTATCAAAATACTTGCTGCTCAATTCTCAAACCAAATTCTGACTTCCCATTTCTTGCCAGGCCAGTGCACAGAAGGAGCTGGAGGAGAGCTGGCTGGTGTACGCCGAGCTGCAGAAGCTGGTGGAGCAGAGTCAGGCGGAGCTGGTGGAGCTGATCGCCACGAGGCAGAGGGGGCAGAGAGACACGCGCAGGAGCTGGCCCGCGGGCTGGAGAACGAGCTCGGCCAACTGAAGAGGAGGAGCAGCGAGCTGGAGGCCTTCTCTCTCACGCAGGACAAAGTGGTCTTCCTGCAGGTAACACTCTGCCCTGGGCAAACATCTCATCTGAGTCCTAACCAGGGGCATGTTCAGACTTTAATATCTGGGGTGGCTCAGTGGGGCACATATCTTTCTGTTTGTGATGTAAAAAGATTCAAATGATACCAAAATACCTTGTGTTGTACAGATAGTCTTTTGATGTTCAGTCCTTGTACCTCTCATACATCTTATTTATATCCAGATGACCCAGATCTCAACATCCTGATTAATATATTTTAATTAGCATAATCTTCTCATAATTATCCATATCATCCAACTTTAAGCACAGCCCATCTGCTGTTAGAGCGAGATTTGTGACACTGCATCAAAGAGCGGCAGGAAAAGAGGCAGCTGTACTCCGCCTCCCCTGTGCATTTATCCTGGACTATTTATACAGCCAAATAGTGTTTTTCCAACATGAAAGCGCCTTTGAAGAAGATGAATTTCGCAGCATTATGACATGAAGAGCGGCGCAGATGGACGGGAGGGACAGCAAAACATGGGAACTAGAGAGTGGCTTCTTTCACTATTGTTGTAAAACGGTGCACAATTGACACACCTGGGGCTTTAATGCGAAGGTACCCAATGTACTTCCTTGTTCTTGTTCTAGAGTAAATTTCTTCTTCTGCCATAGGGCTTGTGTGGGAAACAAGACAACACACGCTATTGGTGTGTAAATATAGCACATTGTTACTCAAAAGTAAGAGTTTATATGAGTGTAATGTACCTCAGTAGTGGCTTGCCCTCAACATGCGTTTAATCAATTCACATCTGGATTTGCAGGAGGTATTGTGAGAGCAAGAAGTGAGTCGGAGCTGAAGCTAAAGGTTTATGCTCAACTACCTCTGACTTTCATGAGTACTGCAGCTTCATCAATAGACCTGAGTATCGACACTGTGTGGAACAGCCTTCTACCTAATTTGAGAATGCTGAGTTCTTGACGTTCTTATGAGAAGTGTCTGTTTTCGGGAGCACGGGCTGTAGTTGGCTATGGCTTAATGATTGTCTCCTGTGTCCCACGCAGAACCTGTCCTCTCTGTCGCCGCTGCCCGACCCGTTCGACTGGTCGGCCGTGGCGGTCAACACTGACCTGTATCTGGGCACCATCCGCACTTCGGTCAGCAACTTTGTCGATAAGTGCCAGGATGAGGTCAAGAAGCTCTATGAGAAAGGTAAAATCCTTCAATTACTGTAATCTTCTACTGTTACTCTTTCTCCTCCTACCGTTACCTTGGGGTGACCACCTTCAGAAAGTAGAAAAAGTGGGACCAGTTGAGGACTTTGTTGGGACAAGGAGGGATGGACTTGGGAAAGTAAATCTTTATATAATCCTTCTTACTGAGACTAATAGAAACATGCTTGATATTATGACCATTTTAGCTAAAAGACCAATAAATCATAAATATCAAATAGCCTGAATGACTGTGTAGTACAATATTAACTAGTGCTGCTATGACTCACACTTTTACTACTACTGTCTTTATGCAAGTGCTGTCCAACCTTTTTCATCAAGGGTTGTATATTGTAGGTCATACTCAACTGGGTGCATTGGCAGAGGTTTAAACAATGCCTCCCCCCATTTATTTAGACGCGGGATATTAATGGCAGCCCGGTCTCACAATAAAATGTACGTTTTTGAAGTTATACTTGTGTAGAATTGTTAAACCTGCAGGAAAAGTGATGTGTACCAATTCAAGAAGAGCCTACAACAATTGGTCTGAGTGCTGCATTTGGCATTTAAAGACTCGGGTTGTCCCTGGTGTCACCCAATTAGGAAGTACCCTCCTCCTTGTGCCACCCTGGTTTAAAGGTTTTGAGCACGCCCCTGTGTTTTAGCCCAATAATAGTTGCCCGAAACGGTGTTTTAATGTACAGTATTTCAGAGCCTAAATCCACGTGGCCCCTCTCTTGCTTTAACATATTTGCCGAGTCGCCCCGCAGCGATGCTAAGTAGGTCACTGTAGCAGCACTTTGAAATAGCAGAGTGACTCATGTTTGCACCGAGACCCCCCCCCTCTTCACCCTCCGCTCTCACCCGTCCCACAGTAAGGCACCCCGACAGATGGGTACAGTGCAGAGGCCCGGCTGTATCCGAATGAACAACATGGCGACAGTGCATTGAGTGGCAGCGGCACATGTCTCTGTGGTTTAGACGTTTCCACCTCCCACACGTGCCGTCTGCCCTGCCACCGGGGCCTAAACACGACCCGATACTAACGCTACATTTCTCTCATTTTACCCACAGAGCTACGCAAACTGCAGAACTTTGCAAGTAAGTAAAATCACATTTTCTTTTATTATTACTCTGTTTATTTAGAAGCTGTCAAATAGGTTTTCTCTTGAATGGCCACAAGAGGGAGCTACTTACATTGATCAATATAAGCTTGTCAAGCAAAAGGTTGCACTATTGATTTCCAAATACACTTGAAAGACTATACACATCTCTTCTTCATGGAACAATTGAATTTTGTCATTGCAGACCATGCATTATGGCAAAATTGGGAGCCCAATATGGTTGAGCGTCAATTTCCTGGTGTGCAGCGATGAATGCCAGTGGGATGTGCACAATTTGTTGAGGCACGGCTTAAAATCCAATCAGCAGTTCAAAGACTTATCAGCACTTTGCCTGGCAAACTGGAGTGGGTCTGGTGAAACTTGACTTCAGAGTAAATTTCTATTCTGAATGTCATTGTGACCTCCTACACAAATCCATTAACAAATAGTTAATGGATTTTTGTTTACTGATAAGGTGTCCTTGGAAACCCTCTGGAAAATTGTCCATATTAGTTTTTTTGTCCGGCTAACAAGCATTTCTGAAACGCTTGGTTAAGGGTGACATTTACAAAGGTTTTGCGCCTATGTCAACCTGAAAAGACTCGGAGACAGAATGTGTTGGGAAGTTTTATTGAACATGAATCATGATTAGGGCTCAGACCCCGGCGGAAGATTGGATTAATGATATGGAATACACGGTGATGATGGATGATAGCCAGAATCTTCCCTCGGAGCCCGGACACTGGTGGTGGTAGGAAGAGATTCGGGGGCGGCTGGTCGACACGATGAGCAGAGCTGAGGAGAGGCCAGGCGGAGGAGGAGCGGAGGTGGGTCGCAGCACGGCTGGGAAACGGCCGAGTGATTGACTGGGCAGCTTAAGAAGGGGATCATGGGTGATAAATGGCAGAAGCAGGATGAGCAGCTGCGGTGATTGGCTGACTCCAAGGTGCGGCTCCAGATGGGGCTGTGATTGAATGATAATGGGATAATGAAGGCTGCAGGTGGGCCTTCCAGGTTGAATTTGCGCTGAAGCTTCATATCAAAGGTGAACGATTTGAATAATCTTCTCCATTAAAACACATTGGGGCCTTGCTGTGAGGAGTTTGAATGTTCATCCCATGGCTACGTACCATCCTACCACTAAAAACATGTACAGTAGGCCAGGATTAATGACGGTGTGTGTTTGAGATGTGGGACAACAAATGCATTAGGCCATGTCAGAGTCTCACATTTTTTCACTCGTGATCATTAAGGCTGAAGTTGCTGATCTCATTCTCCATACTTCTGCGTCCCATTCAGGTGAAGTCTTCCTGGACCCCTCCACCGCCCAGAAGAACCTGGTTGTCTCTGAAGACGGGCGTCAGGTGAAGTACGACGAGCACAGGACGTCCCACGGTGACATGCCCAAGCGCTTCAGCCCGGCCCTGTTCGTCCTGGGCGGGAAGGCTGGGCTCAGGGCGCCACTACTGGGAGGTGGACGTGACCCGCAAAGACGCCTGGACCCTGGGAGTGGCCCGTGCTTCAGCCCGACGCAAGGGGGACATCAAGCTGAGCCCGGAGGGAGGGTACTGGTGTCTGTGGTTGAAGAACGGAGAGGTGAAAGCGCTCGCCTCCGCACGACTGCCCCTGAGCCTGGTGTCCCTGCCCAGCAAAGTGGGGGTCTACCTGGATTACGACGGGGGCCAGGTGTCGTTCTATGATGTGAAGGCGCGCTTGCATCTCTACACCTTCAAAGATAAGTTCAACGAGAGTCTGTATCCGATATTCAGCCCCTGTCTCAGTCACGAAGGGAAGAACGCGGCGCCGCTCGTGATAACGCACGTCAAACATATCTGACTATTGTCACATTTTAGGTCCATTTTACTTCTATGGCCAAATGTAAAAAGTATTGTAACACAGAAGAAAGCTCTAGTTACACATTATATTATGGCCCTGCTCCTAATGGGAAATCATGAGGGGAAATCTAAGCCTGTGGTTCTTAACTGTTGGGGACCAAATACCCTTTGCCAAACATGACTTCTGGTCGGCCATGCTAAGACAGATTGAAGACATTTGAGTGACTTGTTTTGATGGTTTTTAATCATCAGGCCCATGTTCAATGAATTTTTTTTTTTTTAAGACTGGGTCCCCAAAACTGGTTCAGAGCCACTGATCTAAGCTAATGCATGTTTCTATTACAAGAGCTGCACGCAGTAAATCGACTGTCCACCGCTCCAATGAGTACAGGCAAATCGCTCAAGTCAGGTGTTGTTTGCGCACAAAAATAACTCTGACAATGTGAGAGAAGATAAAAATAACTGAAGGAAACGCTTGGGATCATGTTGCATCTGGACCAAAACACGAAGAGGACATTTATACTATTAGCTGTATTAAAGGTGTAGCTGTTGTACTGTAAATACATATTGTAATTCATTGTTTTATAAATATGCCTGTCACCTTAGTTTTGCTTTTAAAGAATAACTGAAAATATTACTAGGTTGGGGTTATATTTGAGACGCGTTTATGTTTTGTCTTTTCTACTCACATTTTACATTGCACATTTTCATGAGAAAGATGTTTTGCAACTTTGTAACTGTTAAAGCCTGTTTAATAAAGAAATAAAAAAAAATATATATATACAAATCTGCTCCTATAACTTATTTACTAAATGTCGAAGCAGCACAAGATGGAGCCCAGGCTTAGAGCGGTATTAAAGGTTTAGCAGCTCTATATTAAACTGTGCTGGGACAGTGACACGGCGCTCCCAGTGCATCAGTTTTGAAATAAATTAAATATTTTTTGAAACCAAGAACTAAATTATTGTATCATAATACAATTACACAATATGGGGAAGCGAATATTAATACATGTGGGTCAAACGGGTTCAGCTATGTCAATAGTCACCCTATGGTCTTCATATACCTGATTCAGTTTCCTGCTATATATATTTTGGTAACACTTTATAATAACTACACCTTATTTAACCTTAATGAATTATAAATTAACACTTAAGTCATGACATTCATTAGTTAAGTGTTAACTCATCATTTATTAAGGCAAAATAAGGTGTAGTTATTATAAAGTGTTGGCTATATATATATATATATTTTTTCATCCAAGCTTGGGACTGGCACAAAAAGTAAAATGTCTTGAAACGTCTTATGTCGATCACAACTAAAATAGTGGATAATATAAAACAATATACTGATGTGTAATTGTTTATTGTTTACCTTTTTAAATATTTAATGTGTACTGTATTGTATTGTGTTTTGTGAAATGTGTAGCCTCCTATGGACAGGTGTTGCAAATTAGCAGTTTTGCTATAACACTAAAAACAATGTATCTGGTTTGTCCAATGCAGTTATGTCCATATCAAATAAACTAATAATAATATTTAAGCTTGTCAAATACATGAATCAATGCAATATACAGTAGCTCAATGCGAAACCTATTGTAAGGCCCTTTTTGTTTTGTACGTCTTGTTAGCTGCTCAGCATTCCCTGGAAGCGACATGGGTCAAGACACCGAGGTATAATTTTGTCTCTGGGCTAAGGGACGTCTGCCAAAGAGAGAGAGAGAGAGGCATATATTTTGGGTCTGTGGGGTTCTTGCAGTGGGGGTTGGGGGGCGTTTGGATGTGACTTTGGTCCACGTCTCATGTGTCAGAACTGCCTACAGTGGAGGCTTCGAGCAGCTGCTGTGGTGAGTGTCCCCTGTTTCTATATATTTACATGCTTCTACCTGCATTTTCATCATGACATTATCTCCATGTTTCTCCCATGGAAGTGTGCCGTCTGCGTGGGATATCTGTAGCTAGAAATAGTTGTACCTTAAGCTATTCCGATTTTGGCCTACTGAAATAACTAGATGTAAATTCTTCTTCAAAAAGATTTAATGCATCGCTACTGGCTTCCTTTTTGGGGACATTCATGTTTAAAAGTCAACTCTTAACCCAGAACTGTGCTGCTTGGTATTTTTGGCTGAGCTGCTTAGACTCCTAAAGGTCTCGGCTGCACATGCTAAAGAGGTTATAGAAACATGGGATAATTTTAGCTTTACTTTCATTTTGTTGTGAAAAATTCATAGTGGTTCTTTAATTGCCATTCCATTCGATATCCATCAGATGGCAGCAAATATGAGGTTATTGTGCAGTCAAATGATCACAGAATAATAGGATAATGTGTCAGTTTTAAGATTTCGATTCATTTAGATGTCCAAGGACTAATTTGTTTGCAGCAACATGAACACCTGAGCTATTCAGGTAGATTTTTATTTTCAAGTAACTCTCTTAAGCCACATCCATATTCACGTACATCCACATGGTTATGGTCTGGAAAAACAAAGTGACTAAGAACATTTGAAAAAGACTAGGCACGGTGGCTAGTGAGCTTTAAGTGTTTCAAAACTATAATCACAACTACCACCCCTTTTCTGCCAAGGTGCCAGTGCCGGTTCTGGACCATTGCCAGATTGTCATGGTTTTTGGAACAAATAAAATGCTCCTTTATTTGATAATTTGTTGAGCAGAACCGGCACTAGAACCAGCTTGGTGGGAAAAGCTGAGATCTAAATGCTAAGCTGAGTGTGGAGCAATTCTATCAAAATGCATTAGAAGGTACAGCAACAACATTTGGTTTCCACAACTACTTTAACGGTTAGCACTGAACTACGAAAACAGACATACATTTGCTGCTGGAAATCAGTCTCTCCATGCTTAGTGTTTAGATAACACCACCAGTCACAAATGCACGCTTTTATTCTGTCCCAGACTGCCATTTAACCCTCACCGCCTCGATCTGTAACAGGTTTCAATGCCCCCCTTCCTGCTAAAGCTGCTGCTGTAGCTGTAGCTTGTGCACAGAATGACGCTGCCTCTCCGCCGTGTAGGGATGGCCTCCCCTGGAAACCTATCTGAAGAGCAAGTCCATTGCTCCATCTGCCTGGACGTCTTCACCAACCCCGTATCCATCCCCTGCGGACACAACTTCTGCCAGAGCTGCATTCTGGGATACTGGAAGACCTCCCCGTTGTACCAATGCCCATGTGCAAGAAGTCGTTCGCAAAAAGACCAGATATTAGCGTCAACACTGTTTTGAGAGAGATTGCAGAGCAGTTCAAGCAGCTTAGGGTGAAGAGCGGCGAAGCAAAGGTCGCCAAAGAGGTGGACGAATTAAAAATTAAGGATAAAAAGTGGACGATGGAAAGACGTAAGAATGAAGATGAGGAACGGCTTTTGGAGAGGGATCAGTTTTTGGATGAACTCAAACGAGTACAAGAAGAAAAACAATTGAGAGAGGATACAAATCAAGAAGATCTGCCACCACTTCTCCCACCGGTGCCTCCTCCAAGATCTCCGCCAGTTTCAAGACCTCCAAGCAAAACTGAAATGCCACCCCCGTTCCTCAGGAATCTCCTCCCCCGTCACCAATTTCTGAAACATCTCCTGCGGCTTCCACATCCTTGCTCATTCCGTCCTGGGTGGAAGAAGAGGTCCTGTGTGACGTATGCTTAGGAGAAGGTAGACCCAAAGCCATCAAATCCTGCCTGGTTTGTCTGACGTCTTACTGCGAGGAGCATCTCCAGTCCCACTCCACAAGGTTCACCAAACACAAGCTGATTGAGCCCGTGGCCAATATGGAGGATAGGATGTGTCCCAAACATGAGAGGTTACTGGAGTTGTATTGTAAGAAGGACCAGACTTGTGTCTGCGTGCTCTGCACTGAGACAGACCACAGGGCGCACTACACCGTACCAGTGGAGCGGGAGTGGATCGACAAGAAGGTAACGAGTTACACAACAAAAGCATTCGAAAAGCATGTATTTACAATTGATACACCACAATCCACCTGCCTGTATTTGACAAGACGGGACGCAGACATACTGTAGTACTTATTTAGAGGACTGTTTTCTTACCTTGGCTTGTAAGCTGGATTGTTGTGAGATTTGTGAGTTAACAAACTCAAAAAAACTTTAACTTGGATAGCTCGAGCTGATTTGTTTGCATCTGCACCACTAGTGGTTTGAGCCAATCACATGGCAGTATTGCTGCTGGTAGACGGATTTTACACTTGCCAACTACAAGTACTTTCATCAATACATCTTACAACATGACAAGGTCAATTATTTTACAATCCTATAGAGTCTTTGGTGTGATTGGATCATGCTCTTGGAGTTTTAGCTCTATCCTCTATTTAAACGTCCTAATAACAAAACTCTGCTAAAGTTATTTGCACTGTAACATCAGCTCCCCTACAATCCAACATTTCAGAACTTAATGACCGAGCAGTTGCACACCTCGCCAAAGGCGTGCAATAGTTTCGGACACACAGCACCCAAAGTCTTACTGTATTATTCTGTTGTTTTCCTTGGACCAGGCACTGCTGAAAAGGACAGAAATTGATGTTCAACAGATGATCCAAGACCGAGTGAAGAAGGTGGCGGAAATCAAGCACTCTGTGGAACTCAACAAAGTTAGACACAGTAGAATAAGTCAAAACTACTGTAAGTTACTGTTTGCTAACCTTGAACTTATGCAGGCAAGTGCTCAAAAGGAGGTCGAGGAGAGCATGCAGGTGTTCTCAGACCTGGTGCGGTCCATCCAGAGGACTCAGGCGGAGCTGGTGTGTGTGCTAGAGGAGAAGCAGAGGCAGACGGAGCAGTGGGCGGACGGGCTCATCACTGAACTGGAGCAGGAGATCTCAGAGCTGAAAAGACGCCACGGAGACCTGGAGAACGTGGCCCGCACCGACCACATCAACTTCTTAAAAGTGCGAGTTTTCACTATGCAAAATCATGACTTTGTCGGGCAAGCACTTGTCTTGTAGTGTTTTGAGGACAAATCTTCAATTAATCATGGTTGTTGTATTATTTACGTGCAATGAGTGCAACGCATGTCAGCAACATTTTAGAGTTGCCCATGCCCAACTTTATTATGATCTAAAGTGCTCGGAAATCTGTCCGCTCGGGTGAAAATTTGATCTAAAATATCTACGTTTTGAAAGCTCCCTATGAGTCTGACTGTGAAAGATTCAATAATCACCATCATTTTTTGTATCTTATTTTATTCAGAGTTTTCCCACGCTGAGCATTACTCCGTCGGTCAAAGACTGGTCTGAGACTCGAATCCCCACTGACACTTGTGTGGGCATGATCCGGAGGTCTGTGTCCAAACTGGAGGCGACTCTGAATGAGACCGTCAACAAACTGATCGACAGCGGTGGGTCTTCATATAAACACTTCAGTATAGCCTGTCTCCAGCTGGAATCTTTGTATCCTGATAAATCATTTATTCTTTTATTTTACAGAGATCAAAAAGATTCAAAAGTATACAGGTATTGGAATGTGAAGTGTTATGCCATGTGTATAATATAATAGAACATTTGCCATATTATTCATCCAACTCTTAACCTTCGCTTGCAGTGCTGTGATGTTGCTAATGCACTAATACCTACACTTTTTCAGCCCCTTGATATTAGTTTGTGAGGTTATAATCGTGAAGAATTATTGAATTTGCTGTGAAAAATATAATCTCTTGTGCGCCATATTGAATTTGTTCCTCTTGTTCTCAGCGGATGTGACTTTAGACCCAGATACAGCTAATCCCTGGCTGCAGCTGTCCAGGACCGTCGTCAGGTGAGGCACTTGGGGCGTGGCAGGACCTCCCGGATCACCCAGACCGCTTCGACACCGTGGTCATCGCCTTGGGCCGGTATGGCTTCACCTCAGGCCGCCATTACTGGGAGGTCCAGGTTGGGGACAAGGATGACTGGTATCTCGGAGTGGCCAAGTCGTCAGTCAAACGGAAAGGCCGGATTTCTGTAGCTCCGCGCAGGGGTACTGGGCGTTGGCGATGAAAAAGTCCCAAGGGTATCGCGCGTCCACAACCCCCCAGTGCCGCTCCCACTGGACCCCAAGCCCAAACGGATCGGGGTGTACCTGGACTATGAGGAGGGACAAGTGTCGTTTTATGACGTGAGAGCGAGAACGCATATTTTCACTTTCAAAGACTCCTTCACAGACAAGATCCTGCCTTTTTTCTACTTGTACTGCTGTGACAAAGCTTCGGACACTATGGTCATCTGCTCAGTCCCAGAGAAGAGCCAGAGCAAACAGAGCTGAGCAGGAAAACCCATCAAGAACTTAACATGTAGCTAAAAATCCCATACATTTTTACTTGTATCTGTCCTGTTAGTGACCATTTCAGTGCTCAAATTTCCAGAATGCATCTCCAGCTGATATAGCTTTTAGGGAAACTAGAAAACCATCTCTAAATGGACAAGTGTAAATGTTGAAGACGAGAAGCACTTTTATGTTGTTTGAGTGTTGTTTTATGGCATAAAAAATATACCGTGAGCAATTTTGACTTTGTGTCGGCGCTCAAGCAGTTCAGTGTCTTAAACAGATTTAAAATGGTAGAATGCATGTTAACCTTATTTAAATATTGCAATTTTACTGATTTACATCAATAAATCATCCTGCCTTACCTTTGTTTTGTTTTAAACAAAATCGCTTAAGTTTCATTTTCATGTAAACGGTAGTTCCTTTTCCATAGGAGCGGACCCCGGAAGTCCAGATCTCTTCAGCCCTGGGGTCTGGAGCGATTGGCCAGCTAGACCAGTTTGGAGGGAAATTATAACTTTTAAAATTCATAATGTATCTTTACGAGTTTTACAAGTCCTAAAATTTGGTATGTTGATTATTTTCTGCACCATGACTGAGGCAGTTGTGTCAGTCTTATAAAAAGCAGTTTGCGCTGGAAGGGTCTGTTTGGAACACCACAAATGGGAAAGTCTTTGGTGAGCCCCACTTTGGGCACCTCTGGCCTCAAACTAACTAAACTAAAAGCATGACTAAAATTTTGGTTTGATATTTTGAAGACATGAGAGATGTTTGAATGCTGTACCTTGATACTGGCAGACTGACACAGTCACACCAACAGCGGCGGAAGCGAATATGGCATCGAGCTTCTATTCATTCCCTATGCTGGCTCTTGACCAGAAAGGATACCCAGGAGAGCAGTGCGATACAGGCGACTGGAGGCTTTTCTTTTTTCCCAAGATAGGAAAGGTCAGTCGCTTCCTGATTGGCAACCAATGATAAGTGGAGCTCCAACCATGACGTCACCTCAACAAAACAACACTATCTTAAACTAATCCAAACTAACCGTATACAGTACCTGACCCTTAATCCTGTCCCTAAGGCTAGTGAAGTTTTACAAACTAACCCTAACCTTAAGGATAGTGAAGTTTACAAAATGACTGACCTTGACTGAAAGGTGTCTTTTCGATGTTAATACAAATCTGACCAATCAGGGATGCATCAATATGCAAATGTGGCATTTCCAATGTTGGACCAAAAATTCCGTCGGCCGGAGCAGCAACAGCGTTTGCATAGCGTTGAAATCAATCCAACTCTATGCAAAACACAGAGCCATTCGCTGCGGCGACCACCAACCACAGAACAAGATGTGACAGACACCTGCGTAATTGGCTCACGCATTTCAGCTTTGTCTCAATCCCCACCTCCACATGCTCCAGAACAAAGGGGCTGTCGAAGGGACTATAATGAGCTGATTGATACCACGCAAATCAATTGTGTGTGTTGATCATAGACATAATAAATAGGTAATAGTGTTATAGGCTATAATATCGGCCCCCTACACATTGGCGAAGTGTGTTTTTCTTTTTGATAGATTGAGAAAAACCCCATGTCCTCTAAAGTGCAGTGGGCAGAGTCTTAAAGGGCAAGGTTCATACACTCATACACTTGACCAATTTAACGCCTTTATAAATGAAACACTTCACTGTACCACATTTGTGCATGTTTATTCTTCAGTATTATAGTCAATATTTTACTCAATCACAGAAAATATAACACATTTTATTTCTTTTGGGAAACTAAGATAAGATGTGGGCTCTGATGAACAAGGTTGGAAGTTCAAATCCCAGCTGGGACCCATTCTGTGATTGACTGGTAGTTATTGACTCATTGTGTGATTGAGAGATTGCATGATTGATTCATTGTGTGAGTGATTGTCATGTGGCAGTTTTCACTTGCAGTAGTTCAAATTCCGCAGTTCTGCAGTTGTCGCAGGCACATACATTGGCTTCAGGCCCTGCTGAATCTTTAGTGGTGTGTTTTAAACTCATAGTATAAGTTTAAAAGTCATAATTCTAAACTCATAATTATGACTTCCTTTTTGGCTTTTGTTGTTTTAAGATGGCTGAATTAGCTTCCTTTCCGGTGCTGGTAGACTTGGAAGAAACAGCTAAATCCATCTTGCACTTAATCATCCAGGAAGTCCCAAATGCAAATATTCAAGAAGCACTGCTCCTGCCTAATGGGCAAGCACATGGGACACCTGATCTTTACTTTTGCGTTTATAGATTGAGCCTAAAGAAAAATCGGAGATGGGCAAGTTATATTGTGGACTATTTTATAAATTAGTTTTGTAAAACCTATTTTTTTCCAATTGTTGTTCATGAATGTTAAAGACATAATAAAGACCAATTACACGTGGGATGCTGTGTTATGATCGCCAGTACATCTTAATGCCTTGTAAAAAGTTTGTGTTGTACTTCTTTTAAACAAGATCATGTAAGTTTCATTTTCATGTAAACTATGACGCATAACCACTCCTACCAGTGTGT
Source organism: Neogobius melanostomus (assembly GCA_007210695.1). Classification (NCBI taxonomy): domain Eukaryota; kingdom Metazoa; phylum Chordata; class Actinopteri; order Gobiiformes; family Gobiidae; genus Neogobius; species Neogobius melanostomus. The sequence continues at coordinate 596,384 of VHKM01000011.1, forward strand.
CTGGTGCTGTTGCCCACAGACATCCTCTCGAGAAACTTTCAGTCGCAGGCAACATAAAAACAAGCTGCAAGTCATAGCATAGTCAATTGGCACAGTCAATATCATTGAAATTTAAAGGTGTTTTTATAGATACATTGCACAAATACGGTAAGTGTTTTTCATTATTATTATTGTAGTATCTGCATTTGCAGTAGTTGTAAGTATTTCTGCTCAAGCATGTGAAAATGACTCATTGGGAGATGTTGAGACTTGTATTATGACACTTCATTTTACTCCTCAAAACAAATAGTGTTATACCATTTTATTAAAGCACATCAAATGTGAAATTATGTTGTTCGGGGAATAAATGCATCCAAAAGTCTAATTTAAGCGAGTATTGAACTATTTATCTTAACATTACTTGTTGGCAGCTGCACTCATATTTTACAGCACAGTAATAGCATGGTAATAGGATATTATAGGTTAAAACAAAATAGGTTAAAACAACAACAACACTATCCACTATTAAAATATTAGCATTATTTCAAACAACACTTTCTTCTATAGATCCCATAATGTCATCCACCACTGTCCTTGGCTCAGTCCCAACAGACCACTTCCACTGTTCCATTTGTTCAAACATCTTCAACGATCCTGTCACTACTCCGTGTGGACATAGTTTCTGTAAGTCCTGCGTAAACCAACAGTGGGACCGAGGAGAGTTCTGCCAGTGCCCCACTTGCAAAAAAAGATTCTCTGTCAGACCCGAAATGTCCACAAACTCTGTCATCGAGGAGATTTCTGTGCAGCTAAAGCGAAGAAAAGTGGAGATACCACAGATCGTTGATGGTTTGTCGCAAGTTCAGTGTGACATATGCATGGAGGCAGCCATCAAAGCAGCCAAATCTTGCTTGGTTTGCCAAACTTCGTATTGCTCAGAGCATTTAGAGCCACATTTGAGAGTCCCAGCGCTGATGAGGCACAAGCTAATCGATCCAGTGGACAATATTCAGGAAAGAATATGTCCAATACATGACAAAGCTTTGGATTTTTACTGTCACGATGATGAAGTTTGCATCTGTAAGGTGTGCATTGAGACCGACCATCAAGATCATAATGTCGTTTCTTTGGAAGAGGAGGGAGTCCAGATAAAGGTAAGACAGTCAAGTTGGCATTCATGCAAACCACGGTGTTGAGCTTTTATTTTGAAGGAGAAGATTGAGTCCCAAATCGCTCAAGTCAAAATGATGATTGAAGAAAGAGTGGATAAAATAAAGCACTTTATGGATTCATCAGTCATTAGAAATGTAAGTACGCAATTCTTTTACAATACGCTAAACAGAATAAACATTTAGAGAGTTTGTTTCATAGGGGAAGGCCCAGGAAGAAATCCAAAACATGGATGCAGTTATTACCACGTTCATGAGACACATGCAAGAAGCCCAGACCAAAGTGAAAACATCCATCGAAGAGAAACTCAAGACATACAAGGAACGAGATGAAGGCATTATCAAAGAGCTACAAGAGGAAATCAGTCACTTACAGCTGAAGCGATCAAAGCTGGAGGAGCTGATGCAGAGTGATGACGCACTTCATCTACTACGGGTCAGTGAAGACTTCCTCCGCTAAGGTCATATCTCACAATGAAAAACAAAACGGCCAGTTTGTATATCTTCAAGAGGTAAATGATCTTTCCAAGGAGTTAGTTAGAAATCTGGTTTATACTTCTAGATGCTGCAGGCTAGCAGTCGCTCTGAGATGAAGGATTGGACTAGAACCACGGTGAACTCAGATGTTGGTTTGGAGACTGTAAGACTGGCCGTATCTGAACTTCTGGACACGTTTAAATCTGTCTTGGAAAGCCTTACTAAGAAAGGTACAGTTCTGCATATTTAAAGAGGGGGTATTATGCTTTTTTCAATCACATAGCACCAGTCTATAGCATACTACAATGATGACGTAACCTTCCGTTGGTCTGTATATGCAGTAAATTAAAATAACTGCCTTGAATAAAATTGCTTTCTCAAAATGGCTGTACTGAACGTCTTGAAATAGGCCTCCGTCTCTTTAAGAAGCTTTGCGACACGCCCCCTTCAGCACACTGCTGTGGCATTTAAACAACAACACTGTGCGGGGAGGGGCCTCTGCTGAGCTGAGGAGCAGTGGTTGGTGGCTTGGCTGGTGACGAAAGGTCCAGAGGCGTCTCCAGGAGGTGGGGGCGTTCCTAGGAGGACTGAGGTATAGCTACACCTAAAATGGCTGCCGTCTAAGTTTTTACTGATTACTCAAAAATATGTGAATGAGCCAAGGCAACACTCCAGGCATGTGTTTAATGAGGGAATGACATAATAACATGATATAAAGCTTGAAAAAGTCGATTTTACATAATACCCCCCCTTTAAGAAAGCTCAGAAATATACTTTTTATTATTAGTTCTTAAAAATTGCCATTTTCAGAAATTGTCAAGATGAAGCAATATAAAGGTAAGATTATGACATTCAGTATCTATACTATTAAGAATCAATATACTATTCAAACAAAGAGGCAGCTACGTTGGACATACTGTACTTCTCCTCCTTTTCTTCTCAGAAACATTAACCTTTGACTCTGCCACTGCCGGTCGCCGTCTTGTTGTATACGACTTTGACAAACGAATAAAGCACCATAAATACTCGACCCAAACCGTGACAGACAGTCCGGAGAGGTTTGGACTCCCCATGGTCTTCACCAAACAGGGCTTCACCTGCGGACGCCATTACTGGGAGGTGCAGGTTGGCTGCAAAAGCAACTGGGACGTGGGTGTCGCCAAAGAATCTGTCCCCAGAAAGGGTGTGGTGTCCGTAGAGCCTGATGATGGCTTCTATGCAATTGACAAAGAAGATCTTTTTATTAAATGCCTGCCATACAAAGTGGTCCATTTCAGTGCAATACCAATTATAATTGGAGTTTTTTTGGACTATGAAGAAGGCAGAGTGTCTTTCTTTGACATCAACAGACATGTGCATATACTGTCGTTCACAGGAAAAAGGTTTATTGAGAAACTATATCCGTATTTCTACTTGTACAGCAAAGCGAAGAAGTCAGACCCAATGGAACTGTGCTATGACAGGTTTGCTTATTTTACTAGCTTATGTAACTTAGCGAAAAAAGAGGAAAACCAGGGACAAAGTAGCTCCTCTGGTGTGAGTGGAGCCGCAGCGTCTTCCCAACCTCAAACTATGTCAAAATAGAGGCAAAGTTTGAGGAATATTGTGAACATGGTATACAAATTCTAAAGTGTAATGTCAAGTTGTCGATTGTACATGTTTTGTGGTACGTTATGTTTAATCGCCGCACCCGGAGTCAAATTACAAAAGCACAGGGAGAGGCCACACTTGGGAATCATTCCAGGACATCCTTGCCTATTCCCTAGGGACGAAATGGTAATGTTAATCTGAACAAATCAGCATTGAGGTGACAGACTTTTGAGCTTTTTAATCTTTTTAATTGGCCCAGTCGTGATGTAAACCTTCTTTGATGCACACAAGGCCAAAAGTAAGGAAGTTTAATGTAAAAAAAAAAAAAAAAAATTGCTGCTTCGGGCCTGACACCGGTGCAAAACCAGGACTGGCAATAGCTTTGAAAACAAATCAATGGTTTGGGGAATATACAGGGACATGGGACAGGGGGCTCAAAACTGGGACTGTCCAGAGTAAACGTGGGACATCTGATTACTCTTGTTTTTTATGCTTTTATCGCGACTTGTTTATCTGTGAAAGCTGCTGTATAAATAAAGTTCCTTCTTCTTCGTCGTCTTCTTCTACTATTACTGACAATAAACATTATCTTTTGCAACTTCTTCCCGACATGTCCTTCATTGGAGAAAGTTACTGAATTGCATCTTTAGCCCATAACAGTGCTGTAAAACTGTACACCTTTGAAATACTGCCTCTCATTTGTTCATAGCACTCCTTTATTGCGCCCATTGACTTCCTTATAAGGCACGCTCCACTGTTTATGATTTCCCAACCCAAGTCTTATCAGGTCATTTCATTCAGATTTGTCTTCTGCACTTGGGACTCTCCGTTCAGACGAGTGTGTTGCATTAACATGCGTAGACTCTCGTGGTAGAAAAACAACAGGCGAATGGCGTTTGGGTGAATCATGGCAGAGCTGCTTACGTTATGAAGAGCATGGGGTCGAGCAGAGAGCTGGAAGTGATTCTTGCAAAACACTGTCTCCTCCCCTTTTTCCCAGCATGCTTCAGAATGACTTCAGCAGAGGCAATAAGGCTTTGCTCAAATAAAACAACACAGGGAGACCAAGGATAAACACAACAGCTTCTATGTAAGTATGATTCTTTATTCTGAGTTATATTGTCTGGTACTGGCAATAGTTTTACTGAATACAACTGATTAGTTTGAGTAAATAATGTAAGGAATGAACAGATGAGAACCTTAAGTTTGACTTTTTAGAGTAACATATAATTATATTAAGGCTTTTTCCTTTGAACTTTGAGACTTGACTAAACAGGTTATATTGTCTTGCAAAGTGGGGTCCCTGGGGACCTCAGAGACACACCAGGGACCCCCTCAAATCCTGTCAAAACGAGTACATTGAAAACAAAAACAAGTTTGGAAAGGAAATGTACATTTATTTGCTATATTATACTACTGTAAACCAGTATTTAACACTCAGTCAGTAGAATAATAACACATTCCTTTGAATAGAGTAACTATAGCATTATTATTATTAAGGGCCCGAGAGATTTTCAGATGCATAAAGAGGCCATGATGTCCCGGACTTTGGGAAAGACTGGTCTAGCACAATAAAATTGAAAATTACACTCAAAAATTAAATGTTAATATGTTTATTAACATATTATAAGTCCCTACTTTTGAAACTATTACAATGAACATATAAAATAAGATAGAAAAATGTGACGTAATCCATATTTAAAGTCAATATTATCACTATTAGTGATATTAATGTTAATGTATTTACAGGATTACTCAAATTAATTTAAATAAAAGATTTCAGTGACCATGTTTATGTTCATGGCTTCGTGAATTTTGTCATCTCGCTGGCACAAATGTAGTACAGTAACAGTCAATACTTTATTATATATTATATTTTATACAGGATTAACCTCTTAACCTGAACCGAGCACATTTTCTCCAGTTCGGCTTTACCCAAATCTAAAGCTTCTCAACTGGAGCTTACAGCCTATAGGCCAGAGTAACGGCTCATTTTCAAGCTGAGACCTACAAAACTGATTGTGACTTTTTTTGTTGCGTTGTCGCTGCAACAAATTGATTGTGTTATTGTCGCTTTTCCGGCACGTTTTTGTGTTGCCCGTTTGTGGCTTTTTTTGTGGCTCTTTTTCATCGTGTTTTTGTTGCTCTATTTTTCCCACTTTTTTGTTGCGTTTTCATTCTCGTTATCATCGCTTGTTTTGACGCTTTTTTCAAGACGCTTTTAGATTTGGGTAAAGCCAAACTGGAGAAAATGTGCTCGGTGCAGATGAAGAGGTTAAATGCCCAACAAAACACAGAATTTACAGAAAAAGAGACTTTTAAAAATGAAACCGAAATTAGATTACTGTCTTGTTTTCCATAGTAGTAGTATTAGTAATAGTAGCAGCCCCGTGGTTATGAAATATGAGAAGTGTCAGCATGACTGTGATTGTATTTCATGGTTCTGTATATGTCACAACAAGCCAATAACAAAGTAAAGCTAACCTGATAACACTTCCAATAAGTTCAATTCTTTACAGGAAATATTGCGCAAAATACCCTCAGCGCAGTCACACATTAGATCAGAGATTGATTATTCTATCTATATTATTTCAATTGTGAAAAAAAAAACATACCTGTCAATAACGTACTTTGAAAACCTCAGAAAACTCAATGATTGTGCCACATTTTACAAGACCATCCTGGTGTTGCTAAGTTGTCTTAGTCGTGCCCTGTAGTGTTTCATTTCTGTTTAGACTTGCTCAAATCTAGTGCTGCTGATCTCCTGGCCAGATCACTCTTAGAAGTAAATCTAGGTCTTAATAGGTCTCATAAAGGTTAATATATAAACTATATACAACATTTTTTTAAGTACATTTGATTATCCTCATTTTATGACCTGATTTGTTAATAAGTTCCTAGTATTGAGTAACGTGGTGAGGTGACTGTGCTCCATTGCATTATTACGTCTTGGCTGTATCACCATATCAAAGTAAATGACGTAACTGTGATTCGTTTGTATTACAGGCGTGCCCGTCCCACACAATAACAAAAACACTTCATTCAAAGCCAGTCGCACCTCTTTGTCCAGAAGGAGCTCAATGTCAGATCGTCCCAAGTGCTGCATTTGCCTGGACGTCTTCAGGAGTCCCGTGGCCCTCCCCTGTGGACATGTCTTCTGCCTGAGCTGCATCGGGGAGTATTGGCGGGTCGGGGACAGTGTCTGTGTCCTCTGTGTAAGGCCTGCTTCAAAACAAGACCTCAGCTCAAAGTACTAAAGACCGGCTTCTCCCCGTGTGATGGGACGAGGGGTGAGTTGAAATCTGGATCAACTAAGTCCTAAATGCAGTTGTCATTTGTATGGTCTGAATTATGTGTTAGCTTTTGATAGAAGGCAGTTAGCAAGAAGTAAACTCAAGCTTGTACAGTGTGTCTACCTCTACTGGGCACAAAAAGTGTGTTGCAGTATCAAGTGTGAACCCAATATGTCATTGTCACCATCAACAAATTAATGGACAAAACTCAGTGCTAAATGGCATTGACAATAATCAAATATGGTTCAGATTCAGATTTATTTATTCAGACATTTAAACATTTAACAGATGAAGACATGAATAAACATAAAGTCTGAAATGGAATAGGCAGAAGCTAAAGCTTATTGCGCCTGTCCCTAACCCAGTGGTTAATTTGGTTGTTGGTTTGATTATTATGATGATTACCGTAAATCCTCTCATATAGGCCGGGGCCTTTATTTACTCAAGCGCATGGAGGACCAGGCCTTTTTTGGAACCAGGCCAAAATTAGAGACAGGCCTTTATTTCTATTTGAGGAAAACGGACGACCAGGAAAATGAAGAAAAATTAGATTTGTGTCCATTTGAACCTAAAATATTAGGTTCATTTATAAATTAACATTTCAAACACTCTCCCAGTGGCTGGAACATTGACGCTTTTTATTTTGTAGGAACAACAGGAAGCGTTTCGCATTGACATCAATGTCAGTGCAGATTTCTCTACTCTTGTTTTTACCGTGGATTTGGGATTATTGGTTGTTATCTCGTGTAAAGGCGAGTTTAGAGTCTAAACTTTAGACGGAGCGTTTGAGAGAAGACGAGACGCTCGCGCCGATCGGAGAAGTTATTTTGAGGCGTGGGACGCGATGGTGACTTTATTAAAACCCTGGAGGGTCACACAACATTTGTTGCTTTTGCCCTGTTTCCAAAAATAGTCACAGAAGGTTTGAAAAGTGGCTAAATCTGTCTCAAAGTTACACTTGGATCAGCTCCACTCCGCAGCGTTCCCTCTCTCAGCCTGGGTTCCAGTTTGTTTACTTCCTGCACGTGAGTTATCGTTTACACTAGTATGAGACAAGTTAAATTATCACCCAACCCCAGTTTCTAATAATAGCCCCGGCCTAAATTAGAGACCGGCTTTTAATTGTCTCCGCCAGCAGTCAGACCGGCCAATGTTAGAGACCCGGCCGCTAATGGAATACAGGCCAGTATTAGAGGATTTACGGTATACAATATTATGAATGTGGTTCTTTTACTCAAACCAGTGTGGTTTCAACAGCTCACTTCCTCAAAGTGGTCACCTGATTTACACAGATTTTGGTGTTGTTTCCCACCAACGGAGGTAGCCGTAAATCAGCTGAGAAGGCACGTCACAGCAATGTCAGGAGACCACTTTGAGGAAGGGCGTAGTGTGACTAAAGGGGCTTGAAACTGAAAGATCACCTAAAGTTTTATTGAGCGATGGATGATAGAAGTAGAATCTAAATTAGTATTTATTTATTCTGGGGGTGGTGCCCCCTGCTTCACTTTGCCACCGATAAAAGCTGTGAAATGTGTATATAATTCAAGTCTTTGAACAATTCGGATACACATAAGGGATTGTGAGAGCTAGAAACAAGTTTGGGCCAAGACAAAAAATGTCTATGTTTGAACAGGAAAAATAGGTACCTCAGCTTTAAGTAGATGTCTAAGGGAATCAAACCTTGTTGTGGTGTTATTATCATTATTATATGAGCCCAATGGCCGCTGGCTGCTCTGCTTTATAACCGCAACACTGGAGGCCGCCATTGCTGTAGTACCTCCATATCGCCGCTAGTCTCCCATTGAAAAGCATTGGACTTTAGACACGTTAAAAACAACGTTAACGCCTGGTTTCTATTTTTTAAACACTTTCTACGGCTACATATTCCTCCTGAGATAACGCTGGGTTAGTCACAATTAAAGAAACCAGGCTGGTTTTCGAAATCTCGCACAAATGAGGGTCGGACTGTTAGCATTGGAGCTGCGCGCGCTACACGTCACGCAAGGGCCGAGTCTACAGTGAAGATCCCGCCCTTATGCCCTTATTAGGAACATGCTTCGTCAGAGCTGGGAGGAGGAGTCTGTAAATCTGCCATGATTTCCTCCTCGAATGTGGTCATTAAGGTAAACGGGGAGGAGTGAGGAGGAGCTGTCTATTCTTTTTAACGGTCTATGTGTGAGAGCCTATTTCCCCCCCCCCCCCCGTCTTCTTTAAAGAGACTATACCTAATTTTGAAATGGATATTTTTACCGTCACGGCCGTCCTTCGGAGTCACTATATTACTTTATTATTTGGGTTGACCATACACAACATCAACAAATCATAATACTGCGCAAACTTCACAAATCAGGCTGTTTTTCCCCCCACAAATGACTAGTTTTACAATATACTTTTATGGGGCAGTAATAATTTTACCCTACAAAAAGAAAAGTGTCAGGTATAGCTCCTTTAAATAGCCACTTGTTTTTTTAAGATTCTGTACAGTTGGTCTGAATAGAGAGGGCTCTTATCTATAGAATGTAAGTAATGATTTTAACTTGAGGTTGATGGGTGGGCGTGGGTGGAGCTCAGGCCTGTTCTGTACATGTTGTCAATGTTTGGATTCGTGGTGGAGAATGTTGTCTTTTGCAGTGAGTGTATGTTTTTACTCACTCGCTCAAGTTTAAGATCCAGATTATAACACAAATGCTCGTTGTTTCCCAGTGACGGATGCCAGGACCAAAGCGCTGCCCCGTTACGAGCCGGAGAGGTACCTTGTGACCTGTGTCCCGTCCCACGCCCCGCGCTCAAGTCCTGCGTGAAGTGCCTCTCCTCCTACTGTGACTTCCATTTGCAGCCGCATTACCAGGACGCGGAGCTGGGGCGCCACCTGCTGGTCGACGTGGTGAAGAACCTGGAGGGCCCGTGTGTAAAGTGCACGGGAGGCAGCTGGAGAGGTTTTGCAGGACTGACCAGACGTGCATCTGTGCCATATGCGCCCAGACTGACCACAGGGGGCACCGCGCCGTCACTGTGAAGAAAGAGGCCATGCGGAAGAAGGTATAACCAGAAATAAAGTCAACAGAAGTGTCTGTTAGGCAAGAGGAGTGGGAGTACATGAGAGAATGATGACAAAAGAGCTTCTTAAAAAAACAAAGTATACAAAGCATAATGACAATAAAACATTTACTTACAGGACTATCACAACGAGATGTTACTGTAGGTGGTAGAGTAGCTAAAATATTTACTCAAGAGTAAGTGTAATGTTACTTTGCAATAATTTTACTCATGCACAGTGTTGGGGGTAATGTACTACAAAAGTAATGAGTTACAAAAATGTATTACTTTTTCAGTAACTTAGGAATATTAACATATTAATTAAATACACAAAATATGGGAATGTATTAGTCATTACAATTCAAGTAACTCGAGTTACAAGTGCATTTAAATATTTGAACAAAAAAATGCCAAACTCCCCCCAAATAAAATGTATCATACCAAATCAAGTGGCACACTGGTGTATAAGAGTTACATGGAGCTGACGTCATCAAAACAAGGGAACAGCAAAGGAAAAGGAAATGTTTGTCTGCACTTTGCTCAGTGGCATTATTACTATATTCAGTTTATATTTTGCCAACACTGCTCATGAAGAAATAGAAAGCAGTGACCAAAATAATTACTCGAGTAAGAGTAAAAAAGTAACTGGGGAAGATGCTACTTGAGTACTGTGAGTAATGAGGAACTGTTTGAGCGTAAAGTCTGATTTATGATTCAGTGGTGACATAAATGATGAGAAACTAAATGTGAAATTAGCTTTTTACTCACTGTGGAACCAGTAACTATTTTTTTTCTTTTTTACTCAAGTCAGAGTACAGCTACTTCATTTTACTATAACTCAAGTAGAAGCAAAACATTTTTTTAGTCATGTTGTAGAAGTAGAGGTACAATTACAAGTACAAGTACATGCAGTTGAGTAAATGTAACTGCTCCCTGCATCATCCCAGTGTCACCAAATCATATTGCCTCTGTGGTTGTCCGTCGGTTACAATCGGGCACTGCTGAGGTGCTCTTGGGCAAGTCACTAAACCCCAATTTGTCCAGTTTATTTGGATAACAGCCCTGACATTCTGTTAACCCCTTAACCCCCTGAACCAAGCACATGTTCTGCAGTGTGGCTTTACCCAAATCTAAAAGCTTCTTGAAAAGAGTGTCAAAATAGGGTCGAAAATGAGGATGAAAACGCAACAAAAAAAGCCACAAAGGTTTGACAATATAATGACAAAAAAGTGTGATGAAAAAGCAGCAAAAGAAAACAACAATAAAACAATAAAAAGAGCGACCAAAACAAAACAAAAAAGCGACCAAGAATGGGACAAAAATTACGATCAGTTTTGTAGGCCTTAGTTTCACAGTGATGTAAAACGAGGACTGTTGCCATAGTGACAAGAATTAGAAAACAGACTAAATCAATCTTTTGGTGAATGGTGAAAAGTCTCAGAAGGACAAGCCCCATTTCATTATGATTATATGTTTGCAGGTTCAGCTAAGGCGCAAACATTCCAGGCTTGCACAGACGATACAGGGGAGACTGGCCGAGGTGGACGAGCTAAAGTCGACCGCTGAGATTGAAAACAACAAAGACCTCATGATGGAGCTGGAGGAGGACACTGCCGAGCTGCAGAGGAGACGCGACCAGCTGGACCAACTCCTGCAGATGGACGACAATCTGCACTTTCTACAGGTTAGCTTTGCTTTGGCACGTTATTTATCATAGCAATGCTTTACAGAATGTCATGTTGTTGATCTTTTTCTCCCCACAGAGATTTTTGCTCGCCGCTCCATTGTGACTGCTGGACGGACACAATCAAGCTTACAAGCTCAAACCACTTTTTCCTCCCACAATGATGGACATTGAACAGCCTCAAGCTTCAGACAATTTCCTCCAGTGACAGCAACACAGCCTTCACAACACTCTCAGGGACTCTGTTCGTGATCGTATTTGCTGATTTGAAAATGCACATGTGAATGGTTATGGGTGACTGTGTGTAAGGTTGAAACAAAATAAATGTGAAAACGTCCTATTTTTTTAATGGATTTTGGTGTGAATTAAATGGTACAGGTTTTTAACCAAATAGAAGTGTGTAGGCTAACCACTAAACAAGGCAAACAACATCAACAAAACCAAACAAATAATAAAACAACTAATATTTTTTACGGTGGAAATGGGAATGCCAATAATAATGGGTCATGGTGATTACATAATACTTAATAACTAACTCAATATTCAATTAATAGAATAGTGACGGGTGTTTATAAGTAATGATTGGTAGGCACTTATAAGCTTTCTTGCTTCGGCCTACTCCTTTTGAGTTTTTGCTACTTTTTTGTTACTTTATTTATTTCTGCACTGCTACAATAAATAATGTAAATAATCACTCAAATAAATTTCACTAAACTAAACTAGGCTGGTTATTTGAGCAGTTATAAACCAGTTGTACTTTAACTCCTGGCAATGTTCTCAGGGACTCGTTGATGTTTACAACTGATATAAATGAAAATACTCTGTTCGTGATCGTATTTGCTGATTTGAAAATGCACATGTGAATGGTTATGGGTGACTGTGTGTATGGTTGAAACAAAATAAATGTGAAAACGTCCTATTTTTTTTTAATGGATTTTGGTGTGAATTAAATGGTACAGGTTTTTAACCAAATAGAAGTGTGTAGGCTGGTTATTTGAGCAGTCATAAACCAGATGTACTTTAACTCCTGCGCTGTGCTACACCTGGCAATGTGTGCTTCTTTATTTGCATGTGCGGCGTGCCACAACAAACAGTGGATGAGGGCAAAAAAAAACAAAAAAAAGTTGGAGGGAGTGGCTTGTGGAGCTTTGGCAGAAATGAAACTTAAAATAAAATCAATGAAGTGAATGAAGTGGGTGAAGCAAATCCTCGTGTGCAGGACAGAAGACCGAAGAAGAACGATATCTGTGCAGCATTCAGGTAAAACGCGTTTTTAAATATTATCTGAATGTAGAATCACGTGTAAACCTATATGGAAATAAGCAAAATGGCTAAGAAAAGTAATAAAATGTTGCAATGACACTGGGAAAACGGATTTGAAATGACTTTTCTGTACTTTATTCGTCACCCATGGAAACAATTTGGTTCGGTACAGTAGAAAGTTATGTGTGTAAGTATATGTGTTCTTTCTAGTACTTCCTGAATGGACTGAACTTGTCTGTCGAGGCTTAAACAAGCAAGGACACATTCAATTTGGTGACTCACTTCAAGGATAATGCCCTATCAGCAGCAGGAATCATTGAGTCTTGAATTATTCCATGTTGTGCGTTTTGGCCTTAGGAATGATTTAAGTCAAATGTAAAATAATAGAAAGTGGATTTTTATTTGTATTTATATTCGTTTTTATTACAATGAGTGAAAAGTCGTGGGTCAGATGCGGTTGAGTTGCAGGTTCAGGTTGTTGAATTTATGTTAACCTCTTAACCCCCGCCTTAACCGAGGGCATTTTTCTCCGGTTGAGCATTACAGTGTGACGCCTCGTTTGAAAGCTAAGACCTACACACAACTAATCTAAGCTTCTCCCTCGTTATGATTGCCACGGTTTCATCCTCTTTGGTTGTGTTTTGGTCACATTTTTGCGGCTTGATCACGTTACACAAAAAGAATGAAATGGGGCCAGAACGCGAGACAAAACAATGCGACAAAAACAAGTAAAACGTGATAACAAAAACAAGGAAGAAGCTTAGATCACTGCTGTAGGTCTTAGCTTTCAAACGATGCGTCACCCTGGCCTATATTTGGGTAAAGCTGGAGAAAATGTGCTCGGTTATGGTGGGAGTTAAATATCAGACAATAATAAAGTGATATTTGAGTGGTTTATAAAAATGAAAATACCATTACATGTATTTAGCCTGTAATGTAAATTGACAAGTAAAGGGGTTATGATCTTTATTCTGGGAAACTGCATATAAACTTCTCACTTCCCTCTATTCTAACCCTGACCCTTTGCTCACTTCAGCCAAAACATACTGGCATAAACGTAATGAAAGGTCCAATCTTTTTGGGCTAAACTGTGCATTCACATGTGGTTGTGTAATCCTATTCCGCCCATCTCCGCCTAAAGAACTCAAAATGTCCACATGCTGATGTCATGAGGTGATGCTCCACCAGCTTCACTGATCATTTCATTGCTTGTATTGCCTCCAAATTATTTCTCACAGATTCGTCCAAGCTAAGGTGTCCATAAGTGGGCTAATATAATAAGAACTTCATTTATTTCTTCAGACATGGCTTCAAGACCTGCCTCACCAACAACGACTAGCTCACTGGAGAAGCAACTTTCCTGCTCCATTTGCCTCGAAACATTCCGAGACCCGGTCACCACGAGCTGCGGCCACTCCTTCTGCAAGGAATGCCTGACCAGGTGTCTTAGGCTACAGAATGAGTCGTGTCCCCTCTGCAAAAAACTCCTGAACCGCGCCCCTGAAGTCAACATCGTGCTGCGAAATGTGGTGGGACAGGTGAAGAAACAGAAAGAAGAGGAGAATGAGAGGAGAGAGCGGGAAAGGAAGAAGAAGGAAGAAGAGGAAGAAGCAAAAAGATTCAGAGGGAAACCGGGACAAGTGCCCTGCGACGTTTGCCCCAAAATGGCCGCCACCAAGTCCTGCCTGGTTTGCCTGACCTCGTACTGCGAAGAGCATCTCCGAAACCATTCCACCAACGAAAGGTTCAAGGGCCACAAGCTGGTGGATCCCGTGGAGGACCTGGACCAGCGGGCTTGTCTGACTCATGGGCGCCCCCTGGAGCTGTACAGCAGGACGGAGCAGAGGTGCATCTGCGTGCGGTGCATGGAGGAGGGAGATGAGGGCGTGGTGTCCATGGAAGATGAGTGGGCCAGCAAGAAGGTAGATGTTAAAGCCGTGATTTGGGAGTCTATAGCTAAGCATTAGGACCATGTTTAGTCAACTGGAATGTTCTGCAGTGTGGCTTTAAATGAAATATTTTTTTTTATCAAGGCTTTTACCAATTAACATGTATTTTTCAAACAGGCAAAACTTGACAGAACAGTAAAAGAGCTGAAAGAGAAGGTCACAGAGCGAATGACAAAGATGGATGAGATTGATGCGGCATTTAAAAGCTGCAAGGTGTGTAACATATTTCAAGTTATTTATTTCGGTTATATTCAGAGAGTTTTCTGAGACGCTCCTGAAAACTATAATGTATGAATATCCTTCCTTTAGGACCAGCTGGATGCAGAATGGTGGGACATCGAGGCGGTCTTCAATGGTATTATTGCTGTAGTGGAGGCGGCTCAGGCCCGGGCTCTCAGTCCAGTGGAGCAGAGGAGAAAGAGACTGGAAAACGAGGCCGAGGAGCTGAGTAAGCTACTGCAGGCAGAGGCGGATGCTCTGGAGACGACCATCTCTGAGCTCAACCACATATCTGCCTTTGAGGACCACATTCTGTTCCTACAAGTAAGACATCAATCTTTTTTTTGTTTAATTTAACAGTTCACTTAACATAATCCAATAGCTCACAGGGTCCACAGGCTCTTCATTATCGTTTGATTATTTAACCTCTTAACCCTCGCCTTAACCAAGTGCATTTATTCCAGTTCAGCTTTACCCAAATCCATAAGGTCCATAAGCTTATAGGCCTATATGACCTACAAATCTCATCTAAATGGATCTTTTTCCTCGTGTTGTCTCCATCGCTTTTTTTTGTTGGGTTTTCATCACACATTTTTCAAATTTTCATCGCTTTTTGTCACTTTTCTGTTGCTCTTTAGTTGCTTTTTTGTTGTGTTTTCATCACACATTTTGTCACACACTTTTCGTCACACATTTTTGTCACTTTTTCATCACATTTTTGTCACTTTTTTGTCACATTTTTTCGTCACACATTTTTGTCACTTTTTGTCACACATTTTTTGTCACACGTTTTTGTCACTTTTCGTCACACATTTTTGTCACTTTTCATCACATTTTTCGTCACACATTTTTGTCACTTTTTTGTCACATTTTTTCGTCACACATTTTTGTCACTTTTTTGTCACACATTTTTTGTCACACGTTTTGTCACTTTTCGTCACACATTTTTGACACTTTTTCATCCCGCATTTTATCACACACTTTTCCTCACACATTTTTGTCACTTTTTCATCACACACTTTTTTGTCACACGTTTTTGTCACTTTTTCATCACATTTTCGTCACACATTTTTGTCACACATTTTTCATCACACATTTTTGTCACTTTTTCATCACATTTTTCGTCACACATTTTTGTCACACATTTTTTCATCACACATTTTTGTCACTTTTTCATCACATTTTTCGTCACACATTTTTGTCACTTTTTTGTCACACACTTTTTGTCACACACTTTTTGTCACACATTTCTTTGTCACACGTTTTTGTCACTTTTCGTCACACATTTTTGACACTTTTTCATCCCGCGTTTTTTTCCTCACACATTTTTGTCACTTTTTCATCACACATTTTTTGTCACACATTTTTGTCACTTTTTCGTCACACATTTTTTTGTCACACATTTTTTCGTCACACATTTTTGTCACTTTTTCGTCACATTTTTTCGTCACATTTTTTCGTCACACATTTTTTCGTCACACATTTTTTCATCACACATTTTTGACACTTTTCCGTCGCTGTTTTATCATATTTTTGTCACTCTTGTTGCATTTTCGTCGCACAATTCTTTGTCACACATTTTTGACACTTTTTCGTCACACACTTTTCGTCACACACTTTTTCGTCACACACTTTTTCGTCACACATTTTTGACACTTTTTCGGCCCTTTTTGTATTTTGACACTTTTTTCAAAAAGCTTTTAGATTTGGGCAAAGCCATACAGGAGGAAATGTGCTCAGTTCAGGTGGGGGTTAAGCGGTTAATGTTGGTTTAATATTTGAATTATGGTTTCACAGCTTTTTCATCCCTGTATCCATGACCTCAGCCAAAGCCTTGGGTCAAAGAGCAAACGAACGGCGGGCAGTAATCTATCTTCTAGAAGTCAATGGTGTCAAGTAAGAGTAAAAAGCAGTAAGTTACATTTTTTTCTCTTTTTTGTCGCAGAAATATCCATCTCTGAAAGAGCCCAGTGATACCAAGGACTGGGCCGCTGTTGAACTGGACACGTCCTTATGCTTTGGCTCCATGAGAAAAGTCACAACAACAATGGCTCGGCAGATTCAAGAGGAAACGGAGAAGCTCACGGCCATTGGTAAAAAAAAATAAAGAAGAAAAATCTAAATTTGCATGTTTATTCTCTCAACAATTGTTTCTTTATTCTTTGTTGCAGAGCTCCAGAGATTTCCAAAGTTTGCAGGTCTGTAAAACTCTATTACCTCAACTGTCTCAAATCGTCTGTAATTGAGGACGAAATGAGTGCTGAACTTCTAACTTTTCTCCGCAGAGGATGTCACACTTGACCCCAACACAAGCCACACGCGTCTAGTTCTGTCCAAGAATCGGAAAGAGGTGTTTGACGGAGAGGAGAACCAAGAATTCGACGACGATTTGGAAAGATTTGACATTTTTGGCAGCATCCTGGGGTCTGAGGCGCTGGGCAGCGGGAGGGCCTACTGGGAGGTGCAGGTGGGGGGCAAGAGCGGCTGGGACCTGGGCGTGACGTCGGCTACAGCAAAGCGTAAGGGGAAGCTGACCCTGAGCCCGGACAACGGCTACTGGGCGATAGTTCATTATGAGGGGGAGAAGTACGCCGCCCTGACAGCGCCCCCTGTCTGTTTGCAGCTGGAGGAGAAGCCTGAGACAGTGGGGGTGTTTGTAGATTATGAGGAAGGCCTGGTGTCCTTTTACAACGTGACCAATCGGGAGCATATTTACTCTTTTGACGCTGCAGTTTTTGGAGATGAGATCTTGCCGTACTTCAGTCCACACGTGAAAGACGAGCGAAACACAGAGCCTTTGATAATTTCTCCTGTTAAGACTTCCTGCAGTATATAACAGTTTTGTGAGACAGAAAATAGATACAATGTTGTCTTCTTGAGCTTATAACGACTGAAATAAGTGCAGCAAAAACAATCCCTGGTACTCAAGCGGGATGTCAGGTGTGGGAGATTCAAAGGGTCATCAGATCATCAGATGAGATGCATATTTTCTATAGTTTGAATCGAAACATTCCTTGTGGTGGTTTTACTTTATTTGATTTTATTGCAAATCAAATTGTATAAATTCTGCTCATTATTTCCTTTTTTGTCTGAAATAAAGGCTAATTAGCCATTTTATTTTGCCTCTTTGTATTTGTGGAAGTTTTTTTGTTGTATTTATTTTGCAAACGAATAATAAACGTCAAGAGTCAATCAGCCGAAAACCAAACACAATTCTGCTCATATCTATGGATTCCCAAAACACACAAACTAGACTAGAAATGCTGGGGCTGTCATTTCACATGTCCAGGCCTATTTATTCATAATGTATGCTTTGTAGTATGTAGTCTAATGTAATCTATCTTCACAGCAAGAAAGTTCTGGGTTTGAGGCCAGGTGCACATCACTGAGGGCCTTTCTGGAGTTTGTTCTCCCTGGGTTTCCTTCTGGCACAGAGGTTTCACTTACCAACACAAAACACGCACAGTAGGCTAGTCCTGCAGCAAATGCATGACCAAGACACGGACTTAAAGGCCCTATTTTATGATTACAAACAATGACAGATGTGGTCATACCGCCTTGCCATGCCCGATCCCGTCAGACCTTGGAAGCTAAGCAGGGAAGGGCCTGGGGCCTCATTTATCAAACTGTGCGTGAGACTCTGACTTTGAAAGTGCGTAGCAAAAGCACAAAAAATTTTGTACGTAAAGTTTTTTTCCGATTTATAAAACCCTGCGTATGCGCGGGTACGCACACCTGACCGCAATCTTTCCTTTCCTCGCTGATCACACGTGCAGCCGAAAGCTGCGGACATCACGACACGCCCTCTGCCCGCCTCCATTTGACCATAAAAGGCAATGCAAAGTGACTTATGAACGAGATTTCCCTAAACATGAGGCGGTAATAGGGCTGGAAAGCGGAAGTGCGAGAATTTGCGAGATTTCCGTCCACGGATACAAACAAACAACACACGCTGGTTGTCCTGTACTGATATCGCGGACTTCATTCGCTCTGATGGCTTTTTCAGTGTTATTTGGACACATTTCGTCACTGGGACGAAAAACTTCGTATACGGCCATGCTAGTTGCTGAGTGAATCAGCAAATGCCCCGCTCAGGTTTGTTGCATGGTCCTATTTAGTGATAATATTCGAGTAAGTTATACTCGTAGTGACATGTGCCTTTTTATATCTGTAGACGCCTTGGTCAAGGAGGGTCGACACCCCCGCCTGCCTTTTCCTCTGCCTTTGATTCGCTTTATTTTTTTTTATTCCCCTGTCACTGGACATGTGGAGCTCCGTGTGTGAGCGCAACACCTCTACTGTGAAACAAACCACAAACTAAATATGGTCATAACCTCTTAACCCCCACTTTAACCAAGTACATTTTCATCACTTTGGCTTTTGTTGATTTTTTATCATGTTTTTATAACTTTTTTTGTCACGTTTTTGTCGCTTTTTTGTTGTGTGTTATGCTTGTTGCTGAACAGGTGAAAATGTGCTCGGTTAAGGTGGGGGTTAAGAGTTTTAACTAAAAGAAAAAGTAAAATAAACTCTAGTCTTTGGTATAAATGGCCTCTGTAAACTATTTTATCAACAACGGACCCACGTGCCTTAATGTGCTGGTGTTGGTCGTCTCCAGCTGGCGTTGATTGGCATTTTGTGTTGAAATGCTAAGGCTAATCACTCGCTATGTCATGAAAGCATTTTGCACAATTCAGCCGCCTCCTCGAACAGCTGGTTGTTTGTTTGTATCCGAGCGAAGAACCGGAAGTGCTTCTGGTACGAGACTTTCCAGCCCTATGAGTGGGTTTAACCCAAGGCGAGAGACAGAGAGGAGGGGCTGACGCTGCAGCAGCTCGTGCAGGGACGACACGGATTCGAGGAGTTTTAATGAAGAGTGAGATCTGCTTCTCTGATCACACGTATTGGCATCTTTCTGTATTCCATCAATAAAACTTTTCAAAACACATGTTTAGAACATAAAGAAGAGCCTTAAGTGTCGGCTGTATTTGCCAATAGGAAGTTTGGGTTTGCCAATAAAAACACGATCAACTGTGGGGCATTTCATTCATCCAAACCATTACGCACGCAGAAGCAGAGCTGCCTGTCCGGGTGGTGTGAGTGAGGAGAGGTCAGTGTCCGAGGAGGAGTGGTCAGCGTCCGTGGTGTCTGAGGAGGGAGCGCGCAGTGGAGCCGCGGTGCCGGTGCGCACTGCGTAAAGACGGCCTCGTGTCAGAAGGTCATGTGACCCGAGCTTTGGACCTAAACCCAGTTGGTCAGACTTATGTCCAGAGATGAGTCAATTGAAGCACAGCGGGATCATTTCTGCTTCCCGTTTAAAAGGCTTCAGCGTCAGTGCACATACAGGTACGAGCGTTCACGAGCGTGCACGTATATGCAAGTCGTTTTTCACAAATGTTAAGTTGCTCATTTCATTCTGATCTTTGTAATTTCTGATGAAAATAAAGTTCAAATGAACTATTTCAAAAGTGACCAAACATGATTTCCTCAAACTGTCCTCCCGTCCCTGCTTCCCTCGCCTCTCCCCGTCTCTCAGTGTTTCTGAAAAGTGCGTACCTCGTACGGGAGCTATATAGTTTGCGTGGAGGAGCGCAATGTTTCACGTTCAGTTTCTTTTCTATAAATACCATCTTTTGCGCAGAGGAGCGGCTACGCAAAGTTTTGGCCTCATTTTGTGCGCAGCAAGCTTGATAAATGAGGCCCCTGGTCAGTACTTGGATGGGAGACAGTTTGGGAACACCAGGAAGCCTGGCGAATGTAGTGAGTGAGTGAGTGGTCGGTGGTGGTCGGAGGGGCCGATGGTAGAGACTGGTTGCCTCGCTTCTGTCAGTCTACCCCAGGGCAGCTGTGGCTGACAGTAGCTTACCACCACCAAGTATGGAGTGAATGAATAATGCAATGTAAAGCGTCTTTGAGTGTCCAAAAAAGTGCTATATAAAACCGATGCATTATTATTATTATTATTATTATTATTATTATCATCATTATTATTATCATTATTATTATTATTATTATTATTATTATTATTATTATTATTATTATTATTATTATTAAGATGAATCCATATAATTACAATGTTAGTTGTGGTCCAAAGTCATTCTTATCATACCAATTCTTCACAGAGATGAGTTTATCGACATGTTTCACCACTTGCAGTGTCTCTTTTTAGTGTCCCTTTCACAGACATGTCAGAAAACTAGCCTGCAAAATCATGAAATTGATACAAAAGCGTTTTAATTAGATATCAAGGTTAACAATACACTAAAGAAGGACATAGTGTTTTGTTCCACAAGGGGGGAAAAAAAGCATATAGCATTTAGGTTGCAAGCTATGTTTTCATGTGGTGGTGTTCTTCAAAGAAAAGCAGTGAATTCTAAAATCTAAATAGAGTTACTGTTCCGCTGCACACTCATGGAAAACAAACAAACAAAGCAAGGGTTATCTGTCACTGTTCAGCAGTGACGTGCGGTGAGGTTTGTTGCTGGTGAGGCACATGCTATTGACTCCAATATAAAGTAAACAAAACTGCAGGGGAAAAAATGCAAGAAAAAATGCAACTTGCTGTCTCTGGTAATTGTCTTACTTTTAAATAGCATTCAATAGCAACACATTTAAACATAAAATACATTCTCACGATATTGCAAATAAAATTAAAGACAACATTATGAACGTGACCGGGACTCGTACCCCGCCCGTCCAAATTATGAGTTATTGACAAACCTGATGCGCCACGTGTTAACGTTGTCATGCTCAGTATAAAGACTCGTCTACAGCATTTCATCCATAAAATGTCAGTCTAATTAGTGTTTCCTTTTATGTACTCCTTTACGTTTAAATTGCCTCTCCTAAACCGTGCAGAATAATAAAACAGACTTTTTTTTCACTTGTAGTCCACATGCTTTGTAGAAATGTGTAGCGCTGACACAGCGCCCCCCTCGTATCGTCAGGGCAGTGCATTGGAGGCGAGCCTCACTTCGGGACTATCAAAACGCGGTTTAAAGTTAAATGAACAGGTTAAACAAGTCGTTCTTATGCCTGATTCTTTATCTAGATGATAGAAAACCAACGGGCCCAACAAAAACCCATTTATAAATGTATTTTACTTTTAGGGGCGAAAAAAGCCCTGAATGGGAGAGAGCACTGAGTGAATGAGCTGAGCTCAAGTGTGTGCAGGACCATAGACATATTTGCAGGACGCTGCGCTGGAGGCTCGCCGCAGCTCCGCCCTCTTTATACGATATCGACAACTGATGAAACATTTGGGCATTTTTTAACCACGAGATTGATTAAAATCGTAGAAAATCCCTATCATCTTAAGAGAAGGGACTTGTTTTTATAAAGTTTATTGTATTTTTTAATTTTTTCCATGATGACTGGTGAGGCCTGGCCTCACCTGCCTCCCCTGACCGCACGTCACTGCTGTTCAGTCTCCCTCATTGTTTAGGTTATTCAAGCGTAAAATTAAAAGAAAAGGCTTCAACATAATAAAAAAGTACATATTCATTATCAACTTGATAAATCCACCTGGGGAATTCAGCCATAAAAAAATAAAAATAAATAATAATAATAATAGGCCTGGTACAATGGTGCAAAGAGACAAAAGACTTCAAATAGGATTGTTTGACATATTTGGGCATGGCAAGTTAAGGGAGGGTCACTCATCTTCCTCTTAAGCCAGTGCATACGTATAGAAACCAAACAGCTGTACTAGATGCGATTTTCCCGAAATGAAAGTGAAACCTGTCCGAAGGAAGAAGAAGAAAGGCACCATCAGTCAACGACGGGCACAGACACAGAGGACGCAGCGGAGTGAGGACGTGCACAGGTAGCGCTGCAGCACTTCATTCTTATTTGATCATAATGCGTGGGCAAACCTAAATTATTAACTAGAAAATCCATATGTTTTACAAACTTTTACGTTTTGGCTTCGTGTCAAAAAAAAAAGCAAGATTATGCAAGATTAAGAAGAGAGTTTGTCAAAACTCTCTAAGATGCAAAATGGCGAGCTGTGCATCAAAATAACATTAGAAATCAGCACGAAAAGCGCTGCCAAATTAATATTTCCTTTGAAACTGTATTAAGTGCTCCTCACACGTTTGGAAATCTACATTACAACTTTGATGTTGCAATTTTGACATAAGACAAAGGCTATATGTGCCAATCCCGAGACGAAAAGCAGAGTTTACGGTCTATTTGGGAACAGTTTAGTTGACCTAGCCAGTTTCGCGTGACGGTAAGACACGATGAGTTAGTTGCCCGTTCATAGGCTTTTGTCTGGAACATAAAGTCCTTCCTGGAGAAAAAGTTCTCCAATGATTTTCTTCCGTATGCCACCAGGAAAAGACACAAAGAGATTAGGTATTAAATCCTGCCCGCAAAAGAAAAAGTTCCATTGGCTAAAAGTAGGCTCGTGAGTTAATTTCCTGCTGTTTGCATCCCTGTTTCCAGACCTGTCCACTAGAGGGCAGCAGAATACTCTGGCCAAATGCACCTTTAGAACTGCACACTCGAGTAGAGCCTATTTAAGAATAAGATACTTCATACATTTAGTTGATTCTGAAATATTAGCTATTTTATGATCAAATAGGACCAGTAGGCATTATATACGAAAATGTGGACACAATGACATGTGTTATTTTATTTGGGACGTTACATATCGGCTGCATCCAGGTGCTATGTTGCATAACATTTGGCCTATGACGTGCTATTTTTGAAGTTTTGAAAAAAAAAAAAAAAAAAAAGATAAAGGGGAGTGTGTCCTGTCAGAAAGGCTGCCACAAGGAACAAAAATTCCATGACGTTTTTCTGAGGTTTAAAGTCTAGACACACTCCAAACTTGTTCAGTAGGAGCGTAGGAGTGAATTGTGCGCCCTCTACTGGTGTATTGCAGTACATTTTATACTTTATTTTCTTAACCTCCCCGCCTTAACCAAGTGTAAAGCCTCATTTGAAAGCTAAGACCTACAAAACTCATCTAAACTAATCTTTTTTCCTTGCGTTGTTGCCATGTTTTGTCGTCACTATTTAAACTTTTTTTCCCATTGCTTCTTTGTTGCATTTTCGTCACTTTCTGTTAGTTTTGTCACCTTTCATTGCTTTTTTGTTATGTTTTTGTCACATTTTCATAGATTTTTTCCCCCCCACATTTCAATCAATCTTTATTTATAGAGCGCTTTTCATACACAAGTGCATCACAAAGTGCTTTGACATTTAAAAAGACATTAAAACATTCTCGCCCGACAGACCCTCCCACCCTCCCAATATACAGTTATCACAATACACACGTACACCTACACCCCCTACCCTTTACTCTACACTGACACTCACACACAGAATCAAGTACATAAGGCTGGGTACAGATGACCAAGGTGAGGAAACCCCATCAGAGGGGCCGTCCTCCCCGGGAGCAGCAGACCGGCCGCGGCCAATCCAGGCACCGACACAAGGGTCCCCAGAGACACCACACCTCCACCTGGGCACCCACAGGACAGCACCCACACAGCCACAGCCAGTCACCGCTCCCGGGGCAGAGGGCTCCTTCAGAGGAAACATTTGTGTCGCTCTTTTGTTGCATTTTCATCCTCGTTTTCAAGACGTTTTCAGATTTGGGTAAAGCCAAACTGGAGAAAAATGTGCTCGTTCAGGTGGAGGTTAAGAGGTTAAGTTACACAACAACAATATCAAGGCCAAGTATCACAGAGTACTTTAAAAAGCCTGAGTGGGTGAATTATGTTTTATTTTACAGGAACCATGTCAGATGCCAAGAGCTTATGGCATTGCCACTGTGGCTGGTCAAGCGTCACAACATACCATGGCTTGAGGACTCACCAGGGGAAAAAAGGATGTACGCCAAAGAAGAACGTAACCAGCCAGGGCACACCAAACCCGATACAGCGCAGATTATTTTCAATACGTATATGCCCAACTTTACCTACAAACTTCCTCCATTTGACCAGCAGGGACTTATACACTGTGAGTAGTTTCTTCATTCATTTTTTTCTTTTTTACCATTCTTTGTTTTAAAATCATAAAACTCATAAAATATTGCCGTTGTTTCGCAATTACAGTAGATTTGGATGAAAACATGGTTATTCCACGACAGTTACTTGATTTACTTGAAGCCGACCAAACACAGGTACAGTATGTTGGACCAGGAGGGTTCTTTACCGGGTCTAAATAAGTACAAAAGATGATACCGTTGGTTTACTCTTCTCAGAGCCGGCTCATGTTTCCGATCTCCAAACCACTCGAGGTTGAATCTCCCCAAATGTTCCGCTCACGTAAGTACCAAAATATCCATAAGTTAGTCATTTGCTTTTGACAGCGACATTTTTTTTTTACATTACAGAAAATGAACATAAAGTTGAAACATGTCTACCAGCTGCAGGCATGTGGCAGACTCAACCAATGGTGAGAAATAGGAATGTTATAATGAATGGTGATCGTCAGGGTATTTCGCCAAATTATCATTGGCAATTATGATAAGGTGACGCAATAGTCTTCCATCTGACTGAAATGTACCTGATATTTAAGATGGTTATCAAGTATTGCACATTTTTTTCCAATATTCTAGAATTAGTTGAAGTATTTATGATAATACTCTTACCTTGTGTCACACATATAAAACAAGGTAAGAAGAATTTAAATGATCCTTTTTAGTTTAATAAAAAAAGCATCTGTTATATCTCTAACAGGTCTTTGGCCTTCAACAAACACCTGCACTTGCTGATTTAACAGTGAAAAACGTGCCCCGTGAGTGATAGAAAATTAATGTACATTTAAATAGTGCTATTTAAACTATATCTAATGGGCAAACTTCTCTTTGCTTAGTCTTTGGCTCAGCACAACAACCGCTCCAGCCTCCTGACCATGTGAACAAAACTCACAGTGCCCTTGATTCCATTGTAGGAGGTAAACAACAGGTAAAATAAAAAAAACATTTGGTTTCAATCAAAAATGTGCTTACTAGATTAAATATTTCTCCAACAATAAACGAGTTATTCTTTGTTTTATTTTATAGTTTGCAAAGCCGACATTCAGCAGCCAAACCTCCACGGCTAACACAGCAGCAACAAATGAAAAGGAAAACACGACATGTAAGCCACATTTATTCATGTATTTTTCGAGGAAATATATCTAGATGAACTATTTTTTAACGTATATATTAATTATTCAATCATTTCATAATAAAATGTATTTATAAAATGTTTTTTTCAGTGTTTCACAGTCCACAACAGCCTCCTCCGCCTGTTTTCACACAAATGTTTGGTCAAACCAGTGGACCGCAGGTAGCTACATATATTTGTGCAATCAGTGCAATATCTTTTATTTGATTATACTGTTCAAAATTGTTTTATATGTTGTATGTTTCTCAAATTACAGACCAACAGTAATTGGTCAAACGTAGCGACCGAAACAAAACAGGGAACCCAGCAATGTAAGTAGCTAATAGTTTATAATACAGATATAGCAAAGAAGTAGTTTATGTTGTACAGTGGTCGACATACTAGAAGTAACTTTCTATTTTTTGCAGCACAACCCTTCTTTACGGGCGCCACATCTCAGGAAACATTTGATTTCAACAGCAAACAACAGGTAATCTATAAAATATCAAGATGTTCATAACATTCAACCATTTCATGTCACAAAACTAACAAACCTACGCCATTTTATAATAATTTTCCATAGAATTTCATAAAACCTGCGTCATTTACTCCTCAACACATCGCTTCAAACACCGGAGAGGAGTCAATGGATCAAAGTATGTTTTTAAACGTTACAGTAAAATATGAATAGAAGTGTGAAATCTAATTCTGAGTCATTATTTACAGACTTTGGAACAATGTTACCAAACTCCTTCATGTTTGGCGATAAGCAAAGCCAGAGTGCGTTTGGTTGGCCGACCGGTGCACAGCAGGTCCATAATCTTCATAATCTTTCATATTCATCAAGTTGTAACCAATTAGAGACTCACAATTCACCTTTATGTGTTCAGTTTCAAATGACAAAACTGAACCTCCAATGCTCAAACAACTGGAGGAAATAATACACCTCCAAAGGAAATGCCAGGCTCCAGTTTGTTGAAAGGTTTACTTGTGTCTGACGGGGCACCGCAGGTAATGTTTTTGTTTTGTTTTTTTCCTAATTGACCTTCATTAGGCTTATAAAATGTATGACTTTTCGCTTTTGTGCTGTGCTTTATTTATCAGCACCCGAGCGCAAATCCTGTTGCTGCAAAGGAAAACAAGCCAAGTAAGAATTTTTATATACATCTTATTCTTATATAAGATATAATGTCTAACAGGTCTTTGGCCCTCAAAAACCAGCACTTACTGATTTGACAGTGAAAAAACAAAACAAGTTACGATACAAATTAATAAAATTTAAATAGTGCTATTATATCTAATGGCCAAACTTCTCTTTGCATAGTCTTTGGCTCAGCACAACAACTGCGCCAAACGTCTGACTTCACAGAAGCACAACAGGTAAAATTGTTTTAATCAACAATGTGCTTGTACCAGATGAAAAATGTCTCCATCAATACAAAAAATTATCCTTTGCTCTACATTTTAGTTTGCAAAGCCGACATCCATCAGCCAAACCTCCACGGCTAACACATCTGCAACAAATGAAAAGGAAAACAAGCCATGTAAGCTACATTTTGTGTAGGAAATTTAACTAGATTTACTCTTTTAAAACATAGCTTTTATTTCATAGATATTATTTATTTTGTAATAAAATGTGTTTTCAGTGTTTCCCAGTCCACAACAGTCTTCTCAGCCTGTTCTCTCCAGAACACAAGGGTTTGGTCAACCAGTGGGCTACAGGTAGCTACATGTATTTATGCGTAGTAGTTTAGTGCATTACATCTGATTTGATTATATTATTCACAATTGTTTTATGTAAATGACTTATATTACAGGCCAACAGTAAATGGCCAAACGTAGCGACCGAAACAAAAGAAGAAACCCAGCAATGTAAGTCGTTTTAGTTTGAGAAGTACCACAAAAGGGTCTTTACAGTATGATATGAATTGAAGCCTTAAATAAAATTCTGAATCCTTTATTTACAGACTTTGGAACAACGTTACCAAACTTTAGCAGCATAAGCAAAGCCAGAGTGCGTTTGGTTGGCCGACCAGTGCACAGCAGGTCGATAATCTTCATAATCTTTCATAATTATAAAGTTGTAACCAATTAGAGACTAACAATGTGTTTTCACCTTTATGTGTTTAGTTTCAAATTACAAAAACTGAACCTCCAAATGCTCAAACAACTGCAGTAAATAATACACCTCCAATGGAAAAGCCAGGCTCCAGTTTGTCTGATGGGGCACTGCAGGTAATGGCTTTTTTACTAATAGACCTTCATTAGGCTTATAAGTTTTGACTTCTCGCCTTTGTGCTGCTCTTTATCAGCAGCAGAGTTTGGGTGTAAATCCTGTTGCTGCAAAGGAAAAACAGTCGGGTAAGAATTTTAATACATACTCTGTCCATTTGTACTGAACACTTAAAACACAATACACAAGCCGGGCAAATCAGTGACCGCTCGAGAACAAACTGAGGGTGCCAACATTGTGCCCTTTTTCATCAGTTTCCGTGTGGGAGGCGCCATCTTGTGTTTGTGGCCTAACTGAAGGTCTAACTTGACATTATGCAGACGTAATATTATAAAGATAATCATTTATCATGTATACAGCAAACCAATGACCAACAGTTGTCAATGAAAGGATGAAATTGAGAAAGGGGGAAGCGATTATAGGTTTTATACTTCAGTACTTATTATACCATTGTGAATGTTGCCTGAATTAAAAAAACAACGTTCTTTCTTTTTTACACAAATAAATAAAAATGAACGTCGGTCTTTGAGAGTCTTTCCCCACCAGGGGTACAGGGAACCTTAGGTTAAAAAAAAGAAGTTGGAACTGAATAGAATTTCCATAAAACTTGCAAAGAAAAGTTAATTATAATGTTGTTAATAGGTTTGAATTTGAGAGTAACACACTGCTAAAGACAGAGTAATGTGAGTTTAGTTAACTTTGAATAGAGTCCTCGACGTTCTATATTACGCTAATAATAATCTGAAGTCACTTTTTTATTTCATCTTCCCATTCTGCTATAGTAAGCCAGAGGCAAGGCAACCGTAGTTCCTCTGACCTTTTTTGCGAATTTTCTGTTTATTTCCATTTTATCTTCTTCAATATCTTTGATTGGCAACAATGGAAATTCCTACTCACAGGAAGGCGGGGCTGAATAAGGTGAATAAAGTGATTATTTATTTGTTTTCAGATATTGCAGGCCCACAAAGTCAGTCTCCATCGTTCTCAGCACAGTCAGTGACGTCTACCACTGGCACACAGCAGGTAATGCTCACAAACAACTCACAGAAATATTGTTATAGTAATCTCTTACTTCTTTTCACTTCTTCATTTATAGCCATTCTACCAGATCTCCACAACTCAGCCAAGCCCAAAACATCTGAAGGTGCTTTGAAAGAACACAAACCAGGTAATAAAAGCAAGACTTTAGTTTGAGTTCAAAGCAACGCACAGTTCTAACAAAGAAAAAGAAGTACAGTACTACTGCCATGTTTATCTTTCCTAACAGTGTCGTCTTCAAGGCCTCCACCCTCCACAAAACCCACTGGTGCACCTCAGGTATTGCCCCCATCAAAGTCACGCAGTTACGGACTGAACCCTATGTGTATTATTACTGTAGTATCACACTCACTTTACTTTTGTCCTCAAAACAGACTGGATCCGTAAAGGAGGAGCAGTCCAGAGCTGTAACTCCGAAGACTGTACCCCAAAAGGAAAACAAACAATGTAAGAGGCTATATCTTATAAAATAAAATAAATAAAAATCTTCTGGAGGTACTCCTGTTAGCTCATATGTTCCCCCTTAGTTTTGTACAATACGTGATGATCGACAGTGTCCGTATTTCTTTACAGTTTTTGAAACCCCAAAACTCTCCCACCAATCTGCTCCAGAGGGAAACAAACCCGGAGAGCGCTTGATTTCTCCACTGGTGCACAACAGGTAACTATTCCATCAATAAACTATAAATAACTAAATATACAGCAGTTCACCTTAATATACTCCCATGATTCACTTTATAGGCACATAACAGGAGTTGCCCTTTTACCATCTGCAAGACCGAATGTAATTCTATATTTGTAAAAAGTACTGGTCAAAAGCATTATTATCATTGTCATCATAGCATCATATTCTACCTTTTCTTTTACAATATTGCACAAAGATGTTTGTGAAAGAGAGTTTTCTATCATAGAAGAGTTTAAATTGAGTAATGAGCATGTTTCATGCCATACCAAGAGGCTTCATCAGCAATTTATCATCTCTATCAGCCAACGGGACTCTGGTCTGGACTTTGTTCAGGACCCGGTGAATTTGATTGCCATCGCCGTTAGCAGAGCTGTTGCATTCCCACAAGTGCAACTATAGCTTTGGCCTGTAGGGGCAGCAACATAAAAAGAGGCGCACAGTCTACTGTAATGGTGATACCTTCAAAGGTGCATTATGCAACTTTATATGCGGAAATACCTTTTTTGGACCTTTCAGTTATTTTCTTCTTTCTTCGGACGCTTTGAAAGGTTGAGAACCCCTGTTCCATAGGCACCACCTCAGCCTTTTAGAATCAAAACGGGTGTAGCCAATGACAGGTTTTCTACTAGAAACGTATATGGGTATAGCCTGCTGCCAGAGATAATGAATTGCTGACGAAGCCTCTTGTGGAAAACGGAAATGTCCACAATTCTAAAAGAACCCATCACAGACTATGGATTGTACAATGGAGCATAACCATTAACAGAAGATGTAATTCCATAGTTGTCGATGGCTTGGTAGATACTTGCTCATTTTAATTTCCCCCTTAGGCTCAAACCTCCATGGCGATCCCCACAACCACATCCCAAGTTATGCTGCCCCCAGTGGACGACACAAAGGAGACTGAAAAACTGCGTCAGGTAATAAATAAATATGACTATTTTACATGGACGAATCTGTGATCTTTAAGGGAATTTCACTCATCTTTATATTTTAGATTCAGCGGCGCAAGATGAAAGCAGAACTACAGCAGATAATCCGATCCAAGGTGCACAAGCTGTCAGAGATCAGGTCGGATGTCAAGGCCTGCAAGGCGAGTGATAGTGTTTTGAGTTGGTTATTTTTACTGGATACGAGAAATGAATATCTTTTGTGTCTTGGAAACTCTCTAGGGCAGTTTGGACGAGGAGTGGCTGGAGATCAACACTGTGTTTTCAGACGTGATTAAAGTTGTGGAGGAGGCGCGACAGACGGCGCTGCAGCCTCTGGAAAACAGGTCAGACCAACCTTTTACAACATTAACAAATACATCTTAAGTGATTTCTGATTTTGATGTACTTTAGTTAGTATTATCTATTCAATTAGGGATGACTATATGATCAATTTTAGATATCACGATTGTTTGCGTTGTAAATTAAATGCTTTACTTTCCTTAGTCCAGTTTTATTACAGTAAAACACCTGTAAAAAGCTCATCATACATGCTTTTTAGGAAGGAAAAATTGAAAAGAGAGTCCCAACGTTTAATCAAGACAATAGAGGAGGACATTGAGAAACTTGAAAGGGCCATTGGGGAAGTGGACGCCGCAGAAGACTTAGATGTGAGTAACTGCCCATACAAAGACTGGTTTTGCAGAACACTTTTGTCTAGATGTAACGTTTTTGGGTTTTGTCCTCACCAGGCTGTCCCTCTCTCAAAGCTCAAAATAAAGACTCCAGTAACCGGACTGTTGACATGTCCTTCTCCTTTGGGACGCTTCAGCAGACGGTTTCCGCCATGATGGAGCAAGTCAAAGATGAACTAGAGAACCTTGCAGCTCTGGGTGAGTGAGAGAGACAACAAAAAATCTAAAATCTTTTTCTAGGTTCACTGAGAAACTCTTATGTATTTATGCTTTTTTCAGAACTTGTAAGAGCTCCAGCATTTGCAGGTATGTAGAGCCAGTAAAACATTGGATTTCTGCGTATCATTTAAGCTCTGTAACAAGAATCTTACACATTTCACTGGCAGTAGGTTCACAGTTGCTGCTGTAAGCTTTAGTCAATCTCTAGTCAGTGTTGGTAAGTCCTGCTTAGTCCAGGTTTATTACTGGTTTGGACATGTTTTAGCCCTCACTCCTAACTGGAACCAAGCCTCACGTAGACTAGATTTAAGGCGAGACGAAAGGCGAGATTTAAGGCGAGATGAAAAAAGAGATTTTTCACGCAGTGGATTTTTAGCTAGTTTTCTCCTTTAACATTGTTTTAATGGTTTTTAAAGACTCACCCTATGGCGTTTTGTCCACTAGCAACCAGGAGATTTCACAGAAATAATTAAAATGTTGCAATGCACTAGTTTCCACGTCCAATATTCACTAATATTGACATATTGGTATATTTGCAGATTTTTTCATTTATACTGTAAACCAAACAAGATATGCAAAATCCCAGCTGAAAAAATCTTTGGAACTAATATTTAAACAAAATAAACCATTCTAAGGCCCAAAGTTTCTGGGACAAGCTCCAATAACCTGTGATCCCTGGTAGAACCAAGCAGACGATCAGTTAATAATCAATGAAAACTGAAAGCAAAATAATAACTGCTTAAAATGTTATTGTTCTGCAGTGGACGTGAAGCTGGACCCGACCACCGCTCACCAGTGGCTCGCCGTCTCCAAAGATGGAAAGAGAGTCCACGATGACGGACAGATTCAGCAGCAGCTCCCCCTGGCTGTCGGGAGGTTTGACATGTTTGGCAGCATCTTAGGAGCCAATGAGTTCAGGTCGGGGAGGGCCTACTGGGAGGTGCAGGTGGGGGGTAAGTCGGGCTGGGACCTGGGCGTAGCGTCGGCTAAAGCAAACCGCAAGGGCAAGCTGACCCTGAGCCCAGACAAAGGCTACTGGGCGATAGTTCATTATGAGGGGGAGAATTATGCGGCCCTTGCAGCACCCCCTGTCTGTTTGCAGCTGAAGGAGACGCCTCAGAAGGTCGGGGTGTTTTTGGATTTTGAGGAAGGGCTGGTGTCTTTCTACGATGTGACCAACCAGAGTCATATTTACTCTTTCACCAAGTGCAGCTTCAATGACAGTATCTTCCCGTACTTCAGTCCACATTTGAAACAAAACGGTAAAAACTCAGAGCCCCTCGTCATCACTGCTGTAAAAAACTAGCATTGTTCTTACAGTATATTTTTGTTACTGGGAAAAAAAACCTGGGAAAAGTGGGACAGTCTCCGTATATTATAGTAAATAAATAAGTACAGCTACAAGACAAAGCAGCTAACATAAAAATGTTAGAGTAGAATTAGTGATTTGCACTTAGCTTGACTTGAGTGGTTTTATTGTTGACATATTTGAAAATGGTTTTATATATAAGTGTATATTTTACATACTGGGTTCATGGTTATTTTAAGAATACGCTATACTCAAAATATTATGCCTTTTATAGTATCAAATACAATAATACAATAAATGGATATAGTGGGAGGTTAGAAAGGGATCATTGCAAATACATGGCCTTAGACCAGTCATTTCATTTCAGTGGGTGACATTGTAAAAGGCGTACTGAATATGTTTGAGACTTGCTAATGTTGTGGTAAGTCTAAAGTTCATGACTTTACAGAAACATGTAACACACATGTACGCGCTTTCAATTTGTTGGGTAAAGGTGTGTAAAATAAAAACATTTCTGTTGGCTTAAGTGAGTCTTTTTATTCATTGTGTGACCTACTGAGAGTTGATCAAGAGATCAAGTAAGATTGTAGCGGCCAAATTGCCATGTGCAATGTCCGTTCTGATTGCAGTGTTTCAAGGCGTCTCGGACGCGTGTCTTCCAACAACGAGTGCAGAAAAATACTGTGTTCAAAAAGCTTTATTGGCATCACCTTCAGCCATCCACAATATACACAGCTCCTCAGCGACCGTAGACACGTAGACACGTAGACACGTAGACACGTAGACACGTAGACACGGTCGAAGGACTGTTTACCTCCACACTGCAACACCTGTGTGCATTTGACTCTGCCTTTTATAGGGCAGGTAATCAGATAACAGGATACACACAGCGCCACGCAGTGGCAGGATGCTAAAACATGGATCAAGGCATAAATGGCTCCAACAAAGATTTTTAAGTTTTTTGCAAATTCAATTGTACAATTAAAGGAATTGACCAAATAAACCAATAAGACCATACACCTTAAGAAATAATGTAATGTATCTCAGGTCGTATGCATGTGAGACTCTTCAAATAAAACCAGAGAATGCAAAGTCAATGTAAATAAGCTGCCCTGCTGCACCGGTCACTCCCATCTGTTAAACAAACGCAAGGCTTTTCAGTAAAGGTACGTAGTTGTTGGTGCAATGGTGCAAATACAAAGCCAAGATTTCAATTTAATTGCACAGCGTAGTGGATATTATATTTATTTGATACTTTGCTTGACAATGTAAGGTAAGGGTTACAGCCAATTCATTCTGCTACCCAGCGTTACATTTTACAACTAGATGTCGTGTAGAAACAGCTGGTCTAGAGGCCTTTTTCCTGAAATGAAAGTGAAACTTGGCAGGACGATGTTCGGAAATCATTAAACAAACCCCAGATGGGGTCAGCCCGATGTTCCCCGGGTCCGATGTTCCCCCGTACCTATGTTCCCCGGGTCCGATGTTCCCGGGTCGAGGCACATCGGACCGGGGAACATCGGTACGCACCCCGCCAGATACAGATACTGAGGACGCACGGGACGCAGTTGAGTGAGGACGTACCCAGGTAGGCACAGCATTACATCGTTATTTTATCATAATTAAAGCCTGCTGTTTTATTAAGTAGTAAAAAAAGGCTTTAGATAGATGGATGCTATAGTAATGTTTTAGGCTTGTGTAAACACAATTTGGCAAAGCTTTTGACGTTGAGTTGTTAATGGGACCTGCAAAATCAGCATAGCCTAAAATTTAGCCAACTTTTAGGGATTATTGAAGCATCCCAACGCATCTGTATCTATATAGCCTACATTATAACGTCGTTGATATTGCAATTTTGTAAAAATGCCAAAGGCTTATCCCGAGATCAAAGTCCCGGTCAGTGTTGCCTAAGCTCTTCCTCAGTTTCGCATCAGGTGATTGCTTAATAATTACATTGTCTTCTCAACTTATCTTCTCTTAGGAGATAAATTCCTCTAATTTAGATTCTACCTCTATCTTCAGTCTCTCAACAAATATTTAGGACAATGCAATAAGGTCTGTTTTTTCCTGTGTTTACAACATAATTTGAGGAGGAAACAATGAATGTACTGTAAAACAACAAAAAGTCAGGTACCCCTGCTTTAACCACCAACCCGAATAATGCCCCAATTTGAGTGCCCCATTTAACGCATATGACAATAAACTGCGCTGCCCCCAATTGTTCCCTTTCATTTGAGCACGAAGTGTAATAAAATGTTCTCACCCCTCACAGACACTCAGCAGCATGTCTAAGAGCCATCAGACCTGCTCCTTTTGCGGCTGGTCCAAAGTCACTTCTTACCAGGGATTGAGAACCCACCAGGGCAAAATGGGATGCACCCCGAAGGGTCTCAGCATACCCCAGAGTGTTTATAACCAATACAGCCCTCTCTCATCCTACTCATCCTACGCTCAACCTGCTGAGTCCTACAAACTTCCTCCAGTCAAAGAGGAGACCTATGGTAACTAGTTTATGTTTTGTTCTTAATTTTGCATGATTAATCCCAGTGCTTTTTGTGAAGACAATAGACAAAAGGTAAATGTGACTGAGCATCATTTATATTCTAAACCGAGCCCTCAACCTTCCAGACTGGGTCTTAATAATACATAACAAATCACATGCCATGTGTTGTACAGTTTTATATTACTTTAAGTAAAGCTATCTTCTTCCTTTGAGAGTTCACATGTGTTCAAATCCACCTGTCAGTCACTCAGAGCTAGACAGAGGTTGACCAATAGGAGGAGCGGGATAGGAAACGTAGATAGCACACTGTCTATGTTTGAGCACAGAGCTGTATGAAATATGGACATATATCAGTCACTATTAAAACAATCAATTCAAATCATACAATCCCAATTTAACATTGTATTAGAATATACTAATAAAATAAATCCAAAGCGTCTATGAACCCTGAATGTATTAATCTTTGTTTTGCAGCAAGCGCAAAATATGACCCTCTGCCTTCCACCAAGATGGGCTATGAGCCTAGAGCAGAGGTAAGGCTACTCATAATGCTCTTTACATTAGATCTATCGATTATTTATACAACCCACAATAAGAAAAACTAACAGCACTTACTAATGGTGAAATGCAGCCCTAATCCATTAGAAAACTTAACATTGTATTTGAAGCTGGGCTGCTTGTTGCTGAGTAAGGGACAATATGATATTTTTTTCTAACATTTTGCATGTAGATTATGTAAAGGAGAATTGCTGTCTGATTTGTAGACACAAGAAAAGCTCCGGTCTTGTCACTGCGGCTGGTCCAAAGTCACCAGTTACCAGGGCTTAAGGATCCACCAGGGGAAGATGGGCTGCACTCCGAAAGGCCTGGGTATACCTGAACACCTACAGGACTTATTCAACCCCTCAGCCCTGAAATTGAGGCCACTCCTTCAAAACCACGAGAGAAGCTCTGCAGTGTGAACGACAGTGAGTGACTGTTAATCTGATTTGGAGCTAATGGTGTCTAATGCAGTTTTATTCAAATTTGGAAATACAAAACAAAACACATTGTCCTAAATCAATCAACAGATAATACTTGAACGCATTGCCAAATTATGACTAGAAATTGCCAAATTATGACTAGAAAAGAAATATGTTTTACTAAATTTCACGTTTTGGCTCCGTGTCCAAGGCTGGACTGGCCATCGGGCGTATTGGATGTATTCCCGGTGGGCTGACGTACTTTGGGGCAGGTCTGATTTGGCGAGAGATCTGGCCCGTATTGCACCGTACTGGCCCACAAGAGATACTGCATGTCTTATTGATGTGCACCAATAGATGTATCTGGCTCTTTTTATACCCCTCCGTTGGCATCCTTTCTTGAGTTATGGTTCCCATGATAATCTCGTATATAATGAGCAATGGGCCTCTCTGATAAAATATTTATCCTACCCCTCACATCATATCTGCCACCTTTCAGGACCAACAGAACCTCAGGCCTCTATTTTTTAAATATACATTTTAGACAAATGTATGTACAGAAGTGCATGTTGGGAGTTGTCAGGTGACTTTCCCTCCTGCCCCTTGTCTCAGTGCGCGCAGTTTGGAAATAGCTTCTGGTTTCCATTGAAAGGATTTCCAATGTTTTGGCCTTTTTGGTATTTCTATTTTCACTCCACACCTCCCTAACTCCGCAGTGAGTTTTACCATTTTCATTAACTAAACCTACAGTACGATCATTTGGTTGATTTTGTAAAGTTACGTCGCAAGACAAATCTCTTTAACCGAACATGCATTTTTTTTTTTTTAGAACTTTTTATTTATATTTTCACAGAACAAACAAAACAAAAAGAACATTATCTGAGACAAGTGAAAAACAAGAAATAATAATGATAATAAATAAAAGTATTCTGTACACATATGATGCACACAATATGACCGTTCACATCTCAACAAACATGGTACACAGCAATATAGTGATATCAGATATATAATGAATATATATATATATATATTATATATTATATATATATATATATATATATATATATTTCTTTTTTTTTTTAAACATACATAACAAGTTACCTCACATTGGAGCAGTTTTTCCTGATTTTTTTTTCCATCATCTAATAATTAATAGATATAAATATTGTTTAACATGTGCCATCGCTGATTGAAAGGGAACGTGCATTTTAAGATTGTTTAGAAGTTTTACCAAAGTTGCAGCAAGTTGTAAACAACAAGATTATAGTTGTGAGTGCTCTGAGGCGTTAGCTTGAATTCGGCAGAAACAACATACAGCTATTGACCTCGGTTTTGTAGCTTATACTAGTTTAGGTCAAGGGCTTATTGTATTGCTAATGGACTCGACTTTGCATTGAATACTGTATGACTCATAGACACAGATCCCGTGGGTGCTGCGGGGCTGGAGTACTTCAGCCAGCACCCACTCAAATCTTTGGGCACCCAGGCGAATTTGCCCTAATTCCAAAATGATTCAATAAGTAGCTATAGCCTAACCAGTAAAACCGCTACTCCGTTTTCTGTGAAAACACAAGCGCGGGGTGGTTCATGTAGGTGCAGTGGAGGTCCAATAGACCTTTTCGCTGCTGTCATCATCAGTGACATCAGCTGGAAGCAGGAAGTGATCAAGAAAATAAGATTAAACTAAAACCAGCGATTATAAGTGTAAAACTACAACTAAAAAATGTGGTCCTGTTGTGGCTTAAGGTGCAAGAATAAGAGCAATGACAGTTGAGACGATAAAATAAGGTATCTGATATTTCCAACAACAGTTAGACATTTGTTTATCGTTACTATGACTACTGGAAATAGATAGGAATCTAGCTTCCTGCCTCCAGCTAAGCTCGAAATGTTACAAACAATCAAATCAGCGTATATGTAATGAGGTATGAGCGTATATGGGCTGATTTTTTTCTGCCAGTCCAGCCCTGTCCGTGTCATTAAAAGAAAGCATGATTAAGAATAGAGTTTGTCAAGGCTCTCTAAAGCCATTGAGTTGCAGATGCAAAATGGCGAGCTATGCATCAAAATAACATTAAAAATCAGTTTAAAAAGCACGGCCAAATTTATCTTTCCTTTGAAACTATATTAAGTGCTCCTAACACGTTTGAAAACCTACATTACAACTTTGATGCTGCAATTTTGACATAAGACACAGGCTGTATGTGCCAATCCCGAGACGAAAATCAGAGTTTATGGTCTTTTTGGGAACTGTTTTGTTGACCTAGTCGGTTTTACGTGACGGTAAGACACAATGAGTTAGTTACGCGTTCATAGGTTTTTGTCTGGAACATAAGGTCCTTCCTGGAGACACAAGTTCTCAAATGATTTTGTTCCAAGTGCCATCAGTAAAAGACACAAAGAGATTATGTATTTGTGAGTTAATTTCCTGCTGGTTGCATCCCTGTTTCCAGACCTGTCCACTAGAGAGAAGCAGAATATTCTGGCCAAATGCACCTGTAGAAATCAGGGTTGCCAGACGTACGATAACTATTGTATTTGTACGATCATTTCACCGCTGTATGATGCACGATCAATAATTGAAAAAAGCCCAAATGTACGATAATTTCATAGCGCCAGATAAAGTCTGGTTAAATGCACTGTAATTATTTTTCCTGATTCTAACGCCTCATGTGAGTGTGTGTTCTCCAAAGTAAATCTGTTAAAACCAAATCCAGCAATCGACTGATTACTGCAACCCTTAACAAGCTTTTCCAAGCATCAGTGTCGGAAGAATGGAGGGGATGTCCGGATTTCAAACCTACAAAAGCTATGTTGTTGCGCTCAATAACTTTAGCAAACTTGTACAAGAGCGTCTGCGGAAGGAAATGACTCCGACAAGGAGGTGGAATTCATCTCTTAGGTGAGGGCCTATGTTGTCATGTCATGTGTGTGCGTAATGTAATAAATGGGACAGTGCGTGCGCCTGTGTTGTAGTTAGGGGTGGTGATGATATGAGCCATATTTTGCGCATGTGCTACAAGGCTATTGACATATTTATAGTGTACGATAGTTTGTGCTGAAATACAATAGTTTTGGAAGCTTGGTATGATATATTGGTTTTGAGAATCTGGCAACCCTGGTAGAAATGCACACTGGAGTATATTAGCCCATTGAAGAATAAAAGATAGTTCATGACATTCAGTTGCATCTGAAATATTAGCTGTTATATGATCAAATAGGACCAGTAAACATATTATATCCAAAAATGTGGACACAATGGCGTGTGTTATTTGCTTTGTGACTTTACATATCGGTTTCATCCAGGTGCTATTTTATAACATTTGGCGTATGACGTGCTATTTTTTGGAGTTATGAAAAAAAAAAAAAAAGATAAAGGGGAGAGTGCCCTGTCAGAAAGGCTGCCATGAGGAACAAAGTCAGACCAAATTTAGAATCCTTTTTACAAGAAACTGGAAAGCAGATAGGCTAAGTGTTTTGTCAAATTCATGGATGTTTCTGTAATCCTGCATCCTCAGTCCTTCTCACGTCAAAACGCCAGCCCATACTCTTCACACGGAGAAATCCATGACGTTTGTCTGAGGTTTAAAGTCTACTGTAGACACTTTCTCCCAACTTGTTCAGATCCTCTCTGAGTTGAAATTCGCTTCCATGTAGGCCTTTGCCATATAAACTGCAAGCATAAAACGTGCTCAACTCACTTAATGCCCTCTGACTGGGTGCTAATTCCAAAGAACAATATAGAAATAGAAAAAAGGACAGCACTCCTAGTCAGAATGAAGTTTAATAGCCTGTCAGACGTTTCGGGGGTCTCCCTTCTTCAGTGTCAGGCAAAAAACAGCAGGCTTTGCCATATGAAATTAACTTTTTTTCAACTGAAGCACTTCCCCCTTCCCTGCAGGAGTAGGAATGAATTGTGCGCCCTCTGCTGGTGCATTGCAGTACATTTTATACCATGATCAGGTTTATTTTCTTTACCTCTTAAACCCCCCGCCTTAACTGATTAAAGCCGCATTTGAAAGCTAAGACCTACATGTTGTCGTCACTTTTTGGGCCTTTCTCATTGCTTTTTTTGTTACGTTTTTGTCACTTTTTGTCACTTTTTCATAGATTTTTTCCTCCCCTTTGTTGCGTTTGTGGAGGTTAAAAGGTTAAGATACACTAGAACAATATCAAGGCCAAAGGTGTTATAAAATACTTTAAAAAGCCTGAGTAGGTGAATTATGTTTTTTATTTACAGGAACCATGTCGGATAACAAGACCTTACAAAAGATGATACCGTTGGTTTACTCTTCTCAGAGCCGGCTCATGTTTCCGATCTCCAAACCACTTGAGGTTGAATCTCCCCAAATGTTCCGCTCAGGTAAGTACCAAAATATCCATAAGTTAGTCATTTGTGTTTAACAGACATTTTTTTTACATTACAGACAGTGATAATAAAGTTGAAACCTGTCTACCAGCTGTAGGGATGTCGCAGACTCAACCAATGGTGAGAAATAGTAATGTTATAATGAATAGTAAACATCGTCAATTGAGTTCCTTCTTAGTGATGGTTCAGTCCCGATTCTGTATTTTTTAAGTGCTATATTGACACAATTTAAGAGAAAAACAAAATGCTTATGAGTTTTGTTTTAAATTGACAGGACATTCTGTGTCTTAAAAGTTCCGTAAAATATCATAATAACATCACAATATTTAAGATGGTTATCAAATATTGCAATTTTTTCTCATATTGTGCAGCTCTAAAATTAGTTGAAATATTTATGATAATACTCATACTTTTTTGTCTCACATATAAAACAAGGCTGAGTAAGAAATGAAATTATCCTTTTTAGTTTAATAAAAAAGGATCTGGAATTCCTAACAGGTCTTTGGCCCTCAACAAACACCTGCACTTGCTGATTTAACAGTGAAAAACGTGCCCCGTGAGTGATACAAAATTTATGTGCATGTAAATAGTGCTATTTTAACCATATCTAATGGGCAAACTTCTCTTTGCTTAGTCTTTGGCTCAGCACAACAACCGCTCCAGCCTCCTGACCATGTGAACAAAACTCACAGTGCCCTTGATTCCATCGTAGGAGCACAACAGGTAAAATAATAAACAATGGTTTAATTAAAAATGGACCTGCTGTACCAGATGAAATATTTCTCCATAGATACACAAGTTATTCTATGCTTTATTTTGTAGTTTACAAAGCCGACATCCAGCAGCCAAACATCCACGGCTAACACAGCGGCAACAAATGAAAAGGAAAACACGACATGTAAGCCACATTTATTTATGTATTTTTTGAGGAATTGTATCTGGATGAACTATTTTTAACTTATATATTAATTATTCATTCATTTCATAATAAAATGTACTTAAACCTGCTGACTGTAAATATATTATAAATATATTTATTGTTTTTAGGTAAAGTGCATCAACAGACCCTAAAATAACAAAGGCAATCACTTTAAAAACTAAAAAGTCACTGTGCAGTAATACTAAAATAATAACAATAATCTAAAAAAATGCGTTTTTCTGAAAATATGAATTGATTTGATTTACCAACTTGATTTTTAATTTACATCGATTTTTTGCCAAGCCCTATTTTCGAGGACACAAGTCATTCACAGTAATTGTACAGAGCAAGAAGAATGTGTAAAAGGGAAACACAAAATAAATGAAAAGCTAAGAGTGCAAAAAAGATGATCTCAGTTGTCATAGAACTGTTTTCAGCCTGGATTTGAACATTACTAATGAGCAGTGTTGGGGGTAACATATTACATAGGTAACGAGTTACAAAAATATATTGCTTTTTTCAGTAACTAAGAAATATGACATATTACTTAAACATAAAATACCGGAATATGTTAGTCATTACAA
The DNA here is from genome assembly GCA_007210695.1 of Neogobius melanostomus. Taxonomy (NCBI): domain Eukaryota; kingdom Metazoa; phylum Chordata; class Actinopteri; order Gobiiformes; family Gobiidae; genus Neogobius; species Neogobius melanostomus. The sequence goes on from VHKM01000011.1 coordinate 638,596, forward strand.
TTAAAGTAACTCAAGTTACAAATGCATTTAAACGTATGAACGAAATAAGCCAAACTCCCCAAATAACGGACACTGGTGTATAAGATCTGCAGTTATGTGTAGCTAACATTGTCAAAACAACAAACAGAGAGAATGGGGTAGAGCAAAGGAAAAGGAAATCTTTGACTGCAGTTTTGCTCTGTGGCTTTATTACTATTTTCGGTTTATATTTGCCAAAAGTAACTGAAAAGTAACTCAAAGTAGTGTAACTCAGCTACACTTTTGAAACAGTAATATGTAATACAATCATATTACATTTTTATAGCTGTAACTACTAATACAGAATATATTACAGTTTTAAAATAAATTGACCAACACTGCTGATGAGTAGTCCAGAAGTAGATAATGTTGTACAGTGGTAGACATACTAGAAGTAACTTTCTATTTTTTGCAGCACAACCCTTCTTTACGGGCACCACATTTGATTTCAATTGCAGACAACAGGTAATCTATAAAATATCAAGATGTCCATAACATGCAGCCTCTTCATGTCACAATACTAACAAACCTACGCCATTTTATAATAATTTTCCATAGACTTTCATAAAACCTGCGTCATTTACTGCTCAACACGTCGCTTCAAACACCGGAAATGAGCCGATGGATCAAAGTATGTTTTTAAAATTACAGTATAATATGAATAGAAGTGTGAAATCTAATTCTGAGTAATTTATTTACAGACTTTGGAACAACGTTACCAAACTTAAGCATGTTTGGCGATATTCAAAGCCAGAGTGTGTTTGGTTGGCCGACCGGTGCACAGCAGGTCAATAATCTTCATAATCTTTCATATTTATTTATAATTCCCTGAACTGTGGAGTCCCCCAGGGTTCAATACTCGGCCCTGTTCTTTTTACACTGTACCTCCTCCCTCTTAGTTAGCTTTTAAAAAACATGGCATTCAGTAACATTTATATGCTGATGATACACAAATGTATTTACCTGTTAAAAAGAACAGTAGTTGCCCCCTGGCACCCTTGCTCGAGTGCCTTAATGACGTCAAGGTTTGGTTGGCTCATAATTTTCTCATTTAAACAAGAGCAAAACTGAGGTGATTGTGTTTGGGCACAGTGTTAATTTTAAAGCTCCTTCTGACCTGGGCCCAGCCAACACATCAAACCTCCAGCCACCAACCTTGGCGTCATTATGGACTCTGATTTTAAACTTGACAAGCAGGTCAACACTATGGTTAAATCCAGCTTTTATCATCTTCGTCTTTTAGCTAAAATTAAACCCATTTTATCTGTTTCAGATTTTGAGCGCGTCATGCATGCTTTCATTTCATCTAGTCTGGACTACTGCAGCGCACTTTATTCTGGGATAAATCAAAAGACCCTTTGTCGTTTGCAGTTAGTCCAGAATGCTGCAGCGCCTTTTAACAGGGAGCAAAAAACATGATCATATAACGCTGATCCTTGCGTCTTTGCACTGGCTCCCTGTTCACTTTAGAATTGATTTTAAGATGTTATTGTTTGTTTTTTAAAGCTTTGAAAGGACTGGCCCCTCAGTACATCACAGACCTCATCCAAATTTCCCGATCCCCGCTCGCTCTGAGGTCTAAGGGCCAGTTCCAGCTTGTGGTTCCAAAGACGAAGCGTAAAACCAGAGGGGACAGGGCGTTGTATGTTGTCGGCCTGTGGAACGCTCTGCCCCTTCACGTCCGTACATCCCCCACCGTGGAGTGTTTTATATCTCGTCTTAAAACCCACTTTTATTCTATGGCTTTTAGCCACGCGTGAGTTGTGTGGTCCTCTGTGTCTTTTATTCTATTTTATTGCTTTTTATAGCTGGTTTTATTTCTATTTATTTGTTTTAATCTGTTTTATGCTTATTTATAGTTGTTATGATCTTATGTGCAGCACTTTGGAAACATTATGTTGTTTAACAAATAAAGTGGATTGGATAACCAATTAGAGACTAACAATGTGTTTTCATCTTTATGTATTCAGTTTCAAATGACAAAAACTGAACCTCCAACTGGAGCAAATAATACACCTCCAATGGAAATAGAAATGCCGTGCTCCAGTTTGTTGAAAGGTTTACTTGTGTCTGACGGGGCACTGCAGGTAATGTCTTTTGTTTTGTTTTTATCCTAATTGACCTTCATTAGGCATAAAATGTATGACTTTTCACTTTTATGCTGCTCTTTATTTATCAGCAGCCGAGCGCAAATCCTGTTGCTGCTCAAGAAAACAAGCCAAGTAAGAATTGTTATATATCTTACATATATAAGATATTTAATGTCTAACAGATCATTGACCCTCAAAAAACAGCACTTACTGATTGCACTTAAATTAATGTAACTTTAAATGGTGCTATTTTAACTACATGTCTAATGGCCAAACTTCTCTTTGCATAGTCTTTGGCTCAGCACAACAACTGCTCCAAACGTTTGACTTCACAGGAGCACAACAGGTAAAATTGTTTTAATCAACGATGTGCTTGTACCAGATGAAAAATGTCTCTCAATACAAAAGTTATCCTTTGCTCTACATTTTAGTTTGCAAAGCTGACATCCAGCAGCCAAATGTCCATGGCTAACACATCTGCAACAAATGAAAACAAGCCATGTAAGCCACATTTATTAGGAAATGTAACTAGATTTACTCTTTTAGAACATAGCTTTTATCTTGCAAATATTATGTATTAATTTATTTCGTAATAAAATGTATTTATAATTTTTTTTCTTTTTCTCCAGTGTTTCCCAGTCCACAACAGCCTTTTCAGCCTGTTCAAATGTTTGGTCAAACCAGTGCGCCGCAGGTAGCTACTGTACATGTATTTATGCAGAGTAGTTTCAGTGCATTACATCTGATTTGATTATATTATTCAAAACTGTTTTATGTAAATGTCTTATATTACAGGCCAACAGTAAATGGCCAAACATAGCGACCGAAACAAAAGAAACCCAGCAATGTAAGTCACTTTAAGATAGAAAAGTAGCACAAGAGTGTCTCAACAGAATAATATGAATTGAAGCGTGAAATAAAATCCTGAATCATTTATTTACAGACTTTGGAACAACGTTACCAAACTTTAGCATGTTTGGGGATAAGCAAAGCCAGAGTCTGTTTGGTTGGCCGACCCGTGCACAGCAGGTCAATAATGTTCATAATCTTTCATAATCATAAAGTTGTAACGAATTAGAGACTAACAATGTGTTTTCACCTTTATGTGTTCAGTTTCAAATGACAAAAACTGAACCTCCAAATGCTCAAACAACTGCAGCAAATAATACAACTCCAATGGAAAAGCCAGGCTCCAGTTTGTCTGACGGGGCACTGCAGGTAATGTGTTTTTTACCTTCATTCGGCTTATAATTTTTGACTTTTCGCCTTTGTGTTGCTCTTTATTTATCAGCAGCTGAGTTTGGGTGCAAATCCTGTTGCTGCAAAGGAAAAACAGTCAAGTAAGAATTTTAATATATACTCTGTCCATTTCTACTGAACACTTAAACCACAATACACAAGCCGTGCAAATCATTGTGCCCTTTTTCATTAGTTTCCGTGCGGGCGGCGCCATCTTGTGTTTGTGGCCTAACTGAAGGTCTAACTTGACATTGGCTTTAATTTATGGTATTGATGTAACATGAAACATTTCCATACTGCTTCGTCAACACGACTTATGCAGACGTAATATTATAAAGATAAGCATTTATTATGTATACAGCAAATCAATGACCAACAGTTGTCAATGAAAGGATGAAATTGAGAAGGGGAAGCGTGTTATACCATTGTAAATGTTGCCTGAATTAAAAAAACAAAACAACGTTCTTTCTTTTTTTACACAAATAAATAAAAATGAACTTCGGTCTTTGAGAGCAGTCGTTCACAACCAGGGGTACGGGGACCTTAGGTTAAAAAAAGAAGGTGAAACTGAGTAGAATTTCCATAAAACTTGCAAAGAAAAGTTCATTGTAATGATGTTTTTAGTAATAGGTTTGAATTTGAGAGCAACACACTAATGTGAGTTTAGTTAACTTTGAAAAGAGTCCTCAAGGTTCTATATAACGCAAATTACAATTGCCACTCAGTTGTCTTCTGTTGCCATTCTGTCGCTATACTGTGACCTGCATCACCTACCCTTTGCGATGTAGGTGATGAAATCATATTTTTTTTATTTTAATATAATTTGTGTGTTGTACAGTTTTATATTACTTTAACTAAAGCTATCTTCTTCCTTTGTGAGTTCACATATGTGTAAAAATCCACCTGTCAGTCACTCAGAGCTAGACAGAGGCTGACCAATAGGAGGAGCGGGATAGGAAACGTAGATAGCACACTGTCTATGTTTGAGCACAGAGCTGTATGAAATATGGAAATATATCAGTCACTATAAAACATCTATTCAAATCGGAAAATCCCAATTTAACATTGTATTAGAATATACTAATAAAATAAATCCAAAGCGTCTATGAACCCTGAATGTATTAATCTTTGTTTTGCAGCAAGCCCAAATATGACCCTCTGCCTTCCACCAAGATGGGCTATGAGCCTAGAGCAGAGGTAAGGCTACTCATAATGCTCTTTACATTAGATCTATCGATTATTTATTCTACCCACAATAGGAAAAACCGACAGCACTGCCAAAATCATTAAGGGATTTACTAATGGTGAAATGCAGCCCTAATCCATAGAAAACTCAACACTGTATTTGAAGCCGGGATGCTTGTTGCATGTAGATTATGTAAAGGAGAATTGCTGTCTGATTTGTAGACACAAGAAAAGCTCCGGTCTTGTCACTGCGGCTGGTCCAAAGTCACCAGTTACCAGGGCTTAAGGATCCACCAGGGGAAAATGGGCTGCACTCCGAAAGGCCTGGGTATACCTGAACACCTACAGGACTCATTCAACCCCTCAGCCCTGAAAATTGAGGCCACTCCTACAAAACCACGAGAGAAGCTCCGCAGTGTGAACGACAGTGAGTGACTGTTTATCTCATTTGGAGCTAATTGTGTCTGATGCAGTTTTATAAGAATTTGGAAATAAAAAAAAAATAAAAAAAACACATTGTTCTAAATCAATCAACACATAATACTTAAAAGCATTGCCAAATTATTGTTGTTGCCCGTTGGGTGAAACGGAGCTTTAGTCATATTCACTATGGGATTTAGCTGATTCTAACCTGCTGTAGAGCCGACTACAAGGCTCTTTTTAAACATTTCTTTGGTAATGCTTTTCTGGCATTAATTATCAAATTAGTTTTTTCCATACACAATGAAGGCTTATTTTTTATTTATTTTTTTAAATAATTTTGCCTGGAGAAATGGTGAGCTATATTATTCTAACTAGGGGTAAAGCAGTTTTTGGCCTTTTATCTGTTGTTATTTCAGCAGGAGATTCAGATAAAGTTGTGTTTTTTACTGTGTTTGTCTATGGAACAGTTTGGAACCGAAAGTAGCTTATTATTGTTTGTGATGTCACACTTAACAAACATACTAATTTGCTCCACATTATGAACTTGTGGCTGAATGTGCTAATCTTTGATTTGCAGCAACCCCAGAATATAATTATCAACCATCCACCAAGACGAGGTGGGATACTGAGTTGGAGGAACTGAGGACGATTCACCAGAGTCCATTTAACAGTCCTGTTCAGAAGGTAGTCTTACTTTAATATCAGTATACTCACTCCCCTGAGTAAATATTACACATTTGGCATTGACTTTCTTTACAGCAAAAAAGTGTCAGGTTTGATTTTCATTTCCATTTGGGGCTGCACAATACAGTATATCACAATATTAGCTGAAATGCCATATTAAATTGCAAAATCACTAAGGCCTTCAAATTCAGCTGTGTTTCATTCTTGTTGGGTCTAGCTATTTGAAAACACATTACACTTCCACTGGGCACTCGCGTTTGAAGTTTATCAATAACATACAGTATTATGTTCTCCTGACCATCATCTTACTGCTCCAGTCAGACACTGGTTGAACAATGGGTCAAATGCACAAAACATTAACTATAATAAAAGTATTTTTCTCCCTTTTCCAGCCTGCTCTAAAGCCAGCATCACAGTCAACCCGTGACGCCACAGAAGCTCATATTAATAGGGAGAACAAGTCATGTATGGATTCATTTTCAAAACATTTATTATGAAATTCTTGGGTATAAACTCTTTTTAATCTAAAACATCTTGTCAGGCTTTGAAACCCCCCAGCAGCCCCGTCCGTCTACAGGAGTTAACACCAAAACCAGAAGAGCGCTTTATTTCCTATCAAAGAGAAGCAGGTGAGGTTTAGTTTAGATTAAGTATGTTCTTTACAGCTGAGCTGCCTTGTCGAACCAGGTTATGCATGCACACATGTCTTAATTTCTCATGAAAAATAGCAATTAACTTCTTTAAAATGTTGTTTTGCATAATATTAACACAAGAACAGTGGATTGACGTGAGCAACTTTTATTACAATGTAACGCTCTTGCTTTATGATTAAAGGTCCAAAACCTGATAGTTCTGCACACGTGCAGCACCAGTTAAGATTTGAGATGATACAATAGTGTTTAATATGAGTGGTAATTAGTGTTCCCCAATCCGTCAAACCAGTCCAAAAATCTTCCTGTTACTACTGATGTACAAATGAAGTACTGAGCACAAATAATTGGTGGCAATTAGAATTGAAAATGAAATGGTTTCAATTAACACATCTTGATATGACTACAACCTCTACAAATATGTACGGGAATGCATGTAATTCTTGTCTCAGCTTAGCGGTTCATATTTTAATATTCTCTCTTTTAATGGTCCTTTCCGAATATGTTTAAAATGTGCACCGTCGACTGAATCTTGAAACAGAAATTGCAAAGTCAAATACTCGGCAAAAGATTTTAAAATGTTGGTTGTTTGTTTTTAGCATCTTGATTGCACTCAGACATCCATGACTACATGATCTGTAGCAGAAAAGCTACATCATTGATTGAGATATGTTGTTTTATTTTTTATTTCAAGCTTCAGCAAGACCAGATAAAAGCAGAATTGCAGCAAAAAATTAAATCCAGAAAGCAAAAGCTGTCGGAGATCAAGTCCTGTGTCGAGGCCTGCCAGGCAAGTTATAAACATAATGTTATTTTGTGTTGGTTGCGTTTACTATATGTAAAGAAAATAAGAAATAATATCTTTTGTATCTTCTATAGGGCAGTTTGGACAAGGAGTTGCTGGAGGTCAACAATCTGTTTTCAGATGTGATTCAAAGTGTGAAGAAGGCGCGACAGAGGGCACGTCAGCCTCTTGAAAACAGGTCATCAGAGTTCTGTGCAAAACTTAACTGGTTCATACTTAACACCGGCAGCCTTACGTTTTATTCAGTTCACTGACAAGGACTAATCCCTCAAAATAGAGTGAAATAAACTTTATTAAATAAGCAGAGATGAAGATAGAAGGTGAACGTTGAGACAATGGCTGTATTTGGGGCTTCAGAGGGGATATAAGCTCTTGGACTTTCATTCCCCCATACATTAGAAATGAGAAAGTAGTGAAATGTGGGTTGGTCGGTACAAAGTAAACGAGAATGCTGAGACGCTGAGGAGAGGGAACGTGGAGGTATTTTAAATTGTGACTTATAAGCTTATATTGAGTCCATTGTGAATTGTGTGTTTATATCAGCACACGTCCAATTTTCCTGTATGCTGTATTGTAGGAAGGACAAATTAGAAAGAGATTCCCAAAGTATAATCAAGAAAATACAGGAGGACATTAAGAAACTTGAACAAGCCATACATGAAGTGGACACTGCAGACTTAGACGTGAGTAACTGCTAGTCAACAGAAAGATTTGTTATGCAATAAATATTCATTTCTGTGATGTAAATTTGTATTTATCGTCCTCAGGTTGACCCTCTCTCAAAACTGAAATAAAAGACTCCAGTAAATGGACTGTTGACACCTCTTTCTCTTTTGGGACACTTCAGCAGACGGTTTCTGCCATGATGGAGCAAATTCAAGAAGAACTAGAGAAATTTGCAGCTCTAGGTTAGTGAGAAAGGCAAAGGTAAATCTAAGATCTTTCTTTTTAAACACTGATGAAATATTATGTATTAATGCTTTTTCAGAACTTCAAAGAGCTCCAGCATTTGCAGGTATGTTAAACAATTTGGAGTTTGTTGACATCCTTTCTTTACTTTGATTACTGTGTCAAGGATCACACACTGCTTGAGGCCCATAGTTGTTGGTGTAGTCAGTCAGACAGCCAATGTCTAGTACAGTCATCTTAAACCTGTGGTTTTAGAGCTACCACATGAGGATATTCTCAATTCTCGTGGCTCTTTGGCCATAGAGAAAGCATGGATGAAGATCTGTTGAGACAATGGAATCAGTCTTAGGGGTCTTTTACGCAGCATTTTCTCATTTGCAAGTGCCTACTACGGTAATACGTAGAATTTCAAATGGTAAATTAGGTGCAACATGCTCATAAATAGATATACTGTATTCTGTTTACCAGCTTGCACTTGCTATTTAGCACCTGTCTTGATAAATGATCCCCTTAATGCTGTGCTGTTCATAGCTCTACACCCTCAAGGGTTCATGGGAGTTTGCCCAAACCAGTCTACATGTGCTTTGTGGATCTGGAGAAAGCGTTCAACAGTGTCCCTCGTGGTATCCTGTGGGACACGCTGGAGGGACTATGTCTCTCAGTTGAGAATGGGCCCTTCTGGGCATCTCTGGGCATCTCTGCTAAGACTGCTGCCTCCGTAACCTGACCCCAGAAAAACTGGAAGAAGACGGGTTTTAGAGTAGAATGCATAATCACAGTTTGGCCACCAAAGCTCCACATTTAATTCCAATTGATTACCATGGCCATGTCCAATCTACAGTTTTATTAGATTTCTGGGACAATCACCCATGACACTACAGAAATTAGTAGAGGATCATTGAAGAAAACTGAAAGTATAATAGCAATTGCTCAAAGTGTAAAAGTTCTGCACTCTTATGTCTGCAGTGGATGTGAAGCTTGACCCGACCACCGCTCACCAGTGTCTCATTATCTCCAACGATGGAAAGAAAGTTCAAGATGGAGGACAGAACCAGCAGCAGCTCCCCCTGGCTGCACAGAGGTTTGACATGTTCGGCAGCATCTTAGGAGCCAATGAGTTCAGGTCGGGGAGGGCCTACTGGGAGGTGCAGGTGGGGGGTAAGTCGGGCTGGGACCTGGGCGTAGCGTCGGCTAAAGCAAACCGCAAGGGCAAGCTGACCCTGAGCCCGGACAAAGGCTACTGGGCTATAATTCATTACGAAGGGGAGAATTATGCGGCCCTTGCAGCGCCCCCTGTCTGTTTGAAGCTGAAGGAGAAGCCTCAGAAGGTCGGGGTGTTTTTGGATTTTGAGGAAGGGCTGGTGTCTTTCTACGATGTGACCAACCAGAGTCATATTTACTCTTTCACCAAGTGCAGCTTCAACGACAGTATCTTTCCATATTTCAGCCCACATTTGAAACAAAACGGTAAAAACTCAGAGCCCCTCGTCATCACTGCTGTAAAAAACTAGCATTGTTCTTACGGTATATTTTTGACATATTTGAATATGGTTCTATACATAAATGTGTGTATATTTTACATATTGGGTGGGATATGGCTTTAAATACATTGTTTTTAAGTTTATGGTTATTTTAAGAATACTCTATACTCAAGAATATTATGCCTTTTATAGTATCAAATAATACAATGCATGGATATAGTGAGAGATTTAAAAAGGGAGAGGATCCTTACAAATACTTGGCCTTATGAATATGTTTGAGAATTTAATGTTAGTCTAAAGATCATGACAGCTTTACAGAAACATGTAAAACACCCAACATGTAAAACACCCCAACAAACTGAAAAAGGGGTGTAAAATATGAAAAGAATAAAAACATTTCTGTTGGCTAAAGTGTCTTTTTTATTCACTATTTGTCCTGAGTCCAGTCCTGGAAAGCAACTAAGTAAAAGGTACAAATACAAGATTCCCCATGGCGCTGAACAGACGCTACACTAAAGTCTTAATGATCAGAAACATCAGAATAATAATTAAGTCTAAATAGTTCTAAAGTGGTAAGGTTTTGATACCTGAGGACAAGACGCAACACGAGTAAAAGTATTTATTGCAACCCGTAATGCACTTTATATATTGAATCTGTTAAAAGACTGTGTTATTTTTGAATAAACTGAACTAAACTGTAACTGTGGTCTAAACTACTCAGCGTCAGTCATTGTAACAGACTCGAGTACTTTTTCAGCAGATAAATGTTCCCTGGGAAAGGCTTGTGACTCACTGAAAGTTGTTCCGTGATCCACTTTTGGGTCCCGGTCCCAACCCACTAAGGAACTACTGGTCTATAACACTACTGGCTAATTCAGGTTTTTTTGATCTGGTTTATAGAGCACTGGTTTAATAACACCACAATTCTTAAAAACAAAAACAAAACAAAAATAGATGATTTAACTTTTTCAACATTCAGAAGATCTGTGTTAAATACCTTTACTTTTTACTTATAAAATACATTTGAAAGAGGATACCTTTTTAAATTTCAGTCTGATACTTTTACTCTAGTAGAGTTGGGTAGAGGAGCCAAAACATTTACTCAAGTAATTAGTGCCTTACTTTAAAATAATTTTACTCAAGTAGAAGCTTAAAAAGTACTCAAGTACACGTACTTACTTTACTTGAGAAAATGCAACTGAGTGACCCCCTTCTGAAGTACATTTGTTGAGCCTGTATCTGTACTTTTACCTAAGTGGAAAAAAGTGTACTTCTTTCACTGCTGAGTAGTGGGGGTGTTGTTTGCGTCAGGAGATACAGCAGGAAGTGAAACATGCCAAAGGAGCTGCAGTCCCGCGCAGAGGAGACACAAGGCGCGCGAAATAACGGTAAGCTGCTGCTGCTCTGACTTTTCTTATGTGTTTTTCTCTTTTCCCTGAACTTTTTGCCCAATGTTTTTTTTCTTCTGATCAACTAATAGGCCTACTTAAGCATACATTTAATTTTGCCAATTTATGTTGTAACGTATTAACTTTTTAAGATAGAAATTCAGTTTCATAGTCCTATATCTTGAAAAGGCAGCAGCCCCAAAATAGCCACAGAACAAATGTTTCAAAGTTTATTGTGAGATATCCGTAACGCGAAGCCAATATCTAGTAAAAAAAAAAAGAAAAGAAGAAAAACCTAGTTTTACGCAACTTTCGTTTTTTGTACGTGTTTAATTTGTATGCAATTAAAAACAAGCAAGTTCTAACGTTATTATGTATAGGCTATATTTTTTTTTTACTGTTGAATGTAAGCTACTGTACAAAGCTACAGCGCATCAGAGCGCAGATTTGTTTTTTGTCTTCTTGGTTTCGGTTTAGAAACAGACGGCATCTCCGCACACCGGGGGAAGCTGCTGAAGTAAACGCGCTGCTGTCAGAGCACGGACGCGTATAGAGCAAAGGAACCAGCGTCACCAGTGCGGAGGTGAGAGACATGAGCGCGCACGTGCAGCCGTGGTGCCGGGACAGACAGCATGAACATAACCTAATACTGACCCGTTTGACCGCGGTCCTGCTGTGATTTTAGTGTGAGATCGGCTGCACAGGTCCAAACTGTTCTAAACTCCAAACTTAATCTGCCTTTGGTCTCTGCTGTGAATATGAATCAAAGGGAGTTTAAGAAATACAGGCCATTGGCTGATATAAGCGATTTTGGGGCGTTTGTTTTACTATATTAATTTAATCCTATATTTATACAGGTTTGTCCTTTGAGACCATAGTCTGAGATGATATGACGGTCAAATGCCCGGTCAAATATATGGCCAGTCCGGGCCTGGAGTCAATTGTGTAGTTGTCACTGCAGTGACTTGAGCTGCTACAGAGACACTTGAGCTCAATGACCGCTATAAACAGTTTGATGTCTCTGTTGCAGTTAAACAAAATTCAATATTTGATACTTTGCTGCAGACTGTTACTGTAGGCTACACATTTTTTTCCTTCACTGAATTATAAGCGATTATTGCTCTGCTAATGTTTGCATACACAGTGGGTATTTATAATTGGGAATCTTCACCATTTATGCACTTTCATAACAAATGAAAGTGAATAATCAACTGATTGATTTATATTGCCCATGTGATTATAATAGGCTAATTTAAAATAATGATAATGTTTCAATTGAGTGTAATTTTACGTCTTTTAAAATGTCCCTCATTGTCCTGCTTTGTCCCTCTTTAAAGTGCTTCATGTCCCACATTTGGCTGGTTACGATCTGGTCACCCTACTTATAGGTTGTAGGCTGCTCTCCTTCACATGAGCACGTACTGTAGTGTAATAAAACCATATTCTCGCCCTTCACAGATACTCAGCATGTCTAAAAGCCATCAGACCTGCTCCTGTTGTGGCTGGTCCAAAGTCACATCTTACCAGGGATTGAGGATCCACCAGGGCAAAATGGGATGCACCCCAAAGGGTCTCAGTATACCCCAGAGTGTTTATAACCAATACAGCCCTCTCTCATCCAGCTCATCCTACTCTCAACCCTTCACACCTACTCCAGTCAAAAAGGAGATCTACTCATCTTACTCATCTTACTCTCAACCTGCTGTACCCTACACATCTACTCCAGTCAAAAAGGAGATCTACTCATCTTACTCATCTTACTCTCAACCTGCTGTACCCTACACATCTACTCCAGTCAAAAAGGAGATCTATGGTAAGTGGCTTGCGTTTTCTGTCGAGACTTTGCTCTTATTGTACATTATTTATATTCTAACTATATCTACAGTATTAACCCTCTGGAGGCTGACCAATAGGGAAAGTGGGGTGGTAAAAGTAGAGAGTATACTGTCTGGGATTGACCATAGTGTTGAATGAAACAGGAAATAACCAAATCACTATATACTTTGTTTTGACTGTTACCCCAGAATATGACCCTCCGTCTTCCACAAGGAACAGCTATGAGCCGGCTGCCGAGGTAATATTGCTCATCTTAAGACGTAATGCACTTTACATTAGACAATTATCTGATCCCCAGTGGGACAGATTGACAGAGTGATGGCCTCAGTATCTAAATGATCAGGCCTTTTCTGGCTTACTGATACATGACATCTGTAAAAAATAATTTCTGTCTGATTTGTAGACACAAGGAACGCTCCGGTCTTGTCACTGCGGCTGGTCCAAAGTCACCAGTTACCAGGGCTTGAGGATCCACCAGGGGAAAATGGGCTGCACTCCAAAAGGCCTGGGGATACCTGAAAACCTACAGGACTTATTCAACTCATCAGCTCCGAAATATAAGGCTACTCCCACAAAACCACGAGAGAAGCCCCCCAGTGTGAACGACGGTGAGGGGCTGTTGGTCTCATTTGGAGCTACCGTAACTGTGTCTAATGCATTTTATCAGACAGGAAGGTTTTGGATTTGACATTTGGCAACATATTTAATTAAGGAATCGCTGTACTTTCATAAATTGAAGTTAAAAAATTATGTCGTTTTACAGTCTACGTAAAAGTTTAGAATTAGCACCGCATGTCAGACCAAGAACACAACTCAGTACTTTAGTAAGGAGAGAAGAAGCCACAATGAAAACAATCCAGTTTTGTCTTGTTGTCTGCACACTATGGATTCAAGTATGGATTGAATTTACAAACAGGGATTTTAAAATTCTTGGGCAAAATCAGCTTTTAATCAAATGCTTCTTGTCAGGTTTCGAAACTCCCCAGCAGTACCGTCCGTCTACAAGAGATGGCGCCAAAACCAGAAGAGCGCTTGGTTTCTCTGTCAGAGAGAAGCAGGTAAAGGCGGCGTAAATTATGAAATCATAATGTGTCAGTCTTTGCATCAGTTAATGTAGAAAAAAATAGGGCTGCACATTTAATCACAGTCAAAAAGAACTTGCTATTTGAATGGTTGCAATTATCACATATAGCCTACTATAGTTATTCCGTCAGTGGTATCTTGCAAACAAATAAATCCTCTCCCATAAAAAAACAAACTACTAATCCTGTAGTTTTGACCTCTAGAAATATATTCTGTAATGCATGCAGTTATTTACTTGTAATTATTTCTAATTTAGCAGTAAGGGAGGGTAAATTAAGCCAGTGGGTAAGTTGAACCACCCTTATACATTTTGAAAATAATTATATTTTGGCCTGATGATCACAAAAACCATTGTCACAAAAAAAAAACAAATACATGTTGGTAAAAAAAAAATCTGATGTTGGTTGGTCATTTTTGTTCAGTATAAAAGCAGATTAATCGTTTAGGACGTTTTTTTCTTAAATAAACACAACTATCTTGGTGTTTTCAAAGAAGTAAAAAAGGGGTAAATTGACCCGGGTGCAGATGGGGTAAACTTTTATTTGAAGACCAAACTCTTCAAAAACATATTTTCCAGACGATTTTTGAAGACGCAAACAACTATAGAACATTCCAAAATGTTTGTAAAACGTAACATTTTGTGTCTGTTTTATTCTTTTCTTACACAACAACCACGGAAGCAAAAAGTGGCTCACATTCCCCCATCTCCCTTACATATTTCAGTCTTCTCTCAAATGCTCCTGAACATGTTCAAAATGTGCATCGTGAACTGCATGATGATTTTAAAACATAACTTAATTACTACTTTGACTTAAGAACTTTTAGGTACTTAAAAACATAAAAATTGCAATCACATATTTTTTCAACCTTGCTACTTCCTGGTTTATTTTAAGTTACAAGATAGATACTTTGCTAATTACTCGGTAATCCACATTGAAAATATTATGAAGCTATTGTGTGTGTGTGTGGTTATTGTTTTTATTGCATTTATTTATTTATTCTTTATTTATATTGCAGATCACAACAGATGTAATAAAAGCACAAATTCAATCAAAAAAGCAAAAATGACTGAGGTCAGGTCATGTTTGGAAGCCAGCAAGGTGAGCAAGAGAATTATCTTTTTTCATTCATTCATTCATTCATTTTCTTGTTGGTCTCTCCTAGGGGGAGAATTATCTTAATGCACGTGCAAGTTTAGCCTTGTTTTGGTCTTGTTTTTTAAGTCTTGTCTTGACTCTATTTAATGAAAAAACAAAGAGTTTTTGTTTGGAATGTATTGAATATCGCAATTTTTTCTCATGTTGTGCATCCCTATTTTTATTATTATTATTTTTTTTTTATAATAGTGTAGTAAAAATAGAAACGTCAATCAATTGATGGATTTGTTTTTGGGAAATAGTAGTTTTTTGTTTCTTCTCTCAGGTCAGTTTGGACGAGGACTGGAAAGAAATCAATCGTGTGTTTGCAGAAGTGATTGGAATCGTGGAAGAGGCTCGAGACAGAGAACTAAAGTCTCTGAAAGTCAGGTCAGCCAAACTTAAACAAATCATATAAAGTGTCAGAGTATTTTGTTTTTGATGGAGCTTTTTACTTCATAGGAGAGTGTCACTGAAACGTGAAGCCGACTCTTTAATCGGGAAGATTCGGGGAGAAATCGAGGAACTTGAGGATGCCTTGTTTGAAGTGCAGTTTGGTGCAGAAGTAGATGTGAGCAACTCTTATTCTCTATTTAATCTAGAAAGTTGTTGGGGAGAAAAAAAGGTTTCGTTAATGCAATGCTCTTGACTCATGTCCCACACCTAGATGGCTCTTCTTAAAAAGAAATCGGAAGGCTACTCACTCAGCTCGCCTTTCGACTTTGGGACTCTGCAAATGACCATTTCCACCATGAAGAACCAAATTCAGCAGGAACTGGACCAGCTTTCTGCCAGGGGTGCGTAGTGTTTACTTGTGATGCATCCACGTGGTTAAAAGTATTAATGTTTTTTATTTACAGATCTGAAGAGAGTTGCACCATTTGCAGGTGGGTACATAAAGCAGTTTCTCTTTCTGTGTTTTTCGGTTGTTGTTTTTTACTTACGTGTCAAGACAATAATTAGAAAATAAATCCATTGCAATAGGGATGTCATTGAGGGTCACTACTTTTGATACCGATGACTACCTTTTCAGAATCGATACCAAACTCAAAGAATCAATACCATATAACGGTGGTTCTCAAACTGCGGAACCACTGGTTGTACTTTTTTTCAGAATGGTACAGAATGTTGCTCCAATGGTATAAAATGGCCATAGTTTGTAACAACTACAACATGGCTTTCAGAATTTACAGCAAATGGATTCATATGAGAGAAAAAAATAAATATAAATGATTGATCAGAATAGTCAATAATACCTACCTTGGTATTGACTGGAATCAAATTGAAAATATAAAAAGCTGATATTGGATTCAGAACTAAAAATTCTATCATGTTTGATCATGGTGAAAGCATCTGTGGGTTAAAGTCCTCAACCCATCTGTATAGGACAAAATTATTATTATTTTAGTGTAAGTGAATCTTTGTCTCAGATGGTCATGGTTGTCTTCTCTCTCTCTCTGCTGCAGCTGATGTTGAATTTACTCCAAGCGGCGCTCCCCATTGGCTGGCACTACTTCACAATAAAAAGAAAATCCAAGATGGCGGACGGAGCTTGCAGTTCTCCAAGGCGAAGGCTGGGTTCACCTCCGGGAGGGCCTACTGGAAGGTGCAGGTTGGGGGCGAGAGCGGCTGGGCCCTGGGCGTCGCATCGGCTAAAGCTGACCATGTGCTGACTCTGAGCACAGAACACGGATACAGGGCCATAGCTCATTATGAGGGGGAGAAGCGTGCAGCCCACACAGCGCCCCCTGTCTGTTTACAGCTGAAAGACAGGCCTCAGAATGTGGGCGTGTTTTTGGATTATGAACAAGGGCTTTTGTCTTTTTACAACGTGACCAAAAAGAGTCATATTTACTCTTTCACTGAGTGCGCTTTCACAGGCCGCATCTCTCCATATATCCACATTTGAGCTGTGCCATGTGGAGTTCATTATGTTACAGAGTTAGTCTACATATACAGTATGCTTAATAAATATGCAATTACTAGTTCTATGCATCACAAAAAAACATTTTTCTATTGGTAAGCAAAGGGTATAAAAGATTAATCTATTGCTGATTGATAATGTTTATAATATTGTTATTTTACTTTATTGTAGTTCACTTTAGAGTAGAAAGACATTATTGTGAAAGTTTAACTTTGTTTTTATGAGGCTGTTCTCACTTCTCTGCTTGTCTCAATAAACACATAGGGCATTTTCCCCTTTATTTTATTATAGGCTACTAACACACACCGTATTCTTCACATTGTTTGCAAAAAAAATATATACACATGTAACATTTGTATTTAAACAGAAGCCCAACATTACTCACAGTTCTTTTTTTTTTTCATCTTTTGTCAAGTTAAATGCATTTGCTTTTAAGTTCCACATTTCAGTATTCCAAAGCAATAAAAAGTCAAAATAAAGTCACGTGTCATTATTGGTTATATGGTCATTACGGTTGATTTCTGTTTTATTATGTAGCAGTCTGATACTATAAAAAATGTGACAGTAAAATTGAGATGGAAAAAAAGAGAAAAACTGAGACATCAGACCCTGTTCAAGAACTTTGATTCCTCTGCTTTCAACCCCGTTTTTAAACATAAAAGTTTTGGTCAATGGGAAATGTCATTATCTGAAATGTATAGCTTGTTTAGACTCTATACAAGCCATTAATGTAGCTTTTTGTATAAAATAAAAAATAATTTGAACATTTTCAGTATCAGACCTTAACATAACGTACAATTACAGGTTATGAATATTTACTGAAGCCACTGTACAGACTACAAGTCATTCACTCAAACATTACAACAAATAGTGCAGCCAAAATGTATGAACATAAGACGATCAAAAATGTTCTAATTAACCCCAAACCCCCCCGCCTGAACCAATCACATTTACTCCAGTATGGCAACACCCATATCTAAAAACTTATTGGGAAAAAGCATCAAAAACAGCAACAAAAAAGTGATGAAAACGCAACAAAATAGTAACAAAAAAATGACAGAAAATTATGAAAAAGGGGATAAAAAAAAGTGACAAAAAAGCAACAAAAGAGTGACAAAAAGGTGATGGAAAAAGTGATGAAAAATTATGAAAGAGTGACAAAAACGGCAACACGGCAGCAACACAAATAAAAAGATCCGTTTGGAGCTTTCAAATGAGGCGTTACACTGGCATATAGGCTGTAAGCTCCAGTCCAGAAGCTGTAAAATTGACTTTTTCAAGCTTTATATCATGTTATGTCATTCCCTCATTAAACACATGCCTGGAGTGTTGCCTTGGCTCATTCACATATTTTTGAGTAATCAGTAAAAACTCTGATGGCAGCCATTTTAGGTGTAGCTATGCCTCAGTCCTCCTAGGAACGCCCCCACCTCCTGGAGACGCCGCTGGACCTTTCGTCACCAGCCAAGCCACCAACCACTGCTCCTCAGCTCAGCAGAGCCCCCTCCCCGCACAGTAGTGTTGTTTAGATGCAGTGTGCTGAAGGGGGCGTGTCGGAAAGCTTCTTAAAGAGACAGAGGCCTATTTCAAGACGTTCAGTACAGCCATTTTGAGAGAGCAATTTTATTCAAGGCAGTTATTTTAATTTACTGCATATACAGACCAACAGAAGGTTACGTCATCATTGTAGTATGCTATAGACTGGTGCTATGTGATTGAAAAAAGCATAATACCCCCCTTTAAGAATTGGGTAAAGCTGAACTGGAGAAAATGCACTGGGTTAAGGCGGGGGTTGAGAGGTTAAATGTACACGGTAACATGAACAAAACATTGAAGTCATGTAACATTAAGACCATGTTCACACCACCGTGGACGTGACATTTCCATATGAAAATTACTTTTTCATACCATGTTGTTTGCAAAGATAAAAGATAAACTTGAGGACAGAAACTTGGTTAGTTTTACCCACCACATCACACTCAGGGTAAGTACGGAGCAAATGTCAAAGGACTGCAATATGGAAAGAGATACTCATCTTTTAATTAACATATAGATGCTGCTAAAACTGAGGGGCTGATATTTTATTCCTCTTTGACAAGCCTTTTCATTTTTCTATCTGAGCACACTGAAAGCCTGTCAAAATGGTTCAACAACGCTCTGCACAGATAAAGTTGTATTTATCCCCTGAAGGCTTTTTGACCCACTTGTTTTCCCCCCCTCTCTCCATCGCCCCGTTTACTCCGCAGTCGTTGTACCCGCGCTTTTTCCAGTTGGGATCATCACCCGGGACGTAGTGGCCGTTGACCCAGATCCACTCCTCAAAAAAGCAGGTGTAGTGCAGCCCCACCCACACGACCTCACTGTCGGCCATCTTGGCTCTCTTCTGGACCATCCCCTGCAGGTGCGGGGTGTCGAACCAGGCCAGGTCCCGGTGGTGGTGTCTGCAGTAATCCATAGCGTCCTCCCAGGTCTTGTTCTCCTTCACCAGGATGAAGACCTCTGCACAAACACAGCTCAGTAAAAAAAATGTAATCATATATAACTTATGACATAACAGAGCAGCTTAAGCCAGAAAGTGTTTAAATCATGAAACAAAAAACACATAAAATCCCCAAACAAATCTGTCAGCAGCTTGGGGCGACCACCTGTCCCTCTTTTGCGTTGCACTGCACAGCCATTTGGACATTAGTTCCCCGCCCCACCGATTTAGATAATTTCCCACTTTGTCAATAAAGTTAGATTTACATAGAGAATGACAAACGATCTGTTTCCCAGTTTTGTGAGCCGTTAAATCTACATTTCTTGATCTTTTATGTCATTAATTCATCAAAATAAAATTACAGGAAGTATGGTCCAAAGCAGTGGTTCCCAAAGTGGGGGTAGGGACACCTCAGGTGGTCGCAAGGCCTTGGGTGGAGGTCCCCAGATGATTTTGAGATGAAATAAAAAGAAAAATGCTCATGTTTTTAGTATATTTTTGAGTGTAAAACAGCATAAGTGAAACAAACGGTTTAAATACAAAATTAACTTGATTTTAAAATGTTTTTCTGCCCTAAAGTAGCATAAGACGCAATAACTTTATACAATGGGGGTCTGGAGTTGTTTACGTGTCAATTTTTGGGGTCCCAGCCAAAAAAGTTTGGGAACCCCTGGTCCAAAGCACATTCAACTGTATGTTTTGAAATGTTTCCAGTTTTTCAGTAAATTCAGCATTTACTTTGTCCGTTTTTCACAATTATTTAGTCTAATTTGACGAATATCCATATTTCCCTCCCTTCCTCTGCTTAATGTAATAGATTTGTTGCATTTAAAGCATTAAAAAAAATTGTACGATATTGTGTCCGACTATTTTGTGACCTATTTCTATCTGTATGTGAAATGTTTGGGCCAAAATAGCAGAGGAAACGCTTCAGTGCTGATCTTTGTATCACAGTTCAATTTGGTCAAAACAAAACAAACAAAAAAAGCACTTAAGCTGTTCCTTTGTTGCTCCCTCAGCCGCATGGTGTTTTAACAGAATGACTTCAGATTCCCAGAATAATTCGCTCAGAACATTGCACCACTGCCGCCTGCATAACAATTCAACTCCTCCGCCCCTCCATTTCTTTAAAAAAAAAAACCTACAGTACCTGCTGGAGTTCAATGCCATTTTTTTTTCATTAAATAAAGTATTTTTTCTGAGATACTCACTGTCGTAGCAGATGAAGGGATGTGTCTGCGTACAGTCGTCACGGATCCATTGGCCCGTCGGTCCCAGTTTGGCGCAGCTCTTATTGTCATGTGTATAACCTTTAGTCAAATGTTGATCCCCTTGTTCCCAGTGTCTGAAAGAGGAGTTGCTGTCGTCCGACCAGACCCAGGTGTCTTTGAACAGACCGATCCAACACATCTCAGAGAAGTTTGTACTGTTTAGCTGATCCAGTCCGCTGAGCAGGTCGGTGTGGTGCTCTCTGCAGTAGTGCTGAGCTGCTGTCCAGTTTAAAGGGGTCTGAATGATTGTTGTGGATGAACCTGTGACACAACACAAACGTGGTTAATATTGCAACATTTTTTATTGAAAGGATAGAAACGACAGTGTGAGTGTGTCCAGGTTATAACAACAATAATTGTGCTGATTAATCAATTCATTCAATATCATATTAAACTTTTTTTGTAATAAGATGATGGGGGGATTGTTTCTTACCATTGTAGCAGATAAAGCAGAGTTCAGTCCCACAGACGTTGTCATTCCATTTCCCATGTTCTTTGAGATGTACACAGTTTTCTAGTCCATTATGATCATTCGGTTCGCCGTTCTCCCATCTGTCTTTTGCCTCACTCTCCTTAAACTCCACTCCAGGCAGAGACCAATGCCACTCCTTGTCTTTCATCCTGTTGCGGAGTCCGATCCAGGCCTCTGTCCCATCTGCCGCTTGCTTGAGTCTCTCCAGGTCTGCCATGTCGCTCACCGTGGCCAAGCCGGTGTAGTGCTTTCTGCAGTGACTCCTCGCCTCACACCACGATTTGGGCTCATTTATGAAGTGGTACACGTGCTCAAGAGACAGGGCAATGGAAAAACGACCTAAGAAGAGAAGTGTTGTTAATTTTTAATCTAAAGTCATTTTCTCTTTTCTATTACTCATATGGTGAGCGGTGCGAGCTTGATCATGTCATTTTAACCTCTTAACCTCCACCTGAGCCGAGCACATTTTCTCCAGTTTGGCTTTACCCAAATCGAAAAGCTCCTGCGTCATAAAAAAATGAGTTGAGACGGTGTGGCTTTAACGTTTTTGAAGAAGCTTTTAGATTTGGGTAAAGCCAAATTGGAGAAAATGTGTGGGAAAAGTGTTTTGTTTGTGATCTATGTTGCCCTAAAATGTTATATACCAAGGACAAAAATAAAAATAGACAATAGGCTACTCACTCAATAGAAGAAGCCACAGATTCATCTTGATGCGACAGGGATTCAAAGTCTTTCAAGAGCTTTTTCTGAAACGGTCCACAAACAGCATCAATCTGTAATTACAATACCACAGGACAAAATTTAACACGAGTGACCTGTTGTTCATTCGACCATGCAATTTAATGGGATAGCAAATACAGGATTCCACTTCTACTTCAATGGTGTGCTTGCCCTTAGGCTGCGCTATTGCATAGTCTCTCGGAAGCACCGCTTCCCGCCCTGAGAGGATCAAAGAACTGACCGCTCCAATCATCCTTGGGGGGCCATACCCTGTGCCCTATAAAAGGGGGACTCTCCCTTCAATCGTCTCCTTTTTCTCTCAGCTTACTCTGAGATCTGGATCTGAACAAGAAGATTAGAAGAATGACTCACCGCACTCCAGCGCTTGAGACCCCGTCGCCCTCCGGCGTCAAGCAACGGGTGTGCGGTTCCTGCGCGGCGCCGCTCCTCGCTCAGGATCAGCATGTTAGCTGTTTCGTGTGCCTGGGCCGGCGCCACTCCGCGGACGACTGCGCTGCCTGCCTCGCGCTCCCCCGGGAGGAGCGCGAGCGGCGTCGCGCCTTTCTGGCTCCTGCCTCCCCGGAGCTATCCGATCAGGACTCGGATGCTTCGAGTGACTCCCTGGCTCCAGTTCCCCCCGTGCGGGAGCGGAGCCCTCCTCCTGCTTCCCCGATGCAGGAGAGGAGCCCGCCGCCTTCGCCCGTTCCTAGAAGGGATTGGGCTGCTGGTGATGAAAACGATGAGCAACGCCTGTTCGATGAAGATGCTCTCTCCATCTTCAGTGAGGAGGTGCAGCCCCGTGAGCGCTATCCCATGGATCGCCTCCCCGGCCTCATCGCTTCTGCTGCGGCCCGAATGGAGCTGACGATGCCTCCTCAACCTCCAGCCCCAGCGGCGGACCTGTTCCGCGACCTGTTTGGGAACGCCCGCGACAGGCAGCGCCCGGTGGTGGTAGCTCCTCGCGTGGATTCGCTCCTCCACTACGCTACGCGTCCTGTTCTATACAGGACATACTCAATTTTCTCCAGGGGCTATTGGAGAAAGGGAGCCGCCCGGTCCCAAACTGGACCTTCAGATTGTACTGGAGGGCCTTTCGGGGCCCCCATTTGAACCCATTCGCCAGGCAGGGATGGATTGTCTGTCTTACAAGACTGCGATCCTTTTAGCCCTTACGTCGGCTAAGAGGATGGGTGATCTCTGTGCACTCTCTGTGCACCCCTCCTGCATGTCCCTGCCTGAGGGTGATGGGCTGATGGAACTCTGGCCCAACCCGGCCTTTCAGCCGAAGGTCATTACATCCGCCTTCAGGTCGAGGGTGATCAGAATTAGACCCTTCTTCCCCCCCCCCGCATGCGTCGGTGGGGGATGAACGACGACACCGCCTTTGCCCGATCAGGGCGGTACGTCACTATCTTGAGCGGACTACCAACTTCAGACGCTCCGATCAGTTGTTCGTGGGCTTTGGGGTAAGAAACAAGGGTGCCCATTGTCCTCTCAACGTTTGGCCCACTGGATATGCCTTGCCATCCGCACTGCATATGAGGCACAAGGACTCCCTCCGCCGGCAGTGGTCAGGGCTCACTCCACACGTGGAGTGGCGGCTTCTACAGCACTACTCCGGGGCGCTTCGATTGAGGAGGTCTGCATGGCAGCCTCTTGGTCGTCCTCTTCAACGTTTGTGCAGTCTTATCTGCAGGACGTTGCTGCGGGTTCAGTTGCCCACGTTGTTTTGGGTGGTGGACGGTCGTGAATTCCCCCCCCCCCCCCCGAGCCCAGGGTGGGTCCGGGTAGGGATGACCTGATTTGGTTCGGTTCGGTGCTTCAGGCACTCTTGGGAGAGGTGGCCTGGCCGAACTGGATATGCACTCTTATTCTTCGGGTGACCGGCACTCTTGGGAGAGGTGGCTTGGGCACCCTCGTTATCAGGGGTGGAGTCTGCACTAGCGCTCTTGGGAGAGGCGGCTAGTGCGGACGTTCCCCATTTGTTTTTTCTGGGTGAGAACCGCTGGCGTTGTTAACGGCTATTGGTTGCCCCTCACCCTGCCCGTGGGCCCCTGCTACCTAGGGAGCGTTTAGCCGCTCCTTGGGACGCATGGCGTTGCCCCGGGCCCGCTCCAATCATGCGAGTCCATGCCTGCTGGGAGTACATTGGTCGGCCACGGCTGCGCGTTGCTTTATGCAATAGCGCAGCCTAAGGGCAAGCACACCATTGAAGTAGAAATCTAAGTTACCTATGTAACTATAGTTCTACGAAAGGTGTGCGCCGCCCTTAGCTACGGGCCCAGCAGGCACGACCTCTCTTCGATGGCTGAGTTCAAAGGAGACGATTGAAGGGAGAGTCCCCCTTTTATAGGGCACAGGGGTATGGCCCCCCAAGGATGATTGGAGCGGTCAGTTCTTTGATCCTCTCAGGGCGGGAAGCGGTGCTTCCGAGAGACTATGCAATAGCGCAGCCTAAGGGCGGCGCACACCTTTCTTAGAACTATAGTTACATAGGTAACTTAGATTTCATCGATGCCTTGGTAAGACGCCAAATTCATCCATTGTTCTTAATCACGGCCAAATGTGTGAATTTGTATTTACTATCCTGGATGACTGAGAATTCTTTAAATAAACTAACTAGAGGAGTTTGGCTCTTGTAAACCAGATACAGGATTAACATTGTGAAATACTAAAGCCTGGATAGACACTCTTACCTGTTGCTGCTCTCTGGGGCTCTGCTGTCTTCCGCACTTGTGGCTTGGTTATATGAATCTTCAGAGACAGCATCTTTGTTCAGGTTTTGAATATGAAAATGTGGTTTAGGCAGAACAAAAAACCCAGACAATATCATAATGTGTGTCTATTTTTATTCTACATTTGCCTTTGAGATCACATCAGATGCAAAATCTCCTACAGTGCATTGTATCGAAGCGGGGAGGAGTTTTTCAAGAGAAATCATTTACACAAACATTTCACGCAAGGGTTTAAAGCACAAAGTTCACACTAAGAGGTCTTGCATTTTTTAGTGAATTTAACAGAAAATAATTCAACTTTTTGGCGTAATAAGCGTGTGCATATTAAACATTTACTTATAATAATAATGCATTAGTCTTATATAGCGCTTTTCCAGACGCTCAAAGTCGCTTTACAATTTGGTGCATTATTCATTCACTCCATACTCGGTGATGATAAGCGAGGCAACCAGTCTGCGCACATCAGCCAACAGCACCAACCACTCACTCACTCACTCACTACATTCGCTAGGCTTCCTGGTGTTACTGAACGGTCTCCCATCCAAGTACTAACCAGGCCCTACCCTGCTTAGCTTCCAAGGTCTGACGGGATTGGGCATCGCAAAGGCGGTATGGCTACTTGTAGTACATATTACATAAGATATGAAATACATGTAATACCGTGCAACTTTTTATTCAGACTTGAAACTTGTGAGACTGATCGAAATGAGGGGCAGACTTTATTGAAGTCTGACATATAATTTACAAAAAGCCTCACAGGCAATGACACTTTTACCCACATGCACAGCGTTACATGATGGACATCTCTCTGTTTGAGCCCATGTGCAGGTCATTTCTTTCACATTCATTTACCCATTGTGACAAATAAAGTATAGGCTATAATTAATTCATCAAGGGAATGTGCATGTGTTGTAACTGACTGAAATATGATTAAACTAAACAAAACAGACCGATAGTGATGCTAAGCTGTTTAGTTGGATTTTGGAAAACCATGTAAGAGAAGCAATGAATACATGAACTTAAATACCCTATACCTGAATTTTTGTTTACAAAGAATAACAGAGACAGCAAGTAAATTCAATTGTCAGTTTTGGTCCAAACTCATTCTTAAACATTTAATGCTTAAAAAAAAAAAAAAAAGGGATGTTAAAAATATGTTAACAGTGATGAGTTGGCAACACTTTACTTTACACAACCCTTGATACATTGTACCTGACAAATTTAGTGCAATGTAATCTGCTTTGTAAGAATGTGTAATAACCTGTACCTATGTAGTACATACACAATGAAATAAATGTGTTTGTAGTTTGGAGGTACAATAAAACAAAAGACCCAAACCCTAAGGGTCTTATTACATTATTTCATTATGTATGTAACCCATAGGTACAATTTATTACATATTTTTACAAAGCAGATTATCAAGGTAGAGTAAAATAAAGTGTAACCACACTTTTGACAACTGGCAGGGTCACAAAAATGCTGGAAAACTAGTCTGCAGGCTGACTGTAGAGTCACAGAAAACTATCTGAGTTTACAATATACTAAGGATGAAACAAATGTTCTTATACTAGAAATAAAATCTGGTATAGGGCCTTTAACAAGTTAAAGCATCATAATGAAATAATGGGACAAATTAACTGTAATGCCGGCTCTGTCTCTAAACTTCATGTTTGTTACTGAGGTTAAAAGTGTGTAATTAATAAACATGCAGTACCATCTCTAGCCATGTGGGCCAAGCCATCAGCAGCCTGAGGGAAACACCAACATTCTCATCTACACAGACATACTATATATTTCCACTGGCTAGTACTATAGTATTAAATACTCAGCACAGGGACAATTGATGATTTCAAATAAAGTGCAAAAAAGCCAAGAGCAAAGAAAAAACAATGCCAAATAAAAATGTACAGTAAAAATAAAGTTGCTATGTTTTATAATATGTTTCATAATTCAACAGTTTGAGATGAGTAGCGTCAGGATAAATCAGGCCCCGCGATAGAACTGAGAGATTGTTGATCACTGGCAGTAGAAGGTGAGCACGTTTTGCTGGTTTCCTCTTATGAGCACCACAGGGCAGTGCAGGCCACTGGTCAGAGTGTCGAGCCAGGCCATGTACAGCACACTGGGGCAGTCACTTTGAGGGACTGGGAGGTTCCTGGAACACAGACGTTACAGACGTCAATACAGAAATAGTGTGAAAGCTACACATAACATGACTTTTTAAACTTTCACTGTGTAATGTTTGCATTTCAAAAACAGCAGCAGTCATGTCTCTAACTAATAAAGTGCTTTGTGGGGCACACAGTTACCAGCCCAAGGTCCAAGACACTTAAAGGGATACTTCGGGATTTTTGACATTGGGCCTCATTTCCTAGTTATCCAGAGTGTTGTTGATGTCTGGAGATATTTTTTTCTTAAATTCATGCAGTTCTTATATTTGAAGAGTCTAGTTGCGCTAGGCTAGAGCAAGGCTAAAGCATTTCTATGGTAAAGTCTAGCCTGCATTAAAAAACAGTCTGACCCACTCCACAGTGCCATCCATCCATCCATCCATTTTCTTCCACTTGTCCGTTGCCGGGTCGTGGGGGCAGCTGCCGGAGCTGCCCAAATCACATTGCACCAGCCCCCCACGGCTCCTTCTGCAGGTGGTGAGTCCACGGAAGGACGGCCTCACGGTTTAAACCGGGCCTGTTGGTCTCTCCTAGGGGGCTACCAGTGTAGGCAGACACTGGAGGCAATGTGGGTGAAGTGTCTTGCCCAAGGACACAACGACAATGTGCACCTTCAGGAGGCGGGATTCGAACCCACGACCTTCCGATCATGAGACGACCCGCTCTACCATCTGCGCCACTGTCGCCCCTACTCCACAGTGCACCTGAGGTAAATCACTTATAACGCCAGACTAACCATATAAATGTCTGTGTCGATAGAATAATTTTAACCATTTTTAAAATAACTTATATTTGAGCAGCATCAGCTTCGTGGCTGTAAGCTAAGGCAGCGGCGGAGTGATCTGCAAGAAAATAGTCCCTCAAAATGCGGTAATTCATGTGATACAAATGGACTCAACTTATATAGCGCTTTTCTACCTTTATCAGGCCCAAAGCGCTTTACAGTAAGGAACCAGTCACCCATTCACACTCTCATTCATACACCAATGTATGCAGACACTGGAGGCAAGGAGGGTGAAGTGTCTTGCCCAAGGACACAACGACAGTGTGCATTTGCGGAAAATGGGATTCGAACTCACGACCTTCACGAGACGACCCGCTCTACCAACTGCGCCACCGTCGCCCCAAGGTCAGTTATATTTCAAAAATTATTCTATCGACACAGACATTTATATGGTTAGTCTGGCGTTATAAGTGATTTACCTCAGGTGCACTGTGGAGTGGGTCAGACTGTTTTTAATGCAGGCTAGACTTTACCATAGAAATGCTTTAGCCTTGCTCTAGCCTAGCACAACTAGACTCTTCAAATATAAGAACTGCATGAATTTAAGAAAAAATATCTCCAGACATCAACAACACTCTGGATAACTAGGAAATGAGGTCCTACTGTATGTCAAAAATCCCGAAATCTCCCTTTAATTCCAGCATTGTTTATGAAACCAGGACCCCAAATGACATGTCCTTCTAAAAACTACAGTCTATCTAATTCCATTTCCCGGGTCCAGGTGTTTTGAAAGCTGAAATCAAGTGTATTAAAGAACAAGGAGCTGATGATGTGCCCACAGTGAACTTAACACTGAAATTAATGCTAAACACATTATAACCGGGCACAGAGTTGGGTATCAGGAAGATCATACTCACACAAGAACAAGCGCAGCATGTTGAGAATTCTTCCTGATGATTTCATTCAGTCTGACTTTTCTCTCCGACTGTGAAGGAGAGACAAATATATATCCGTTAGTATTATTAAGTAATGTAAAACCCACAATATTGACTTTTGGAGATTTTACTGCAGAGTCTCTCAGTATTTTAAAACAATTAGTTGTAGTAAACTAGTCTAAAATAAAAACTAACCTTAGGTTTGAAAGCCTCGAACTCTTTGTCTGATATTTTCCATGGGTAAGTCTGTCTCAGCTCCTGGAGACCCACACCGTCCTGCTGTTCATCATGCAGCCTGAAGGGGGCGACACTCTCTACAAACCTGTTTAAACTGTCAACCATCAAGAGACAAAGGAAAGTGAGTAGAATTATCCATCCATCCATCCATCCATCCATTTTCTTCCGCTTTATCCGGGGCCGGGTCACGGAGGCAGCAGTCTCAGCAGAGATGCCCAGACTTCCCGATCCACGCACACCTCCTCCAGCTGTTCTGGGGGACCCCGAGGCGACACCAGGCCAGCTCGGAGACATAGTCCCACCAGCGTGTCCTGGGCCTTCCACGAGGCCTCCTCCCAATAGGACATGCCTGGAACACCTCCCGAGGGAGGCGACCAGGAGGCATCCGGAACAGATGCCCTAGCCACCTCAGCTGGCTCCTTTCGACGTGAAGGAGTAGCGACTCTACCCCGAGCTCCTCCCGGGTAACTGAGCTCCTCACCCGATCTCGGAGGGTGCGCCCAGCCACCCTGCGAAGGAAACTCATTTCGGCCGCTTGTATCCGCGATCTTGTCCTTTCGGTCATTACCCAGATCTCATGACCATAGGTGAGGGTGGGAACGTAGATCGATCGGTAAATCGAGAGCTTTGCCCCCTGACTCAGCTCCCTCTTCACCACAACAGTCCGATACAGCGACCGCATCACTGCTGACGCTGCACCGATCCGTCTATCGATCTCACGCTCCATCCGTCCCTCACTCGTGAACAAGACCCCGAGATACTTGAACTCCTCCACTTGAGGTAAGGACTCCCCACCGACCTGAAGCGGGGAAGCCACCTTTTTCCGGTGGAGAACCATGGCCTCAGATTTGGAGGTGCTGATCCTCATCCCGGCCGCTTCACACTCGGCTGCAAACCGCCCCAGTGCGCGCTGGAGGTCCTGATTTGATGAAGCCAACAGAACAACATCATCTGCAAACAGCAGAGATGAGATCCTGAGGTTCCCAAACCGGACACCCTCCGGCCCCTGGCTGCGCCTAGAAATTCTGTCCATAAAGGTAATGAACAGAACCGGTGACATAGGGCAGCCCTGGCGGAGACCAACACGCACCGGAAACAAGTCTGACTTACTGCCGGCAATGCGAACCAAGCTCCTGCTGCGGTCATACAGGGAACGGACAGCCCTTAGAAGAGGGCCCCGCACCCCATACTCCCGGAGCACCCCCCACAGGGCACCACGAGGACACGGTCGAACGCTTTCTCCAAATCCACAAAGCACATGTGGACTGGTTGGGCGAACTCCCACGAACCCTCGAACACCCGATGTAGGGTATAGAGCTGGTCCAGTGTGCCACGACCGGGACGAAAACCGCATTGTTCCTCCTGAATCCGAGGTTCGACTATCGGCCGGATCCTCCTCTCCAGCACCCTGGAGTAGACCTTACCGGGGAGGCTGAGAAGTGTGATCCCTCTATAATTGGAGCACACCCTCCGATCCCCCTTCTTAAAGAGAGGGACCACCACCCCGGTCTGCCAATCCAGAGGCACTGTCCCCGACTGCCACGCGATGTTGCAGAGACGTGTCAACCAAGACAGCCCTACAACATCCAGAGACTTAAGGTACTCGGGACGAATCTCATCCACCCCCGGGGCCCTGCCACCGAGGAGCTTTCTAACCACCTCAGTGACTTCAGCCTGGGTGATGGACGAACCCCCCTCCGAGTCCCCAGCCTCTGCCTCCTCATCGGAAGACGTGACAGTGGGATTGAGGAGATCCTCGAAGTACTCCTTCCACCGCCCGACCACATCCCCAGTCGAGGTCAACAGCTCCCCGCCCGCACTGTAAACAGTGTTGGTGAAGCACTGCTTCCCCCTCCTGAGGCGCCGGATGGTTTGCCAGAATCTCTTCGAGGCCGACCGATAGTCCTCCTCCATGGCTTCTCCGAACTCCTCCCAGACCCGAGTTTTTGCCTCTGTGACAGCACGAGCTGCAGCACGCTTGGCCTGCCGGTACCTCTCAGCTGCCTCCGGAGTCCCACAAGCCAACAAGGCCAGGTAGGACTCCTTCTTCAGCTTGACGGCATCTCTTACTTCCGGGCGCCACCCCCGGGTTCGGAGATTGCCGCCGCGACAGGCACCAGAGACCTTACAGCCACAACTGCGAGCAGCCGCATCAACAATGGAGGAGGAGAACATGGTCCACTCGGACTCCATGTCTCCAACCTCCCTCGGAATCTGGATGAAGCTCTTCCGGAGGTGGGAGTTGAAGACCCTACTGACAGTAGGAGTAGAATTAAATATTCCAAAATGAAAGGGATTGCTATTTTAGATATGGAGCCTACCTTTTTGCATGTGGACGGTTCTCGCTGTCCGTCATGACGGTGACATCATTGAAATCCAGACGAAACCGCTTCAACAAAGCCAACATTCTGCAGAAGAAAATACTTTTGTGTTACCACAAAGAGGTGGATGATTGTATATATAATTTTCCTTACTATGTTTAACATGGACAGAGATGGAGGTAAGCAAAATAAAGCATGTTAAAAATACCAATAGCCGACATTAAAGTGGACATGTCATGCACATGGAGCCTAAAAATAGACTCTAAAACATTATTCCGGGTGTCTCAGCTTCGATATTTTACATTTCATGATATGAACATATCATGAATTAAATAGTAACAATGAAATGCAGGAAAAAGAGTTGGTGAAAATCTTGACTGGGGCTCCTCCTGCTGGCAGCTATAGGAATAATTTTCTTAAAACATAACTTCCAGGTTGGATACGCCATGGTAAGCAGCTCCAGCAGTACATGATAAACACAATTCAAGCACAGAATGGCTCAAAATCAATCATGTTGGATTATGGGCTTTAATAATGTGGACAAGAGTTTTGGGGTTTGAACGATGACGCGATTGTAATCATGAAGTACAGAACAAGGCGCTGACACCGTAGAAGAAGAAACAGCTAAATTTAAAAGCTTTGTCTGAGGTTTACTCCAAACTGCATGAATGTTGTGAAATACTACTCCTAGCATGTCTTTGACAAGGGAACAACGCTAAAACATGGTTTAAACCTCAAGAAATTCAAGGGATTTGAATTTCTTGAGGTTTAAACCACAAGAAATTTCAATTTCACTTTAAAGTAAACATGATATGTTCACTTTAAACATGATACTGACTTTGGCTAGCAACATCTCACTTGTTCATGGTTTGAATGTCTTTAAATGTGTGAAAACATACTCATTTTTACGATCCTCCATGTTTTCTTCATCTCCTACAATGAAGACTCTGACTTTACAGCGTCCCCATTTTTTCCTCCTCGTTAACAAATATGGCACCAGGAGAGTCAGACCTAAAAATAAAGTCATACGCATTTAAAACAGATTACATTACATTATTTGATTCAATTTTTGCTCATAAATAGCGTCATGTGAGTAGGTTACTGTTATAGCTATAGTTGTAAATCAAACACCACAGTCTTAATGTTTGTATGTAAAATTTTATAACAACTTGATGCTCACCTCCATCATCCGCGATCCAGTACACATCTATGTTCTTCTTCCCCTGGTTGGTCTGGAATACAGTTTGGACCTGATCACTGCTGCCTTGATCAGAAACGTCATTGGCTGTTGATTAAACAGACGAGTGAGACATTTTCTCTATATAGCCCAGAATTATATCTTAATAAGAAAAGAAATCAAAACAAACCTTCGTCTCTTTCTGGAGACTGTTGGTCTTCAATTTCTGTGGCTTCATCGGATTCAAAGCCCTGGTTCACTGGGAAATGCATTAATTTTTATAAAATGTAGCATAATTTGTATTATTTAACATGATTTATACTATTTTCAATGTGTTAAATACAGTTCTCTACCTTCAAAATCAAATTGGTCCAAGACATCCAGCCCTTCCATCATTCTTAATATGCACAGACAGTAGTTGGAGTCAAACGTATCACTGGAGAAAGATTTAGTACAATGAAAGTTTGTTTGACAAATAACTATAGATGCTGTACATATATTATTTTACTTACTAAATGGTGTTGATATAATCTTCGATGCTTTCTGGAGAACTTTCCCTCCAGTTTGCCTTAAATCCCATGACTAGAGTGTTGGGCTTCAGTTTTCCGAGTCCAGACGCCTTCACAGAATGACAGACATGTTAGAAATCATCATGTGTTACAGCTCAAATCATTTCGTATTAAAAATAGAGCTTTACCTGCAGCAAGTATTGCACTCCGACCCGCAGACTGTCACTGATGAAAGGTGTGTAAAACGAGCGCACCTT
Source organism: Neogobius melanostomus (assembly GCA_007210695.1). NCBI lineage: Eukaryota > Metazoa > Chordata > Actinopteri > Gobiiformes > Gobiidae > Neogobius > Neogobius melanostomus. The sequence continues at coordinate 671,455 of VHKM01000011.1, forward strand.
CCTCTGGTTCAACCATTTTACTAACCAGTCAGTGGCATTTTCGGCGCGATTTTTTCTGTCCTCCTCCTAAAGTTGAAATAAGAAAAGAAAATTACATGACACATATAAAGATTTTTTTAAGTAATACCCACATGTAGGAACAAGTCACTTTTCTGCAAATAACAAATCAGTGGCTCCAAGTCAAATTCAAGTCGAAGTCCTACTGTATACTCCATAATTTAGAGCCCTTGCAACACTTTGTACTGACTTAGAAAACTCAAGACTTGAATCATATTTTCCATCTGTTGAACATTTGGTTTGTGCAAGAAGCTATGTCTGCAGCACAGAACCCCAATTCAATGGGTTCTGAGAACTAAACATCACTACTAAAAATATAGCCTTTTTTTCCCTCTTAGTTTTAAAGCCACACCGCGTAGAATTTTACCCAATAAATAAAATTGAAATACAAGCATTTATTTTATGACAGATATTTTCATCATTAAAAAATACCTCATAAATGTACAAATAAACGTGCTTTTGCTGTGAGCGCTTCATCTCTCCTAAGACATCGCTGTAACTTTACCGGAAGTGGGTACGTCTCCAGCTCGTCTCCATGGAGATGTGACAAAAGTTAGCAGAATTTTAGATTTAAACAGATTAGGTTCTCATCCAAATCCATTCTTTGATTATCCACTGCAGAAATAGCATTGTCTGTGTCGAGTCATTAAGAGCATGTTTTATACTGAGGGCAACAGTATAGTCACACACAATGTGCCTTTAAGTTCTATGTTAATAAAAATGTAAGTCAATAACCCTGTCTTAACCAAGTGCAAACAGATACATTTCCTTGCGTTTTTGTGGCTTATTTGCACTTTTGTCACACATTTTTCTCACTTTTAATCACTTTTCTGTTACTTGTTTGTGGCTCTTTTGTCACTTTTGTTGTGTTTTTGGCACTCACTTTTGTCGCTTTTCTGTTACTCTTTTGTTGCTTTTTTGTGGCATTTTTGTTGAGGATTTTCATGCTCGTTTTCATCTCATTTTTCTTGATATTTTTCTAGAAGCTTTAAGATTTGGGTAAAGCCACACTGGAGAAAATGTGCTCGGTTAAGGCGGGGGTTAATAACTGACTGTGTGACTTACCGTGAGAATATCACCGCAGATCATTAGGCTAATGTGTTTTGTAAAGGAGCCGACAAAGTCCACAAGTGCGGGACGCTTGTTCGGAGGTCCAGTCAACACCAAACACTGAGGCCTAGGGAGAACATAAAGAAGATAAACTCAATCAATGATTATGATCACAATTACGAAAAGAATTGTAAAAGTTTGATGGATTACCTGAAGTTCTTCACGTGGTCTTCCACACCGGTTAAGGAGACAGAGTAGGACAGAGCCATGTTGTAGGTACCAGCCTGGACAGACGAGCCCCAGTTCACCTCTGTGGGAAAATAAATTAGAAAATGATGTTGCCAGAACCAAATGAGTGTTCTCCTAAACTGAATAATCGAACTCACGTGGCTTGTTGTATTGGACATATCCAAAGAGGAAGATGATGATGCTAAAGGTGACCAGAGCAGCCCACCAGGTGAAGAGGAACATCAGTAGGAAGGAGATCGTGGCTCCAAACAGAGATGTCCATTTACTGTAGTATTTAAATGCCGGCCTCCAACCTCAAGGGGGCACCAGAACACAGCTCATTATTAGTAACATGGCAGCCTAGTAAATACATCTAAGGTTTAAAATGAATGCTGATAGGGAAATCTTTCGGTTGGCTAGTTGTGCACAGTATAAGCGATTAAAACATTGCAAATTACCAGGGGAGTTTGTTATTGATGCGTGGAAGCAGCTAAAGTTGATGAGACCGTAGGAGCAGAGGAAGAAGTTTGAAATCAGAGCAGCGATGGTGTTGAGCTCGGCTGAAAAGAGAATAGTTTCACAAAGATCTTAAACATGTCACGATATGAAAGAAAGTAATGTATCATGTACTTACCAATCACAATGAAAGCCACAGCGATGATGAAGCAGAGTACATAGGCTCTCAGGGGCTCGTCATTTTTGCCATAACCTTTAGCGAAGAAGAAGATGTACGGGTAGATTTTGTCCTTGCAAAGACACTGCGCAAAAGCAACATGTATTCAATTTCTCAAGCATTTCGTGAGGTATCAATTGAGAATGACTATCAATACCTGAAATATTTTGGGGGCAGAGACGAGGAAGCCCAGGGCTGAGGATAAACTGGCACCAAAGACTCCGACGGTGATAAAGTAGTAAAATCCAGAGAGCTGACCGAGTACCTACAGACAAACAAATAGTATGTACAGTAAAAACATGCACTTATTTGGTATCAAGTCTAGTCACAGGAGTTTTCCATCACACAAAGGCTCTTAATCTGTCACCTGTACTGGTTTGTTTTAGTGCTAAGGACATTTCACATCTCTCATCCCAAGTAGGCTGGATCTACAGAGTTGTTTACCGCCTCATACCCCAACTTTCAGTAGCCTGATCCTAATTTAGTTCATGAACAGTCTTTTTATTTTTATTTTTTGTTTGGTTGTTTTGGCTTTTCACACTCAATAGGTTTTCCAAACATCTCCTTCCTTAATGTTTTCATTAATCCAGACTTGGGAGATCGACACTGTCCTTTAAAATGCTGTACGTTTATGTTGTTGGCCAGTCCGTATCCGCACGACTGAGACTTGATGCACTCCGTGAAGTTCCAGCCGTATCTGCAGCCCAGACCGATGCAACCCTCTGTGTTGTTTCCAATAAAGTCTGTGATGTTTCCGGACGCGTCTCGCACCGTACAGGCAGCTTAAACACACAGGGAGAAAGTTCAGATTGAATCACAATGGTGTCACGAATACACCAGCGTGGCCCCTTCCCTTAGCCCTGCTTTATTCAATGAGCTGCACTTAAAAGATCATCTTAGTTGTACAGCCTGTTATTACCCCACTCATAATCTTTCACACTCCACTTTAGCTACTTTGCGTAATAATAAATTGCTACATTTGTCTATTGCAAGGTCGCCAATCTAAATAAATGCAGCTCTAAACCACAAATATACACTTTAGTCAATGTTAAGTAGCTAACAAGTTGTCAGGACACTTACCAGATGTTAAAGCAATGCCCAGATAGCTGAGTGTAGTGAAGAATATAGCCAACAGAGTGCCTTTGGGAATGGCCGACGTGGGATCCTAGACAAAAACGGTAGGTGACATTTCAGTATGTTTATTGGCTTGTATGTTTATCAAAATCTAAATCGGTGTCCAATTTGAACAATAATATTTTGAGATATGATTTTAAATGACCAAAGTTACAACTACCATACTATAGTGACCAAATTCTTATATGCTAGAAGTCCAGTAATCAATATTTTAAATTCTCTATTGGCTTTTTAAGAATGCCCAGAAAGCAGTGTTGATGACACAATCTCGCGCTATAAAAGAAAATATAGGAATGTCTGTTTTACCCTGAGATCTCCACAAATGTTGACCCCCGAAAGGATCCCAGTGGCTGCTGGGAAGAAAACGGCAAATGTCCGGAAGAAGTTGCCCTCTGGCCCTCTCCAATCTGGTGTTAGGTTTGCCACAAGAATGTCCCCTTTATTGAAAAAAACAACAGAAAATATAGTTATTTAAAAATGTTGGCCGTTTATGTTGAATTATGACAATAAATTACCTTGATAATTGAAGATTCCCAGGGCTTGTTTCTCCTTCGGCATGGGGAGGAATGTTCCCACAAGGTAGTTGGAAAATGACAACATCAAAGCTGCGAAGAAAACCATCTGGGCCTAAGAAACAGAAGCAAGATATTCAAGGTTGGACGTACACATGCGTTAAAGTGAAAAGGTTCACACTGTTAATTATTTTTTCAAGTGAACAACAAGGAGTCTTACCGAGGCCTCCCACTCCATTCCCCCAAGTGTGATGAACAGAAGAATTGTTATGGTTACTACTCCAACGATACGCACGTCATTAATATCATCCACAATCACTGAGTCAAAGTCCTGCAAAAAACGAAACTTAGACACAGTAGGTACTAAGCCCCTAGATGAATTAGTATCAATAAGTCCCTCACTTTCATTTCATTCATTTATTTCAGTTTGGTCATTTCACTGTCTGATCTAGAAAAAAAAACTGAGACTAAACCTTACTAAATTAATTAAAGACAAATGTAGCCGTACCTTGAGAAGATCCCGAACCACTTCTGCAAACCCGACTGTGTTGAGGGCACAGGCCAAAGCATTGGCAAAGGAGAACACCAGTCCTATGGGCGCCCCAATCTCTGGGCCCAGGGAGCGCGAGATCATAAAATAAGTCCCGCCTACAACAAAACATATAGTACACTATGGTAGCATATGGTCGATAAGAAGATTTATCACTGTAGGTTGTATGAAATTATAAGACCTGAAACGACCCTTCCATTGGTGGCGATGGCAGAGACAGACAGAGCAGTGATCGTGGTTATTACAGTGGACATCAGGATGATCAGCCACATCAACACTGCGAAACAGAAAAGAAGCCCCTTTTTATATGGTTTATTATTTGGGAAATGTACTGAATGGTAATGTAACATTAGCATACAATAGGTAACTACTATATATGCATATTTGGTCCAATGTTAATTAGGCCCGAGTGGCCTGCCGTCGCAAGGGCCTATTGTAATCACAACGCAGTTCGATTACCTCTGGGCCCTGTATACTTATTATTGCAGCAAAATGAATGGGGGTATATGGCCAACTGTCATACGGAGGTGGATGACGACTGCGTGGGGGTCGCTGAGAGCTTTCTAAAAATGTATAATATGTGTTGTTGTCGCGAAAGCAACGATATTGTTTTTGCAAGAATTATTATTATTCTTTCTTCTTCTCTTCGAGCAGGAATTTGACCCCCTGAACATAGTCGAAAACTCACCACTTTGCCCAAAATTCAGGTCCGGTGAAAAATTAATTTAAATGTCTGTTTCATATTGGGGAAATAAAAAATGGCGCGACAGCGCCACCTACAAAAGTGAAAATGGAGGAGGGCCAACGTCAACTTTGTCGTAGAGCGACGGGATTCGGTACAGACATTGTCATGTGACAACAAACAAAAAGTATTAAAAATAGGAAGGGGTGAGTGCATCACTGGTCTGGAAAGAAGTGAAAAGGTTGACCGGTGCTCTTCAAAGACTGGGCTGCGCTGAACATGGATTAAATTTGCCAAGATTGGTTAGTAGAATAGCTTCTGCAAAGTAGCGAAAACAATCAAAAAAGCAATATGTAGCAAAATGAAAAGTTCTTTATTAAGAATGGACCAGCCTGTTAGGGTTCGGGTTAGTGGGTTTGGTTGGGTTTTTCCCCTGTCTCTGTGTGTGTTCTTGTCCTTGTGTGTTTTATTTTGACGTTCTAGTTCTGTCTGTGTGCCTCTTGGGGGGTTTTGTGATGTTTTTTTTTTCTGTCGGGTTGTTCCGCCTCCGGGCCCCCGCCGCCCGCCCGGCCCGTCGTTTTTGTTCCTTTTCTTTTTTTTCTTTTCTGGGCCGTCTGGGAGCCGTCCCTTGGGGGGGGGGTTATGTTAGGGTTCGGGTTTAGTTGGGGTTTGGTTGGGTTTTCCCCTGTCTCTGTGTGTGTTCTTGTCCTTGTGTGTTTTAGTTTGACGTTCTAGTTCTGTCTGTGTGCCTCTTGCTTTCCCTTCCTCTTGTCTGATTACCTGTCCCGTCCTAATGTGTCACACCTGTTCCCCATTTCCCTTGTGTTTGTATATATCTCCCTTGTATTCTCCTTTGTCTTTGTCTCAGCATTGTCGATGTTCCGGTCTTTGTCTTGCTTGTTTGGAGGAATAAACTTGTGTTTTGACGGCAGCTGATCTGCGTATGGGTCTATTTCCGCACCCTCACCCCAACCGTAACACAGCCTACGCGTTTCGACCGCAACAGGTCTTCGTCTTTTTGCTACATGACTCGAGTGCCTCGGACTTTATTTGCTTTTTCAATCAATCAATCAAACTTTATTTATAAAGCGCTTTTCATACCGAAAGGTATCACAAAGTGCTTTACAGATAACATTTAAAACAATACGCCCCACATCATACATCCATACACACATGCATATACACACACACACACACACACACACACACACACACACACACACACACACACACACAATATATCATTAGGACTAAATTAATAAATGTCAGTTAAAAGCTAAGCTAAAAAGCTGGGTCTTTAGACCTGCTCTTAAAGACATGAACGTTCTCTGCGGTCCTGAGCTCCTCCGGCAGGTCGTTCCAGAGGCGAGGGCCATAATATTGGAAAGACGCCTCGCCATGAGTCTTTCTGTTGACTTTAGGAATAACTAGGAGACCCCTGCCAGAGGAGCGCAGGGACCGCGAAGGTTCATAAGGTAAAAGTATTTCTGAAAGATAAGAAGGACCAAGACCATTAAGACATTTAAAAAACATTAAAAGAACTTTAATGCCCCTAAACTTTAATTTAGGGGCGACAATGGCGCAGATGGTAGAGCGGGTCGTCTCATGATCGGAAGGTCGGGGGTTCGAATCCCGCCTCCTGAAGGTGCACATTGTCGTTGTGTCCTTGGGCAAGACACTTCACCCACATTGCCTCCAGTGTCTGCGTACACTGGTAGCCCCCTAGGAGAGACCAACAGGCCCGGTTTGAACCGTGAGGCCGTCCTTCCGTGGACCCACCACCTGCAGAAGGAGCCATGGGGGCTGGTGCTATGTGATTTGGGCAGCTCCAGCTGCCCCCACGACCCGGCAACGGACAAGTGGAATCGATCCTGAAACACACGGGGAGCCAATGCAGCGACTCTAAAACCGGTGTAATGTGGTCCCGCCTCCTGGTCTTTGTCAGGATACGAGCTGCTGAATTTTGTAAAAGTTGTAAACCTGAGATACTCTTTTGGGAAGACCAGAGAGCAGGGCATTGCAGTAGTCGATACGACTGGTGATAAAAGCATGCATCAGCGTCTCCGTGTTGGTCCGAGAGAGAATGGGGCGGACTCTGGCTATGTTCTTTAGATGGTAAAAACCTATTTTTGTGATATTCTTAATGTGTGGAATTAAAGTCAGCTCAGAGTCAAAAATCACACCCAGGTTCTTCACCTGTGAGGAAGGATTAAAAGACAATGACTGTAGTTTGGGTAAAAGTTTATCTCTCTGGGCCTTAGGACCGATGACTAAAACTTCAGTTTTGTCCCGGTTAAGCTGGAGAAAGTTTTCTGCCATCCAGGATTTGATATCTAAAATGCAGTTAAAAAGTGCATCCATTGGCCTGGTGTCATCAGGAGACATGGAGATGTACAACTGTGTATCATCAGCATAACTATGAAAGTTGACTCCATGTCTCCTGATGACATCACCAAGAGGGAGCATATACAGGTTAAAAAGCACTGGGCCTAAAATCGAACCCTGGGGCACACCACATGTAATTGTCTGGACCTTAGAGGAGCAGGTATCCACACTCATGAATGTCCTGTCTGTGAGGTAGGATGTAAACCATTTGTTACTTTGGGTAGATAAAATATTACATCTGATGGTGTCTATCTTTCCCCTGAAGTGGTCTGCAAACGCCTCACAGAGAGCATCTGTGGGATTTAAAGGAGGTTTGTTAAAATCAGGATTTAAAACATTTTCTATTGTTGAGAATAGGACTTTTGGTTGTTTTTGTGGTTGGTGATTATTGTGGAAAAGAATTTATTTCTTGCATTTCTTATTGCTGTATTGTAGGTCTTTTGTTGAGCACGGAATATTTGAAAATGTATTGTTATTTTGAATTTCCTCCATCTCCTCTCGGCCTTCCTGCAATTTCTCTTGAGTTGCTTCAGCTCCTCGTTTCTCCAGGGGGGAGGGATTTGGGATTAATCTTTTTAAGTTTGAATGGTGCAACTGCATCGAGGGCGATGAGTAGTTTACGGTTAAAATTGTCAACAATAAAATCGCAGTTAGCAGGTAAAATCACAGGAGGAATTTGTTGTAAAGCATCAATAAATTTTGCAGCCACTTCAGGGGTCAAATTTCGTTTCCTCACAGTTTTTGCCGAGGATTCTCGCTGGATAAAACCGGTGACATTAAAAAACACACAGTAATGGTCAGAGACGGCCAAGTCAATAACAGAGGACACCAGAGGCGTAGCTTGCCATAAGGCAAGGCAGGCAGCTGCCTGGGGCCCCAAGAGTCAAGGGCCCCCATGAACCAACCCGTTATTCAGAATCCTGCAATAAACACTTGATATACACACTCTTCCTAATGTTTTTGGTGATGCAGTTACATCATCTCTCCACCAATACTCCGTGGCGCTGTTCATCTCCATCCTGCTGCATGCTTTAGTGAGTCATGGTTCCCTAATGTTAACTTTTAATGAGCAGTGGACAGACTTTTTTACTCATGACTCCACCAGATTATATTTCTAATAGTGAAACCAGTTTATTGTAACTGTCTTCATGACCTAAAGAACCTCAGCCATCTGTTCTGAGGAAAACCTATGCAGAGAACTGCATTATGGGAGTTTCAGGTGACCCGCTCCTGCTCAAATGACATCCTCTCTCCCAGTGCGTAGTACACCGATCGGCCACCAGAGGGCCCCAAACCGACATTCATGCTTGGGCCCTTGGTACCCTTGCTACGCCACTGGAGGACACAGTAGTGGACAGGCCATACGTGATGACCAGGTCCAGACTGTGCCCTTTCTCGTGAGTTGGCTGTGTGACGTGTTGGGTGAAATCCATATAATTAAGAACATTTAAAAACTCCGCAGTAATGGGGTCTAAAACGTTGTCTGTGTGTAGATTAAAATCACCAGTTAAAATTATCTTATTAAAGGAGGTATGTAAAATAGATAGAAAGTCTGAGAATTCATTAATAAAAAGGGGACATCTTTTGGGCGGTCTATAGATTGTGACACATAAAATCGGGGGTTATTAAAAATAATTGCGTGGTGCTCGAAACTCGTGTATTGATCGAATAAAATGGGTTTGGTGGCAAGAGTATTTATGCTTATAGAGGCAGTGCCACCTCCCCTTTTTCCATTTCTGGTTGAAAAGGCACTGCTAAAATTAGGTGGAGAGGCCTCAGAGAGAACGGCATTGGCATCCGCACCCAACCAGGTTTCAGTTAGAAACAAACAATCAAGATTATTATCTAAAATCAAATCATTTACAATAAAAGACTTATTCGACAGAGAGCGGACATTTAATAGAGCCATGTTCACTGTGGTAGGGGAACTATGTGATGACTGAGCTTTGGTGATAGGTCTGAGGTTATTAGTATTAACAGTGCGAGTAGTCTTACCTTTGGTGCACTCTCTGCTGATAAAAACAGGAATATGTTTACTAACAAAGATTTATGGCACATCAGGGCAATAAAATGTATTAGGCACGTTAGGGCCCTTGGTAGTGTTACAAAGGCGTTAAAGGAGGCACGACCCGCGAGGGCCGTTCGATGCCGCTTGCGGCTTTAATTTTTATTGTACTCACCGATTCCAGCCTGGGACGTGAGCCAGGATAAGCGAAGAAACATGATCACTCCCCAGATGTTCAGCATGCATCGTATCTAAAAATTCCCATACATTGAATTTACTATATTTTTTAAAGAAATTAAATACATTTCATTCTGAAACTTCTGCTCACCATGACTCCTACGAGCCATCCAAACCTCACAGGAGGCTTTTCACTCTGGGCCTCTTCATCCGGAGCCGGCAAACTGTCCACCTCAACGTCTGTGTTTGCATCCTCTATCCCCATTTCTCCATTCTTGAAAACAACCAAAACAAGCAGCTTTATTTCTTATTTTCTGTCTAAATATAAGGTACTACAGCAACTATATTGTGCAACTGAATCTTGAATTCAAAACGATGAGTAATAGCCATGTTTATACAAAACCTATTAAACACTGTTTTTTATGTTCCACAAAGTATTTCCAAATATATGCATCTATTACAGGTAGAGAAGACTGTGTGGACAAAAGTAGGAAATAGAAAGCACAGGAATTTAATGGAGTAAGTTGAAATGAAGCTTAAGCGCAAATTCAACCTGGAGACGTACCTGCAGCCTTCACCCAATCACGGCCCCAGCGCAAGCCGCACCTCCGCATCAGCAATCATCGCAGCCATTTTCACGCAGAGTTGTAAACAGCTCGGTGTTCTGGCATTGGGATTTTTCTTCAATGTGTCCATGCACACTCGAAGTTTCAGTGTTTAGTCACTTGCAAGTGCTCTTCAATTACCTCATGTTCAATTATTCTCGCTTCAAATAACTGGTGGTGGCTTTCGCAATGCGTCGCATTACCATTATAGTTGCTCCACGTTTGATCTCTGGTCATTAGGCCCGAGCGCCATCAGGGCTGGCGAAGAAGCTCTTGTAAACGTATAGTGCGCGAAGCGCTCGCCTCCTCTCAAACATGCACTAACGCACTCCTCTCCTCGTGCACGTTCCGTGCACGTGCACATGTATCAGAAAACGAACATTGTAATTTGATGGTGCGCGGAGCGAAGTGGAGCGCACTCCCCCAAAGTGCGAACAAAACGTACAAAACGAGCGCGAAGTGCTCCCCTCCTCTCAAACACTCACTAACACACTCCTCTTGTCGTGCACGTCCCGTGCACATACATATAATGCAAAAATCAACATTGTAATTGTACAGAGTCCATAAAAGTCAATGGGCGACTGAGAGCCCTGGGTCACCCCGTCAGTGATCCAGGACCTCTACCATGAGGTGGGAATGCGCGAGCACTTTCCGAAAATATATAGTTTATGGTACCCGCGTAAGCGGGAACATTGTTTTCGTTTGGGAATATTTAGGCCCGAGCGGCCTGCCATCGCAAGGGCCTATTGTAATCGCAACGCAGTGCGCAAAGCGCACTGTACCTAGGTGCAAGCTCCCCAGTCAATCACTCGGCGTTTCCCAGCTGTGCAGCGACCCTCCTCCGGGCTCTACTCAGGCTCCGCCCGTTGCATCGACGCGTGTTAGGTCCCGTTCTACCACCACCAGTGTCCAGGCTCCGGGGGAAGATTATGGCATCATCTATCAACACCATGCATTACCTAGCGTTCGGCAATCTTCCGCCGGGCTCTGAGCCCCCAAACAAGATCCAAGTTAAATAAAACTTCTCATGCAGTCTGTCACTGTGAGTCTTTGCAGGTTGAAATGGCTTTGTAGCACAGCTAATAGCAACATGACACAAATAGATAAATGCTCTATTACACTTGTATCAATGAAACAAACTACAATTCCAGCTACAGTATGTTTTAGGATCCAAACACATGAATATGGTACAAAGTCCATAACGTTTATATCAATATGTTTTGTGTCTGTGCTTATCTTTTTTGTGTTATAAAGATTTACAATTGTTATTATTATAATTATTAAGACTTTATTAAGGATGCAAAAATACATATTGTTTGTACATACCTCATAAGCCTTGCGTAGGGTCTCTAGAGACGGCCTGCTCTTGACCTGCTGTCTGGGCAGAGAATTGGTGTAATGCTCCAGCTGAGGAGTTGGGTCCATGATGCTGTAGAAGGATCCTCTCCTCAACTCCTGCAGCGAGCCTCTCCGTTCAATACTGTAAAATAACAACTAAGATTTTAACATGTCTAAAGCAACCGGCCCCATTCATTTGATAACTCTTTGTCCTCTTTGGAATGTACTGTGCTGTTATTTGTAGATCAATTACACACATATTGTGGCTGTTATTCCAGACACAACACTTACAGTATGCAGGCTTGGGACTGGGCATGGATCATTTTGTTTGGATGACCACATTAATTAGCATACTTTAAGATTTCTTATTTATTCTTCCAAGTTGTACACATTCAATTCATGTGTAACCAAATCATGTTTGTTTTAATCATTGTAAAAACGGGCAACTGTGTGTGTTTTTTTGTCCATTATGACCTACCGTAGTTACCAAAGTTATCAACTCATCATGATCAAGGAGCTAGCTTCATACATTTTTTTATTACTTTAAAGCCAATACATGTAAGTATTGTTATTAACTCGTTAAAGTATATCGGCGATTAAAATTAGGTGTAATAATAGCTGTTTAAACATTATGTGCAATACAAGATGCTAGCATAGCATGAGCTGATTCCTAGCTTAGCAGGCTACCACATGTTATTTTCAAGTAATATAATCCTCTCTTTTATGTACATTTTAACATACAGTCTTTGTAATTGTATTTAAGTCATAAGTCTAACCAATCTGTCTGAGAGCCGTTGATGGTGGGTGTGTCATGGCGGGGGCTCCCGCCCAAGTGGTGACTAGTGTACTGTGGAGGGCCTTCGTCTGTGGAGAAGTGAACACGCGGCTGATTGCCCTGAGCCGGGCTGGGTTTGGAGATGAACTGTCCCATGGTCCTGCTCCGAACAAGGTAAACATTATTGTCATTTTCAATAAGCAAGCATTAGAAGACACACAATTACATAGGCAGCCCAACAGAGATATTAATCAGGCCTGGATCATTGCAGCATCAGTTCAGGCTTGTCACAATCATGTTTTTAATGGCAAGATCTCTTTGTACCAGAGGTGGGAGTAAGTCACTAAATGCAAGTCTCCGGTCAAGTCCAAGTCCAAAGCAATTCAAGTCAAGTCACGTCATAGCTTTTGTCAAGTCTTTCTTTGGCCAGCAAGTAACCTCAAGTCGCAAACGTCAGCGTTAATTCTTCTTTTGAAAATGTGTTTAATCTACTTGAAAATATAAAGTGCTTTCTCAAGATTTAGCAATTTTGAAAATTTAGGCTAAAATCAAACTTTTAAAAATTCCAACGGATAAGCCGAAAAAGCATATGCTTTCATTAGAATTGCAGTGTATGAACCAGTACTGGGCCAGAACACATTCTAAACTTCATTAGATTTGAAGTGTATGAACCAGTACTGGGCCAGAAGAGAACTCTAGCTAATTATGCCTTCACGGAGCGTGTGGCCCACTAGAGCGCCAGTAGCTGTTAATCGATAAGACTTGCAGCCTATGGCCCGGCAAAGGGCCGCCAGTTGTCAGCCAGAAGAAACGTAAGGTTGTAGGCCGGTTCTGGCCCAAGAGAAATTTGCTAGCTGGGGTCATGCGACTCGAGTCTCCCACCTCTGCTTTGTACCATTTTAAAACTCTAAATTAGAATTAGATACATTTTTACCCATACTCTGATGTCTCAATAACTGTAAAAGTCATTATGAGGATCCACTTTTCGATTTAAAAGTTCACAAATAATCAAAACATCACAATAAAAAGTGGGATGTGAATACTTGTAAACTGAATTGAATGACATTTAGATATAATGTGATGTAATGCAGTATAAAAAAAACTGAATACCAAAGTGAAGCACACAACCTCACAACATATGGAAAAAGAGTAATTGCATTTAAACAAACTGACTTATAAAACAGGCGATGATTTGCCCTATCTTTTCTCCCTGTCCTTGGGATGATACCTCCTGAGGCCACATGCATGATTGTGGGGCTGGAGCAGGTTGGTCAGACAGATAAATAGAAATGATAATAATATCATTTTAAAATTTGCAACTACTTCACAGAGATGTTATGAATTATGTGACCTTATGCAATTGTATTTTTCATTACGATTTAGTCACCTGTACTAGCTTACCCCAAACAAATCCATAAATCGTAACCTGGTGGTCTACTTTTCTTTATGACTTTTGGAAACATCGCGAATAACTATGTCACCAGTCAAATCAAAAGGATGTTACACACAATACATTTTACTGTAAAGTATTTTTGAACAAGACCATTTTTAAATCATAGTATTTTGATGTAATCTTACCTTTATGTCTGTCCTCTTCATCAGGTTAAAAATGCTCCCACATGAACATTGAAATTTATACCTCCATTCCCCCTCCCATTTTTCCAGTGCTTCTGCCCACCCCCGCACACCAGCTCCGGCATATAGGACATGATATTTTCCTTATCAATAATCACTAATTGCTTTTTGAATGTTGGTTTGAAGCTAAAAAAAATACATAAAAAATCAATACATCTATTAATTTTTTTATTGTTTCAAGAACTAACTCAAATAAATAAAGCTAGCTTCTTTCTGCCTTAATACTTACCCAAATCTTGTATACATTTTAAATATCTTCCCATTTACTAATAGAAATAAAAAAATTAAATAAAAAATAGAAATTCTAGTTGTTGCTGACTGTTTTGGTTTCGTAACCACTGTAACTAATATTAAATCTAGTGTTGATAGTCTGACTTTTTTCTCAGAAGTGTTGACTATACATTGAGCGCGGTATTTACTTCTGTACTATTTCAGAGGACTATGGTCCACTTCCGCAGATACACCCAGCTTCATGAGGGCCCAGTATAGTGTCACTGTTTACCATAGACAGACGAGAGAGCACAAAGAGTGAGGTGTGTTGATTGATTAACAACAGCCATTCACGGCGGCATTAATATGATTCTGACGGCGCAGTAGTGGACAACGCTGCTGCCATGTTTGGAATGTATGGACCGGCTTCAGCATTGCAGGTTTGAGACTTGGCTCTGAAAGATTGCTGAATGTCTCTCACATCTCTTCTCACGCTGAACAGTTCTACCCAATAAAGAAGACTGTTAGCCAAAAGGAGAATGTCATCTACCAAGCGTTTAACCATTTGCATGTTTATTTTACTCAGCTTTCTGTCATTTACATATCAGATTTGGGGCCCTATACTGTTATACGTGCAATTTCAAAATGGTACATGAAGTGTAACATGCCCAGAAGCGGCTATACAGCTTGCACTCGCTATTTAGCACCAGACTTGATAAATGATCCTGTGTTGAAATATTATAATAAGGAGAACTTATCACCAGTGTTTGTCGTTTGTAATCTAAAATACTGCAGTGTAGTTGCAGCTTATCAGCAACACAGAAGTATTCAAACATTATATGACACATTATGTCAAGTTATACAACTGTAATTTGAATAGGCTGTAAGTCATTACTCCCAAGTTTGTATTACCCAGAACAGGATATTAGTGACAGACTGTCGTACCTGCAGACAGATTTTTCAGGTGCATCAGTAATGCCTGTCCTCATTTGACCTGGAAGTGCCCGTTTACACGTCTATTTTTAACCAAAACATTAAGTAAGTTTACCATGACAGTACACTGCGTAGAATGGATGTAAAGTTACAGTATCCACTTATTTTACTAATGCTCCCTCAGGGATTACAAACCACACTGAACCATATTTGAGGAAGGGTGTAAGGCTGTACTATTTTAATGATCAGTGTTTCATATCAGCAGCCATTAGATTGTAGAGGATTTTATAACTAAGCCCCAAGCTCTAATACATGTTTTTACCAAATGCCTTCTTCACCCGTTTTTATGGACAACTGAAACAAGTGCACTCCCTTCTAGATCATTATATCTTATGTAGTCACTCCTCATTGCCTATTTGACTTAATCACAGCTATAATTAACCCTGCACCCCTGCCTTGCTGCTGTGCCATTGTGCGCTGGTCAAAGCCTCCCACGCTACTCCTTCCAGAATGAACCTTTGTTCAGAAGATAAAGTGATATAGATGGCACTGGTTCTAATAAAAGTATCTAAGTAACATAAATGAACTTTTTATTTTTATTTTATTCAGTTTTATGTTAAAGGTTTGACTTTCGCAGCCAAATAGTCTGTTCTGTTGACACTTTTGACAGTTGTGAGTCAAATTGTTTGAAGACACACCACCAAGAAACTCCTTCCTCTTGCGTTTCCTGGAATAAAGTGATCTGGCACATTGTGGCAAGGCAAAGCAAGTTTATTTGTAGAGCACAATTCATACACAAGGCAATTCAAAGTGCTTCACAGTTGCAGAAAAAATTACAAGCAATAAAACATCAACATAAAGTTAATCAATGACAGTAAAAGGCAAGAGTGCAGATACAATACTTTCAGTTTTCATATGCACGGGTAAAAAGAGCTGTTTTCTGCCTGGATTTGAACATTGTCAGAGTTGAGGCTTGTCTCACATCCTCATGAAGACTGTTCCAGATTTTAGCTGCATGAAATTGAAACGCAGCCTCACCGTGTTTATTATTGACTCTGGGAACCACCAGGAGACCCCTCCCTGAAGTTCTCAGGGCCCGAGATGGTTCATACGGCTCTAACATGTCAAGATGTACTTTGGTGCTAAACCATGAAAAGACTTGTACACAAGCAGAGCTGTTTTAAATTCTATTCTCTGAGTGACAGGAAGCCAGTGCAGAGACCGGAGAACTGGACAAATGTGGTCGTATTTCTTGGTCCTTGTCACTTGTGGTGTTTTCTGGCAACATGGGACAGTGACCTTGCTCATTTAAGGACAATAACCGTGTCCTCAGATAACGCTGAGATGTCAACTTTTTAAGAAGCTTAATTCCACCCTTCCACTTGAGAAATATAAATATATCTAAAAAATTAGATCTAGATTAAATTAACACTCACAATAGACATTTTCTGTTGATCCGTCAAATTTGATTAACTGTGAATTCAAAATGTTCCTTGCTTTACTACTCCCTCTAGTGGCATTATTATTTTAAACATGTGTAACTGTTGATAGACCGTACATCTCTTTCGTCTACATGTTAAATAAATTCAAGATATTTGTCAAAAAGTTAGTCACATATCCTTGTGAAGTTTATTTGACTCACCACCTTAAAAATGTCCTGGTCACGTCACAGAACCCACATGAAAGAAAATGACGCATTTTCTTTTGACTCACTTTCCTGACATGTTAAACTGACCTGGTTTTTGAATCCACATTACTGACATCGCCTTTTGCAGAAAGTTCAAGCTTGTGCAAGGAAGGATGTGTGTGAAATGTGATGGACGCAACAATTAGCAGCATCTTTCACAATTTGACATGAAATACCTGTACACCACGTACCCTGCAATGTCCTGCAAATGTGAAGATACTGTCAAGTCTTATGAAAGTTTAAAATGCGTCAATAGAGTTACATAAAAATCTCTTAATAGCTTTATACAGCAAATACATGACAGTTTATCAGCAAAAATAGAACTAAAGAGCAATAATAAACATAGAATTGTAGCCAATGCAGCCAAACAACATTATTCGAACCTTTTTATGCCCCATAACCTGCCAGGGATCCTTGCTGGTGTCATTTAACAAATTCTGTGACAGTAGTGCCTTGAATTACCTCTCCATTTTCAAGTAACACTATATATTGGGGGGAAAAAACAATATTACCATGTTTTAATTCATCAAAGGTTGTGTGTTTTTGTTTTCATCTATAACTTTATTGTTATAAATTGGACTTAAATAAAACAAATTCCAGGCCACTTGTGATACTTTGACCACGGCCTAATAACATACAGTAATGTCCTTTCCCGTATAGTCTGTTCACAGTCTAGTCGACCTGTACCGTAGCGAGAGTCTTCAGCTCGGGTTCGCCCTCCTCTCTCTCGTCTCTCACGCTCTCATTACGCTCTTTGCCCCTGCTTTTGAACGGCCGTCCCAGTTTGATGGACAGCGACTGCAGGACGGTGCTCTCATCGGGGGCAGAGCTTCGACTCCGCATGAAAGTGGACGTGCTCCTGCTTTCTGAGTTTGTGGCCTCGAACAGTTTGCCCATGAAGCTGAGCCCGGCCTTGCGGATGTGGGAGCTTCCCGCAAACACGTACAGGATGGGGTTGACGGCGCTGCTGAAGAAGGCGAAGGCGGTGACGTTTGGACGAGCAGTGCGGGCGGCTTTCCGTGTGGATGCGCTGCCCTGCAACTCTCCCGCCACCTGTGAAGGATAAACTATTCAAAAATATGTTCTTCCAGTGTCGCAAAGCATGACTTTCCTGACTGTGCCCTTTTGAATCAGTCAACCTCTGCTCTAAGGTTGACTGTGACATGCCTAACTAAGTCCTTCTCTGTCTGAAAGCATCAAACTTGATCATACTCTACATGTTTCAAAACCTCTGCCTATTGGCAATCAACATTTCACTATTGACAACATAGTGAACACCATGTTTTCGTCTCAACGTAGCAGTGAATCATTTCATATTTGTGAAAGCATGTCCTGCAGGAACAAGTTCTTTAACCAGGAAACAGTTGCAGCATCTGCTCATCATTCATCACAGAATTATGTGTCTTCTAGTAAAAAGCGTTGATATTTTGTCTGATATAGAGGCAAAACTTACATGAAACACCCTCAAAATTAAATGTTGCCTTGCCATAAATTCAGTGGAACATGTTTGGCCTGTCAAAGGTTGGCATGTCATTTTATTGCAGCCTTTGTTTTTTATCTTGCTTCATATGGTTTTCCTGTGCTTGCGGATAACGATCAACTCTGACATGTCACATTTAAAAGCGTTCGTCTTGTTTATACAAGAAATACCAAGGTTATCCATTCTTCCATTTTCTTCCTTTTGTCCGTTGTCGGGTCGTGGTGGCACAAAGGTGGTGAGTCCACAAAAGGATGGCCTCATGATTCTAACCGGGCCTGTTGGTAATAAGGCATAAGGGGCTTCTGAACCGCTCTTTGTCTGACCCGTCAACTAGGACCTGTTGGGAGACCCTATACCGGGGGCACAAAGCCCACGACAATATATCTCTTTGGATTATTCGAGTGCTCAAAGCCCTCCACCAACGTTAAGGTGGCGGTTTGAGGAGGTGACGCCAAGGCTAATGTAGTAGTAATAGTTGAAAACACACTGAGTGAACTGACCTCTATGATGTTGACGATGTGGTAGGGCACCCAGAAGACTGCGAAGGCCAGGATGATGAACAGTATGAGCCGACTGCCCTGGGCTCTCTGCTGGAACATGGCGCTCTGAAGTCTGCAGATCACGGAGGAGTAGCAGGTGTTGATCAGAGTGAAGGGGATGATGCAGCCCATCACTGTCTCAAACATGTACTGGAACACCTTATGGCCCATGTGCCCTCCATGGTACGGCAAACATATGTTCCACGTCTTGTTCAGGATGTTAAGCTTGAGGTTGCTGCCACAGAAAATAAAAAGACCAGATATTTTTACACTTGAAATGAAAATAAATTAACAAAAAAACCTTCAAAACCTATTTCATTTTTCGTTCATCAAATCAGTTTCAGCTTAATAATAAAGCACTAGTCCTTAAAGGTGCATTGTTGTTGTTTTTTAGCATAAAGAATAGCTTTGCTCTCTGAAAGTTGTGAAACATTGAAAAATTGGGATGTTAGAAATGCTTTCGGAAAGTTATGGAGGAGTTTAGTCCACAAACAATTCGAAAATAAAGGCCCCCCCCCCTTTCATTTTTCACAAACAAAAGATCTAGTATAAGACCTAGAATCACCCACAAGTCATCCTTTGGTGTTATATGTAGCAGCGGTTCCAGAGCTTTGTCTGATCAGAGGGTCAGGTGATAAGTGATATTTGAGCTAATTAAATGGTAAAAAATACAATCAAATATGACTAAGAAGAAGAACAGGTGCATAAAACCCTCCAATTTTAGTTTATTTGTTTTAAATGCTTAAATGCTTTGTATGAGTAGTGTGAGTACTGAGTGTTTGAGCATAAAAGTCTGATTAATGTTTCAGTTGTGTTTTCATTATGGAGAATTAGGTAAACAATCTATTTTACTCATCAAAATGAAGACTTGTCACTTAGATTTACTCACACTTAAGTAAGAGTGTGATACTTGATTGTAATACTCAAGTAGAACTAAAAGTACTACAAAAGTGCAAAACTTGTAATGTAACTGAGTAATACCCTCTTCTGCTTATTGACAATTATTTTGATGGTTTTATACATTTGTTGGGGCGACAGATAAAAAGTTGGGAACCACTGTTTACTGTTTAGTACATTTCTTCTCGAACTGTGTAGTGTCTTGATTAACAACACTAGAATACAGATTGCCAATAGTGGGTACTTGTTTATTATCTCTTATGTATTTATCTTTTATCACGGTATGGTAATGTAAAGGTGATTTTATTTTCTTCATATGTCAATCCATGGCTTACCTGCGATAGAAGGGCATGGGCAGTGACAGTACGAAGGCCAGCACCCACACTCCCAGCAGCAGGAGCAGGAGCGAGCGCTTGGTCCTCAGCCTCTGGGACAGAAAGGGCCGCGTCACAGCCAGCCAGCGGTCCAGACTCATCAGGCAGATCAGGTAAATGGACACGTACATGTTCACGCTACACAGGTAATGCACCAGCTTACACGCCGCCGACCCAAACTCCCAGCCTCTACCCCCGGCCAGGAAACGTAAGAACAGCGGGGCACTCAGCAGCACGAACGCGTCGGCTATGGCTAAGTTCAGGACCAAAATGCAGGTGACGGAGCGCTTCTTCACTTTGCAGAAGACCGACCAGACCACAAACAGGTTCCCGGGGAATCCCAGGAGGAAGGCCAGAGTCAGGATGGCTATGCCCCCTGAGCAGAGGGTGAGATGGGGAGAGAGGTCGGGCCTGAGGGGGAGGAGGAGTTCGAAGACATGACCACAGGTGGAGATAGACTCAGGGTTATGAACCTGAAAGAAAGAAATTGAGAGTTTGATATACACTGTAAAACTATAAGACACTTCTAAGGCAGGGATGTCCAACCAGTAGCTCGGCAGTGTTAGGCAAGTGCCTTTCAAATTGTAGTATAATCTATATTAATGTCAATGTCAACTTTTTCTATATAGCACATTTAAAAACAGCTACATCCGCCTAAAGTGCTGTACAACAAACATAAGGTACAATTAAAGAGTAAAACAGTCACAAAATATACAACATGAAACAATAATAATAAAATACATGGGATCTGCTCAGCTTGTGTTGAAGGCCATAGCAAAAAGATGGATTTTCAACAACGACTTAAAAACATGAATGGACTGGGCCATTTTGACATTCAGCGGAAGGCTGTTCCAGAGTCTCGTAGCCGCTACGGCAAAGCCCGGTCTCCTCTGGTTTTACGCTTACATTTTGGCACCTCCAGAGTCATTTGATTTAAGGATCTCAATGTTCGACCTGGATCACGGATCAACAAAAGCTCCGAAAGGTAGGATGGAGCCAACCCGTTCAGACATTTAAAAACCATCAACAGTATCTTGAATTGAATCCTAAAGCTGACTGGAAGCCAGTGCAGAGAGGCCAGGACAGGAGTTATGTGCTCACGTTTCCTCGTTCCTGTGAGCAAACGCGCCGCTGCGTTTTGAACCAACTGCAGACGACGGATAGAGGTTTGATCGAGCCCAAAGTACAGAGAGTTACAATAATCTAAGCGACACGTAATAAAAGCATGAATGACACGCTCCAGGTCGGCATGAGGCAACTAGGGTTTGATTTTGCTGAGCAAAAAAGCTGAAAAAAGCTATTTTTGACGACTGAACTTATTTGTCTGTCAAATTTAAACGAACGGTTAATAGTTACAGCTTTAACAATGTAATATGTTTCAAACATGTAATTAAGTTACATTACTTTGGGTTACTTTTGAGTTATTTTTTGCAAAATATAAACTGAAAATAGTAATAAAGCCACTGAACAAAAGTCAGAACACCAGTGTAGAACTTGATTCAGTATGCTGTATTATATTAGGGGGGAGTTTGGCATTTCAATACCAATGCACTTGTAAGTCGAGTTCTTACTTCAATTGTAATGACTAATATGTTACTGTATTTTGTGTAACTAATGTTATATTAATCAGTTACTGAAAGAAGTAATATATTTCTGTAATGCGTTGCTTTTGTAATATGTTACGCCTCGACACTAGCTCGGGAGCTACCAGTACACCAGCTTTTTTTGGTTAGCCAAAGGCTTTCTACATTTCTACATGCACTTGAGTCTTGACAATTCACATTTTAAATAATAATAATAATAATAATAATAATAATAATAATACATTTATGTGTGTAACACTTTTCGTTCAGTGAATCTCAGAGTGCCACAAGAAAACACACACATTTAAAAAGATCAACAATTATAAACTTTCTTAAAAATAAATGCTTTCATTTTGGCTTTCAAAGCGTCCAGGTTTTGTATTTCTCAGCGCTACGGGGAGGCTGTTCCAAAGCCTAGGCGCAGCAGAGCAGAAGGCTCTGTCCTCCATGGTTCGACTCTTGGTGGTAGAAGGTGGAGGGTACTGGATGAGCTGAGGGTGCGGGTGGAGGGTTTCCGTGATAAGTTCCTGCCGGTATTGTTGAGCGTGACTGACCAGTGATGCATTTATGGGTGTGCAGCATGATTTTGTAATCGATCTAGGCAGAAACCGCTAGCCGGGGGTGAATGGGGGTGATGTGGTCATACTTCCTGTCTCGCACAAATATTCTAGCTGCACTGTTCTGTATGTGTTGGAGCCTTTGGAGCTCTTTGGCAGAGAGCATAATAAAAAGTCAGTGACAGTAGTCCAGCCTTGAGGAAATAAAGGCATGCATTTGCTTTTCTTTTTGTTTCTAACCCATTACGTAAAAAGATAAAGTATACGGACAGAATTCAAGTCAATGTCTTTATTTTTGTTGAAATCTCTTGGCTTCTATCTCTCCAGGGTGAAGTTGCATAGTTACACAAGTGTCTTTGAAGCATAAGTAGAAACATATTAAGTTGCTCTCTGATGGTTTTGTTATGTAAAAGTTGCTCATCAGGTAAAAAAGGTTAGAGACCCCTGTTCTAAGGAAATACGTTGATCGGCTTTCAGAGTACCATCAGATTAGAAATCAAGCCCGACCTCACGATAAATAGGACGTAGTTCTAAATGAGGACTAAGGTAGAGAAAGCCAAAAAGGAAACACAGTTGATTGTAACATAGAGCTGCACTTTCAACATCCCACAGTTTGAGAAACACCTGCCAACATTTTTCATTTTTTGTACTGTATATAATGTTCACAAATCGGTTTTTACAAAGGGTTATCCTTTAAGAAAATATTGACACATTTATTGTAGTAGTAGAATAAAAGCCCGCTGTTCTATTGATGACCACACTGTAAGCTATTCTTGTTTTTTTGTTCCCCTTACAGTGATGCTTTTATGCTATTATAATTAGCAAGGTTTAGTTTATTCTGTGTTGAGGAATTGTGAGAAAATACATTTAACACAAATGTTCGCAAATCAGACTTTACAATTACTGAAATAATCTTTAATTGTTAATAGTTGTTAAGAAAAAGCTCTGCATTGACACTGTGCTAAATGTAATATAAATGTAAACTAAACATACCTTAAATTGTCCTTTTTAGGCTCCTGTGGCTTATTCCAATGTCAGTGTCAGTGCATACAGTTTACCCCTGGGCAGACTCTGTAATTGTGCTGCCTCCAGTACTTCCCCCTGTCACAAAAAACGTTGAGAAAATTGGGTAATCATGATCATGTGATGGGAAATTCACATTGAGCTGTGACTGTTCACATCACGTCAACATGAGATTCAGGAGCTTGGTGTAGAGTTGCTGCTCCTCCATGTCAAGAGCAGACAGCTGATGGAACATTAAAAATACTGCACTGTGTATGGGCATTAAAAAACATTACATTTGACTTGCTGCTACATATAAATTGTGTAATAGCTACAGTTCCTCATCCATTTTCTTCCACTTGTCCGTTGCCGGGTCGTGGGGGCAGCTGTTGGAGCTGCCCAAATCTCATAGCACCAGCCCCTATGGCTCCTCCTGCAGGTAGTGGGTCCACAGAAGGGCGGCCTCACGGTTCTAACC